>CM061133.1:97771907-98971907 GCA_030789695.1 Scilla litardierei | reverse complement strand
TTTTGATGGGTGTCCAGACTTAGGTTATATTTATTTAATATTTATTGTATTTTATTTTTGAGTTTTAAGTGTTAAGAACGTGCTTTTCTATTTTTAAGTTTATCTTTATTTTTAATTGATTTATAAGTTGCACAAGTCATGTATGTATATTTGCCCATATATATGGTTGAACTAAAAACCCAATAGCATAATCAAATCATGTCCTTTTCTTTTGCTTCATCAATCCAAATCCTCGAGACAACCATCGTTATCATTGACTATCATCATCATTAGCAACAAGCCATAATAACCTAACCTTGGTATTCTTCGTTCAAACCCAAAACTTCGTCGTCGTTTCTCCCATACCGTCATCATCACCTCCATCGATTAAAGCCGTCACCAGTCTTCTTCTTCGATCATTATCCAAATTCATCTTCGCCTTAATGCCATCGCCGATAAGATCTTCATTGTTGTCGTTATTCGTCAATGATGCCGCCTAAAACCTTATCGTTAACTAGAATTCTGCCACCGTTATTGTAGGGTCTCCTTGTTGCCAACTCTATCTACTACTACAACTAGTTTGGACATAGTTTGGACTCAAACATGACTTTGACCCATTTTCGCAAACTCAGCCCAATCTTGTTTGGGAATCGTACGCCACAAGCAAGATGTTCTTCATTCTGCGATAACTTCTAATCCAAATGAAATCTTTAATTATTAAATTCAAAATTTTCAATTATTCTATTTTGAATTAGTTGTTTATTACTATTAATTGCATTTAAGTTAATTATTTCGTTTTATGTGCTAGCATCATATCCTAGGATTGCACTTTCTTTTAGCATATAAAATCAAGCCTTGGAACTTTTGTTTCTTGTTCATACTTAGTCCCATATATATAGTCTTGAGTCTAGGATATAGCATATACATCCGTGTGATTGCTTCTTTTTGTGTTGTAATTGTTAGTGTTGAATGTTGCCGCACAACAATAAAACCATAGGATATGACATGGTTGAAGAGTTACCTCAAGGCGTAGAGAGTCAACTTAATCTGTGATGTTAAAGCTAAACTTAAAGATGATATAAATTGTATTATGGTCCATATGGAAACTTTAAAGAACGTATTTATAAAAGAGCATACATATGATGATGAGACAAAAGCACATTGGATGGAGGGCAATGTTCTAAATATCATATATCGATCGAATATCGGCCTAGAAAATTTGACATCAGATTGCATAGATCGGGGATATTGACTAAATATCGGAGTATCATATCGAAGGCTTAAAATGATGACACAAGCAAGCATAGATGTATCAAGAAGATATAAACTATACTAACTCAAATAAAAGTATGTTTTGGGTATATTTCTCTCGTTAAATAAGAATATCAGTGATATTGACTAAATATTGGAGTGTTATATCTAATCTGGACTCAAAATCGGCATGCTCCACTGGAAATTCAGACCCCTCGAACATTGGAGCCTCGTCGTACTCTGGTTCACTTCTTGTAGAAAGAACATTCAAAGAGGATGAAGTAGACGATATTTACAATAATCAACAAATATAACTTTACATGCAACACTAGTCCTAAACAAGCCAATAACACTAAGCACTAGACTATATGTAAATAAAACATTTCATTCTTATTATACTCATAACGTAAAGAGAAAGAGGGAACTAAAGAACCACCCCGAGTCCACAAGAAAGCTCACATGTGCCATAAATTCCATTGGTCCAAAAGGTCATTAAAGGACCCAATCAAGTTAATACAATTTCGTCAATAAGCGTGGTCTTCATTTTTCTTATCTTTAATTATGAGTTCCCAAACCCCATATGGCCATTCTATCTGTTTCAATATCTATTTCAATTATCCTCTAGTTATTTACTTTCTAAATCATGTAAAAAGAATAGTGCACAAAACTGTAGTGTCTATAACGATATGTCCAACGTATCAACATTCCATAACTTAATTTGCATAATTCTAATTACAAAGTTCATCTTCTACTATAACAGTTCTATGAATCATTTTCTATGGTGAAGGAACTCTATTCAAGGCACTCCAACACAATTCTAAAACAAACAAATCTTTCGAACATTTAAACTGATAATAATATCATTTTTAAACGGACTAATACATGCCATAGGATCAAATTCGTACTATTTGGCATTCATGATGGGTTTCTAGGGTTTATCTGCTCAAGGAAAATCTCCCCAAGATCTGAAACATAGGGGCCGAAATTATTATCATTTAAATACCACAAAACAGTCCCATAAACTATTACTGAACATAAGCCTTCATTTAAAACATGCATTATAGAAATGTACAGTAGAAGAACTACAACCAAACAGTCCAGTATCACAGGGGAAAAAGCACGTCCAAAGAACACAACAGCCGTAGAACACAACAAAGAAAACCCCGGCATCAAAAACATGCCGCAAGAAATTACACAACCAAACAATACAAGCCGCAACATAGGACCAGCTGAACACCCCATTGAGGTGGGTCAATTTCCGGCGGCCAACCCTAGAACCACAAAAACCCTCATCGATATTACGAGGCTGTGGCGAAGTTGCCGCCTTACTCATAGGATGCCCTATTAATCATAAGGGTAGAAATCCCTTTTGTATGTTGACGAATCATCATCTCATATTCCTAACAAAAAGATCCGAAAATCCCTAATCTTTCACAACTTAAATGCATGAAGAAATGGTTGCAGTTTAAAGCAAAGGTCTACTAATCACATAGAAGGCAAGCCAAACTCCCAAGAAACCAGAAACCCAATCGGAACTCAGTCGGAAGAAAGTTGGAGAAGAAATCAATTTTTTGCATGAACAAAAACCCCAACGCAAAAGGGATTTAAATAAGAAATCAGACCACGTAAAGGGATAGGGTTTAAAGATCTTATCGGAGGAAACGATCTTCCCAAAGGTCGGCACGATAAGAGATCGAATCGGCTAGGGTTTTGTTTCGAGTCACCGTTGTTTTCGTTTACCGAGAGAGGGGGGGAAAGCATAGGGGCTCGGGTCAGGTCTGAGTGATGCGAATGGGTGAGTGCATTTGTGTGTTTTTTGTTTTTTCTTTTTATAAAATAGGTAGTGGGCCGGATCAATTGGGCCTTGGAGTTGGACTTTATTAAAAGTAAAAGAATGGGTCATTACACTTACTGTGTGCAGCTCCATCGAAGTCGGCTTCTCCTCCCATGTCAGCTGTTTGCGGCTTCTCCTTGAAGTCGCTGAAGTCTCTGCATGGAAGAGTCGGTGAAACGAATTGAGCGTCGAGGCATCGACTGATCGAAGAACTGAGCAAAGCGTCGAACTTATTGTTGAGGCATCGAGGAAAAGCGGCAATGCGTAAAGGCGGCGCGGCGCGAACTGAGCGAAGCTGTGATTTTAGGGGTTTTTCCCCAAAACCAGATCGCCTACCTTTTATAATAATTGGGTTTGGGTCCGGTCGGAGCCACTTTTCAGTGGACCGACTTGCTAACCCAATGCCTCATGTTGAGGCTGTTTTGAAGCGATATCGGCCGATATTGCAGGCGAAAACCGGTTTTGACCCGATATTCCCCCACAAAATCGGAAACCGCAACTATATTGACAATATCGTATCGACTCAGTACAATTTCCGATATTGCAACCGATATATCGGGTTGCGGACCGATATTTAGAATACTGATGGCAGGTAAGGTAATAAAATACACCAAGTTAGGAATAATATAGATCAAAATAGTAATAGATGGGATGAGAAATTTGAAGATAATAAGGATAGGTATGAGCATCATGATGTTACATGTTATGTTCAGATAGACGCTCTTATTTTTTATAACACATATGACCCTCAAACCTTTTAAGATAGATTGGTATAGATGGATCACTTTAAAGGTTCTCTAACAAGCACATAGTTCAATTTCTAATGCTGAAACCTATAAGTTTTGCCAAAATCTTTTGAACGTCTATGTAGAGAGTACGATAGAGAGCTCTAGGCTTTATAGAGACAGATCTATATAAAGGTTAAGCACATAGAAAAGTATATTTCCCCTACTTATAAAGATTATCTTTTAGAACAATTGAATGACCTACGTCATAATTTTCACAATCATGTTGCAGAATTCAATAAAAATTTGCAATGATTTACAGTTAAGAATCATAAAATAACTATAGCTTGCCAAAGACATTCGTTCTCGAACATATGAGAAGACTTACACACATCATATATGTTATCGTCAAACTTTACCAATGATTGATCTTAATACGACTGAGTGGACTATTTCATATGAGCTCTATCGTGGCCCTTCACATGCATTATTGACTTCTCATCTTTCATGTGGGTCACCATGAAGATGATTGTTAATGAAGATGATTGTTTAGTTCTGCATAATTGTGCTCCTTTCATCACCATTCACAAAGAGGTAAATTCTTTCAAACTAGGAGAATGTTGAGGATATGATTATAGACTTAGCTTAGATTTAACTTACTTTGATTTCATTTGAGTTTTAAGTATCATATTTTTGTTAAGTTTCACATGTTATGTACGTACATTTTATTTTAGATTTTTTCTGTAGTTTTAGTATATGTATGAGGTGCATGTGTTATACATGTAGCTTTGCCTATAAAATATGGCCATGTTGAAAGCTTTTATAATCAATTAGTGAATTTAAATATTTTTTTTAATTTGGAGAAATCCTAAACTGGTTCGTGTGAGAATTCTGAGTAATTCAGAGTGGATGCGTGAGGTCCAAATTCTAACCTTTTATTTATCAAAACCTAAATTTCTATCACCAAATTCCTAGATTGAAGGTCAATTTCTTGATTTTCCCCACCACCAAAAATTCTCAATTTAGATTTAAACCTAGATTTTCATACGTTCAACATCACACTTGGTATATTATGTTAGAATAAATTATACATGGTGCTTGGTATAAAATGTGTAGTGTTTTATGTAAGATTGTAAATGGGTTCTCTATAAACGAGATATCTGGGTTGAGAGGAATACGACATTCTCTCTCAAACCCTTCTATCAAAGAAATAATTTGGGATTTTCATATGGTATCTGAGCCACAAAAATAATAACCCTAGTCGCCATCATATTTTAAAAAGAAAAAAATTGTATTGTTCATCATCTCCATGCCCTAGTAGTAGCGAGCACATCCCCATAACATCGCCTTTAAATTAAAAACGGAGGGAGAGAAGGAGGATTGAATCACCTATTGACGTCGCTTCAACTTCGGAAATTGCAACCACTGTAATTACCACATTCATGTTTAATGCCACCGTTGTCATTACAAGACAGATCTGACCATGATGCCATCGTTATGAGCGGATCCACCACCTCCAAACACGTCAAACCATGTCACCACAATCAATTTCCTCTGGTTACCTCATCATCATCATCAGTTTCTTCCTCCGATCACATCTCCGCTACCAATTTGCTCCTCTAAGCATAGCGCTACCATCATTTTCTTATTAGACCATAATTATATAATCTATCTGCTCCTCTACCCACACTTTTGCATTTAGTATCCTCCGATAACACAACCACCGTCAGACTCCTCCAATCACACAGCTACCATCCGATCATATCTCTGCTATCAATCTTCGCCTCTGATCGTAGCACCACCATCCCCGATATCTTCTACCATCCTCCAATCATGACTACTGCTTCCGCCTATGTTTCAAACAGAGAAAATCCATGCAACTTAAAAAACACGAGTATACTTTATATAGAATAAAAAGAGAAGCATATTTAAAAAATCAAATATATATACATACATACATACATACATACATATACATATATATATATATATACATACATACATATATATATATACATACATATATATATATATATATATACATATATATATATATATACATACATATATATATATATATATAGTTCGATAGGAATTTCTATTATGCATTTTTGTTTTTATATGTATTTCAGATCCAAGACAAGATTAGGTAGCATGGATGTGCTTGGTGGATCCCAATGTAGGATTAATTCGTTGGAAACTCACAACTCCTCATAAGGTTTTGATGATATGATACCAACATTTATATGTGTATACTAACTTTATCTATGCAGATTTTATAGATCCACTCAGATCAAATAATCATCAGACTACAATTTGCAAGAAGCATCAAAATCAAGTTGAAGCTTATCGACATATTTTTATAACTTGTGATACATGATGTAATTTTCATTTTCTTTCTTGCAAATACTTAGAATGTGAAAGCCTGATGATGGTCTATCCTAGTCGTTTATGCTCCATTCTCAAAAAATCAGTCAAAGACCAAATTGATCGACCAATACCCCTTCTGGTCGACCAATCACAAATTCCATAAATTCAGAAAATTCCCACAATTTTGCCAGATCTATTATTAAGTCATTAGGATCATTTTCTGAGAATTTTCCAAAATTTGATTTTTCAAATTTTTGGTCGACCAATCAGGTTGATTGGCAGACTAATTAATTTTCAGAATATTGATACTATTCTGATTTTTGATTAAATAATCAGTTTTTATAACTGATTATATCAGTTTCTCAAACCACCCCCAAACGGCCATATTTTTTTCCTGTTTATGTCAGTTTAAGGCAATATTGGATGTTTTGTCTTTTCCCGAAACAGTGCTTCAACAGTCAAAACCTAAAATTGGCAAAAATATTGGTCGACCAATGACCCATATTGGTCGATCAATTTGACAAAAACGGTTCAGAATTTTTTGAAAATTTAGGCAGTTGTCCAACATTCAAAAACTAACTTTTTGGGCTATAAATAGACACAGACCCATGTCTAAAATTCACAAAAATTTACTCCATCTCTCTTCTTAAGTTTACTTTCTCTCTAGAAAGTGAGTGATTTTCTGATTTCTTTGGGGAACCTCTGCAGAAATTCTTCCTCAATAAGAAGTCAATTCTCCAAGTGTGTTTTACCATCAATTCTCATCCAGAACCTTGGAGAATCCATCACCAACCTTGCACCTTAATTCCTACATTATCAAGGCTATATGTGATATTGTTTCATACTCTTTCTTTACTTTATTTGGTGAATCTCTTGTTGAAGAGATTGTACAATTTTGCAACATAGGGAATGTTCATCTTTGTATGTTGATTGCTTGGTGGGAGCAAGCGTTATAGTAGATTGAAATCTCTACGGGGTAGAGAACTAGACATAGGATCACAAAGATCCGAACCAGGATAAATTTCTATGTTTGCACTTGCTATTTTCTAGATTGTGTTATTTACTTTCGTACTTTAATTGCAATTTTTTAGTTACTTTTAATTTTGCAATTTCGTCGTGATATACACTATTCACCGTCCTCTAGTGTATTTGGTGTGCCAGGAGATCCAACATTTGGTATCAAAGCATGGTTAAGATAGCCTACACTATTCGACGAACAATTCAACTTCTTCATCACAATTTTCAGAAGGACACTCTATCACAAGGCCTCCACTATTCAATGGTTTCAACTACTCCTATTGGAAGACAAGGATGACGACCTATCTTCAAAGCATCGACTACGAACTTTGGAACATGTTAGAAACTCAATACGTGAAGCCTACAACTCCTTATGCTCAATGGACCACTATTGACAAATCCGCTGCAACTCACAACTCAAAAGCGATGAATGCATTATTTTGTGCTATGGACAAAAATGAGTTCAATCGTGTCTCAAAGGTCAAATCAGCATATGATATCTGGCATACACTCGAGGTAACACACGAAGGAACTAGTAAAGTTAAGAAAACTAAAATTTCTGTTCTTATTCACAGGTTTGAACTATTTAGAATGAAGGATATCGAGACAATTGGAGAGATGGTTACTAGAATCACTAATGTCACAAACTCTCTAATTGCTCTTGGTAAGACATATACTCAAACAGAACAAGTCAGGAAGATTCCTTGTGCCTTGACGTCAAAATGAGAGAAGAAGACTACAGCCATAGAAGAAGCCAATGACTTATCAACTCTAACAGTTGAAAGTCTCGTTAGTAACTTGATGGCTTACGAAGTACAACTCCAAGATCGAACGGAACAATCAGACTAATAATTTGAAATCTAAGAATGCTGATAATTCTCTATGTTTTCAATGTAACATGCCTGAACATATGAAAAAAGATTGTCCACTCCTCAAAACAAAAGAGAGAACATCTAACAATTTCAGGAAAGATAAGAAGTTCGATAAAAGGAAGAAGGCATTGACAGCCACTTGGGATGCTTCATCATCTGAAGAAGAAGAAGAAGAAACCAACGAACACACTAATGAAGAAAACGCTTACATGTGCTTTATGACACAAAATAACAATGAGGTAAGTAGTTTAGATAATGAAGAACTACTAGAAGCCTTTAATGACTTATATGTTAGACTTAAGAAGTTAAATTCTCAACATAAAGCATTAATTCTTTCACATCAAAAACTAACTTCATCTTCATTATTATTAGATAATATCAAAATGGAGAAGAAATCTTTATCTTCTCAAAATGATCGATTACTTCATGAAAATGAGATTCTCAAATCTAAGAATCACAATATGATGTCACGTATTTCTATATTAGATAATGATATTTCATCTTTAAAATTGAAATATAACGATTGTCCTCTAATATTAATAAGTTTAATAAAGAAAAGAATAATCTCGATGAATTACTTAGTGTACAACATACTGCTAATCATCGACAAGGATTAGGCTATAAGCATTCTTCCAAATCCAATAATATTAATAATAATATTAATTTGGAAAAGAAGAAGCATGTATTTCTTAATGCAAAGAAAATTGATTCTTCTAAAGTTTTGCAAAAGAATACTATTCATTTTCAAAAGAAGACCAATTTTTTTACATCTTTTAAGAAGTCCATCATGCATTCTATTTGGGTTCCTAGAGATGTTTGTTTATATGACAAGTATTTATATGTTACTAACTTTATGAAAAATGTTATTCTTTTTTCTAATTGTTTAAAGAAACCAAATTTCACCTGGATTTGGTTTCCTAAGACTAATCCTAAGAACCCATATAAAAAGGGTACCAATATTCATTGGTTATCTTTCATGTACCCATAAAAGAAAGATCCATACTAGATAGTGGATGTTCCAAACACAAGACTGGGAACATCAAACTTCTATCAACCGTTCAATTCAAAGATAGTGGCATTGTTATTTTTGGTGATAACAACAAAGGTGAAGTTATTGGCATTGGAACAGTTGGTGATCCAACTAAGCCAATCATTGAAAACGTGCTCCTCGTTAACGGTTTGAAACATAATGTCTTATCTATCTCTCAATTGTGTGATAAAGATGTTAAAATTGTTTTCGAAGAGAATGCATGCATTATATATGATATTAATATGTCTAATATATTATTTCAAGGTAATCGTAAGAATAATATATACATATTATGCATGAAAATAGTTTCAAATGATCATTGTTTATTAGCATCTACTGAAAACACACTTTTGGGCACAAACGTTTTGGACATACTAACTACAAACATTTGGCATGCATTACCAAATATAAGTTAGTTTCATGTGTGCTTAATATATCTTTTAGTCATACACAATTTTGGGATACATGTCAACAAGGTAAGATGCATAAAACTTCATTTAAATCAAAGGATGTTATTTCTACAAAAAGACCACTTGAACTTTTACATTTAGATTTGTTTGTTCCTTCTAGAATAGTTTCTTTAAATGAAAGTAGATATGCATTTGTAATTGTGGATGATTATTCAAGATATACTTGGATATTACTTTTGAAACATAAAAACGATGCATTTGAAGAATTTACAATATTTTGTAAAATAATCCAAAAATTAAAATCTTTATCCATTATTACTATTCGTAGTGATCATGTTGGAGAATTTGAAATTGAATTGTTTACAAAATTTTGTGATAAACATGGCATAACACATAATTTTTCTTTTCCTAGACCCGTACCGCAAATTGGTGTAGTTGAAAGGAAAAATAGAACTTTACAAGAATGTGCTAAAACCATGTTATGTAATAGTTCTTTACCAAAATATTTTTTGACAGAAGCTATTGCTACTGCATGTTATGTATTGAATAGAATTTTGATAAGACCACAACTTAATAAAACATGTTTTGAACTTTTCTATGATCGAATTCCTAAAGTATCATATTTTAAAGTTTTTGGTTGTAAATAATTTATTCTTAAACACAAAAGATTCATTAGATAAGTTTAATTCCAAGTCTGATGAAGGTATATTTGTAGGTTATTCTACATGTAAGCCTATAAAATTTATAATAAGAGAACTTTATGTATTGAAGAACCTCTTCGTGTAAGTTTTGATGAAAATTATACAATCAAGAAATAAGGCTAGATTAGATTAGTTGCACAAAGATAGAATCAAGAAGAATGTATAGATTATGATGAAACATATGCACCTGTTGCAAGATTAGAATCCATTAAAATGTTACTAGCATATGCATGTTTCAAGGATTTTAAGTTATATCAAATGGATGTTAAGAGCACATTTTTAAATGGTATAATAAAGGACGAAGTCTATGTAGAACAACCACCTGGATTTCAACATAAAAGTTTAGAAAATCATGTTTTCAAATTGAAGAAAGTATTATATGGTTTAAACCAAGCACCACGTAGACATGATATTATGATCGTAAACGCATTATATGATCAGATTTTTACTATATCTTACTGCAAGTAGACCTGATATTATGTTTTTGTATGTATATGCGCTAGATATCAATCTGATCCTAAGATATCACATTTGACTGTTGTCAAAAGAATTATTAGATATGTCAAACATAAATCTGATTTGGTTTATTTTATCCAAAGTCAAATTCATTTGATTTAGTATCATTTAGTGACACAGATTTTGCTGGTTGCAAATCTGATCGTAAAAGTACAAGTGAAACTTGTCACTTTTTAGGTGAAACTTGTCACTTTTTAGGTCAATATTTAGTTTCGTGGTTTAGTAAGAAACAAAATTTTGTTTCTTTATCAACCACTGAAGCAGAATATATAGCCGCAGGTTTAGCATATGCACAGATTGTATGGATGAAACAAACTATTTTAGACTGTGGAATTAAATGTCACATGTCCTATTATGTGTGATAACGCTAGTGCTATTAATTTGTCCAAAAATCGAGTACATCATGCACATACTAAACACATAGATATACGTCGTCATTTCTTTGATGATCATGTCCAAAAAGGTGATATTATATTAAAATACATAGACACTAGAAATCAGATCGCAGATATTCTTACAAACCTCTTAAGGAAGAGACGAGAACTAGGTATTTTAAGTGAATTTAAATTTTAATACTATATTATATCTTCATATTATATTACTTTTGTTATATAATTTTTCTGTATTTTTCTAAATTATTTTTATTTATTTTGGTCGACCAATCCATCCAATTGGCCGACCAATCCGAACCAGAAACTTATATGCCCAGTTTTTCATTATATAATATTTTTTATTTTAAGTATTATAATTTTTGTCTTCATTTTAATTTTAGAATCCACATGAAGACAATTTTGTTTTCAACTTCCCACCAAAAATTTAAATTCATTTGCCTTATAAATGACCACCTTACATCAAAGTACAACGGACTTTGGAAAGGACCAAGACTTTCTTACACCAAGTACAAGTCTTTCAAAGAGTGGTCAAATTCTCTTACACAAGAGTACAACAAATTGACCGGTCAAAATAAGTCAAAACACTATTTATCTATCATCTAAACCCGCAGGAAATAGCACCTAGTCGAATTGGGCCTGATTGGTCGACCAATTTGCGGCAATTTCCAGATTTTTCAGTTTTTCGAAGTTTTTGCCCGTTCTAATCCGCGTTTTCTCTCCATGATTCGTTTCCCAACTAATTCAAGGAGTTAATATACGTTATTAATTGGTTTCTAAATCGGTTTGATGATTTGAATTTTGAAATTCTCTCACAAAATTCTTATGTAAACCATGGAATATTTACTATTCCTTCATCATGCGAAAACCACTTTGCCAATATTCCCGAAAATCATCCATCCACAGAGAAAGAATTCGAATACATCCCTTCATTACTTCATCTTCCTTCCCTCGTCCACGACAATCTCCGACAAATCATCGTCAAAAGTTGGCGGCCATGGCAAACACTCCGTTTCATGCCGAGCGCTTTATTGACTTCGGCGATAATGTAATGCAAACCTATCCAATCCACCATCTCCTTCAAGATGTCAATCTTTTTCATCTTTGGGAAGATGCCACTATTCTTGTTATAGAATTTTATGCCAACATGATCGTCACCCGTGATGATGAGCTTATCACTATTGATACGGTCATAAAGGTGTTGATATACACCTAACTTAAGAATCTCTTTTCCAAAGTCTAGGGATTCCAAGAGCTAACGATTCCGGCATAGGAGTCCCCCTCACCGACTCACGAATTCTTGCTCGCCTTGATCCAAATCTCCACATAAGAATGAGGGCCATAGAACTCATTCCTATCCCGCGCTTACTTTTAAAATTGATCATCTACAATCTCATTCCCAAAGCCGAATCCTTCAATTATGTGAACGAAGATCGTTCTCGCACCCTCTACGCCATCATGGGTGGCATTAAGGTTAATTGATCCTTTCCTATCATGAAAATCTTAGCAAAGCCTGTCTCTAACAACATTTACCTTCCTAGTACAATCACTAGGAATCTTCAACATTTTGGTGTCCCATTTGAACGTGAAGTTTCCTACACAATCAACGGATTGATCATTCTGTTATTCAACGTATGGAACTTCCACCTCCTCCACCGCAAGATGAAATCTCTCCTTTAGAACCACAACGTCAACCTCGACAATGCAAACAAACCGTCAATCCTCGTGCTCCTCCTACTACTCCTCCTAGACTCTCCATTCAAGACCAACTCAACAATCTTCGAACCGACATGAATACCAGTTTTGAGGGCATTCAAACCCACTTAAGTGGCTTTGAAGAACGTCTTGATCGTTTGGATAATAACATGGAGCACATGCAGAAGCGCCAAGCCAAGATTGTTAGTTACTTTGAACAATGGGAGCCTTATTTTCCCTCAGGCTCACGCTTCAACTACCACCTCCTCTAGAATATTAACAAAATACGGCCCAAGAACCTTCGCACATTGGCCGACCAATTACATCACTTGGTCGACCAATTCCTGAAGCATTAGTTGTGTTGTTTTTGTTGTGTTGTGTGTTTTTGCACTTGTGTCTTTGTTTGTTTTTATTTTGATGTCAGTCAATCAGTCCTATGTACCCTTTTGAATTTAGCACATTTGTACCACTTTATTAATGTAATGCAATTTGATTTTTCTCCATTTTTCTGCAAATTCATGTCATTATATTTTGGTCGACCAATATAACTTAACAATCCCCATTTTTGGCTAATTTGATAGGGGGAGAAACCTACTAATAATAATAAAAAATATAGTGGGTTTCATGCTTAAAAGGACAGTCATCTTACTACATCATCCTTATAATACGATATGTCATTCAAAAAGATACTCACATATCATCTTACTACATTATCCTTATTATAATATATGGCACTCAAAAAGATGCTCTCATATCTCTTCTCTTACTTTTGCATTTAACATATATGTTCACATGGCATATGAAACAAAAATTTAGGGGGAGCTTCTTTTCTTTTTATGTCATAAACATTTTTTATATATTATTAAATGTTTGTAAAATCATCAAAAGGAGGAGAATGTTGGAAACTCACAACTCCTCATAAGGTTTTGATGATATGATACAAACATTTATATGGGTATACTAACTTTATCTATACAGATTTTATAGACCCACTCAGATCAGATAATCATCAGACTACAGTTTGCAAGAAGCATCAAGTTCAAGTTGAAGCTTATCGACATATTTTTATAACTTTTTATACATGATGTAATTTTCATTTTCTTTCTTGCAAATACTTAGAATGTGAAAGACTTGATGATGGTCTATCTTAGTTGTTTATGATCCGTCCTCAAAAAATTGAGTTAAAGACCAAATTGGTCGACCAATACCCCCTTTTGGTCGACCAATCACAAATTACAGAAATTCAGAAAATTCCCAAAATTTTCCCAGAACTATTCTTAAGTCATTAGGATCATTTTTTGAGAATTTTCTAAAATTTGATTTTTCAAATTTTAAATTTTTGGTCGCCTAATCAGGTTGATTAGCAGAGCAGTCAGTTTTCAGAATATTGATACTATTCTGATTTTGGATTAAATAGTCAGTTTTTATAACTGATTATATCAGTTTCTCAAACCACCCCCAAACGGCCATATTTTTGCCCGTTTATGTCAGTTTATGGCAGTTTTGGCCGTCAGTTTTTGTCTTTTCCCGAAGCAGTAAAATTGACAAAAATTTTGATCAACCAATGACTCATATTGGTCGACCAATTTGACAAGAACGGTTCAGAATTTTTTGAAAATTTAGGCAGTTATCCAATGTTCAAAAACTAACTTTTGGGCTATAAATAGACCCCCAGACACATGTCTAAAATTCACGAAAATTCACTCACTCTCTCTTCCTACGTTTACTTTCTCTCACTAGAAAGTGTGATTTTCTGATCTCTTTGGAGAACCTCTGCAGAAATTATTCCTCAATAAAAAGTTCATTCTGCAAGTGTGTTTTACCATCAATTCTCATCCAGAACCTTGGAGAATCCATCACCAACCTTGCGCAATAATTCCTACATTATCAAACCTATGACTGATATTGTTTCATACTCTTTCTTTACTTTGAATTTCTTGTTGAAGAGATTGTACAATTTTGCAATACATGAAGTGTTAACATCTTTGTATGTTGATTGCTTGCGGTGAACAAGTGTTATAGTTGATTGAAATCTCTACGGGTAGAGGACTGGACGTAGGATCACACGGATCCGAAGCAGGATAAATCTCTGCGCTTGCACTTGCTATTTTCTGGATTGTGTTATTTACTTTTGCACTTTAATTGCAATTTTTTAGTTACTTTTAATTTTGCAATTTCGTCGTGATATACACTATTCAACCCCTTAGTGTATTTGGTGTGCCAGGAGATCCAACACAATCTAATGTGATTGCAAACGAGGATTATCGGTTATGGATTTGATTTGCTTGTTGGGATAGAGGGTAGTTTGATTAGTTATGACAAATGGGATAAAGTCTGAGGTCAAACTTATGGTTCAGCCGTTTATATCTGGGACGATCTTTAATCGAACGATATTAGCAAATGATACAAATTTCATACAATTGAGAAGACTTACTGAGAAACATATTATCAGTAAAGGGAAGAAGATTTACCTAACAGACAACCCTCCGAAATTGAAAATTACAAAATGGACGCGTGATTGATGTACGCCTATACAATCAGATAATGAACAACATGAAGTCACGGATGCAGGACATGATGCTACATATGGCGATAATTTAGAAACTATGGAAGTGTCTGATAGAGCTCTATTCTGAAACCAACCTAAATAGGGCCTACAAGGAATTACATGAGCTATTTTGAAATAATCAGGAGGATTGGACTCTTGCATGATTTTGCAAAAACTACAAGCAATTGAAGAGTTGAAGTTAATGTTCTTAGTTCTGACATGCAAAATACAAGTAGGCAACGAAACATATATTCATGATAGGGTTCCGTAGAGCTTTACCACCATCATATATGTCATGGCCACATGTGATAGGGAGTTATGTGATCAACTCTATATCAGAGACTTAATATGTTTTGGAGGACATTTCCAAATAACACTTCCACGATATGTGTAAGGAGATACAAAACTGTATTGATTTGACGGTTCACAAAGACAACCTACTAGACCAGGGAAATACCGTAATGCTACAATAGGAACTTATGACAGGTGACGTTGACAATGACATACTAGAGTAAGTCATGAGAGCCCTGTTGAAGTGGGCTATAGAAGCCAGTCTGGTGGTGATAGCGGAGAGTGCTATTACTATAGAAATGTAAATCATACAAAGCAGATGTGTTGGAATTTACATAGCATTTTGTTCAATCCTCAAGCAGTATATATTGCTTATCTAAGAGAAGTCAGGTTTAGATACATGACTGGTTTTAACCAAAGCAGAGAGTATGGTAAGTGACGAATGTTCCTATAGTACCAGGAGTTGATAACTGTATCTTCAACGACAATTCATACTTCTACACTTGCTAAAACCGGTAACTCCACTAAGATAATTTCCTCGTCGGCACCAAGAATTGGGTAATAAATTCAGGAGCGTCCCATCACATAACTGGTAATTATGATATCATTTCTCTTCTAGAGTTTGTTTATTCCTTACATGGTGTTACATTAGTAGATGGACCTATTTCTTTAGTTCGGGGTTTTAGTATTGTTCATGTAACACCTAACCTATCACTACCATCTGACTATTATTTGTCTGATTTCATGTTTAATTTGCTACAAGTTTGTGAAATTACAATACAAAATCATAGAATTATTCGATACCTTTCTTTCTTACTTATCGTGTCTTTTAGAAGATCAGAACGGCGAAGATGATTGACACAAGACATAAGTCATGTGGATCGTATCATCTCGAAGGGCATCATGACTCAGTTGTATTTTCTAATAGCATGTCTTTAATCAACTCTCAAAGTCGGTTAGGGCATTTCTCTCTGCATAATTTGACATTGTAAGTTAAATTATCTTGTGTGTCTTGATTGTGAACCATGTCAAAATGAAAAGCATCATCGTATATCTTATCCTTTTAGAGTCAATAAAAGTGCTAATAGATCATTTAAGCTTGTTTATTTTGATGTATGGGGATCATGTTATGTAAATAAAAAGTTGATTTTAGATATTTTATAATATTTGTTGACAATTTTTCTCATAGTACATGGCTTTGCTAGTTAAAAGATAGATATGAAGGATTTTATCTTTCAAAATTGTGGCTGAGGTTAAAACTCAATTTGAATTATTTGTATGTGTTTTATGTAACAAAAATGCTAAGTAATAGCTTCACTTTCACTGTGTTTATGACACAATCTGGTATAATCATGTTGTCTATATAATCATAACAAAACCGGGTAGTAAAACGGAAAAATAAGCATTTACTTGAAATTGTATGTCACTATTACTTCATCATAACATCCATAAATATTTTTGGTCTAATGCTATTCTCAATCATGTTAATTAACAGAATGTCATCATCAGTGCTTGATAATAAGATTCAATATTCATTATTGTTTCATGACGTTCTTTTTATTTACAATTGATCCACGTATTTTTTTGGTGTATATGTTGTTTACATAATATGCTACCTAGTATGTTTAAACTTTAATCTATGGTCCCTTAAATGCATATTTCTTGGTTATTCACACAAACACAAATGTAATATAAATATTTTTTATCCACAAAACAAACAATACTGTAGATATCATCTTTTTTGAGCTTCAGCCTTATTTTTCCAATAAGCATATTGAGGGTATTTTTAGTAACGAGTGTGATGAGTTATATTTCATACTAGATAGTCATGATAAAGTAACTATAGGATCTAACATTTCAAATTTATCAGAGACCATTATACAATAGGGTCATGAAACACAGTGGCAGGTGTATACCAAATGCATACCACATGCCTTAAGACACCTGCTCATGTACCAGTATTGGCTATTGTACCATATCCTGCTTTACATATTCCTCCATCTTTGTCTGTAGGTGAGTCATCTAATCCACCAAATCTTGATGTTTCTATTGCACTCCGCAAAGTTACTCGTAGTTGCATTGCTTATTCATTTTATAAACCTATGTCCTTCGCACATCTCTTTTCTGTATATCATGATTTTATAAACCTATGTTATTCATTTTATAAACCTATTACCTTCCATTGATACTAATACAGTTCCTAAGTTTTATCTAAAGCTTTCGCACTCCCAGGTTGGCAAATGAAAATGAGAGGAAATGCAAGCATCGAAAAAGGAAAACGATACTTGGATTTGATTCACTTGCCAAGTCTAATGTAGGCAGTAAATAGATTTTCACTGTGAAGCTTTATACTGATATGACATTGACCAAGACAAAAGCTAGACTGGTTGCAAAAAGATACTCCCAGAATTATGTCGTTGGTTACTTGGATACCTTCTTTCTAAAGGCAAAATGACATTTATTTGTCTTTTTATCTTGCTCATTACCATATATCATTGGCCATTACATCAGCTGGTTATTAAAAACACATTTCTTAATGGTGCTCTTGAGGAGGACATCTGTATGAAACAACCATCAGCATTTGTTGCTAAAGGGATGTCTGGGAAAGTCTGTCGATTAAAGCGCTCACCGTATGACCTAAAACAATCTGCACACACATGGTTTAGAAGATTTACTACTGTAGTTCAAGAGTTTAGTATAAACAGAACAGCTAAGCATTACTCGGCATTCTTTCAGATGCTTCATGTGAGACATATCTTTTTAACTGTTCATGTCAACGACATAATGATCAATGAAGATGACGTTAATGAGACTAAAGCTCTGACGACACACTTGTAGTGATACTTCCAAACCAAGAATCTTGGCCTGTTTCGTTACTTTCTTGGCAAAAAGGTAAGTCGATCATGTGAAAGTATTGTGTTATCTTAGAAGAAGTATGCATTAGATATTCTTTCAAAGATGGTGATATCTGGGGGCAAATCATTCGGCTCTTCTATGGATCCAAACTTAAAACTGCTACGAAATCAGGAGAAGCCACTAGATAATCCCAAACAATACATGAGATTTATACAAAGCTCAACTACGTCCCCGTAACTCAGCTTGTTATCATATATCCAGTTAATATAATTGGCCAATTATGTTAACCCCATGTACAAACCATTGCGAGGCTGTACTTCAAATAATAAGTTATCTGCATGGTGCATCAGGCAAGGAACTCATATATTCATACCATGTCCATTATAAAATGAATGCTTTTCCAACGATAACTAGGCAGTATCACCTATTGGCGGGAGGTCTATTACACGATTACAGGATATTATGTATCTAGGATATTATGTATCTGCAGATGAAAATGTAGTGACAGAGAAAAGTAAGAAAAAAAGTGGTTTCACGATCTAGTTCGAAATCTCCAAGCCATAACAAATTTACATATGTAAATGTATGGATCAAAGTTTTCATGATAGAACATCAATTCATGGTTCTTATTCTAATCTAATGTAGTTATATTGTAATAATAAATATGACGTACATATTGTGAAAATCATATATTTCATAAGAGTATGAAGAATATTGAAGTTAATTGTTACCTGGCGTGTGAAAAGGTTGTAGGTGAAAAGATTAAGCAGACACTTCATATATCATTGATTATTCAATTATGGAATTTGTTTAGTAAAGCATTTAGGGGTACTCGAATTCAATTTATTTGTAACATGCTAGCCTGGCCTTGTATGATATATATGTGAATAAATTACATAGGCGTTTGGTGTTAAGTGTGTAGGTTGTTTTATGTAAGATTGTAATATGGGTTCTTTATAAATAAAGAGATATCTGGGTTGAGACACTCTCTCCCAAACACTTACATTGAATAAATAATCTCTAATTTCCCATACACACACACACACAAAACAAGTGTGGAAATTTCAAGTTATCTCTTCATATAGTAGATGAAGCAAACCATAGGAATAAGTGTTCTAAAACAAGGTATATGGAGCAACATATAAGGAGGCAGCCTTTGGCTGCATGAAAAATTAGATATGCGGCCGAATTCTGCGATCAACCGCATAATCAGCCGCATAATGTTATGCGCCCGCATTTGCGAATATGCTGGCGCATAATCGGCAACTAAAAAAATCCCAACCCATTAAGAAACTCACACCGTTAAGCATAAAAACGGTTTTTTAAATTTCAAAGTACTTATGTTTGACATACTTTTGATTTGGACGTAAGACTAAATATTTATGTTTTGTGTATAGTTGCTTTAAATGTTAGACTTTAGTTATTTTATGTACTGATTGTCTTGATGGTGTTGATGTTTTAGTATAATTAATCCATATTTTTAAAAGTTGATATGATTTTTCCTTATTCCTATCTTTTAAGATTTTTTAATTTAATATACACACATACACACACATAAACTTATTGCTTATTTATTTACTAAAATATTCAGTTTCGCATAATCCGTATAATTCGCATAATCGGCTGTATAATCCGCTTATGCGCAATGCGCTCCTAGACTGCACGCATAATGAAACCGCCTTTTATAACATTAGGCACAAGAGAAACTTGCTTAGAGTTTTTTATGGTATGATTATATACTTCACTGAGATATCTTAGATTATTAAGGATCTTCTGAAAACATAAGCAAACTCATTAAAATGGTTGAACAAACAATTCGAAGCTTCCAGTTATATATGGCAAAATGTTGAGGTGGGCAGAAGTAAAAGATGAACACAATAAAGTATCTAAAAACTTGCTTTTTAAGTGCTTGTTCAAAAATGAAAATCCGGTAAAATAAAGCATAAAATACTACAAGGACTAATTGATGTATAAAAATGTATTCCACCGTAAAAGGAGGAAAACCTGAGCAGAAGCAGCCAATGCATCTGAAAGGAGAGATACAGCCATCCACACTTGTAAGCATATCTGATGACCAGCCATAGCCAGCGGCCCTAGTCGGGCAGCCATTGACGTGCCCAGTGTCATGGTCATTGTTACAGCTAATGTTCGCCCAAGCAATAAGCCCCCTAAGAAAATTAGAAGTCATTAAATTTTCGAGGCATGCCATGTGGATAGAGGGAGAAATACGCAAGACTCAAGCTACTGGCGAAAAAAGATTATTCAAGGAAGCAAGAAAAAAATTCGGATAAGCGAACTGAAAAAATATTGATAGGTTTAAATCTGGAGTTTGCATCCAGTAATCCAGACAAGGCAGTAATCAGAAAGGTGATGCCCCAATCAGAAATAACCAAAGGAATATGAAATTGAATATAAATTACTGCACGTTAAGGGAAGTTGCATACAATGAATCAGCAAGGCGCATGCATAATTATAAAAGGCAAGCTTCATGGCAAGTGTCTGTCATCTTTAATCTATGATAGTGGACATACACCTAAACTCCCTTAAATATCGCTTACCCTTCTTAACAAGTAAAGCTTAAATTATGATTTTGTTGCACCCACGTGCATTAAATTCATCTCTCTCTTTATTAAGCTAACCGTACATTCACGATCCATGTGCATGCTTTTAAGAAAGTGTAATTCATAATCCAAAGACTAATTGATCACTATACCTATGCATGTAAGTTATGATGATAAAAAAATTAAAAAACATAGCAATGCAAAATGCCCAACAAGATTCAACCACACAAGGCCTACTTTTTGAAGCAATCTGCACCATGCACATTACAAATATAGGCCGTACATCCTTGTATCTGTATGTAAGTTATGATGATAAAAAATTAAAAAACATAGCAATGCAAAATGCTCAACAAGATTCAACCACACAAGGCCTACATTTTAAAGCAATCTGTACCATGCACATTCCAAATATAGGCCTTACATCCTTGTCAGCCACATATCTGATACAGGTACAGGGTCTTCTAAAAGAATCAGTATATAGAAGGGATAGAAGAGAAAATCATAATGGCAACGATAAGAATTGAATGGTGGTAGCAGCAAGCAATTTGATGTCCAGCAAAACAGTAACTATCATATTTGGTGTGGATATAGTGGATAGATGATGACATGGAAATAGTTGTTACAGAGATACCAATGACACATAAGCAGAAGCAAAATAAATGCTCACTCTGCAATTGAACATGAAGGCAACAAGCATAGAGGCCACAAGTGAGATCAGGAATACTGCAGTGCTGCTGCTGCTGACATGGTACCAATAACAGCAAGATTATGTGGCCGAGTGATGGCATCTGTATTCTGTAATACCAGTGATGATGGGAATGACATGGGGGTATGAGTAATTGGAAAGCATTGGAATCATGAAGATGTCTGCCAGGCAGCAAGAACAGTGATGAGATGGAATGTTCTTGCAAGAAACCATCAATTCCAACTTGCATTTAGAGGGTAGATCTCGTATATGAAAGTGAGTTCATCTTCTCTTCCCTACACATGAATTTCTTTCAACATTCACATTTTGACCTAAAAATAGTTGCTATAATACCAATATGATGGAATCTATAAAAAGATAGAGTTTATATTCATATCCTCATGTTTCAACAAAGCTAGTTGTTTTAAGGGTTAGGGTAACAAGTGGTAAGGAATTATTTGATAAATGTGGAGACCTCAAAACCACCCTTTACTCTCTGCTTTTCAAAGGATTTTAGTATCCAGTATGCTGAATATTTTTTATACATATTTCCAACCATATTTTTTGAAATATCATTTACTTGTTACTTTTACAAAAATTTGACCATTCAGACGACTTACATTTGTTCCAAAAACATTCTCTCCATAAGAACCAGCAAATTATTCTTTCACCAAACTCTCAACCAGTGCAATGAAAGTTTGGAGTGCAGCAACTAGAAATAATATAAAGTGATAATGAATGGGCCTATGACTACAACCATCACCAATTAACCAGCATACAGCGTGTCTGCATCATTATCTTCTTGTGTAAAGAAGATATCATGTAAATTTCTGGTTAAAGTCCTACCAGATGGGTGACAGATTAGTAGAAAGGGAATGACAGACTAAGAATGAGGCATCCTGGAGTTCCAAATAATTGAACCCTTACCCAATGATTAATATTGTATGCATCCATCCTGTCCCCACCTTAACTCGTTTACTTGTCAATAACTAGGACATTTAATAAATGACATTATAAGGATACATGCAAGAGTCAGAACTAGCAATACTAATAAAACGCACTATAATTGATAGTTTTGAGAGAGAACTAAGAAGGAAAGGTGCATAATCAACTTGTGAAACTGTTTGGTCGACACCATGGAAAACTCAAGCCAAATGTATATTAAATGACATAAAAATGTGGGCTAAATTTTCAGAAATTGCATTAAACTTTAAGCTAATTCCAAAAAAATAACTTCAGAAAAAACACAAAACTATCATGAATTTTTCTTACACGTTTCATAAAACTACCCTTCATCAACCCAATGTTGGTTCAAGTCACGCCCCGTTTTCTCACTTGTGATGTAGGTTCTATTGTTTACCAGTGAAAATAATATAACAAACAGTAAATATGTACTAACATACTTGCATCAATTCTCATTCAAGTACAAAATCTAGATAAAATGAAAAAGATACAATGCCTCAAGATACAAACGTAAGATACATAAGAGGAAATCCACTCCTGGCCTAATACTCAGCAATTTATGCCACACGCAGTTAACCTAGTATTCCCACAAACGAGAGTCTTCTCATGTTTATGTTCAACACCTAACGCCGCATACTGGAGTCTTCTCGTGTTTATGTTCAACACCTAACGATGCAACAAAACGAAGTGCCGCTAGCAATTAGACGTAAATCACAATAATTCTAGAATCTGAAATTAAAACAGTGTAAATGAGCATACCTGAAAATATAGCAGGAGCTGAAAATAAGTGACTAAAGACAGGCATGCAAAATAGTTTACGGTTCAAAGTTATACTAATCAATATTCTAACAGTTATACCAATCCTAAGCTATGACTTATATTGAATAGTACATTAAGCAACCAAAAGTCCACCTTATACCACTGGGACGCTCACGTGAGCCGAGCCAAAAATAAAAACGGGAGAGCCTCTGAATCCAAAATAAGAATTGGAGGGACTCAAATTTATGTCCGACGATACTCAGGGGACCATTGGATGCATGATGAGACCCGACCGGAACACCTAATGCGATCATGTAGTTAGAAGCATGGCTCCTGTATTCTCTCTAATATGAATTATCTCAAAATCTATTTGAGCCTGAAGTGCCAAGTGTTACGATGTATAACTCTCAGTATCACAGTGGTGTTGTTCAATAGATGTTCTAGCTAGTATTTGTTTGGTCAAGCATGCATCATGAGACAAGTTCTCTAATCATGTCACACCCCACTTCCAAGTGTCATGGCTGCATGTGAAACAGGTTGTACTGGTTACCAATGAAAACAATATAGACCAGGTGCAGAGATGTACCAAAATATTCATAAAAATTACTCATTAATTAATACATGGAATTACAAAGTTTGATACAATACAAATAAATACAAGCTCTCAAAATACATAAAGAAAAGTACATATGAATATGCTCACAAACCACTCTTAAAAATCCATGTCATGTGAATCAAACTCAGATTCCTTAAAAATTGGGGTCTCCTCGCTTTCTTGTTTAGCACCTAATGGTGCCCTAAAATGACGAGCCGCTAGCAAATTGGACGTAAATCACAATAATTCTAGAATTTGGAATTTAAACAATGTACTGAAGGTAAAAACAGATACTAAAATTAGGCATGCAACAGTTACAGTTTAAAATCATGTTACTAGAAATAGTAACTAAAGATGGCATGAAATAGTTACAATTTAAAGTTACGCTAACAACACTAGCATTTATACCAAACATAGGTCGTGACTTGTATTATAAAGTATAGAAAGCAAACAGGAGTCCACCTTGTACCACAGGGACGCTCACCAGACCGAGCCCAAAATAGAAATGGGAGGGGCTTTGAGTCAAATAGAAACAGAAGGGACTCAAGATTTATGTCTGATAGTATGCATAGAGTCCCATCGGATGCATGATGAGACCCAGTCAAACACATGCTGTTGTCAGGTAATCAGAAGCATGTCTCCAGTCGCTACCGCACTCTCTAATATAAGTTACCTCAAAATACAATGAGTCCAAAGTGTCCAGTGTTGTTTAAGGTGTATAACTCTCAGTGATAAAGTGGTGTTATTCAGGAGATGTTCTAAGAAACAAGTATTTGTTTGGTCAAACATATATCATAAGATAAGATCTCTAAACAAGTCCATGGCTCACACTAAAACTAGCTAATATAGTTGGTGTGCTATGTAATTTATGTCCATGCATGTTTCATGATTTTAGCAGTTTTCAAGAGTTTATGCCACTGATAAGGTCGCATTAAATAACAAGTCCAATAACATGTCATGTACAGGAATAATAACAGTTTGTTTCAAGATCATGTTTTCATCATAGCATATCCAAACATATTACTACATTTTGATGTCATGAGAATTCCAGTAGAGTATACAACAAGTGATATAACAGTCTAAAATATTGTAATGACTCATTTTTAAAGCCCAACTCAGGCCCACAGCTTGGCCCAACTGCTTTAAAAACCCATTTAACTTAAGTCTATTAACTTGACCCCCACACGCACTAACTCTCTCTCTCCCTCCAATTCTCTCAACCTGACCCGAGCCCTCATTTCTTCGGCTCTTCACGCGGCGAACAAATTAGCGGCGATCGATCGAGCGATCGATGCAACCGACGGCGATTCAAAAATTCAAAACCCTAACATTGATGTGTGCCGACTTCATGGGGATTCTCGATTCGATAAGATCCATCTCTCTCTATTCTATTTATACGCAGCATTCTTAGGTTTTTCTCTCATGCGAATATCATCTCTTCTTAAATTTCTTCGATTGAGATCGATTTCGTTCTGATTTTATCTCTGGTTTTCATTGGGTGCTCTCGGCTTGCTTTCTACACTCTCAGTAAACTTTATTTGCTTTGAATTTCAAGTATTCCCTTCGTGCTTTTTGAATCTATGGAAGAACTAGGGTTTTTTTGGGATGTTTGTGCATAGGAAATGATGATTCGTTAAGAAACGAAAAAGGGATTTCTCCCCTCATAATAAATAATGCATTCTAGGGCAAGGCGTCGACTACGACACATCCCCTAACCATTGATTAAGGGTTTTGGGAACTGGGGTTGGCCGTCGGGGTCTAATTCCCTTTCATTTGGTTGTTCGGTTCTGTTTGGTTGGATATGCTCTATGCGGTTTGTGTTCTTTATGGCTTATGGGGCTCAGCTGTGTTTATTTTAACTGTTTTGAATTCTATCTGTCGACTGACCTTTTTTTGCAGCGGGTCCAGCCCCTGGGCAGTGTGGTATTTCCCTGTTCATTTCATTATAGGCTTATTAAAGTGTGTGCTTGCAGATTTAAATTTTCAGTGGCATATATGACTGATTCGTGGGATTTTAAATGGGATTCTTTTCTGTCCCTAAATTCAGATCTAAACGAAAATTTCTCCGAGCTAGGTAGACCCTAGAAAACCCAACATGGATGCCAATTAGACACGAATCTGATCCTATCAATGTTTTAATTAATTTTAAAAGTGATTTAGTTTCAGTTTTAAATGTTTCGAAAGATCTGATTGTTTTAGAAATATTTTAGAATGCTATAAATAGAGTTTTACTTATCGTAGAAATTTATTTATAGCATTGTAATGTTAGAAGATAAGTTTTGTAATAATGATGGTGCAAATAAACGTATTAATTGAGGAATATTGACACATTGGGATAATTGCTATAGACATTACAGTTTAGTGCACTATTCATTTTACACAACTTAGAGAAAATAGAACCAGAGGACAAATAATTAGAAGGTAATGGGGTTTTGGGATCTCATAATTAAAGTTAGAAAGAGTGGCGGAGACTACGCTCATTGACAGAATTGAATGACTTGACTGGGTCTCTTTAATGATATCTTGGACCAATAAATTTAGGGCACATGTGGGCTCGCCTATGAATCCCGAGGCTATTCTTCAGCCCGTTCTTTTTCTTTACATTATGAGTATAATAAACGAATGGAATGTTCTAGTTAGATAGGTACAACGTAGTGCTTAGTATTATCGGCTTGTTTAGGACTAGGGTTGCATGAAAGTTATAATTGTTGTTTATTGTAAATATCGTTTACTTTATCCTTTCAAATGTTTTCTCAACAGAAACTGAACCAAAGTACGAGGAGACTCCAGCTTTCGAGGAGTCAGAATTTCCCGTGGAGCGTGCTGATTTTTTATTTTCAGAATAGTAAGGAGAGTATTTACTTTTGTCTAGGTGCTTTCTTTATTGTTTAGAATGAAAGACTAGTAGTTTCTCTTTTGCTATGCTTTTGTACCCTCTTTCGAAAGATGAATAAAGTTAATTCTTTTATGAAATTCTCTGTTCGCTCTATATGTTGGTTTCACTGGAGCTTTGCAGGACCTGCACAAATAATGAAAAAGTAATGGTACCCAGAAATGGAGTGTTACAAAATGGATAACATGCAGTAAGTGGTATAACAATCTAAACATGAATAACATGCTACAAGTGATATAGCAATCTAAAACATGAGGGATTAAAATGGGGAAATAAAATGGAGGGATGAACAACTGTATTGATCTTAGAAAAGTCTCATCATCGATGATAAACAATGGTCTAATCCATATGTTCATGCTTTTTATATGACCAAACAACATAATCATCTAAATTAAGCCAAGCATAAACCTATGTCCAACCAAAATAGGACAAAGCCCAAGTCTAACAAAATAGGGCAGAGCGCAAGTCCAACCCTAACTCCAAGCCAACACTATCCACCAACCCAACACCAACCACGGCCAAACAACCAACCCAATACCCCACGACCAAGCAACTAACCCAATACCCCAAGGCAAAGCAACTAACCCAATACTCCAAGCCAACAACCACAACCAGCACCTATGGCTAGAGGCCAAACCAAACCAACTCCAAGGCCCAACAACCAAGCCAACAACCACAGTCAACAACCACAACCTACACCCATGGCCAGGGAAAATACCCAACAGGAAAACATGGCAGAGGGCAGAGCCCCAAGGAAAGTCACGATAGTCGGCAAAACCCCAAAGCAAGCCACGACAAGGGAGCTATGCCCTAAAGAAACTAACGGTAAGGGGCAAGCCCCCAAGCAAAAGTCATGGCAGGGGCTAGGCCCCAAAGAAACTCACAGCAGGCGAACTCAACCCAAGGAGCAGCCGCAACGGCTGTGAGGGTCGTCGCCAAGCCCCAAAAATACCCAATCCAATCTCAGAATTCATCATCGCTAGCAAAACATGAATTTTAACACCAAAATCAAGAATTAAATTATTTACCAAACACTGAAGGTCGTCAGAAGAATTCGAACCGTGCCGCCTCGACGTTGTGGCTGTGGCTGCTCGCCTAGGGAAGGAGGCAAAAACTAAGAGCAAACCAAGCCCCGAATACCAAATCCGATCATCCAAACCAAACTTTTTGAAAGGAAGAAAATAATTTTGCCAGTAATCCTTGAAACCAAGATATTGAACCCTTAAATAGAGAAGCATCTAGGATGATGGGGCACAGAGCACGCGTGAAGTAAAAGGAGGCGGTGGATCTCAGAGATCGATGGCCTCAAGTAAGCCTACTAACTTTAGGGCTTGAAGGGATGCCACAGAGAGATTGAGACCTACAGAGGATGAAAGGACAGAAGAATGGTACTGAAATGCTCACGAGGAAAAGGATTTGGCAATGGCGACGAGCGACAGGACGAGTTTTAGGGTTTTCTGTCGAGTGAACCTTCGTGGGGATATCAAGTCAAGCGAACAAAAGAGGGGAGATTGATTCGGGTGCGAGCCGATGAAAAGGGAGTGAGGCTGAGAGAAAAGAGTTGGGGTTAGGGTTTTATTAAATGGGAAAAGTGTCGTTTGGTTGATTGAGCCAGTGAGGAAAGAAGAAAGAAAGCGAAAAAGAGAATGAAAGAAGAAAAACGTGGGCTGGGCTGGGCTTTGCAAAGAAAAAGAAAGAAAGAAAAAGATAAAGGGAAATTAGATAAAGTAATAAAGAATGAAAGGAAAAGGGGAAAATTAAGATAAATAGCTAAAAATTGGAATAAAAATTCTAAAATATATAATTACACATGAAAAAATTTCGGCCATCACAAATCAAGTCCATGAGTTGCATCAAAATCAATTAAATATGTTGGAGTGCATTGTGAGTTATAGACATTCAAGTTTCATGACTTTCAGTGGTTTCAAGAGTCATTATGCCAACATGCCCATTTCCAATAATATGCCACTTGTAATAACATCAATAACATGTCATGCACGAAATAATAACATTTTTTCCAAGATCTTGTCTCATCATAGCGCATCCAATCATACTACTAATTTTGATGTCATAAGATTGTTTGGATATTGAGACACCCCAATAGAGTTTTGATGATATTCACAAATGATATGGCACTAATGATTTTAATTCTAAGTGTCTACAATATAAACAATGTGATGGACACAAAACTTATAGCCATGAAGAACAATGTAAAGTAGCTCAAAGCTTTGAACATGGAGCCAGCCAAGAGTCAAGATATGGATCTAATAAAGACTCAAATGAAGACTCAATGGCCCAAAACAAGCAAACAAGACTCAAAACTCAAAAGTGTGTCAAATTATGTAAGTAGAGTTTTAGTTTGTAAAAGCAAATATTTTGGAGCTACACACACATAAATATGAGAAAAATGTTTTTAAATATTATTTAAATGTTCAAATATATTATATAAAAGTTTTGAAATAATTTCAAAGCGTTTTAATAAAGAAAACCACATGTAGCACAGAATAGCCGACTATCCACACCCTGATAGCCGACTATCTGTGAGTGGATTTTGAACTAAAAGTTGCCTTTGTAATAGGCGACTATCCATTTAGGATAGCCGACTATCACCATGAGATATCCGACTATGTCCCTAGGATAACCGACTATTTGGGTCAATCAGCTAATTTATTTGAAAATGTGATTTACACGATTTAGTCATTTTTAGCCGTTGGAAGAGGTTTTTATGGACTTGTTTTGAAATATTTGAACCATCTATATATACCAGAGTTTAGAATTATTTTATATCAATTCTTGATCAATTTTTATTATTTTGAAAGCAAATTTTCAAAAGCTCTCTCATTCTAAAGCTCTCAACTTTTTGCCGGTGTTTTAAAGTTCTTGTGCTTATTTTTTAAATCTTCTGATTAATTTTATTTGCCTTAATATTTGTTTTAATATCTGTTTTGAAGCTATATCTTTAAGAGATTTAAATCAAGTTTCTTTTTGATCTCCTATTCTTCACTTGTACAATTTTGATATCACAGTTTTAATTTTTCCTTGTAGCCACATAAAAACACAAAAGCTCCATTATTTGGCTATAAGAACAAAGGGTATAACAATCGATCATCGACAAAGGTTTGTAAGCCTTAAAGAAGGTGTTTTGGTAAATCGATTGGTAAGTTCGGTGTTGAGTAGTATTCCCTTGTGAAAGGGGTTTTTGGTGTATTGATTTGGAAATCCTAGTCTTGGTGTAAACTAGGTGTGTAGGAAATCCTAGCAAGTGAAGCTAGGTGATTGTATTACGGTTTGTAATAGTGGATTAAATCCTGAGGAGGTCGATAACTGGACGTACACACGTGGTGAGGAACCAGGATAAAATTCTCGTGTCTGCGATGCGATCATATTTCTTATTGCTTAATATTAGTACTTTCTTGTGACTTTTATTTCCGATGTATACATCTTTATATTATTATAAGTATCGATATTTGTGTTGATTAAGTACCAAAAGATGTAACTCTTCATAGAGACTTAGGCAACGTATTAGAAGGGTTATCAATTTGCGAAAAGTTTTTATCTTTATATATAACATTATTCAACCCACCTTCTAGTATTGTCTGCCATCCACAGAATCCGACATGTGGTATCGGAGTCTAAGGTCAAGGCGATGGCATCAACAGACATGTTCAGAAACGATCATTCCATAAGCGCACCTACTTGCTTCAATGGAACAAACTTTCGGATATGTAAGAGGAAGATAGAAGTGTACATCATGGCAACCAATCTTGAGTAGGGAATGTTTCTATAAGAACCATTTGAAGCTCCTACCACTTAACGAGCTCCTTGGACCGTTGATTAAAAGGAGATCTATTGAGTGAACATCAAGGTAAGGTTATGCCATATTATACTCTTATTTATCTGATAGTGTATTTAATGACATCACAGAAGCAAACACTGCACAACAAATCATAAAGATGATAAAGGAAAAGTATGGTCAACATAAAATTGAGACAACCCATGGAACTACAACCAATCAAATAGAGAGAGGATGAGAACCTCAGAGACGAAGTATGCTAAATGGCACATCAACAAGATGATGATGATGATGATGATGATGAGGAGGTAAGTGACTCTGACGAATAATTTAATGTAGAAGATGCTTATGTGCAACTCCATAACGAATTTGAAAAATTGAAGAATAAGACTAAGACATTAGAGAGTAGTTATAATAACTTGAAAATTGATTATGAGACTCTTGCACGTAATCTTGATGTTTATCTCACGAACACGAATGCTTAAAGATAACACATTATCATGACGGTCATTATTATGACGGTCATAACACATTATTATATGATTTTAAATCTTGAAGGATAAGTATGATGCTCTAGTACATGACCATGATAGTTTAAATAATAAGCATGATTTATATGTTTCTCCAGTAATGATAGAATAACTATTCTTTAAAATGATGTGTACTCTAGTAAGCCCAAGCATGAAGAGTTAATTCTTAAACTCAATGGTTTTAAGAATAACTCCAGTGATAAGACCACTCATACACCGAAGCATGTCACTGAAGCAAGTCACTACACCACATAGTGCTCATGTTTTTAAGAATGTTGTGCATATTAATGGTAGATATATCATACCTTTATGTATATTAGATATGCTAAGAAAGATAGAATTCATGATCCATCTCACAATATTCAGAATGTTGCACACCATGTTTATCACAAACCACACATTATGCACCATGCCAGGAAAATTGCAAGGACTCACAACATTATATGGGTGCCCAAACATTTAAATTCACATGATAAGTATGTTTATGTTCGTAATTTGTTACATGCATGCATGGATATCAAAATGATTCTTTTGCGTATAGGAAATCAAATCCAAATAAGATTTGGGTTCCAAATCGATGACTCCATATATTTTATGCCTTATGGGTAGCTATGAGCTTCATGATTATTTATTCGATACCCTAGAGTAAAAATAGAAATTTAAAGTAGTATTCTATAGCTTTATGAAAGATAATGTTATATATTTGAGCTAACATTGTGGACCCAATCCTCAAAGGGTACTAAACACTTAATTAATTTCATTTCAGGTACAATATAAGGATATGTGGATCATGGATAGCGAATGCTCCGCACACATGACATGGAATTCAAATGTGCTAAGCTCTCTAAGGATGATAGACGGAGGAACAGTAACATTTGGTGATAACAAAAAGGGAAAGATTATCGGCATTAGTAATATTGGTAACCCTTCTAAACCTCTCATTGAAAATGTTAGCTTAGTAAGTGGACTTAAGCACAACTTAATTAGCATAGTCGACTATGTGATAGAGGATACAAAGTTCTTTTTACATATGATGTGTGCTTAGTTTATGACAATGCTATGAAAAATTTGTTGGTTAAAGGTAGAAGTATAGAAAACATACATACATACATACATATGCTTTCATGTAACGATAATGATTCAAATGTGTGTTTGATGGTTTCATGTAATGACCCTCTATTATGGCAGACGTTCCGGTCATGTCAACATCAAAAATATAAATAAGATATAAGGAAGGAACTGGTACATGGTCTTTCCAAAATGAATTTTAAATTGGACAAAATTAGTGAAACTTACCAACATGGTAAAATACATAAATCTTACACCGAGGTTGCACATCACCTACCAACACAAGTTATTGGTAATATTGATGAGGTGTTAGAACTATGTTACAGATAGAATATGTCTCATGTTGCTTTCGTTTCTAATAAAGAGCCAAAAAAGGTAGATGAAGCTTTTGCAGATAACGCATGGATTGAGGCTATGCAAGAAGAACTCCTTCAATTCAAAAGTGATCAGGTGTGGGAGTTAGTTCTTATACCAAAAGATCATCTCGTCATTGGCACCAAGTAGGTATACAGAAACAAGCTAGATGAAGACGTAGTTGTGGTAAGGAAAAAGCAAGGTTAGTAGCACAGTGATACTCTCAAGAGGAAGGCATTGACTTCGATGAAACCTTTGCACATGTAGCTAGACGAGAATCAATTAGGATGTGGCTTGCTTTTGCATCATATAGACAATTTAAGCTATACTAGATGGATGTAAAAAGTACATTCCTGAATGGTTATATTAAAAAGGAAGTTTACGTTGAACAACCTCCTGTCTTTGAACATGATAAGAATATTGATTATGTGTATAAATAAAAGAAGGCATTATATGCCTTAAAACAAGCTCTAAGAGTTTGTTACGAGAGATTAAAAAATTCTTAATTGACTCTAGATACAATGAAAAATAGACACAGTATTTATTAAGAAAGTTAATGATGATATTATACTTATTCAAGATTACGTTGATGATATTAATTTTTAATAAACTAACGAAAACCTATGTCGAGAATTTGCTAAGTTGATGCAGGATGAGTTCAAGATAAGCCACATGGGTGAGCTCCATTCTTTTTAAGGTTGCAGATCAAGCAGTCGTAAGAATGAACCTTCATTCATCAAACAAAGTATACAAAGGATCTACCCAAAGGTTCGGAATGGAGAATGCATCAGGGAAGAACACCCATGTGGCTACATCCACCTCTTTAGACTAAGATGAAATGGATAAGCGTGTTGATCAGAGAACATATAGAGGTATGATTGGCTCCTTATTATATCTCACTGCCAGTATGCCTAACATTATGTTTAGTGTATGCGCATGTACATGTTTTCAATCTGACCCCAAAGAATCACATCTTAAAGCAGTAAAACACAATTAGGTATCTTAAAACCACTTCTGATTTTGGTTTATTTTATCCAAACGATAGCATTTTTGAACTTACTTCCTATAGTGACTCAGACTATGATGATTGCAAAACCACCAGAAAGAGCATAAGTGGCACATGCCACTTCCTTGGACATTCACATGTCTTCTAATTTAGCAAAAAGTAGAGTTTAGTTTCACTATCTATCACCGAGGTAGAATACATCGCTGCCAGACTTGCGTGTGCACAAGTCCTTTGGATGAAACAAGTCTTAGTTGGTTATGGTGTTAAATGCTCTATATGTGTGATTTATTGTGACAATAGGAGTGCCATAAATTTACCTAAGAATTCTGTTTTGCATCCTAGACCCAAGCATATCGACATTAGGCATATAGATTTATTGATGACCATTGTAGTAAAAAGGATGCTGAACTCAAATATGTTTCTACAGAACATCAAGTTGCAGATATTCTTACTAAAGCCTTGAAAACAGATTCATTTTCAAAACTCCACAAACCTAGGAATTCTTAGTGAAAAAGAGCTAAATTGAATATGCTTATGCTTATGCTTCCGTTTATACTAAGCATATGTTTATTGAGTATTTTTGGTTAAGTGATTATGCTTTCTCTCTTCAATATATTCGATACGTGGTATAAATTATTATTATTCCTTTTGATGAGACAAATGAGAAGAAAATAGGTAATGCACATAAAATAGTATTATTGTTCATGTGATGTTAATCATGGAGTATGATATTGTGACATTGTTTTGCTAACACACTTGGGATATAACATGATATGAATGTGCATATTTCTGCTTATCTTTAACCAGCTTTGATGCAAGGAGAGTAACTTCTCCATAGCAACCCTACATCTCTGCAGGGGAAGAATAAGTTTTTTGTTAGTTCTCATATTATATTTCTATTTTATATTATTTGTTGTCATCATCAAAAAGGGTAATAGTGTTGAGATATTGAGACACCCTAGTGAAGTTTTAATGATGTTTACAAATGATATGGTACTAATGATTTTAATTCAAGTGTCTAAGATATAAACAATGTGATGGACACAACTTATAGCCATGAAGAACAATGTAAAGTGGCTCAAAGCATTGAACATTGAACCATTCAAGAGTCAAGATATGGATCTAATGAAGACTCAATGGCCCAAGACAAGCTAACAAAACTGAAGACTCAAAAGTGTCAAATTATGTAAGCATAGTCTTAGTTTGAAAAGGCTAATAATTTGGAGCTACACACACATAAATATAAGAAAAATGTTTTTAAATATTATTAAAATGTTTTAATATATTATATATAAGTTTTGAAATGATTTCAAAGTGTTTTGATAAATAAAAATACATGTATCACAGAATAACCGACTATCCACACCTTGATAGCCGACTATCTGTAAGTGGATTTTGAACTAAAAGTGTTTGCCCTGTAATAGCCGACTATCCATTTAGGACATCCGACTATCGCCATGAGATAGCCGACTATCTCCCTAGGATAACCGACTATCTGGGTCAATCAACTAATTTATTTGAAAACACGATTTACGCGATTTAGTCGTTTTAGCCATTTTTAGCCGTTGGGAGAGGTTTTTATGGACTTGTTTTAAAATACTTGAATCCTCTATATATACCAGAGAGTTTAGAATTATTTTATATCAATTCTTAAGCAATTTTTGTTATTTTCAAAGCAAAGTTTCAAAAGCTCGCTCATTCTAAAGCTCCCAATTTTTGGACAGTGTTTTAAAATTCTTGTGCTTATTTTTTATCGCATATTCTTCACTTATACAAGGAAATCCTAGCAAATGAAGCTAGGTGATTGTATTGCGGTTTGCAATAGTGAACTAAATCCCGAGAGAGTTCGGGGACTGGACGGACCCAAGTGGTGGTTAACTAGGATAAATTCTCGTGTATATGTTATGATCATCTTTCTTATTGCTTAATATTATTATTTGCTTGTGATTTTTATTTCCGATGTATACATCTTTATATTATTGCAAGTAACAATATTTGTGTTGATTAAGTACCAAGAGAGGTAACTCTTCTTGGAGACTTGGGCAACGAATTAGACGATTTTTCAATTTGTAAAAAGTTTTTATCTTTATACACAACAATATTCTACCCATCTTCTAGTGTTGTCTATCATCCGCATGATCCGACAAAGATTTCTAGTTTAATCATTGCAGGCATCAGGTGATAACAATATAAAAATGATGGAACAACTATATTGATGTCAGAAAAGTCTCACCATCGATCGTTTAAGGGTCTAATCCATATGTTCATGCTTTTCATGTCACCAGCCAACAATATCATCAAGGATGATTTTCAGTGTAATATAAGCATGAAATAAAGACAAGCATGAATCCCAATGTCCACATCCAATCCAACCAATGGTGGCACATGGCCTCACAAAACTTGGCAAAAGCCCATGAGTCCAGCAAGTCAAAGAGTAAAGCACAATTCCAATACCAAAGGGATAAATCCCACGTCCAACAAGTCTATCACCAAAGCCCAAACCAATGGTCAATATCAAGCCCAACATAAAGTACAACACCAACAGCCAATGCCAAGCCCAATATAAAATCCAACACCAACAGCCAATGCCAAACCCTACATCAATCCCAATACCAACGGCAAATACCAAGCTCAACATCAAGTCCAACACCAACACCAGAGGCAACGCCAATAACAACCACTCAAAAGGGGCAAAGCCCATAGCCAAGCATAGCAAACCAACACCCACGCAAGAGGTAAAAGCCCAGCCAACACCCACGCAAGGGGGCAAGAGGCACAGCCACAACCCACACAAGCGACAGTAGCCCACAAAGAACCCACAACAAAAACCCACATCAAGGGACAGGGGCTGAGACCCCAAGTCACGTCAGCGCAGCCGCATAGTGACGGCAAGGGCGACGGCAAGGGTCTCAGCCAAGCCCTAAAAATCTATATATGCCATAAGCTCAGTCAACATCATCGTAATAACAAAGAACCCAAAAGATACACATGCACAAAGCAATGACGAGGGCGACGACGAGGATAGCCGCCAACCCCCAAAAATCCTCAAACCAAGCTCAACACATTCATCATCGCAGAGGGAATAAATGCACAATTTTAAAACCAAAAACTCGAATTAAAGTGATTTATCAAAATGGAAGATTGTCGAAAAAGTTCATCGGAGCCTTCCCACCGTGGCACCTCGGAGCCTTTCCACCGTGGCACCGAACGGTTGTGGCTACTACGATGGAGGGAGGGGCATCAAAAGAACGAAACACTAAAGTAACTCCGAAATCCAAATCCAACAAAAACCCAGAGATCGGAATTTTTTTGAAAGATGAAAATTGAAATTTTTGCATGAAAACTAAAAAAGAGGGGAGGGTTAAGTAGTACCGTAGAGGGAGACACGAGAGGGACATTCTATGCATGAGGAGGGGCCAACGGTTGACTGCGAACAATGATGGTGCTGAAAAACTAATCGATCGAAGTAAGTGGGCGTAGAAACTTGGTCTGGAGAGGAGTGGGTGTCAGAGCTCATAAATCCACCGTGAAGCAAAATTGATGGCAATGGGTCCTCGGGTGGGGCGACGAGTCACGGCATATGCCAAAGAAATCGCCGAGAAAAGTAGATCTGGCTGGGCGACGGGAGAGAACTAGTCAAGATTTTTTTCTTCGCCCGATCAAGAGAGTGGGAGTGAGCGTGTGGGGGCAAGGGGAAGAGGGATGGGGCCGAGGAATTAAGATGAGAGGAAAGTTGGGCCGGGGGTTCGTGGGCTGCAGGCTTGGGGGAAAATAAGAGAATGGGAAAGAAAAATGTATGGGAATGAGTGGGTTGGGCTGCAGGGTTGGGTTGATGGCTAAAGAAAAAGAAGGCAAAGTAAAGGAAAGAAGAGAAGAAGTAAATGAGAAATGTAAAGAAAATAATTTAAGGAAAACTTGCAATTTAGTTTTAAATAACATCTATATTACAATTGAGGGCAGATTTTGAACTTATCATATGTGGTAGTGTCATGTCAAGTTTTGGGGGGGATTTTTGGGTTAGAGTGAAATTTGTTGGGAGAACAAAAAAGCTTTTGTGATAAGTTTTTGTGAAAATTCTAAAGGAAAAAATATTAACTTTGGGGGAGAAAAACGAATCGCTGGCTAAGATTTAATACGATTACGCAGATTGTCACACGAATCGCTGACATGTTGTCAAATCCCGCCGCACGTTAGTGGGGAACCATGCGGCTTCAAATCCCGCCGCACGTTAGTGGGGAACCATGCGGCTTCAAATCCCACTGCACGTTGGGTGGAACTTTGGGGGCAAATATCGGTAATTTTGAAACGGGGGGATCAAACTTTTAGGGGCACAGCTCATCCATCACTTCATCTCCCCCTTCTCTTTCAGATTCTAAAAACAAATTGCAGAGAAAATCATGCAGAAAAAATTTAATACGACAGAGGAATGACGATCTCTCTGTCGTCGGCTTCTCCTCCGAAGGCCGTGTCCACCGCTGTGATATGCCGTAACCACCGCAGATATGTCGTAACCACCGCCGCGTGGTAGACACGTCGCCGCATCCTCCCCCATGCTGTTGCATCGCTCCTCTCTTCTTCAACCTCTTCAGGTTCTCCAAAGATCCCATTCCTTTGTGAATTTCTTCATCCTCCTACTCTTCAAATCTGTTTGTATTGGAGAAAAATTGTTTCGTTTGATGTTTCTCGAAGTTGTTTCATTTGATGTTTCATTTGCTCTTTAAACCTATTCATTGAATAATAGGTGCGAAAAATTGTTTCTTGGCAATTGTTTGGTTCACAGGCAGTCCGCCACCAAGATCCCAATTTTCCCCGAACAATTTCCTATATCATACCATCTCATCTAGCACTTGAGAACAAACCCCTTTCTGTTTCGCCACATGAATGGCTGGCTAAATAGCTTGCAAGAAGCCAGATCTCTTCATTCTCACTGCATGAGGGAGCCGGGAGGAGTCTTGAGGGGAGAGATCAACGCAATGCGAGGAATGTTGTTCTCACAAGGACAGGGTTCTTAGGGTAAATGCAACGGCATGGGGGAGGATGCGATGTTTTATATGCTAAAGATGTCAAGTCCTTTGTAATGTTTATGTTAGGTCTTATGAATATGAACTAAGTGCTGATGCAGGGATGTTTTGTTTTGTTTCTCCAATGTAATCTCTTTATCATGCCAGTACTGATACTTTGTTTTGTTAAGGTGCATGAGGTGTAATAGATTATCACAATGTTAGTGCGAGATTGTTATGCATGTGGGACAGTGGGAAGAAAGGAAATCATTTTGTTGTGAAATAAGTTTATTTTGTCATATGCTGTTGATTGTAGTTATTTTTATGTATTTGTATTCTAATTTATTCAATTATTCTCTGTCCGTTTCACTTTCTGTTCATTGCTGAGGGGTTAAAAGTTCTATGTGTCGTAGATGTATACATAAGATATTGGTTATATTAATCATATGATATAGGTTGGTGGACCATTTGAGGACATGTTGCACATCATGCCACTGCAACCACCCTTTGGACATATGGTGGGCTCACCACTAAGGGCCAACCCCTCAAAAATGAGTTACTGGTCCACTGAGCCAGAGCTGGAAATGTGGAGCCTCTTCGTTTTCTTTTGGTTTTCAATTTCAATGTGATTGACCACCAGGATGATTTTTACATGTTGGTTTTTAATTAACATACATTTATTATACATTTGAGGTATGTTATTGAATTTGTTTACTACTAGGACAAAAGGATTATAGAAAGACAGTTAAGATTTAATCTTGAGAAACCAATAATTAACGAGAGTTTGTAAAAAAATTGGGTGGGAGGGAGGGAGGGAGGGAGGGGGGACTTTGCATTCTAGGGTAAATGCATCATCCGTGAGAGTTTGGATATTGTGCGTGAGGACCATCCTCGGTCAGATCCAAATGGCAGAAAGAGGGTGGCTACAGTGAGGCCACGACAGATTTGCATGCATGAACGAAATTTTGATGGCAGGCAAGCACGCAAAGAATTTGATGTTGGCTGCTTTTGAAAGCAAACTGTTGCATTGCCACCCACAAAGGAGACTGCTGTATTGCACCAACATGATCTCACCAACTGCAAACAATAGGAAAAGTAAAGTTTGTCAAAATCTTATGGTGAAAATAAAAAAAATTGGAGGAAGCTATTGTTTTAGAAAAACTAAAATTTTTGGAGATCTCTAAATTCTCTAAAGCAAACAAAATTTTGAGGGGAATTAAAATATTTATAAAGTGGAAATTTTAGGAGAAACCGCCTAAAATTTTGAGGAGATTTACATCATGGGGGAACTTTTGAGAGAATTATATTTGAATGTAACAAAATTTTGTATGGAATTACATTTTTTGTGGGAACTAAATTCTTGGGAGGAATTAAATTTTTTGGAAATTTAAAATTTAGGAGGGAAACCATAAAATTTTGGGTTCAACTAAATCAGAGTTGACCGAAATTTTGTGAGAAACTAAATTTTTTGCGGGAAACTAAATTCCATGTTAAGAACTAAATTTTAGTGAAACTAATTTTTTTGAAAATTTTAGGGGGGCCTACTTATGTAGGAAACTAAATTTGAGAAACTAAAATTTTTAAGGGGACCGTAATAATAATTATTGCGCTTTAATTATTGATGACCGTGTAAAATTAGGGGATCGAGATTTTGAGGGGGAATATTTTAAATGAACCGTGCCCTTAGGCAGTGGGGTCTTTGCTTCAACCTCTACTAAGCATCTAGCATACAAGATCATGTCTAAATTTGCATCTAGCATACATATCTATCTTACATTTGACAACTGTTTTTGAATCCTAGGGCTGACTAGGACAAGCTGATTAGGACAAACAGGTTAATAGAAAGACGGTTCAAATTTAATCTTGAGGAATCAACGGTTCAGATGAGGTTTTGTTTAAAATTAATTTTTGGAGGGAAAAACATTATATGTGGGTGAAATTTTGGCACTAATTGAACATTAAAATGATTTCGAAATTACCATTTGCAATTTCAACAGTATTGACTTGGATTTAATTTCACATACATCTGTGCATTGGAAATTGTCTCCATTAAAAATGTGGGAAAATGCAATGGTTTATATTCGCTGGCCTTGGAGTGGGGTAATCAATAGCTAGAAAGAAAAACTTCTCAAATTCCAATTAGCCAAGGAGCCGAAGAGAAGCTATTTATGGTTGCTATAAAAGGATGAGAGAATCGAAGAGACAGTTCGGATGATATAAATTGAGAGAAACACCTAATGTGGGAAAAAAGATTCTGACATTGCACATAATGCATTTCCACATAAGTCTGTCATTTGCATTTCCACTTAAGCCCGCCATTTGCACTTAATTAATGCATCGCGTCGAAGGCACCCGCGCCGAATTTTTTTATGCTAATTTTTTTACGCTAATTTATTGTTCTGCGTCGAAGGCTCCCGTGCCCCCGCTAAATTTTTTACGCTAATTTGTTGTTCCGTGTCGAATTTGTTGTTCTACACTAATCTGTTGTTTTGCACCGAAAGAGCACGCGTTGAATTTATTGTTCCGTGCCGAAAGCGCTCGTGCCGCTAAATATTTTTATGCTATTTGTTGTTCTTTTAAATTTTGGCCGTGGAAATAATTTTTTGGAGATAAAGATTTCGTGGGGCAAAATCTTAGATGAACCGTGCCCACGGGCACGGGTTATGACTAGTGATATTACAATTCCATTAGCACATGACCATCACGTGAATTTTTAATACATAAAATACACTTTTCCCTACTTTTTAAATATGTAAAACTCCAAAAAAAACACACAACCCTTTATTTCTCCATCACATGTGCAGACGACAACGAGGACAAATGTGATAATGCCAAAGAGGAGGAAGTATGATAGAAATGAGAAGGATTTGGATTTGGGGAGCAAAGATGGTAGAAGGAAAAGAGATTTGTAAGGTTTTTGGGGTCGGAATTGAGTGTTTTTAGGTCAGGCTTAAAGAGACTTGTAATGTTTTTGGGTCGGAATTGAGTGTTTTTAGGTCAGGCTTGTTTTGAATAAATTATTTTATTAACAAATTAATCATAGTATTTATTTTTTTATGTTTATGCATTATTATACATTTTATGCATTAAGATTCAATTCTGTTACACTTTCATTATTGATAATAAATAGTCATATATTACTTAAATTAGAAAGAATATATCATATGTAATTATATATTACTGTGTTTTACTGTTTTATGATAATATTGGATATATTATGAGCTCATGTTCGAGTAAGGTTTTACTTTATTTATAATTTTATGAAAAAATATTCAGCTTAAATTCTTTATAAATTTACAGTTTTATAATATTTAAACTATAATAAATAATTCATTCTAAAAAATCTTGATTTGTATCATACTTTTATTACAAATAAGTGAATAGTTAACAAGTTCTATAATTTTAACAAAATTCCATTTTATGAATATTTTCGTTGCTTTATAAGATTTGTTTTTATTTTCTAATGATTCTTAAGATTTTTCCAAAAAAAATTATGTTAGAAGAAAAAAAGCCAAAATAAGAAAAGAATAAAGCAAAAAATATTAGAGATGAAAGTTTGAAATAGTGAAAAAGAAAATCATAGCATATTAAAAATATATAGTTTTATGTTCTTTTTAAATATATGGAACTTTTTTGAAATATGCCTAAAAGTTCAGGATAGTTTCATCAAACTTAATAAACAAGGGTATCAAACCTATGAGCCTTTCTTTAAAAAAATATAAATAATATATAAATAAAGGCATTTTGGTCATTTTCAAAAGTTCAAATTTACAAATTTTCAAATTAGTTTTGTGTTTTTTTAAAATTTCAGGAAGTCTTTTAAAATGCATGTGCTGATAAGGATATCTTAATAAATAGTTCTTCCTTCAACTCAACTCGTATGTTGGTATCCAGTACTGGACACGAGCAAAAGCAACATTCAAATGCATGGTGTGTTCCTGAGGATATCTCAATAAATAGTTATTCCATCATCTTAAATCCGGTGATGGTATCTAGAATTAGACAAGCAAAGACAATTCAGACAGAGAATGATTTGCATGGACACAGTAATCGGACTATATCCAATAGTATTTATCCTAATGTATGCTTTATTGCCAAGATAATAATTCCCGAATAAAGGTTTAAACTGGAAGGAGCATGTCACTGTTTTGCATAATCTTTTATTCTGGTTACATAGTTACATATTATTTCAGGATTGATACATAGTATACATCTCAATGCAGCCTTAAATATGAATAACCATTGTACATGCATAATCAGAGCTCAAAAATAAAAGCGTAGCAACTTTTTCAACAATTATCCCCCGAAACAGGGAATCTTCTTAAGGTAAAACAATCACTAGAAACAAATCAGCATGAATAATGTTGCTTAAGATGCAATTTTATTTTTTAGGAAACACTCACCAGATCTTATATATCCGCCAAATTGCAAGTTCTCAAGCTTCGGAGAAATTATAACAGCACTCTTATTGAGAGACCAAATGAGTAAAAAGGCAGTGACATACCTGAATATTTTTGAAATGCAACAGAAAAACATGTCAGTTGGTACCAGCATTCACAATTATAATATAATATGGGTTCGGTATTCAAAGAGGCATAAGAGGGGTACTGCATCGCCATCAGCTTCAATTGAATTAGACATGGGGGAAAACAATGTCAAAATAAATGACATGTCATTTACTTAAAACATCATTCCATAATTAGTTTAACATGGTTCCATACAACATGGTTCCATACAAATTCACACTAAACAGTTTATTCAATTTACAGAACAAAAATGTCAAGATTCAGCAATCACCAATGTCAAAAGAGGAATATCAAGGTGCAATAGTGCATCAATGTCGAACTTCAATTTAAATGTCAAAAATGTTGTTTCATCGTACTAGACAGAGGTAAAAAAATCACCAATGTCAAAATAAATGATATGCCACGTACTTAATATTCGTTATTAGTTTAACATGGTTCCATACAAATTCATACATATTGAAGGATTCAATTTGCCAAACAAAGTTGTCAAGATTTAGCAATCGCCAATGTCAAAAGAAGTTAATAGACATGAAATACCAGGTAAATATCAGTTAGAATATAGTGGTCTATAATATTATCAAAAATTAAATGAGTTCCATTGCAAGAAACCATCCCATTCAACTCATGCTACTAGAAATTCTAAGAAAAATGTGTTACTAGATATTTACTGACAACTCAAACCAAGGTTAGATGTCTCGGTTTCGGTTTCGGTTTCGGTTTCGGCCTTTCAGAAATTTTAGGTTTTGGTTGGGTTTCACTCATTTCGGTGGTCTTGAATTTTCTTTTCTTTTCGTCTATATCAATAGTTTCAAATACTTAACAACTTATCAAATACTATCCAATACTTAAAAAACTAAAGTATGAAACAAATAGAATCAAATACTATCAAATTTGTATTACTAATAGGTATTTAAAAATTTGTCCAATACTATCAAAAATTAAAAATACATATGTTCTTGTATTTAGAAGAGTTTTCATATTCACCTTACACATTTTGCTAAATATATCCCAATTTTCTAAAGATAAGGGCAAACATGTAAATAAATAAAACTTGGTTAGCAAAATGTGTAAGGTGAATAGCATCTAAACATCAAAAAATACGAGGAAAAGTCACTGTACCAACCTCCACTAGTGATGCTACTCACATTACACATTTTGCTATACTTTGTTCTTTTATTTACAAATTTCCATTGAAATGGCAAACTTGTAAATAAATGAACTATGTTTATCAAAATGTGTAATGTGAGTAGCTCAGTAGCGACACTGAGCTTCCCTGCACCTACTTCATAGAGTCCTAGACCCTCACATGCCTTCACGTGGGGTCATAGACCCCCACTGTCCCTCTTCTCATCTTCTTCCCTCTTCTCTTCATCCCACGGTCCCACTCCCACGGTCCCACAGTCCGAGGAGCGACAAAGGTGAACGATGAGGTGGCAAAAGTTGTGGAAGAACAAAACCATCGACAGAAGCGGCGAAAACAGCGACGGCAGAAGCGGCAAAGGTTAGTCTTTTTTCCTGCATATTTTTTTCTATTTCTTCAATTGCTTTTCTTCTTTGGTTTCGATAGCTGAAACTGACGGAAACTGTACGGTTTCAGCCAAAACTGAGTTCATATGAACGTTTCGGTTTCGTTTGCCTCCGAAACCCAAACGATACGACCGATACGAGGGGGTGTCGGCCGAAACCTACATCCATGACTCAAACTAAAAAGAATATCATTATTTAATTGTAGCATAAGCAAAATAAGAAAAAATGACAATAAAGATGATAATTAACAATACCGCTGGAACCTACAAGCAGAAATGAAGGTCGCAATAAGAAAATTAATCAAGATGCAATTAACCATAGGTACTTGGATTTCACAACTGAATGAAAGCATGAAACTAAAAGGAAAATATTGATATTACGCATGAAACGTGTATGAATATAATAACTACTGTGAGAGAGTAGCTACAAGGGTACAATGTTGTTTTTTTGTTAGTCAAGTTTAAGTTCTTGGAGCCTGATGTAAAAATAACGTACTGAGATGCAACAGTTGCAACCGCAGCACCAGTGATGCCCAAGCCAAAAGAATATGCAAGTAGAGGCAGTAAAACCACACTTGAAAGATTGCCTAGTCCTGCATACAAACGTCAGAGATTTGAATGAGAGAGAACATAATCAAGTAGAGGATGCAGTGATCCCAAGACCTATTATCATAAACGAAAATATATCCAAAATAAATAATCAATTACTAAATTTATAACATTATCACCCAGAGAAGCATAACAATCTGCAAACTTGAATTAAATCAACAATCCTCCCAAAATGAAATTAATACAAGTAACAAGTTCTCTGAGTTCTCTGGCTCGTGCAACTGCACATGTTTTAATGAGAATATATAATGTTTTTTAGTCGTCCGAATGTGTAAAAGCATAAAACCATGACAACATTTAATCGACTTCAACAAAAACAGTCACAGGGTTTGCAATATTTTTTACAGTAAATTTTTGCAAATGATAAATTTAATAAAAAAAGTAATAGTATATGTAGATAGAAGCCCTATCATCATTTGGTACTTTTTCCTTTTCTTGAGCAATTGTGAACGCCGGTTGGTCCATTAACTGTTGAACAGTTGAATTGTACACACTATAATTGAATTCAACTACAAATTTTGAACAAATTATTAGTCAAAGATTCACAATATAAAGTATGATAAGAAATAAATATTAAGCTTCTAGAAAAAGCAGCATTTAGGTAAAATTTTCACCTATTATTTCCTTTGCATTATATAGAAGTCGGCCTTTCTGCAGCATTTTATGCAAGAAGGAAAATATTACTTTCAAGATATTTAATCAAGTAATATCCATTACAAGGACTTTGTACTGTCATGAAAAATGCAGATATAGGGATTAAAAATTGTAGTGTGTAGATATGTTGATGCAAAACAATAGATCAAAGAAGAAACATAAGGAAAAAAACTAGATCTAAGGTTTTAAATTAAGGTAAAGTATGTTAAGAGCTTTGCACTCAATATAATCATCCGCCTGCTCAAGTAAATCAGATTGTAAGATATTCAACTTTTGATCATTCAGAACTAATAACTCTCAATCAATTTATCTATGTCTTCTCTCAAAGCGATAAAAGCTTATTTATAGAGTTTTCTACATCCACAATACAAGAAATAAAGTAAAACCCAAATAAATCCAAAAAAAATCCAATAAAATCCTTACAAACACAGTCAAATAAAATCCAAATAGAAACTCTAATGAAATCAAATAAAAATCATGATGAGCTACCTCCAGATGGATTCGCAACAATTACCATGTGAAAGATGAAATGTAAATCTTGTTATTTTTAAAATTTCAAAGGTCTCTCAACAAGTAGTTACTACCAAAGGACTAGCTTGGTGCCCGCTATTTTTTTGGTTTACAGTGAATGGGAGCGCCTCTTGTATACATTCATAAAAACTTGGATTTTGGCCCCAAATACACTTTCGTAAATTGACAAATTCTGTAATTTTCCTTTATTTATATCCTAGGACCGGCTATGGGAGGGGTATGCTTGGATTGTTGAAGAAAACCCTTGGTCATTTTGTCCACGGACAATTAGTTGGAGATCTTAGGCTTTGATCTCGAAACGAAAGCTAGGAGAAATGCCTCATCTCGAATCGAGACTAGTTATCTTTTGTATTTCCATTTCTACATCAATAAAATCCTCTCTTTTCTTCCCCAAATCTCTTCTTTAACCTTAAAAATCCATTTTTTCCATAAAAATCCCATCTGGCATCCCAGAAACCCATAAAATCCCATTTTATCCCAGATTCAGATCTGAAACGTATCAAATTGGTATCAGAGTCGATCCATGACTACTACGAGATCCAAAGATAGAATCGATGCATTGAAAGAGAAGATGGAGAAGTTTAAAGGCGATGTCCGCGACTTGATTAAGAAGAACGCCGACGAACAGAAGAGCGAGTTTGATCGGAAGTTCTCGCAACTCATGGAAGCCATAGCTCAAACCAATCAGAAACTTGATGCGTTTTCGAAGAAGATGGACTCAAATCAGGCCGAAACCCTATATCCGGAGCAAAAGGCGAGAACTTTCGACAAGTAGCGCCATTCCCAAGGTGATCCGGTCCCAAACCTGAAGGTTTCTACATCTACCAAACCCTGAGAAGAAGGAGAAGACCGTCACAGATCTGGAAAAGACGGAGGAAAACGACGCAGATTTGGAGCTTTTAGACTCCGGCGACTCAAATGTGATACCGACGAGGGACCCTGAGCAACTACTGGAGGTGATGACCTCCCCATTGACAGCTAGAGCCCCAGTAAGCCCCAGAGAGCCGCCACGACACCGACGAGCCCCCAGAGGGCCTCGCCGTCCCCGATGAGCCCCATGGGGGCCATAGCAGCTCCGACGAGCCCCCTGGGGATTTCGATAGGACGATTGGAGCAATGGAGAGTTGCGGCATGGGCTTTCGAGCGTCACCGGTGACGCTGCCGTCGAAGTCAGGGCTCGCCACCACCACCGATGGATGCACCTTGGCCGCGCAAACCCAGAGGAGCCTTCGTCGCAGCCATCGGACGCCGGAGCCGCCGAAAACAGCCACCAACGACAGCTGCGACGAGTTTCGAGCGTTGCCGGCGACGCCTCCAGTGAGATCTTGGCCCACCACTGCCCCCCCCCCACAAATGTACCCCGTCACGCCGAAGCCAATAGACCAAAGATTGTTGGCAACCGCCGACGAATTCGTCGGAAAAATTCGTCGACGCCGGCGAGTCGCCACTGCTATAATGGCAGCTCGATCCAGCCGACCCGAAGCCGCAGGCGTCGACTCCAGCTGGCTTAGCCGAGCCGAAGGCTCCACGCGATGAACAGTGTAGCTTGACATTTATTTTGGAATTCTGGGCGATTTTTGGCTGATTTTTTGTGCTGCTTCTGGTTTTTGACGATTCCAGGTCCGTTTGGAGTCCAAATTCAGAATGGAAAGAGTCAGAGCATAAAAGACTCAGACACTGACAAGCTCCCACTCCTGCAGCAACGTTTCGAGGAAGACATAGCTCGTGGGTGGCCTTTTGATTCAGGAGGCGAGGAGACATGCTCCAACACTCGGAAAAGCGCACTCGTGTACTTCATGCACCACCTTGAGGACAAGGTGATTCTTCGAAGGTGGAGTAATGATACGCCTTGGATTTTGGCCCCATGGGCATTTTCGTAAATTGACAAATTCTGTAATTTTCCTTTATTTATAGCCTAAGCTCGGCTATGAGAGGGATATGTTTGGATTATTGAAGAAAACCCTTAGTCATTTTGTCCACGGAAAATTAGTTGGAGATCTTAAGCTTTGATCTCGAATCAAAAGCTAGGAGAAAGGCCTCATCTTGAATCGAGACTAGTAATATTTTGTATTTCTATTTCTACAACAATAAAATCCCATCATTTCTTCCCCAAATCTCTTCCCTAACCCTAAACTCTCTTTTTCCCATAAAAATCACATCTTTCATCACAGAAACCTATAAAATCCCATTTTTATCCCAGATCCAAATCTGAAACGTATCAGTCGCCTGCATCCAATTGTAACAGAGTTTTCAGAAAAGTACATTTCACACGAGCACCCATTATCTTTTTGGTAAAAATAGACCCCCCAGCTACATAGTATAATAGCCTTTCAATATGTTCCTTTCTTTTTAAATTTTATTCTATTTTTAAATTTTTCCTTATGTAATCAACGGATGTTGAAATTATATTCAAAATGGACGTAAGTGAAGAATAATAGGCTCGATCATACATAATATAGACACATACATGTAAATTTTAACCATAGATTATACTCCAAATTGTGAGCGTTAAAATATAAGTTTTTAAAATAAATATATAGATAGATTAACAAATAATATTGTAACATGTTTTGAAGTATGAAAGAAAACACACAAATATATGTGTTCCTTTTTAGGACATTTAAAATCATTTTTTAACTTCACCCTTCTTGCACAATGTAAAACTTTAGGTAAATGTGAAAAAATAGAATTTTTAGTTGATTTCTTAATTGATGAGAAGAAGAAAGTCAAAAGCCACAGACGTGAACATTGGACCTCCTCCATCCAATTGCAAAACTTTACCACTTCGAGATAATCTCACGTTTAATTTTTGTTGAAAAATATGTTAAACAAAAGAAAATATTGTGCAAGAACTTGAAGATCACATAGTTTTTGTTTTTTTTCACAAAATTCAGTGATAGCATCCACCCACCTTTGGCTTTACATATGTTCACCCCCGGGCCACACTCTCTACTATGTAAGCTGAAGCCTCAACTTAAAATAGTAAATAGCATGTGCACCACCTTATGTTGTTTTGTTTAAAATTGGCAACTACAAGCTATGAGTACAGCATGATCAAAAGTATTAACAAATAAAATTTACAAACATGGTAAATTTTATATTCAAACCATAAACAAAGTCAAATAAATATGCCAATTCAAAATTTTGGACATAAAAAGAAAGGTCAGTGTACCAACAACTATCCGTGATATCAAAATAATATTTTTTAACATTGCATCATGCAACTCAATAGCATATACAACTTAAGATTGATATTTGTCTTTATCCTTGTTTTTTGGCAATGGAACAAGTGTTGTTAGGGGAATAAGATTCACCGATTAATAACAAGTTAGTAAAATATGATTAAAAATCAGAAATAAGGTTTGAAACCTCAATTTCAGTCTGGATATCATCTAGTGATTTATAGTGTTGGTATCAGATGTATTAGAAGTATGATGCATTTTGCATTTTGGCCCATCAGTGACGTTTTCGTAATTTTCAGATTTTGGGGGTCTTTTTGTAATTTTCATATTTGTATTTGTAATGTTGGTTATTTTTAGATTAGTATTTGTAGGCGACAACTAGGGTGAGGGGGTGATGTCGAATATTATGGAAGAAACTCTAGATCTATGATTTAGGCTTTTCCTTCGTTGAAAAAGCTAGATCTTGGAGATTTAAGCTTTGATCTCTAATTCAAAGTTAAGAAAGTTGCATCCTCTTCAATTGTGAGCAACTTTATCTTGTATTTCAGTCATTCTTCAATAAAAATCCACATTTTCTCCCAAATCTCATCTTTTCACCATAAAAATCCAACCTTTCCCCAGAAAAATACTCTTTTTATCATCAAAACCCTAGCGGCTCGTATCAAATTGGTACCAGATCAATGATCTTGGCATCAATGGTGGCGGATCTGAAGAAATCTATGAAGAAATTTAGATCTATAGTCAAGGCGTCGATAGAAGGGCTTGAGGCACAAATGGATGCACAATTTGAAACCTTCATGCAAACCATGAAGTAACAATTTGCTGATCTAAAGGCAGCAACGTTGGCGAAAAATCCAGATTTGGGCCAAAATCCAGATTTAAGGCAAAAGTCGACAACTTTGACGAAAAAAGAGAAGAATGAAGAATCCGAAGAAGAAGCCCTTCCCAACGTGAAGGAGAAGTCCGAAGAAGCCAAAGATGACACCACGAGGGGCGAAGACCCCAGCCACCCTCATCGGTGGCCTCGTGCCTCACTTCAAGGCAGTCGCAGCCCTGGAAGCTGCCTGCAGGGGCCTACAGCCAACCTGCAGGGCCGGATAGGCCCTGCCCTGGTCCTACTGGCCTACCCGGGACTTCCCACAGTGTAAAGGCCCAGGCCCGTTGGGCCTTTTAATAAAACCCCATCCATCTCTTTTTCCTCTTATTTTCTTTTTCTATTCGTTCGTTCGTTTCGCTGGCTCTCTGCCTCGACGAGCCCACGAGGGCTTCAGTTCCTTCATGAACCTTCTCGCTCGATTCCTTTGGCACGAAGCAAAATCCGCTAGGGTTTTTGAGGAGATGCATCTCCCCTTCTCGCTTGCCGTAGGCGTGGGGCCCTCGATGGGGTCTCACCGCCTTGTCTCATCCCTACAGGAAGCACATTGTCTCTCCCTTCAGCTGATCAACGTTGATGTGATGCTCATCTGAGGCTATCATCGACGATTGAGAGGATGGAGCTCCTCTGATGCGGTTCGGTTGTCTATTTAACCCCCCTCTCTCCCCTCTTACTCTCGATTGCACCTCGGTAAGCTTTTCTCCATTTCTTATTCGAAAGTGCTGATGTTTCTTGCGGATCTGGGATTTTGTGCTGAGTTGTGAACGGTTTGTTGCGGCCTCGTTCCTCCGCCTTGCGCTAGTTCTTCTACTTGGTTTCGGTAGACCTTATCTCCTTTTTTCATTTTTGTTTTCTTCGGTTTATTTGCAAGTTCCTCAGCGGTGTAGTACGGGGATTTTTCGGAATAACAATTGGGTTTTTACTATGGGAAAGGATGATTCAGGGGAGTGACATAGGGTTCGAGTCCCTACGGTAATTTTAGTGGATAGGTTTTCCTCGCCCACTTGTTGTAGAATCCCAGAGTACCCATGGGGCTGTGTTGGCTTGCGGTCTGCCCCTTTTGCTTGCTGAACCTATGTTCGGTGGCTCCTTGGTTGATGTTGCTCTTTTGCTCGCTGAAATAGGATGCTGCAACCCCTTTGCTTGCGGCCCGTGTTGACTGTGTTTGCGGCTTATTATCCTTCCTGCTGCCATTAGGTTCGACTGAAGGTTTTCTCGCTGATTTCGGGTTGTTATTGAGATTCACTTGGATAGGAGCCCGATGTTTTGACCCGTAGCCCCAGTCCCTTACTAGGAACCCCGCAGATTTTGCCGTAGGCATGGGTGCCCCTGCTATATGATGAGAAACCCCCGTTCTGATCCCAAATGGCCCAGAGTCTCTAGAGCCATGATGTGGATGACCTCCGAGCTTTCATTATTTATCAGATGTTGTGTTTCTTTGTTTATTTGGTTTGTCTCATAAATACGGTTTGTTGCTTTATTTACAGTTCAGTTTTAACTTGTCATGCCATGAGAACAGCCATGCTATTTATCACCTGCCAGTATTATTATCATATTGTCTCATGAGCTACTAGTACCCTGAGTTTATTATTGTGATTCACTTGTGTAGAACCTGGGTTGTTTGTACCCGACCGTGGAACATCTTGAGGTAGATTCTTGACATGACAGGTTGACTAATGACTTGACGAGCAATCATCCAATATGGAAACTTATGACACCTCACGACACTAACAATTAATAAAAAGGTTAATTTCTGCTTGACTCACCGGTACAGGGAAACTTATGATCGAGGGAGTACGGGAGCAACTGGGACCTGATCTTTAGCCCCCATATTGGGGGGACGTTCATCATTCAGATGGGTCCTGAGTCTGGGGGGGCAAACATGGACGGCCATCTGGATGGGTCCTAGAGCCCTCGTCACAGGTCACAGTGTTACAGCTCTTTCAGTACGGTACTTTCTACTTTTGGACTCGCCCGGGGTCGCACCCTCGCAGTCCAGGTAGCTTCCAGATGCACACAGTGCTCCCCTTCATAAGTCACGACCTAGGAGTGGTTTACAGTAGCAGTTACCCTCTTACAGTAGTCGAATCATTAAAATGCTTATCACATGCTTCTTTTCAGTATCATGTTACTTTAACTGCTAATCATCTTTACTTTTCCGCACTATTATTACCAGGATATTGTTTAGATATCGTCTACTCCTCTGAGCGTGGTACAACTGTCGTTGTCCACTTAGGTGACATACAGTGCTACCCAGAGACCTTGGGACCACATTACCTGATCCAGGACGTCAGGCGTTGACCACAGTCTGCTCGTGAGTGCCCCTCGTGGCTCTCCTTTTGTACTTTTGGTTGTAGGTTGAAGCGGGCTTGTGAGTTGTACTTTTGTTTCCCACTTTATATGTGAGTACATCTTTACTTCATTGTCTGTTCTCTTTGTTTCACTGGCACATAAGGGACTTGCACACGCACCTTTAACCTAGTAACGACACCCGAGAGGTGGGGCGTTACAAAGTGGTGGCACATGCAGGCACGTGCAATCGCCTCGTGAACAGTGCTAGACAGACGGAAAAATACGTATTTGAAATACACACTGACCCGATCTTAGCGTATGATACAGATGTATGAAAGTTTTCATGCGCAGGAGACGTAGACCATCTAGGAGAGCGCTTATGGCTTCAAGATCAGGATCAGGGTCTGGTGGCGTCGGGTCGAACACGAAGCACTAGATTTTGGACGCAGCGTTGCGAGAGATGGTTCAGGCAATCCAGAGGGAGCCTAGGAAAGGCGGGGTCCAGCAGTTCCGATCGTTGCGTCCGCCGGTGTTTGCATGACGAGGAGACGCCCTGGCTGCAGAAGGGTGGATACGCTCGATCACCACATACTAAAGGCAGCAGAGGCTTCCCCCGCCTTGGGGGTCGACATGGCGACGCTTCAGCTGACGAGAGGGGATAGAAACTGGTGGGATTCGGTAGAGGATCGGTAAGTGAAGCCTATCCCCTGGGATACTTTCAAGGAGTTTGATGGCCAGTGCTTCTCACCAAAGGCGCAGTTGGAGCTAGAGGCTCAGTTCATGAACCTTCAGCAGGGCTCCATGTCAGTAGTGGAGTATGATGCTGAGTTTTCCAAACTCAGCAGGTATGTACGTCAATGCATAGTCGTTAACCATGCTTGTGTGTGTTCCTAACAATTGGCATTTTAGGTTTGCCCAGGATGCGGTGTCTACCCATGCGGCTCGAGCGAAGAGGTTTCAGCAAGGGCTGGACATCGATATTCATGACAAATTTGTAGGACTCAGGCTGACGACCCACGCTGAGATGCTCTCTACCGCTCGAGAGTATGAGCATGTGCAGCGGGAGTGGGCACGACTGAGCAGGCAGGGGGTCCATCAGAGACAACCACCACCTTCTACTACTTATGCGGGATCTGGACGACGGCCACCTGCCCCTGTCAGACAGCTCCACCAACCTATCCAGCCGTCTCGGTGCAAAAGACCTGCGCTGCAGCAGCAGGACCAGCAGCACCAGCCACGACGTCCTGTTCTGAGTTGTTTCCATTGCGGCAAGTCCGGGCACGTTAGGGCAGATTGGAGGTTGCTCCTAGACCTGTGTCTCGCCTGTGGGGCCCGGGACCATACTGCCAAAGATTGTCCACGGAGGGAGCGAAGACTTTCAGCCCCAGCTTCGACTTTAGCACCTACTCTGGCTGGAGATGCTCAGTGTGGACCTCCACTTCCACCTCAGCAGGGGACGTACCAGCAGGCCAAACCACGGCATCCACCTTTCAGACGTCAGACGTTCACCATGACCACTGCAGAGGCCGACGCTACCGGTCAGGCCAACACAAGTACATCTCTTTTATTTTCAGCCGTTTATTTCCTGCATTAATCACAGCATGATTAGACTCAGTGTCTATCCCCTTAGGTGTAGAGCTGGTGGCTTGCAAGCCCGTGCTTGCGTTGTTCGACTCAGGGGCTTCCCATTGCTTCATATCAAGACATTTCGTCGAGTTCTTGAGTCACCACTCGCCTCTGGTTGGGATGTCAACACCGGCGAAGGAGTGCTGAACACGTCCAGTGGATGTTCTTTTTGTCCCGTAGTGATATGCAGACGAGAGCTATATGCAGATTTCTTGATCATTGAGATGCCGAGCTTTGAAGCTGTCTTCGGGATGGACTGGCTGGGATCGTTCAACGCCACTATCGATTGCCGTCATGGAGTGGTGATATTCAAGATGCCTGATCACCCGAAGTTCGAATTTGTCAGAGGAACCAGATCTACAAGACCGATCAAGTTCAAGGTCAGACCAACGGAGGTAGTAGCGACAGATATAGGTGCTGAGCTAGAGAAGCCAGAAGTTGTGCGGAATTTCTTGGATGTGTTTCTGGAGGAACTTGCATGTTTGCCCCCCAGACCGTGGTATTGAGTTTCCGATTGAATTATTGCCAGGTGTCCAGCCAATATCTAAGAAACTGTATCGCATGGCGCCATCGGAGTTAGAGGAAGTACGAGCCCAGCTGGAGGACCTTCTGCAGAAGGGATGGATACATGCTAGTGTATCCTCTTAGGATGCGCCAGTATTGTTGGTGAAGAAGAAGGATAAGACCAGATGCATGTGCATCAACTACAAGGAGCTCAACAAGGTTACGTTGAATAACAAGTACCCTCTTCCCCGCATCGATGATTTGTTTGACCATCTTGGTGGGTTAGGCATTTATTCCAAGTTGGATCTCAGAACTGGTTACCACCAAGTGAGGGTTAAGAAGGAGGATGTGCACAAGACCGCATTTCGGACCAGATATGGGCACTATGAGTTTTGGTAATGTCGTTTGGCATTAAGAATGCACCGGCAGTGTTCATGAGCCTGATGAACCTGGTGTTGTACGAGTACCTGGACAAATTCGTAGGGGTGTACATTGATGACATCATGGTATACTCGAGGAATAGGCAGGAGCACGCATAGCATTTTAGGAAGGTGCTCGGGACCTTGAGGCGTCATCGGTTGTACGCCAAGCTCCGCAAGTGTGAGTTTTGGTTGAGCAAATTGATCTTCCTTGGTCACGTGGTGTCTGAAGAAGGAATCTCTGTGGATCCGGAGAAGGTGTCAGCAGTTCAAAAGTGGCCAACCCCTACGTCAGTGACGGATAACCGGAGCTTCTTGGGACTTGCTGGATGTTATCGGAGATTCGTTCAGGACTTCTCAAAGATCGCATAGCCGATGACATGATTGACGAGGAAGGACGTGATGTTTGTATGGACCAATGCATGCAATGATGTTTTTGAAGAGATGAAGAGGAGGTTGACTTCTACACCCATTTTGATTATCCCTGATCAGATTAGAGGATTTGAAGTGTTATGTGATGCATCTGGCAATGGTCTCGGATGTGTACTACATCAACACAGTAGAGTCGTGGCATATGGTCCAGACAACTGAAGGTCCACAAGAGGAACTACCCTACTCATGATCTAGAATTGGCGGCAGTCATTTTTGCTTTGACGATTTGGAGGCACTTCTTGTTGGGAGAACAAGTGAATGCATTCATCGACCACAAGAGTCTGAAGTACATGTTTACTCAGAAGGAGTTGAACATGACGCTGCATCGGTGGGTTGAGCTCATGGCAGACTACCACATTGACCTTCAGTACCATCTTGAAAAGATAATGTTGTACCTGATACGTTGAGTCGTCTGCCAGCAGTGATGAACCTTACGACTCAGTGGAGGCTTCAGCAGGAGATCAGGGGGATGTGGACAAAAGTGGTACCGTCAGGAATGACTGCTGTCTTGATGAATCTTCAGATTCAGTCGACCTTGGTGAACCGGATCAATGCCGCCCAGGATGGGGATGCAAGGTTGCAGAGGATCCGAGGGTCGGTTCTAGCAGGGCAAAGACCAGAATTACATATCCATGAAGACAAGTCCTTGAGGTACGGCAGTCGAATATGTGTGCCGTCTGGAGATATCAGGGAGGAACTGTTGAGGGAAGCTCACAGTTCTCCGTATTCCATTCATCCAGGCGGGACAAAATGTATAAGGACTTAAGGCAGCACTATTGATGGCACAGGATAAAGAGGAGCGTTGCTCAGAATGTCACCAAGTGTATTGTATGCCAACAGGTGAAGGCTGAACATCACTGTATTGCTGGGTTATTGCAGCCTCTGCCTATTCCAGAGTGAAAATGGCAACATATACGATGGACTTTGTGAATGGGTTGCCACGAAGTGCGAGACATAATAATACCGTTTGGGTAGTCGTTGATCGATTGACCAAGTCGGCCCATTTCATACTATTCCGGGTGGGTCAGTTAACGGAAACACTTGCCAGGAAGTATATGGAGGAGATTGTGAGACTGCATGGGATTCCTGTCTGCATTGTTTCAGACAGGAACATCCAGTTCACATCACACTTCTGGAAGAGCTTGCAAGGACGACTGGGCACGCAGTTGAATTTCAGCACGGCGTATCATCTATAGACGGACGGGCAGTCAGAGCACATGATCCAGATCTTGGAAGACATGTTGTGTGCTTGTATGTTAGACTTCAAGGGGTCGTGGAAAGATCCCTACACCTCGTCGATTTTGCATACAACAGTTACCAGGCCAGCATTGGGATGGCCCCTTTTGTAGCACTGTATGGAAGGAAGTGTCGATCGCCACTGAGCTGGGATGATGTGTGTGATCGAGAGCTTGTTGGGTCAGAGATAGTTGTGGAGGCTATTAGCGTGGTACGAGTTATCAGAGAGAAGTTGCAGCTGGCACAAAACAGATACAAGCATTGGGCTGATTCGAAGCGGCGTCATTTGGAGTTTCAGCCAAGCGATCACGTCTTCTTGAAGATCTCGCCCAACCGAGGAATGTTCCGTTTTGGTCGGGGAGGGAAGCGCAGCCCCCGGTACATTGGGCCTTTTGATGTGCTAGAACGAGTTGGCGAAATAGCTTACAGACTTGCATTGCCTCCATCTTTGGAAAGGGTGCATAATGTATTCCATATATCCCAGCTGCGGAGGTACGTGGGCGACCCTATGCACGTGATAGATCATTCAGAGATAATTGTACAGCCGGACTTGTCTTATGAGCAACAACCTGAGAGAATCATCGACTGGCAACAGAATGCCCTTAGGAACAAGACTGTCCACCTGGTGAAGGTGATGTGGCACAGAGATTCAACTGGAGAGTCTACCTGGAAGAGGAAAGATGAGATGAGGGAGAGTTATCCCCATCTTTTCGTTGTATCATAGTTGTAATTCTGAGGACGGGATTTTTTGTAAGGTGTGTAGAATGTAAAGGCCCAAGCCCGTTGGGCCTTTTAATAAAACCCTCTCCGTCTCTTTTTCCTCTTATTTTTTCTTTTCGTTCGTTCGTTACGCTGGCTATCTCCCTCGACAAGCCCACGAGGGCTTTGTTTCATTCGTGAACCTTCTCGCTCGAGTCCTTCGGCACGAAGCAAAACCAGCTAGGGTTTTTGAGGAGATGCATCTCCCCTTCTTGCTTGCCGTAGGCGTGGGGCCCTCGATGGGGTCTCGCCGCCTTGTCCCATCCCTACAGGAAGCCCATCGCCTCTCCCTTCAGCTGCTCGACGTTGATGTGATGCTCATCTGAGGCTATCATCGACGATTGAAAGGATGGAGCTCCTCTGAGGCGGTTCGGTTGTCTATTTAACCCCCCTCTCTCCCCTCTTCCTCTCGATTACACCTCAGTAAGCTTTTCTCCCTTTCTTATTCGAAAGTGCTGATGTTTCTTGCGGATCTGGGATTTTTGTGCTGAGTTGTGAACGGTTTGTTGCGGCCTCGTTCCTCCGCCTTGTGCTAGTTCTTCTACTTGGTTTCGGTAGACCTTATCTCCTTTTTTCATTTTCATTTTCTTCGGTTTATTTGCAAGTTGCTCAGAGGTGTAGTACGGGGATTTTTCGGAATAAAAATTGGATTTTTACTATGGAAGAGGATGATTCAGGGAAGTGATGTAGGGTTCGAGTTCCTGCGGTAATTTTAGTGGGTAGGTTTCCCTCGCCCCGCTTGTAGAATCCCGGGGTGCCCATGGGGCTGTATTGGCTTGCGGTCTGCCCCTTTTGCTTGCTGACCCTAGGTTCGGTGGCTCCTTGGTTGTTGTTGCTCTTTTGCTCGCTGAAATAGGGTGTTGCGGCCCCTTTGCTTGCAGCCCGTGTTGACTGCGTTTGCGGCTTACTATCCTTCCTGCTGCCGTTAAGTTCGACTGAAGGTTTTCTCGCTGATTTCGGTTTGTTGTTGAGATTCACTTGGATAGGAGCCCCGAAATTTTGATCCGTAGCCCCAGTCCCTTGCTAGGAACCCCGCGGATTTTGCCGTAGGCATGGGTGCCCCGCTATATGATGAGAAACCCCCGTTCTGATTCCAAATGGCCTAGAGTCTCTAGAGCCATGATGTGGATGACCTCCGAGCTTTCATTATTTATCAGAGGTTGTGTTTCTTCGTTTATTTGGTTTGTCTTATAAATACGGTTTGCTGCTTTATTTACAGTTCAGTTTTGACAAGTCATGCCATGAGAAACAGCCACGCTATTTATCACCTGCCAGTATTATTATCATATTGTCTCATGAGCTACAAGTATCCTGAGGTTTATTATTGTGATTCACTTGTGTAGTCCCTGGGTTATTTATACCCGACATTGGAACATCTTGCTGTGGATTCTTGACATGACCGGTTGACTAATGACTTGACGATGCAGTCATCCAATATGGAAACTTATGACACCTCACAACACTAACAATTAATAAAAATTGTTAATTTCTGGTTGACTCACCGGGTACAGGGAAACTTATGATCGAGGGAGTACGGGAGCACCTGGGACCTGATCTTTAGCCCACATGTTAGGGGGGACGTCCATCATTCATATGGGTCCTGAGTCCGGGCGCAGACATGGACGGCCATCTTTATGGGTCATGGAGCCCCCGTCACAGGTCACAGTGTTACAGCTCTTTCGGTACGGTACTTTCTACTTTTGGACTCGGCCGGGGTCGCACCCTTGCGGTCCAGGTAGTTTCCAGATGCACATCGTGCTCCCCTTCATAAGTCACGACCAAGGAGTGGTTTACAATAGCAATTACCCTCTTACAGTAGTCGAGTCATTAAAATGCTTATCGCATGCCTCTTTTCAGTATCATGTCACTTTAACTACTGCTCATCTTTACTTTTCCGCACTATTATTACCATGATGTTGTTGTTTAGATATCGTCTACTCCTCTAAGCGTGGTACAACTGTCGTTGTCTACTTAGGTGACATACAGTGCTACCCGGAGACCTTGGAATTATCCGATCCAGGATATCAGGCGTTGAGCATGGTCTGCTCGTGAGTGCCCCTCGTGGCTCTCCTTTTGTACTTTTGGTTGTAGATTGGAGCGGGCTTGTGAGTTGTACTTTTGTTTCCCGCTTTATATGTGAGTACATCTTTACTTTTCTGTCTGTTCTCTTTGTTTCACTGGCACATATGGGACCTGCACACGCACCTTTAACCCAGTAACGACACCCGGAAGGTGGGGCGTTACACACAGTTCTGTGGGCCCATCAGGGCTTATCTGTCGCTTTTCGGCGCCCGACATGGCCCAATGACGCTCGTCAGGGCCCGCCATTGCCCCCAACCCTTTTCAAGGCCTACTATGTCCTGTCGACACTTTTATGGGGTCCCACTGCACATGGTTTTCACTTAGACACCCACCTGGGCGTCAGCATTCGTATTGTAAGCACAGATGACACATCGATGAGCTTTACTACTACTGTGACTTTCTTCCGGGCGTCTTTGAGGGCGATGAAAACCAATCCTATTCTTTTGACCTAGGAGGAGGCATGCAACCCACTTGGAGTAGCAGTGTGGCCCAAGGACTTCATGCACCACCTTGAGGACAATATGGTTCTTTGGGGACGGAGTAATGATGTGTTTTGTATTTTGTTCCAACAGGGACGTTTTCGAAATTTTTCAGATTTTAGGGAGGTCTTTTTATAATTTTCAGTTTTAGGAGTTTTGTAATTGTGGTTATTTTCATATTAGTGTTTGTAGACGACAGCTAGGGTAGGGAGGGATGTGAAATATTGTGAAAGAAACCCTAGATATATGAAGTTTAAGCTTTTACTTCATTGAAAAAGTTAGATCTTGATGATTTAAGCTTTGATCTCTAATTAAAAACTAGGAGAACGGCCTTCTCTTCAATTGTGTGCAAATTTATCTTGTATTTCAATTATCTATTATACAATTCAGGACCTATTTCAAACCTTTGTCCTACGTGGCATTTTTTGTCCTACGTGTCACGATTTTGTCCTATGTGTCTCTAAAATTGTGACTAGGACATTCTAATTGCCCAAACTTCTCACATCAAAAACTGCTTTCGTTATCACCCACTCCCACGTTGTGGAGAGAAATCGCACTTAAAAACTGCTCACAAACTGCTTCCGTTAACTTCTCACGTAAAAACTGCTTAAAAACAGTTGTCTTCCTCCTTAAAACCTTCTTTCTTCATCTTTCCATTAACCTTCAACCTCCATCCCACAAACTAAACTCCGCTTTCTTCTTCTCTGCGACGTGCTCATCTGCGACGTCCTCCGGTATATGTCTCTCTCTCTATCTCTCTCCCTCACTTGCTTTCCTTAATTTCTGCTCTTTAATTTTTCGCTGGCATCAATGTTTCGCATTACAGAATTTACGTTTCCTTCCTTAATCGTTGGAATTAATGTTAGAGAATTAATTTCTCCTCCCTCTCAATTTCTTCCGTTAATCACTGTTTTTTTAAATATTTCTGTCTACTGCTAATTTTTGCTTCTTATTTCTGTTCAATCCTCCGGTAATCTCCTCTCTCTCTCTCTCTCTCTCTCTCAATTTCAGCTCTCTGGTTTATCGTTTGAATCAATGTTTGCCATATTGAATTAGCCCTACTTAATGTTTCCTTCCTTAATTTCTGTTGGAATTAATGTTTGGCATTAGAGAATTAATCCTGGGAATTAATGATTGGCATTACAGAATTAATTTCTCCTCTCTCTCAATTTCTAATTGTTTGGCGTGAGACTACAATCGTTGGAATTAATGTAGTAGTCTGTTTGGCGTACCTAATAATATTATTAGTGAAGTGTCTGTCTGACAAGGAGCCATATTTGAAATATTGGGCACTACCTGTTGAAATATTTGACTAGGAGCCATATGAATTTTGTGATCATAACCCGTGCCCATACTAATATACAAATTTATTTTGTGATCAATGGGTAGTAGTCTGTTTGGCCTGAGACTACAATCGTTGGAATTGACGTTTGGCATTAGTTTCTCCGATTATCAATGTTTTCTGGAATCAATGTTTGTCATCCTCCGGTAATCAATTTTTTAAATATTTCTGATCCCCACTTTGATTCTGTCTACTGCTCATGTTTGCTTCTTTCTATTTGTGTTCCATGCTTTCTGTCTATTGATTCTGTTTACAGAATTAGAAATGGCTAATTGAAACTAAGGAGTGTGGAGATCCCTAATTGAAACTATTGATTCTGTCTATTGATTCAATGTGCCCTATGGCTAATTGAAACTAAGGAGTGTGGAGGGCCCTATGGAGCCCTATGGAGTGTCTATTGATTCTGTCTACAGACTTCGAACCGTTTTCTGATCCACATGTCATTTTTTTCAAGCCCTTCAATTCATTAGCCTTGCAATGCATGTGACTCTTTCCAAAAACTTGCATTCCTTAACCTCTCTCTCTCTCTCTCTCAATTTCAGCTCTCTGGTTTATCGTTTGAATCAATGGTTGCCATATTGAATTAGCCCTACTTAATGTTTCCTTCCTTAATTTCTGTTGGAATTAACGTTTGGCATTAGAGAATTAATCCTGGGAATTAATGATTGGTATTACAGAATTAATTTCTCCTCTCTCTCAATTTCTAATTGTTTGGCGTGAGACTACAATCGTTGGAATTAATGTAGTAGTCTGTTTGGCGTACCCAATTTTATTATTAGTGAAGTGTCTGTTTGACAAGGAGCCATATTTGAAATATTGGGCACTACCCATTGAAATATTTGACTAGGAACCATATGAATTTTGTGATCATAACCCGTGCCCATACTAATATACAAATTTATTTTGTGATCAATGGGTAGTAGTCTGTTTGGCCTGAGACTACAATCGTTGGAATTAACGTTTGGCATTAGTTTCTCCAGTTATCAATGTTTTCTGGAATCAATGTTTGTCATCCTCCGGTAATCAATTTTTTTAATATTTCTGATCCCCACTTTGATTCTGTCTACTGCTCATGTTTGCTTCTTTCTATTTGTGTTCCATGCTTTCTGTCTATTGATTCTGTTTACAGAATTAGAAATGGATAATTGAAACTAAGGAGTGTGGAGATCCCTAATTGAAACTATTGATTCTGTCTATTGATTCTGTCTATTGATTCAATGTGCCCTATGGCTAATTGAAACTAAGGAGTGTGGAGGGCCATATGGAGCCCTATGGAGTGTCTATTTGCACTACCTGTTGAAATATTTGACTAGGAGCCATATGAATTTTGTGGTCATAACCCGTGCACATACTAATATACAAATTTATTTTGTGATCAATGGGTAGTAGTCTGTTTGGCCTGAGACTACAATCGTTGGAATTAACGTTTGGCATTAGTTTCTCCGATTATCAATGTTTTCTAGAATCAATGTTTGTCATCCTCCGGTAATCAATTTTTTTAATATTTCTGATCCCCACTTTGATTCTGTCTACTGCTCATGTTTGCTTCTTTCTATTTGTGTTCCATGCTTTCTGTCTATTGATTCTGTTTACAGAATTAGAAATGGCTAATTGAAACTAAGGAGTGTGGAGATCCCTAATTGAAACTATTGATTCTGTCTATTGATGTCATCCCTAATTGAAACTATTGATGTGCCCTATTGATTATGTCTATTGATTCAATGTGCCCTATGGAGTGTCTACTGATCCCCGGGTCATTTTTTTTCAAGCCCTTCAATTCATTAGCCTTGCAATGCATGTGACTCTTTCCAAAAACTTGCATTCCTTAATTCTTAAAAACATTTATCGACAAGTGATAAATTGCTTAATTCCAAAAACTTGCATTGCTTAATTCTTAGTTTTTAATAATAAACTTGCATTTCAGTAGCAGGCTAATTCTTAAAAACATTTATCAACAACTGATACATTGGCTAATTCATGAATAAATTGTTCAACATAGTGATCTTGATTTGTCCTACGTGTCAGTTCATGCATCAACCTTTGGCTAATTCATCAACGAAGTGATCTTGATTATTAAGAATTATCCAAAGGTTGATCTTAAGATCAATTTTTTGATATCAACCTTTGGCTAATTCATGCATCAACATTTGGCTAAGTCATGCATCAACAATGCGTCTTGGGTTTCTTCGCTTCTGGCCTCATTTTGTTTGTTGTAAGTATATAGAACTACCCGAACCCAATCCCCATATTTTCTGGCCTCATTTTGCTGCTGCCCTCATTCTGGCCTCATTGTACAAAAAAGGCAACCAATTTGTCCGACCTGGAACACAAATTAAGTGTTCCTAATCAAATTAAGTGTTAATAAATACTGCATTTTAAAATAATCTCTGAGGTTTCTTTGCTCTCTGTATAATGATGACTGTGTAATTTGCTCAAATCGCGACGGCCTCAAATCAATCTCTGAGATTTCTTTGCTCTCTGAGGTTTCATTTAGTCAATGTTTTTTTATAATCAATCTCTGGCGTTTCTCTACCGCCACATTGGTTGGACTTTTTTGTAGTCAATGTTTCCTCTTGAAACATTATTATGGAAACATTGTTTGGTTTTTTTTGTAATCAATGTTTATCGCTTTGCTTTCTCCTCTGGTAATCAATGTTTGGCCTTTTTTGTAATCAATGTTATCTGACTATTGCTAATTTTTCCTTCTTTCTATTTGTGTTTTAGGTAATACCTCTTTGCGCTGGTCCTCGGGTACTTTTTGCTTATTTTTAATTTTTGCTTTTTGTTTCTCTACAGTTTGCTTTTTTTTCAAGTCTTTGCTTTCTAATTCATAGGACATAAATGTTTTGTAGAACAGTTATAAAAATGTTTTTTCAAGTTTTTCATGTTTTTAGCAACCTGTAATTGCAGCAGACCCAATGTCTTTTCTTTCCTCTATTTTTTGCAAACGGTCATCAATGTTTTTTTCTTTTCCAATTCAAATGACATAATAAATGTTTTTTGCAAGTTGTATTTACGTTTCCAGTTCGAAGTTTGCAGCAGACCCACTTCCAATTCATAGGTCATACTACATTTGCAGCAGACCCACTTCCAAGTACCCTACAACTTTATTACCAGAAGCCTTGCTTTTGTCTAGAAGAAGCCTTGCTTCCGCTTATCGGAATGTTATATTATAAGGAAGCCGTCTGACGTTTCATGTACCCAATGTTTGACAAGATTGGGAAATTTAAATTTTTCCCCCTCGATAGACCCCTGATAAGCGGATTGAGCCCTCAATCATCGCTCGATCCTGATCAACAAAAAATATTAACTACAGTTTATTGTGCATGAGACATTAGGCCTACCAATAACACTTTACTTGATTACAAGTTAAAGAAAACAACAAGATACAAACGTCCCAACAGTAAGGTACATCAACCTATATTCCCACAATAGTAAGTTACAACATCCTATATTCAGTTTTTGTTCAGAACACGTTTTAATTATAACATTTGGAATTATTGCGCTAAAAGGCCGTAATTCACACAATAGAAATATCCATATGTTCACAGTCATCCCTTTCTTCCTTTTCTTTTTTTGATTCTTTTTAAAGAACGAAATATCAATTTTTCCTTTATAATTCTTTCACTCAGTTTTCTACACTTATAAATGGCCAAGAAAATTCCACAAAAACGGATCACAATCTTATTCTTTATTTATTTCTTTTCGTTTTAATTCATTCTCTCTTATACTTAGGATAAACTTAGAATGCGTATACTCTCTTACTAACGTTAACAGTAAAAGATAACCGTGACACTAAAGACATGACACTAAAGAAATGACACTAAAGGAAATACTATTTCTAACCAGTAATTTAGAATGCATATTTTTATAAGCTTTTACACACTGAGTTGCTTGCGATAATAGACTGTGCTTGACTTGCTTTAAATGCTATACTATTTCTAACCAGTAACATTGTTTTCAAATATGCTTCACTCTTTACTCTACAAAAAAAGATAGCTACAGATGAACTCCAACAAATTGTGATATCATATTACAGTTTTCACAAACATTTACAAGTCTCTTATACCATTCGGGACTTTTTTTAAATTTTGTCGTACGTGGCAATTTTTGTCCTACGCATCACAACTTCGTCATCTGTGTCTCTAAAGTTATGAATACGACAGTCTAATTAGCCAAGATTCTCACGTTACAAACTAATTTTGTTATCAACAACTCCGGCGTTGTGAAGAAATTAAAAACTGCTTTTGTTCTTAGTTATCAAAACTTCTTAAACCCTTTTGTTTGACTCAATTCCCACTTAAAAACTTTTGTCTTCATCATTTCCCTTTCTTCCTCTCTGCGACGTGGTCATCTGCGACGTGCTCAATTCCTCCGGTTCTCTCTCTCTCTCTCTCTCTCTCTCTCTCTCTCTCTCTCTCTCTCTCAATTTCTTTCCTTCTCTGCTCTCTGGGGTTTTAATTTCTTCTTCGCATTACAGGAAATTTAATCTCCTTCTTCTTCCTCTCTCCGACGTGCTCATCTGCGATAATCTCCTCCGGTATTCTCCTCTCTCTCTCTCTCAATTTCTTTCCATAATTTCTGATCTCTTGGGTTTTAATTTCCTTAATTATACAGCATGATCTTTCAATTTCTTCTAATTTCCTCAATGATCACTCAGTTTCTTTCCTCAATGGTAACCTCCCGCATTCTCTGTTGGAATCAATGTTTCATTTCCACATACGTGTTTTTGTCTGATTCTAGCTCTCCCAACGCATTCCTATCTCAATTTGGAATCAGTGTTTTATCTCCCATCTCCTCAATCTCCCAACGCAGCACTTAAATCAAGAGAATCAATTTTGCGCAGGACATGGGGTTTGCGTTCTTACTTTTGCCAGTAGTTTTGCTCCTTTTTTGTGGTTAGGTGGTTGAATGATTAGGAGAGAGACGATCTATTTTGGCCAAGATTTTTAGAAGGTTTGAACTAATTAATTTTTTTGCACCCAATCATTACCGTGTTCTGATTGCTTTTGGGTAGTTCATTATCAATTTTTGGTTACGCCTGTTCCGATAGATTCTGCAGAGATAGGTTAACAATGGTGAGAGCGAGGGGAACGGCAATTTCATAACCATACCCTCCCCCTCACTCATCAATTACATATTTGAAAGAACATACGGAGCTACAAAAAAAATTTGGAACTACAAAGAAAATTTGAAAGGATACTAATTTCAGCGTAAAACTAAATTTGAAGCTACACATACTAGAAAGAAAAAACCAGCTTACTACGCACAACACACAATATAATTCATACGCCTTCCTTTACACATTGCCATTTTAAATATCAAACCAACACTTATTACGCACGTACTGCTTCCCATCTTCCACCCTTATGTCCAGAAGACAACCATCAGCTACGTTTGCATCCTGTTTAACATGTCTATAATAGATTTTATTGATTAACTTTGCAATTGCGAACTTATACATGATTTTCAAAGGTACACATGTTTTATGTTGTTGTTTAACGTGTTTTCTTTCGTACATAGAATTACTTCACGTTTTTATTTTAACGTTTATTTTAGCTGAAGCAGTTGGACGTTTTCGTAATTTGAACGTCTGCAAGACTTTATCATTTCCACTTGCTTCACACCAACATGCGTCCGGTATGGCGTTTGCTAATACAAATCATTTTCTTACATACTTCACGTACTATTACTACTCAACCTAACCATGTACCCTCAATTTAGTCATATGTTGATAGTTTCGTAGCAAAAAGCATATTGGTTCAAAGCAAAAGGAGACATCGTGAACATGAACATAGAAACATATCTCAATGTTCCGAAGGATCAGCCTCACACACTGATATGATTTCTGAACACGATGTTGCACCATTTGCCAGGTTTTTATCCACTAACATGTCCCTAAATTCTATTCTGCCCTACTGTAATTTAATTGTATTTATTTTCGGTTGTACTTTGGGTAGTTCCTTAGCTCAACGCAGAAGGAGAGCACGAGAGATAGAACAAAGAAACATTTCTCGGTTTAGGCCTCCTAACAGCTCACTCGATATACCTAAAGTAACAGCTTCACCATCAACTTCCTTAATTGAAGATGTGCATGCGGGCTCAGCCTCGCGAAATGATACTTTTTCTGAACAAGATGCTCTACCTTCTGCCAGGTTATCTATGTTATTACCCACTTGCCTATACACAAAACTTTAGTTGTCATCATTATTTTTTTAATGTTGGATAGATCCTTAGCTCAACGTAGAAGGAGAGAAAGAGAGAAAGAACAAAGGAACAATACTCGATTTGTCTCTCATAAAAACATACCAGATATACATCAAGTAACACCTCCATCATCAACTTCCCGTATTGAAGAGGTGCTTGAGGTGTCAGACTCGCATAATTATACTATTTCTGAACAAGATGCTCCACCATCTGTCAGGTTTTCTTTGTTATTATCCCCTTGCATGTAACTAAAATCTATATTTCTTGAGATATTGTCATTTATTTTTTTCCTTTTTTGATTTACTTTGGGCAGGTCCTTAGCTCAACGTAGAAGGAAAGAACGAGAGAAAGAACAATTGAACATTTCTCGATTTATCACTCCTAACAACATCCTCGATATACCTCAATTACCACCTTCATCATCAACTTCCCTAATTGAAGGGGTGCATGAGGGCTCAGACACGCGCAATGATACTATTCCTAAACAAGACACTGAACCTTCTGCCAGGTTATTTATGTTATTATCACCCTGCCTGGACATAATCTCAACTATTCTTGAGATATTGTACTGTAATTTTATTTATTTCTGGTTTTGGTTTGGGTAGTTCGTTAGCTCAACGCAGAAGGGGAGAACGAGAGAAAGACCAAATATGCCTTTTCTCGATTTACGCATCCTACCAACATACTCGATATACCTCAATTAACACCTCCATTATCTACTTCCCTACTTGACGAGTTGCATGCGGGCTCAGCCTCCCGCAATGATAATGTTTTTGAACAAGATGATGGACCTTCTGCCAGGTAATCTACCTTACTCTTTGCTTCCAGGAACATAAAATCATTTTTAATCTCCTTTATTCTCATTGTACTTAATTTTGTTTTTACTATGGATAGGTCCTTTGCTCAACGCAGGAGAGAATGAGAAAAAGAACAAATAAACGTATCTGGTTTTAGCGTATCTGGTTTTATTTTTGCACAAGATGCTGAACCTCATGCCAGGTTATTATCCTGTTGATCATACATAAGACTTACTCTACACTACTGTAATTTGACATTACACTAAATTCTGTAGGTCAACTCCAAATATACTTTGTCCCCCAACAACTGTGGATTCTGTTCGGCATTCTCTTAGCTTAATAAACATTCCATGCCCTCATTGCTCAGTTTTACATTGGTTGAATGAACAATTGTCAAGGTCAACTTTGACAACTCATCTTTTTGGAACATGCTGTTTGCAAGGAAATGTAAAATTAGATACACTTATTGACCCCCCCTACAGCAATTCGCGTGTTATATGATGGTAACAATGATCAATCAAAATCATTTCGAAAATATGCTCGGGAGTATAACGCAGCTAACGCATTTACCAGTCTTGGTGCTACATTGGATCAAAGATTGATTCCGGGTAAAGGTCCTACATCTTTTACTATACATGGAGAATTACGTCATCGAACAGGACCACTTCTACCACAACTGAATCAAACAGCAAGTTATTGTCAACTTTACATATATGATCCTGCTTCTGCTATAGAGTTACGAAGTAATAGAAATCCTCATTTGAGAACGGATGGCTTACTTATCATACAAAATTGTCTATCAGGCATAAACCCATTCATACATCTATATCATCAAGCTTATTCTGTCTTAATTCAAGCAAATGTATCTGGCCGTGATCTCCCTGTATATCTGCATTATCATTCAATAAAAGATCGACGTCGCTATAACCTCTCAACTATTGATGAGATTGCATTTATTTTACCTGGAGATGGCTATCGACCTACCGGGATGCGAGATATAGTTTTACATCTGCGAGGAAATAATCAACTCATGCAAATCAATGAGGCTCATCCTGCATATTTGCCATTGCATTATGTCTTATTATTTCCTCATGGTCAGCTTGGATGGGAACCATAGTTGAAGCAATGGGATCCCGTGCGCAATCTACCCTCACATAGACGCCTTACCATGTGTGTGTTTTACAGCTACCGTCTGTTTGAAAGACGTGCCGAGTATTCGTCAATTTTGCGAGCTGGAAAATTGTTCCAAGAATTCATAGTTGATGCTTGGGCAGCAACTGAATAAAATCGTTTGACGTTCATCAAACTTAATCAGCAAAAACTCCGTTCTGAACTCTATCAGGGTCTTGCAGATATCGATGCATATGTCAGGTGTGACCAAATTGGCCAGCGGATGATACTTCCTTCATCTTTCACCGGAAGTGCACGCCACATGTTTGAAATTTTTCAAGACTCGATGGCTATCACACGATATAATCAGCACCCAGATATATTTATAATCATGACTGCAAATCCAAATTGGCCTGAAATATCTAAAGCTCTTCTACCTTACCAAAAATCTATCGATCGCCCGGATTTAGTTGCCCGTGTTTTTGAGTTAAAAAGAAAGGCTTTAATAAAGGAGATTGATGCTAAAAATGTATTCGGAAGGAAAGTAGCACATGTCTTCACCGTTGAATTTCAGAAACGTGGGCTTCCACACATGCATGCTCTTCTCTTCCTTCATGGTCTAGATAAGATCCATACATGTGATCAAGTGGATAAGATTGTCTGTGCTGAATTTCCTGATCCTTCTGAAGATCCGGAATTATTCGATACCGTGATAAAATGTATGGTTCACGGTCCATGTGGTGCTCGAAATCCAGGTTCTTCATGTATGGATAATGGTAAGTGTACTAAGAAGTACCCGAGAACTTATGTAGATTCAATAACAATGGATTGTGATGGCTACCTTATATATCGTCGTCGAAATACTGGACATATCTATACTGTAAGGGGTAATCAGTTTGATAACCGAGATGTTGTTCCATACAATATGTACCTTTCTAGACGCTTTAACTGCCATATTAATGTCGAAATTTGTGCCGGAATAAGATGTGTCAAATACATTCATAAGTACATTTATAAAGGTCATGATCGAACCATAATGGTGTTGGGTGCAGTAGATGAGATCCAGCAATACATTGATGCAAGATATATTGGACCCCCCGAGGCAGCTTGGCGATTATTTGAACACCCTTTACATCAGGAGATACCATCAGTATAACGATTGATGCTTCATTTGCCAGGGCAACACCGTGTTATTTTTGATCCAGATGAAGACCATGCTACAATATGGTCTAGAGCTGAAAATGAGAAGACAACTTTGACTGAATTTTTTACATGTTGTGATTTACATGAGTCAGCACATGATCTCACTTACCAAGAATTTCCTCAAAAGGTTGTTTGGAATAAATCCACAAAGGTCTGGACTCCAAGAAAATCTGGATATTCAATTGGTAGAATGTATTTTGCATCTCCAAACTCTGGTGAACGCTTCTATTTACGGTTGTTACTAACAGTTGTTAGAGGACCAACATCATGGGAAAATTTACGCACTGCCAATAATGTAGCATATTCTACATTCAAAGCAACATGTGTTGCAAGAGGTCTTCTCGAAGATGATTCAGAATGGAAACAATGTCTTCACGAAGCTTCAATTATGAAAACAGGATATCAATTACGACGACTGTTTAGTATTATTCTTACTGAATGTTCACCGATCGACCCACTTGCATTATGGAATCAATTCTCAATGCAAATTTGTGACGATCTTCAACATAAGATTAATATCCTGTTTTCAATTTCTACACCATCTCAATGTAAACTTGAAAATTACGGCTTATTCCTAATCAATGAATTGCTCGAGGAATATGGTAAGTGTATATCTGACTTTCCACCGATCCCACTTCCTACAGGAAATTGGAATGCAATTGTTGGCAATCAATTATTGCATGAACATCAGGAACTTATAAATTCGACGAAACAATTGGATGTAGTTAAAATGTTGATTACCTTAATGATGCACAACGTAATACTTATTCAGCAATTACTTCTTCCGTTTTTGAAAATAAAGGTACTACATTTTTCTTAAGCGGCGGTGCTGGAACTGGAAAGACTTTTCTATACAATGTTGTGGCAACAATGTTGCGCAGTCTGGGTAATATAGTTATCACTGTTGCATCATCTGGTATTGCATCATTATTACTAATCGGAGGTCGGACTGCACATTCAACCTTTCGCATCCCTTTGGATGTGAATGATAATTCAATTTGAAATTTTAGTAAACAATCCATACATGCACAATTATTCAGAAAAGCAAAATTGATAATATGGGACGAAGTTCCTATACAACATCGGCATTGTGTTGAGTCAGTAGATCGATCTTTGAAAAATATTTGTGATAACACTAAAGCATTCGGTGGTATTACTGTTGTTTTTGGTGGGAACTTCCGACAAATCTTGCCAGTCATTCCAAAGGGGGTTCGAGAAGAAATTGTTGGAGCCTCATTAAGACGATCTACATTATGGTGCGCTATACAAGTTTTGATCTTGGATCAGAATATGCGTTTGTATGACTCATCCGTTGAAAATAATAATTTTGCAAAATTTATTTTGGAGGTATTTGTTTGAATACTTTATGCTTTTGGTAGAAATTTTTCTCTTAACTTACCATTGACTTAATTACTTTCTGCTTCTGCATCAGGTCGGTACAAACCCTACAGAAGTGGTTGAGCTACCCTCCCACATTTTTAGGTGTAAGGATTTAAAGGAGTTATTATTAAGAATTTATCCACATCTAGATGTTGAGGGTACGGTGACTCCGGTATTCCTTACTGAACGAATAATTCTTTCCGCGCTTAATGATGATGTTAACCACATAAACTCTGATGCATTGCAAATTTATCCTGGTCAACAGATGACATACCTGGCTGCAGACAAACTGGCTGAATCTGAATATACTAATCCTTCCATTATAAACCGGTATCCTAATGAATACATAAACTCTTTGGATCCTCCTGGGTTGCCCCCATTTAAACTTGACGTAAAGGTTGGTTGTCCAATTATTTTACTTCGAAATATTGCACCAAAAGATGGTATATGTAATGGCACTCGGCTAATGGTTGTAAGATGCGCATCTCGTGTAATTGAAGCTCAAATTTTGAATGGTGATAGAGCCGGTAGTTTGGTTTTCATTCCAATAATATCTTTGTCACCATCATCTACAGACTTACATATTCATATGACAAGACGACAGTTTCCTATTCGTATAACTTATGCCATGACAATTAACAAATCTCAAGGGCAATCCGTGAAGTTTGTTGGATTAGACTTGCGTAACCCAGTTTTCAGTCATGGACATCTTTATGTGGCACTTTCTAGATGCACGTCTTTTGATCGTGTTAGTGTCCTTCTTCAGACTGGTTCAACTAACACAGTTAACATTGTTTACCCAGAAATCCTGCTATGAATATCTCTGATGTCTGTTATATGTAAGTTTTAAAATTTTAAAATTTTTGCTTTATATCTTTTTCTTTAATTCATTCATTTATTAATTCTCAAACATAATTTCGAAATCATTTTGTGTCTATCATTCAGGTATAACATAAGCGTACGATACCGAACTGCATAATGTGGACCAGCATTGCTATTTACATACATGTAACACAATATTAAATATTTAGCATGTCATTTTATTAATTTCATGTATCTATAGCATGTCATTTCGTCTAAAATATTGATTTGTACTTTTATACAGATGAATGCTGCTAAGGACCCTTATTTGCAGAAAACTGTAATGCACTAATAACTTTTTTTTCCTATATACTTGATTGCCTTTATTTATTAATCATTTTTTACATCTAGGTTAATTTTCTTCAAAACAATAACATAGATGTCACACTACGTGATTATAAGAGAATTTGGTTTGATAAGGTATGCTTGCCATTACCGAATTAATCATTTTCATAATAAGATTATTTTAATCAGAAGATATTTATTACTATTATCTTCAGAAAGTTTCAAAAAGAACGATCGAATCAAATGCAACATCTAAGATGGATGCAAAATTAACATGTTTTTCTGAGGTAAAATATAAACAATAAGATTTTTTTCGCCAAATATATTGTTTTTTTACATCATAATAACATTTTTGTAACAGAATTGGAAGATGGTTCTTGCTGAGCTTGATTGGTTACACACACCACCATCATCACCCCTCCAACTGAATACGGTATATACAGTCTAAATTTTGAATTATTATTATTAGCAAATATGTTATCTTCAATTCTCTAACAAATTTTTGTTCGAAAATTTCCCAGGTTATTGCGCATCCACATAACACTTCATTATGGCTTACGATTGATACTTTTTCTCTTCACAATGTTTTCATGAGGAAGTTTTCTACTGCAGCATGAGGGTGTATTTTACAATCCAAATGAAAATCAACGCATGTACTCTACCAGCGAGATACTTTATTTCTTTTGGTTTAAGCTCCTTGGATCATATCTTCCCAATGTATTCTTTAATATCTTGAAATTTTTTGCCCATAACTATATTGAACAAGCACTGCTATTTCCATATTAAATTTTTGTACTAACTTCATATTCTGTACTAATAGCAATGGCGATTTTTGCTAACCCTTTGGTTTGGAATGGAACATCAAAAAACTTTCAAGACCTAAAATGTTACATTTTGTTCTGAAGCTATCATGTAAAATAGTATTATCCTACATTTGAATTATGCTATTTGCAAATAACATCACCCTGTCTGCAATGGTGAATCTTTTGACTAATTTTCTGGTTGATTGCAACTAACAATGATCGACTTTCAGAAAAATTCACTGTTTGCAGAAATATTGACTAGCGGGTAATTGGACACTTCTGTAATTCAAATTGTGCATTTCTGTATTTTGACGTGTTCTTCTACTTTAGATCTTTCCCCTATTTGTGGATTCGGCAATGTTCCATTTGTATTGTGTACTTCGCTAATTTGCATTTATACGAGTAATAAATTTGAAGGATACTAATTTCAGAGTAAAACTAAATTTGAAGGATAATAAATTTTATAAGAAGAATTTTGTAAGGAATTAAATTTCTTTGTATCGTAAATTAATTTGTTCCGTAGATGAATTGTCATATGTGGCATCAAATCATGACTAGGACAAATTGTGTGGGAGAGTAGATAGCCCTATGAAGCATCGGTGAGTGTTTTGGTGTGGAGTTGAGTGTTTTGGTAAAACCCGAACAAAAAGGGCATCCACATTCCCCTTATTCACAAATTCACCATTATTTTTTCCTACAACTACAATACCACTCATCTTCCCACTATTTACACGTTTTACATCACTCTTTTTCCGCTCTGGACAGACGTTCCTCTGCGCTTTAGTCCCCACTGTTGTGCCCATTGGACGAATTACCCTTGTTTTCTTTTCGCACATCACTGTTGCCCCGTGAGCGACATTCACATCATTCTTGCGCCCGGGAGACGACTACCATTTCGTCATTTCGCCCCGTTTCCTGATTGTCCTCCTCGGTTTTGCACCCTGTAAACGACTGACCCAAGTTTTCTTTTCGCCGCCATTATTTCCCCCGGGAAACGACTTCCACGTCATTCTCGCGCCCGGTAGACGACTACCATATTGCCATTTCACCCGTTAACAGACTGTCCTCCATGGTTTTGCACCCGGGAGACGACCTTCGTCGTGCCCTACGGGCACGGGTTATGACTAGTTCTTTAATAAAATTCCATCCTTTCCCCCAAATCACATTTTCTCACCATAAAGATCACATCTTTCCCCGTAAAAATCATCTTTTTATCATCAACCCCCGAGCGGATCGCATCAAAGTATCAAACGATGTTGTATCATAAGTAAAGAACGTCAAGTCTAATGGGATTTTTTTCAACCTAAGTATTGTTTCCATGGAGAGATTTATTTTTAGGTTTTTACCAAATGATTCTAATATCTATGAATTACATATATCTATGAATTATCTCAATTATTCACTACAATATCATCTCATTCTCGGACCAACTCCATCAAAGGGTTATCATAATGGAAGATATCTATATCAATTCACTTGCTTCAATTTGCTTTTGTTTTAGAGCTTGATATCTTAGCCCTGTATTATTACTGAAATGGAAGGTAGATAGTACAAGTAAACCTATGAAAATTGAATTATTTTGCCTACTATCGATAACATATGCATTTCGTATCACGACATATAAATCCAATCCAAGAAAATGAATATATATATATATATATATCAATATATTTAAGAGTTTTTAACATATTCATCCCTTAAATCTTGCGTATTTTGATAATTGTCTCTTAAAAATTCGTATTTGCTCTCATGTCCCTCAAATATTAAACGTTAACCTTAATAGTCCCACCATCATGTATTCTATTAAAAAGTTAACTGAAATTATATTAATTAACGATTAAATAATGATTACAGTTAATTAATTAAGAAATAAACTTTAATTAACAATTAACCACCCGTCGTTTGTTTTGAACGGAGGCGCCTCCTCCTCCTCCTCCCCGGTGTTTTGTTGGGGTGGAGGCGGCGGCGCTCCTCCCCCCCAGAAAAGGCCGAGGAGGAGGTGCCTCCTCCCCCCTCCTCATCGTCTGAGGAGGGGAGGAGGCGCCGCCTCCTCCCTGGGGGGAGCACCTCCTCCCCCTTCCTCGGCCTTTCCGGGCGGAGGGTCGCCTCCTCCTCCCCCTCCTCGTTTGAGGAGGGGGGAGGAGCGCGGTGCCTCCTCCTCGGCCTTTTCTTGGGGGGAGAGCCGCCTCTTCCCCCTCCTCATCGTATGAGGAGGGGAAAGTGGCTGCGCTCCCCCAAGAAAAGGCCGGGGAGGAGGCGACACCTCCTCCTCGAGGAGGGGGAAGCGGCAGTGGCACTCCTCCCCCGAAAAAAGCCAGGAGGAGGCGTCGCCTCCTCCCCCTCCTCGTCGTTTGAGGAGGAGCGGCGGCGGCGGCGCTCCCCCCAAAACGCCAGGGAGGCAGCGGTGCTCCCAAAAAACACCGGAGAGGCGGCGACGCCCCCTCCTCCCCGTGATCCATCCGGACCCCCAAACGAAAAGCCGTAAACGAAGATTCCTACTACCGTTTGATTTTAAAAGAAAGTTAGAGAGATAGACTATTAAGGTTAAAAGTTTAAGATTTAAGAGACACTAGTAAATTCATGAACAGATATCAAAATACGTAAGATTTTAGGGACGGATATGTTAAAAACCATATATTTAAAGTTTTGAACCGCAATCTTGACTGTGAAAAGAAATTCTTTCAAGTTTCAACCATTACATACAATAAGTCAAAAATTCTAATTTGTTTTTTCAAATCATCGATCTCTTTTGATATAGTTTTTATTAATTAATAAGTATGCTTGAAATCTGATCTGATGTGAGTAAAATTTCTTGATATTGACTGATTTTTCAAACTACGATCAGGTCATAATTTTTTTACGCATAACAGAGGTCGTGTATGCCGAGTGCAAAAAATTAGGATCTTCGACCTAAAAGATGTTAGGGGATTTTCGTAATGATGAGTTTTGCATTTTGGCTCATCATGGATGTTTTCGTAATTTTCAGATTTTAGAGAGCTCTTTTTGTAATTTTCAGTTTTAGGGGTATTTTGTAATTTAAATTAGAATTTGTAGACGACTGCTAGGGCGAGGGAGGGATGTGAAATATTGTGGAAGAAACCCTAGATCTATAAAGTTTAAGCTTTTCCTTTATTGAAAAAGCTAGATCTTGGAGATTTAAGCTTTTGATCAATTCAAAAATAGGAGAACGGCCTTATCGACAATTGATGCCAACTTTATCATGTATTTCAATTATTCTTTAATAAAATTCCAACATTTTCCCCCAAATCCCCTCTTTTCACCATAAAATCCTACATTTCTCATAAAAATCACATCATTTCCCATAAAAATCATCTTTTTATCAAAACCCTAGCATATCGCATCAAAGTATCAAATGATGTGTATCATAAGCAGAGAACTTCAAGTCTTGTTGCATTTTCTCAACCAAAGTATTGTTTCCATGTAGAGATGTATTTTTAGGTTTTTACTAAATGATTCATCTATCTATGAATTACATCTATATATATATATATATATATATGAATTATCTCAATTATTCACTATTATAACGCCACGTGTTCGGGTGCCGTGACATCTTTCATTATTTAAGCATGTCCTGCAAATAACAGTGAAAGCGATATATAACTAAACATGAAATTTTACTATAAGCAAACATTTAAAATGAGACAATAAAGTAGGCGATATTTATTATAAACAAACAATTATAGCTTTTACATGCAGCCCTACTCTTAACAGGAACAATAACAATTAAAAACTAATCTATGTCTATCTAACTAAACCAGTTTATTATTAGTGTACTCATAATGTAAAGGGAAGAGAGTGAACTGAAACCCCACCCCGGTCCAAAAGCGAGCTCAACTGGGCCTAAATTCCATGGTCCAAAGAAGTCGGTAGTGGAACAAGTCAAGTCGGTACAAAGCAGTCAATGAGCGCGGTCTCCGCCACTCTTCATATCCTTAATTATGAGTTCTCAAACGCCATGTGTCATTTCGATCTATTTCTATTTCTATTTCTATTTCATTTATCCTCTAGTTCTGTACTTTCTAAACTATGTAAAAGGAATCGTGCACAAAACTGTAGTGTCTATAGCAGTAGATCCAATGGATCAATATTCCACAAACAATAACGTTATTTGCACAATTCTAAATACGAAGTTTATCTTCTAATCATAACAATTCAATCATTTGATTTCCATATTAAAGAAAAGACCCAATTTAATATACTCCAAGACATCTTTAAACAATCAAGTCTTTCGAATAATTAAAACTGAAACTAAATCATTTTCGAAAAAGAATAATTAAAACTGAAACTAAATCATTTTCGAAAAAGATTGAAACACATGTATGATCATATTTATATTATTAGGCATCCAGGTATAGGTTCTAGGGTTTTACCAGCTAGAGAGAAATTCCTGAAAATTTTGAGGATAGAAAACAATATCAGATCTCAAGCATATGATTAAAATTCATGAGTCGGTCCCTTTATGCTACAGTAACATCAACATTTGAACCGCATATGGAAAAGAACCAATCACTCAGCCATCTGAAAGCTCACGGGAGAAAGTATTTCCTGCATACACAGCCTTTGTAGATTTGTATCTCCTGCCTACACAGCCTTGATCCTGTCTACTAAGGTGGACTGTATCTGAAGGTCCATCAATGTATAAGTCAGCCCTGGTAGAATCACAGTAATCTCCATGTCTCGTATCTCTTGCTGAAGTCTCCACTGAGTCGTAAGAATAAGCACCGCTGGAAGTCGGCTAGGCTGACCTTTCCTAGGTGGTACTGAAGATCAATGTCGTAGTCTACCATCAACTCGATTCATCACCTCGCTCGCATGTTAAGATCCTACTGGGTGAAGATGTACTTCAAACTTTTATGATCCGTAAATACCTTCACATGCTCTCCGAGTAAGAAATGCATCCAAATCTTCAATATGAAAATGTAACGCCTCGTTCCCCGCGGGTGGCGTTACAAATGATACTAGAGTGTGTAGGTCCCGCAGATACCAGTGAAGTCAATGTGGAGCAGTGCAGAAAGTAAGGAGATACTTTAAACTAAGCAGGTAACAACAGTAAAACAGGTAACGCAGTACTGAACAGGAAAGAGATAAGTAAAAACTACACTACTACTGAAACGTAAATAAAACACGTACATGTCGCCATGCCAAGACTCAACAGTCATGAACTGGAAGTGTAACTGCTCGTGCTCAAGCACCTCTGTATGATCATGTGCGTCGTACCTAGAAGGCAACAACAGGCGCACCACACTCAATGGAGTAGAGAATATCAAAACAAGAGACAAGAAAAGTAAGGATGCACAAAAGGAGACATAACAGACACCAAGGTTTTAGGTCTCGGTTTCGGTCTCGGTTTCGCTTTTTCGAAAATTTAGGTTTCGGTATCGGTATCGCATGTTTCGGTGGTTTCGGATGTAAGTATCAGTTTCGTCTATATATGGCAAATTTGTAAATAAATGCAATATGCTTAGCAAAATGTGTATGACTAGCAGCATGGCAAACTTGTAAATAGATGCAATATGTTAGCAGAATGGGCAAGTGACTAGCAGCATGGCAAACTTGTAAATAGATGCAATATGTTAGCAAAATGGGCATGTCACTAGCAGCATGGCAATATCAGCATGGCAAACTTGTAAATATTTGGCAACAAATGGGCATGGGACTAGCAGCAGCTGCAACATGGCAAACTTGTAAAATTTGGCAAAATGTTTAGCAAAATGGTCACGTGCCTAGCAAAATATAATGATATGTTTGATTAAGGCACAATTGTGATAAAAAAAGAGGCGGCAGGAGGTCTTTCCCCATAAGAAAAAGAACGGGCTGCGACCATTCCTTTGAGCTAATACGTATTAATCCTTCGACCCAACTGCTCACTCGACTCCGATAGTGGAACCAGATGCCGATGACGAAGCTGATGGTCATGGAGTTTGGAAGCTCAAGGTCAAAGCATCAACAACTGCAGCATCGGGTCCCCAACAGACGACCGGAGGGAGGCGGCGATGGGCGGCTGGAGGACAGCGGTTGGATGACGGTGGCTAGAGCTCAGGTAAGTCCCCCCTTCTTCCTCTTCCTCTTCATTTTCTTCTTCTTGTTTTATGTTTTGATGTTGCTTGCGGGTTCTTCTTCTTCTTTTATTTTCTTTCAATTTGTTGTTGCTCGAAGGCCGGTATCGGCCGAAACCGCCAGTTTCGACCGAAACCGGCCGAAACTGGGCCGTTTCGGCCGATACCAGAAAACTGAGGGGTTTCGGATCGGTTCCCTCCGAGACCGATCTGAAACGGCCGAAACCTCTCGATTTCGACCGAAACCTTAATCCATGACAGACACAGATATGATAGCACTGAATAAAGAAGTAGCCTGGCATGGTAGCCCACACGACAGAAAAGTAAGGATGTACAAAAGGCGGTATGACAATGGTTAAAAAGGTATAGAAGAGAAACATGTTATGATAATTAGAATGAGCACAAACTACTGTAAAGATAATACTCACTAAAGTGAACCAATCCTAGGCCGTGACTTATGAGGAAGATTATAGTAAACAACGGCTAGACCTTCTTGCGACCGTATGGGTGCTACCCTGGGCCGAGTATTGAACTAAAGAAAGTACCGTACTGTAAGAGCTGTAAAACTGCAAGAGCTGTGAAACTGTGACATGTGGCAGGGGGCTTCAGGACCCATCAAGATGGCCGTCACTGCCTGCCCCTGGACTCTAGGACCCATCTGAAGTAAGGGACATCCCCTCCCCAGTCGGGGAGCCGAAGACAGGTCTCAGTCGCTCCCGCACTCTCCAATCATAAGTTTTCCCAAACCTGATGAATCAAGCTAAGTAATAATTTTATTAGTTATTGTATCGTGATGTAATTAAACTATGTAGTCAAGGGAGATCTGTGAACCACTGCAATAGTAATAGTCCACCTCAAATCCTAACATGCATGCAATCAATAACCTGTCATGATAGTCCACCTCAAATCTTGCCATGCATGCAATAATAACATGTCATGTCATGATAGTCCACCTCAAATCTACCAGCCAATTAGTATAAGTGTCATCTCAAGTAACAACCCAAAACTACGCAATTTAACACAATATTAAACTTGCATTGTACAAGTAAACTCAAGAAACAACATGATAATGAAATTGGCATGTCATAAAGTAAAGGCATGGATGTTTCTCATGGCAAGATGTTCCAACCTGAACAGATAATAAAACACTCAACTGTTTCATGCAATGAACCAAGAGACGAAGGAACATCATGATTGCTTGAATAAGAAAGCCCGAAAGTCAAACTCAGGATGGCGCTAGGCCAGAGGGATCATATCCAAAGTAAACCACACCGAAACCCAAAACCCACAAGCAAGGAAACCAGTCGAGCCCAACATTAATCCAGGGAACCAAGACAATACGTAAGAGAAGCTCCAAACCTAAGAAGTAAAGAACCCAACACCGTAAGCAAAAAAAGGCCAACCACAACTCACGAGCAAGGAGAGCCAGCCACAACCAACATCGGCAAGGAGGCCAAACTCGCAGCAAAAGCCTGCGACTACCCAATCACAAGCAAGGAGGGCCGACCACATCCTGGCAATGAACAAGAAGGGCTAGCCACAACCCAATAACAACCCAGGAACCCCAAAATAGCGAGTAAGGGATTCAGCCGTACCCAATAAGCAACAGGAAAGTCAACCACGACTCAACAACCAGCAAGGAGCCCAACGAACCCCACAACAGCAAGAAAACCCCAACCCACAAGCGAGGGAAGTCAATGTATCTCAAACAACAAGGCGAGCCCAACATGTAAGCCGAAGAAGCCACCGAACTCCATCATCAAGCGAGGAAGCCCAGAACTGCAAGTAAGTGAGCCAACCAACCCCAAAACAACAAGGGAAACCTAAACCCCAACAGTACACAAGGAACCCAAATCAGCGGGCAAGAGACAACCAAACCCAACACAAGCGAGAGAATCCTAACCCGCGAGCAAAGAAAGATCCAAACCCCAACACAAACAAAGGAATCGAAATTGGAGTATATGGGATAGAGTCTACCTGAAACCGAAGCTAAAGAACCAAGATAATTAAGATCCGAAGCTCAATCATCAGTAGAAAGCCTACGATGCAACCATCAGCAACAAGAGACCCCAAGTCCGTTGGCAAGGAGAGCCACCGGCACCAGCAATCAGCAAGGAGAAACAGACAGCAAGTAGAAGAGTCACCGCAACCCTAAACAGCAAGAATACCAAAACTTGCAAGCAAGAGAGTCAGCCGAACCCATCAAGCAAGGAAATCTCAGACCGCAAGCAATGGGATAGGGTCAAACCTCAATGACAACCCAGAACAGCGATCAAAACCCTCATCCGAACTCAACGACAGCAATAATAAGCCACAAGCAACAGCCAGCAAGGGGCCACAGAGTGCAAGCAAGAGGAAAGCCACATCACCACAATTCCAGCAAGCAAGGGGAAGTCCAGCGACGGCAAGCAGCAAGCAAGAAGCCCCAGACAGCAAGTAAACCCAGCGAACCCAAAACAGTAGGAGTGGAGCCACTACAAGAAGCACCGAGCCCAAGATAGCAAGGAAAAAAGACTGACCACAAGCAAGAAGAAGCCACGAACCTCAATCAGCAAGGAAGTGTCAACTCACAAACAAGAGGAGCTGCCGAACTCTGATCAGCAAGCAAGGGGCCAAGGCAACAAGCAAAGAAGAGCCACAAACCGTAATCGGCGAGCAAGGGGAGCCACGAACAGCCAGAGGAGCCACCGAACTCTGAAAACAGTAAGAGAGTGACGGAAGGGGCTGTGTCGCGTCGAAGGAAGCCTACAAAGGCCATGTCGCCGCGAACGTGGGGGAGAGGGAAAGAGAGAGGGGCGTCAAAAGCCCCTAGGGCTCGTCGTTGTTATGAGTGAGAGAGAGAGAGAAAGGGTGGAACGTTAGAAAGCCCTAATGGATTGGCTCGGGGGTAAAGGAAAAGAAATGGGAGAAGGAAAGAAAATGGGCCCGATTGTGGGCTTGGGCTTCGCTGCGGGCTGAGAAAAAGAAACAAACAAAAAAGAAGGGAAAAGGAAAAGAGGGAGGGGGAAAGAACGGGCCGTTACAGAAAATGACGATTGCTAGCTCCAAGTCATGGGTAGAGTAGTTCTACTCATACTTCTTCAGTTACCTTAATGCATAAGTTACCACACGTCCATACTAATGAAATACAAATTCGAGACCCTTGTTGGATGAATTGAAAAAAAAACTTTAAATCCTCTCATTCGGTCTGAAACAATAAGCACAGGTGTGGTACTCAATCCCTTCTTCAGCTCCTGATACACCTCGTCATAAGCCTTAGATCAAACGTAGATCACGTCCTTCCCTGTCAATCGGAGCATGGGTTCCGCAATCTTCGAGAAGTCCTGAATGAACGTCTTGTAATAACTAGTCAAACCCAGAAAAATATGAATCTCAGACATTGTCTTAAAAGCTGGCCACTTCTGAATGGCAGTTACCTACTCTAGATCAACTGAAATTCCTTCTCCTAATACCATGTGGCCTAGAAATCCAACCTTATCCATCCGAAATTCACACTTGTTGTACTTAGCATACAACTAATGTCGCCTTAAGGTTTCTAGAACCATCCTCAAGTGTGATGTGTGCTCCTGGTCGCTCTTCGAATCTATCAAGATATCGTCAAGGTAAACCACCACAAACTAGATACTCGTACAGTACTGGTTCATAAGGTTCATGAATACCGTGGATGCATTGGTCACACCAAACGGCATAACCAAGAATTCAGATTGTCAGTATCTGGTGCTGAACGATGTCTTGTGACTGTCCTCCCGCTTGACTTTCAACTGATGGTAACTACTCTTCAGGTCCAACTTAAAAAAGATGCATGATCTCCCAAGTTGGTCAAACAAATCGTTGATGTGTGGTAGAGGATACTTATTCTTTACCATCACTTTATTCAATTCCATGTAGTCCATGCACATCCTCAAGTATCCATCCTTCTTCTTTACCAATAATATCGGGCACTCCATGATGATAAGTTAAGTCGAATCCAGCCTTTCTACAAAAGATCGCTTAGCTGTATCCGGACTTCAACCAACTCTGATGGGGCCATACAGTAAGGATTCCTAAAGTAAGGTTGAGCTTCTGGCACTAACTCAATTACAAACTCAACAATACGGTCCGGAGGTAATCCCATAAGGTCATCCAAAAATACATCTAGAAACTCATGTACTATCTCTGGTCTCTCTGGTGTATCATCCATAAAGTTAACACGATATCTGTAAATCTGGTATTGTACTCCATTGGTCCATTGGGAAGCTGAAGAACTTGAATCTCGTGTGGTTTGAAATACTGAACTCTCTCTCCTGCATCGGTAATCAATCGTGGCTGAAAGGTAGTCCATCCCAAATACGACATCGAAACTTGGTATATCAATTATTAAGACGTCAGCGTAGAGTTATCATCCGCAAATGACTACGAGGCAACCTGGATATCTGCTAGTCGTATGTAACACGTCACTTCCTGTCTTAACGTCCCAACCAGAAGCGAGGAGCGAAATAAGAACAGAGTGTTGGTTGACAAAACATGACGTCATAAAGCAATGCAAAGCTCTTGAATCGAAAAGCGCAAGGAACGGTCTGCTAGCTACTAGCACAATACCTACGATCGTGAAAACTATGCCTAAGCATACATCAAACGATATAACAAATTGAAAGTGAATGTAAATCCGTACTTGTAATGACTTGGCATGTAGACTCGGCCTTATCTGCTGTCCTGGTGAATGTCTGGCACTTAGGGCATAGATCATGTGGTCGCGCCTGCTGAAATCTTTTTCACTGCGATGGGCTCCACACTAAGTATTTCCCACTGAAGCCGTAGCTGGTGTAGTTGTCGGTGCTGGATCCGCTAATCTCTGTCCTTTCTGGGGATAGTCTCTAGTAGTGTGGTCATCTACTATGTAAATTAGACATTGGTTCAGAAGATTTCGGCACTCAGACTTGACGTGCCCTAGTTTATTGCAGTAGTGGCATATAGTATGTTGTCGGCGCTGCTGTGGCTACTGTGAATGTGGTGAGGCATGCATTTTGAAAGGTCTACTGAGCTGGTCGAGGCGCCTATCGGTTAAAGGGTGGAGGAGGTCATCTTTGAGAGGCAGCCGCTTGTCGTTCTCGCTCTTTCTTACGTTGTACATATTAGTCAAGCCGCGAAGAGTACTTTTGTATGAGTCTTCAACTTTAATACGACCAGTTGATGTTTAGGCCTTCCTGAAACATTGAGCTTTGTCCAATGGATCGAACAACATATTCTTCACAAACTTGCAAAACAACTTGTAAATAAATTGCATACATCTATACATCAACTTTGCGAGTTGAATACACACATGATGAGTCTGAAAACTCGGCATTATATTGTTCCATGTTTATGGGGCCTTGCCTCATATTCATAAACTAGGCCTGCAATTCCCTCTGCCTTTGAGGAGAAATACTGAGCATTGAAGTTCTCTTTGAAGATTCTTCATGCAATTAGTTGTACCAGTAACAATAACAATTAAACACTAATCTATGTCTATCTAACTAAAACAGTTTATTATTAGTATACTCATAATGTAAAAGGAAGGGAGTAAACTAAAGAACCACCCCGATCCACAGGAAAACTCACCTGGGCCTTAATTCCATGGTTCAAAGAAGTCGGTAGGAGACTCAGTCAAGTCGGTACAAATCAGTCAATGAGTGTGATCTCCGCCACTCTTCATATATTTCGTAATGAGTTCCCAACCCCATGTGTCATTTCTATCTATTTCTATTTTTATTTCATTTATCTTATAATTTTGTACTTTCTAAACTATGTAAAAAGAATCGTACACAAAACTGCAGTGTCTATAGCAGTATATTCAATGTATCAATATTCCACAAACAATAACTCTATTTGCACAATTCTAAATACAAAGTTTATCTTCTAATTATAACAATTCAATCATTTGATTTCCATAGTAAAGAAAAGACCCCATTCATTATACTCCAAGACATCTTTAAACAATCAAGTCTTTCGAACAATTAAAACTGAAACTAAATTATTTTCAAAAAAGATTGAAACACATGTATGATCAGATTCATATTATTAGGCATCCAGGTAGGTTCTAGGGTTTACAAGCTCGAGGAAAATTCGGAAAATTTTGAGGGTAGAAAACAATATCAGATCCCAGGCATATAATTAAAATTCACAAATCAGTCACTTTATGCTACAGTAACATCTACACCGCATATGGAAAACAACCAATCACTCAACCGTCTGAAAGCTCACAGGAGAGAATACAGCCGACCGAAACCCCCTAGTAGAAGAAAAGCAGCCGACAAAAAATCTATTGGAGAGACAGCACAGCCGACAGTTCATAGCCTCAGGAAAAATACAGCCAAGGGGGGCAACATAGCCGGCAACACAAGCTACATGGAGGCAGCCGAACACCCCTCTGAAGAGGGTGACCCTTGGTGACCAACCCTAAACCCCAAAAATCTCCAAATCGATAGTACGGAGCAGCGGCATAAGTTACTGCCTCGCTCATAAGATGCCATAGTTATCAAGAGGGAAGAAATTCCTTCCATGTTAAAATGAATCATCATTTTCATGATGAAAACACCCAACAAAAACATTCTGAAACCCTAAATCTTTAACAAATAAAATGCATGAAAGGAATTAATCGAAGTTCAAAGTAAATAGGGTCTACCGTGTAGAAACCAAGCCGAAAACGCGCAACAAATCCAGAGACCAATTGGAACTCAATCAGAAATATTTTAAGGAAGAAAATCAATTTTCGCATAAACCAAAATCCTAATGTGATGGAATTTAAATAGGATATCAAACCGTGTGAGGGGATAAGATTAGAGTCCTTATCGGAGAGGAAATCCTCACAAAGAGGCGGCGCGTAGAGGGATTAGGTTAGGGTTTTAATCTGGCGGCAGTCGGCTCATCAATCGCCCGCGAGAGAGGAAGAAACAAAGAGAACAGGTCGGGTTTCTTTTGTGAGGGCTGCGGGTGAGAGATGTAGAGAGTTTGTGGGTTTGTTTAATAAAAGGGAAGTGGGCCAGTTGAAGTGGGCTGTGATGTGTTGGGTATTTAAAAAAGTTTATTTAAAAATAAGGCTCTTTACAATTACAATATCATCTCATACTCAAACCAACTCCATCAAAGGGTTATCACAATGGAAGATATCTAAATCAATTCATTGGCTTCAATTTGCTTTTGTTTTAGAGCCTGATATCTTAAGCCTTTATTATTACTGAAATTGAAGGTCGATAGTATGTGTAATCCTATGAAAAGTGAATTATTTTGCCTACTATCGATAACATATCTATTTTGGATCACGACATATAAATCTAATCCAAGAAAATGAATATATATATATATATATATATACAAAGTTTTGAAAGTTAATCTTGACTGTGAAAAGAAATTCTGCCATTACATACAAGAAGTCAAAAATTCTAATTTGTTTTTTTCAAATCATCGATCTCTTTTGATATTAGTTTTTATTAATATCAACCATTACATACAATATGTATGCTTGAAATCTGATCCGATGTGAGTGAAATTTTTATGGTATTGACTGATTTTTCAAACTTTGACCAGGACATAATTTTTTTACACGTAATAGAGGTCGTGTATGCCAAGTGCAAAAAATTAGGATCTTCGACCTAAAATCTTTTGTGCCAAAAGCTAGTTGTGTCAAAAGCTAGCTATGTAGAGTCGATTGGAGTAGAGTTCTAAGCCATCTCGGAGGTATATAACCACTAAACATATTTGAGTTGGATTGGACTTTTGGTAGAGTTAGAATATAAGCTTGATTAAGATTAAAATTTAGAATTTGAATTATTGGAGAGGTTGATTAGGATAAAATTTCTTAGCCATTTAGGATTTATTTAGTTGGTCTTTCTATGTCTTTAGTTATAAATTTGTCATATATTACAATTTTAGTTGAATTAGGGGCATGTTTGGTTGCATTTAAGAACTTAAAATACTAGTTGGAGTGTCTTTAGAGGCTAAGACGAGACAAGGTTGATTAGTAGTTATCTACCACTTAGAAAACGTGTTCATGTTTTTTGGGTTGTCCAATGCGGATATGCCACACCTAAGAAAATATGAAAAACTTCTTTCTCTCAATAAAAGACGATAACTTTGGAGGAGCACTGTAGTTAATGATTTCCACCATCTTGAGTCTACAATTATATGCAACCAAATATTTCATAGGAAGAAAAACACACAAGGAGAACTGGGAGCATCACTCCAACAACACAAGTTGAGCATCACTTCAACAACACAAGTTGCACGAAAGATGGAAATCATGGAACTAGTTTTAGATGTATCATTTGAATCGTCTTTAGTTATGATGATTACATCGGGGAATCTGTAAAGGCCCATTTTCAAAGCCGGCCCATTCTCTTTCTTTCTCTCTTTTCTTTCTCTATTTCTTTTTCTTCTTCTTTGTTTTCCTTGGCTCATTTCCATTGCTGCACATTTACCTTGCTGCCCACCCCCACCGAATTAATACCCCCCAACCCATTACTCTCTCCTCACCTTTATTTTTCCACATCGAGGCCTCGCCTGACCCTCAGCCTCGCTTAATCTCACGAAGGGTGAAGGATCTCGAAATCACGAGCGATCCCTCTTTCTTTTGCCCATTCTCCTTCGGTCACCGACCCGAGCCCTCGACAGCCTCCATATATCATTCCCTCGATCTTCCTTCGACAAGAAGAAATCCTCGCACCAGCCTCGAGACCTCTCCCTCTCTCCACCTCACTTGACAGCTGTCACAGCCTCACGATTCCACCACGCCTTAAAATCATGTGGTGTCGACATAAATCTCCACATCACCCGTGCAAATATCCTTCGTGGAAAAACCTCGGCTCCCCTGCTCTCTCCTGAGCTCCACAAGTCACTCCTCTATAAAAACCTACGTGAGATTAGGGTTTGGTTTTCAAGTTCGAACGGGGTTCGTGTTGGGGCTTTTGGCATTCGGTTTTCATCTCCTCTCCTTGTCGATAGTTGCAGTCGTCTCCCGATGAGGCGGCGAAGCTCAAACTTTTGTCGTTGATCTTCAATTTTCGGTAAATCACTTTAATTCTTGAATTTTGGCTTTAAATGTATTATTTTACTTGCGATGATGGTTCTGAGCAAGTCTCAGGTGTCTCCGAGGCTTGGCGGCAACCCTCGATGTTGTCCCTAACCTCTGCCGAGGATGTCCCTTGGATTTCATGCCTTGAACGTGACTATTTGGGAAGCTTACCCCTCTGCCGTAAACCCAGTTGAGTTTCTAGCCCCCTACAAGACTGTCGTGCTTCCCCTTGGGATACATGCTCTTGGCCATGACCCCTATAGGCCCTTAGCCCCTTGATGTGACTGAATTTGGGCTCTCTTGCACATGGTCGTGACCTATTTTTGGGTTTGCCCCCCTTTCGTCCTGACTGTGTTAGTGTTGAATGATGTTATTTTGATGGCATTTGGTGTTGGTTTTGCTGGGTGTTGGCTGTAGGGTTTTGCAGCAGTATTGGGTTGCTTGCTTAAGAGGAAATTGGGACCCGAGCTTTGCCCTACGGGTCGGACTGCATAAATCATGTTAACCAAGTAAATATTCCTAACTTAGAACTACAAATGAACTATATCACCGAGACACAGAGAGATGTATACTTGACAGGCATTCAACACTTTAAACCATGATTTGAGGTCACGCCCAATACTGCTATGTATCGGGAGTTTCGTCTCGGTGTCGGCCTACACCGAGACGAAACAACCAAGGTTTGAGATTTCGACCGATACCCATGCGTATCGCCCGTATCGTATCGGTATCGGTGGGTAACGATACCGAAACTAGGGATTAGTTTCGGTATCGGCCGATACTGAATGGTACTGTTCAGTTTCGACCGATACCGGCCGATACTGACCGATACCGTTCAGTTTCGGCCGAAACAGACCGGTACCGTTCAATATCGGACGAAGACGGAGGAAGAAGAATGTGTAATTAAATAAAAATTCTCTAAAAAAGCCCAAAAAAATTCGTGAATCAAGAGGTTGCAAAGAAAGCTCGGTTAAAAGAGAGGAGAAACCCATAGGGTTTCGACTTGAAAATAATGAAGAATTAGACGAAGAAGAGGCAAATCCAAGAACAAATTGCTGAAAAAAGAAGAAAAAGAACGGAGAAGGGGCGAATCCAAGAACAAATTGCTGAAAAAAGAAGAAAAATGAAAAAAAGGAAGACGAAAAAATTGAACTCATCGCATCGCGTCGTCGCCTCACCGAACCCGCCTCCTGCCTCGTCGAACACGCCTCTTGCCTCGCCGCCACACCTCGACCATCTAGCATGAGAGAGATAGAGAGCAAAGAGAGAGAAAGAGAGGCCCAATTCACCATTCAGGAGAGGCTGCGTTTTTTAAAAGGCAAACTTGTAAATAACTGGTATGTGCGTAAAGTAAAATAGTCGGTGTACATAGCAAGCGGATTTTTTGTGGCAACCCTGTAAATAAGTGGTATGTGCGCAAAGCAAAATGGTGGGTGCGCAAAGCAATGCCCATCGTTTTTTTGGCAAACTTGTAAATAAGTGGTTTGTGCGCAAGGTAAAACGGTGGGTGCGCAAGGCAAGCTTTAGGATCTATTCATTTTTCTAATATTTAGTATTTAAGTACCAAACTTTAGGTATTTAGTATTTGATATGATTACGAACTCAAATTTAGTTTATCTATTTAGTATGTAGTATTTGATAGTATATGATTAATATTTTAGTTTGTTAAGTATTTAATAGTATTTGATAGGTTTAGATTTAAGAATCTCCAAAACCATCACTATGTCTATATATTATATACATATTTAAAGTATCTCCGAAACCGAAACCGATACCCGAAACGAAACTGCCGAAACTGGCGATACGGACAAAACCGAAACTTGCTTCCAAAACCGTCGAAACGGGCGATACCGATACCGAAACCTAAATTTTGGAAAGAACGATACCGAGACCGAAACTGAGACCTAAAACCTTGGAAACGACGACTTAAGTTTCAATTTCGGCCGAAATGATGACGTTCCGGCCGAAACCGCCCGGAACGGTGACGTTCCGGCCGAAACCGAAGGTAAAACTGAAAAAAAAATCAAAAACGAAGAAGAAGACCAAGAAATAGATGTGTAATAGGAAATCAAAAAAAGAAGACCATCAAGAAAAAGATGAGGAAGAGGAAATCAAAAAAAGAAGACCACCAAGAAAAAGATGAGAGAGAATACATACCTGTTGTCATCATTGTCGTCGTCGTCAGTGCCGTCGTCGTCCTTTCGGCCGCTACCTGCAAAAGGGAAGATGAGAGATGGAGAAGAGAAGAGAGGAGAGGAGAAGAGTGATAGAGAAGAGGAGAAATGACGTGGGTCTAGTGGTGCTACTCACATTACACATTTTCCTTCATATTTTATTTATTTACAAGTTCCCCCATTAAAATGGCAAACTTGTAAATAAATGTAATATGTTTAGCAAAATGTGCAATGTGAATAGGAGCACTCAGATATTTTGGGGGGTTGCTATACGTACATACCATTTTGCTCGGTTCACACTCAAGATATTTTTTGGCGAGGGGGGAATTGCTATGCGTACAGACCATTTTGCACGGTTTACATACCAATTTATTTACAAGCTTGCCTTTCGTTCTTTACATGTAATATATTTAACAAAACATATTTAACAAAAAATTGTAATATATTTTTATATATTTTGCAAAATGTGTAACTTGTAAAAAAATATTTGATACTTTAGTATTTTGTAATTTTTAGTATTTGATAGGTATTTAAGTATTTGAAACTACTGATACAGACGAAACGAAATTTACTTCCGAAACGACCAGAACAGACAATACCGATACCGAAACCCAAATTTTCGGAAGACCAAAACCGAGACCTAAAACCTTGCTTTAGACTTACTGGGTTTTGAGGTAAATCATATTAGTGAGAGTGCAGGAGCAACTGGAGCCATGCTCCTAATTACATGGCCACATCAGATGTTTTGATCGGGTCGCATCATGAATCAGATGGACCATATTGGTATCACCGGGGTTCATTATTGTGTCACATCATGTTCCTCTTTTGGACTCATGGCCCCCTTCTGTTTTTACTTTAGGCTTGGCCGGGGTGAGCCGGTGAGCGCACATGTGGTACGAGATGGACCCCTGATTACTTATTGTACTCTCCAATATGATTCAAAGCATATAATTGGCATAGCTGATTAGAACCATTGTAGTACAATCTTAAATTATTAACTGTGTTACATTCTTGTTTGTATTCCTGTTTCCATATTGCTATATGTTAGTTATATGCTCATATAACTGTTTTAAATTCCAAGTTCTAGAATTAATGTGATTTACCACTAACCAATGACGGCTCTTCGTTTTTTGTTGCACCGTCAGGTCCTAAGAAGGAGCCAGAGGAGTACCCAGTATTTGAGAACACGAACTTTGCCATCGAGAGTGCAGACTTTTGATCTTGAGGGTATATATAACCTTGATAAATTTCCTTTTTGTATTTTGGATAGTATGATGCAATCAACTTTGTAAATTCGCATGTATGAATGGAATCTCCATAAGCATTTTGATGCATCTCTGCTCGGCCTAGATTGTTTTCACCGGTTATCTGCAGACATGTCACTCCTTGCGGAAAAAAAGCCGCGTCCCTGGGTTGCGGGGCGTGACAAGAATCCTTTAGTTACAAGCACTAGCATTTCATATTCTTTAGTATCCAATCGATGTATGCACTTTCAATTCATAAAGATTGTGTCTCCATATTCATTGCATAATCCCTGTGGAAAGGGACATTTTGCACACAAAATTGGAGATGAATAAATAAACTTTGTTACGAAATAATGACATTTATTTGACTCTAGTTTTCTTGGTTACGGACTACCTTTTAATCTCTGAATAAGGGCTGGTCTTTCGGTTCTTCTCATCTTCCACTTAAATTATTTATTCTCTCCTACAAAAGTATTTGCCATCGCTCACGTAAGGTGAGAAAACAAATTTTTAAACAAAAAGAAGAAGAAAATGTTAGCCAAAATATCTCTCAACAACCAATTCATCATCAGAAATTGATGAAAAGAAAGCTTGCTTGTCTTGTAACCAAGGGCATGATTCACATATGGCAGTTCTTAGTTCATAAATAGAATACAGTAGAATATTAACCAATGAAACTTATATAGTTCTACCATGATTTGAATCAAACCTCCCACCACATCAGATATTCACTTGTTTAAAATTTCAAATCAAAGAACCCTAGAAACTTAGGCTACATCATCTGTCCAGTATATAAAGGGCCGTTTCAGTTAAATAGTTGAATGTGGAACCCATATCTCTATATCCTTGTTAAATTCCTAGTAAGATTTTAAATCGTCACCACCATTTCAAAAAATTCTTACCGAATTACCTCTTATAAATGCTATTATGCCATAATGGAAAACCCAACGTCAAGGACCAATGATATACAACTGTCATCTACAATCCAACCCAAACAATCACCACCAACTTAATCCCACTCAAACAAACACCACTCCAACTACCGCTTTAAAATTACACGAGCTTCTAGGAATTCACTCCATAGATATTGTAGCCCAGTGGTACATGTTTCCTAGGAAAAGATTAAAGGCTGATCAGATGCAATTGACCTGAAGATTATATTGATGTTGGGTTTATGATGGGCAAAATTATTATAATTTCACGATTCATAGAACTTGTCTGGCATGAGATGTAAACTTATTTGAATACTTGAGACCAAAAGAGGGGGAAGTGAAAAAAATTCTTACACAAGATGAGATAAGAAAGTTTTTTTTTCCTTTTTTAATAAACGGTCCCAGCAACTATTTCCAAAAAATGTGGATCAGCAAAAGCATTGGCAAAATTAAGAAAAATGTAAGGACTCTAAAGACACAAGGAACCTTCAAGATTCCCAAGACCTGTTTAACATGGCAGCAAAAGCGTACAATCTAAACTACAGAAGAAACACGAAGTCAGTTCATGCTTCATAAACATCTAATATAATATGTCAAGATAAATGTAAACTTGCCTACACAAAATAGAGGAGTCTTTGTATCCTTGAAACCACGAAAGACGCCTTGCACTGCCAAAGAAATGACAACTGCAGGAGCTCCTAAAGCTCTTAAGCAAAGAAATCGCTGAGAAGGACTGCGCATAGGTGAAGCCTGTTCAAAAGCGAGTTCTTATGGAGCACTGACGAATTAAAGAATAATAAATTCATATACACTGATCATCACCAAGTCATATGTTATACTTATACAGTCAGTGGATAAATAATTGGAAAACATAAGGAAAGAGCTACAGTATGTACAAATATTCTGGCTAAGATATGCTTGATAACTAATTTCATGTGAACTTACAGGTGATATCCCCATCAGGTTGAGGAAAAATCCAGCTCCAAAGAACAATGCTACAGCTTCTAAAGCACCAATCATTGCAGATAAAAGTAAAGCAGTTGATACAGAAGGCAGTTCCAGTTTCACCGTTGTCCTATTAGATACTTGTTTATCCTCAGAATTCTCTCCCTCCATCGCCATGTCTATAAAATTTATCACCTTGGGTCAGGTAAAAGGATATTCCGTCAGTTGCCAATCAACCAAATTTCACTTCATGTACCTGGTAACTGCCTGCTAGCATTTTTTGAAATTTCTTCAGCTACAAAAGAAGTTGTGATGCTCAAGAGAGGAATATTGAAGATCTTTGATATGATGTTGAAGATTGAAACCGAAACACCAGCTGAAGCCAGCTCCAATGGACCTTTAGATGGCCCCAAACAGAATACAATATAAGATCATTAACCAGAAATAATAAATGAAAAATAATAGTAAGCTGAAAAATATGCTCGAGACACAAGTTTTCTGAACAAATCATTATCCACTTAGACCGACTATAACAAATACAGTAGGCCAACCTCAACATGAAGATTTAGTTGGACAAGATCAATTTACAAAATATATACTTAAAAAGAAAAGGAAAAAACTCATTACTAATATGATCTAAACCTTTCCTGCCAAGATGGAATTGTATATGAAGTATGACTCACTTTCAAAGAAACTTGACCAAAGAATTAATCAAGATTTCAGACTATCTTTCAACCTGACACCAACCCTTCATCAATTTGTCCAAACATAGTACCCAATGAGCAAAAGCAGGAAATGGACATACTGTAGAACCGTATGGACCAATTGGTCAGTCAGTAAATGTACCTGTCCTTTCACTCAGTTCAAGCTCATGCAAAAAAAACGAGTGAAAATTCCCCGATATCATTGACTGGTCGAGATGCAAATGTTTGGGGGTACTTTATTTACTTTCTATCTCGGGTGAGGGCCACAGAAATGATACAATTTTTTATAATGGAAAATTGCAGTGAACCCTCTTGTACTATCACTGTTTAGAGTAACTCCTTAAACTATAGAAACTCTCAATTCCAATCAGCCACCCCTATCACCATCGTGAACCCCTGCCCCAAATATAATGGATACTAACCGCATGCCTATTCCATTAAAATAGGAAGGTCATGTGGGTTTTGTGTGACACCACTTGACCTAATTTGACATAGATCTATGTGAAAAACAGTTGTGTTATTATGATGTTCTTACAAAAAAATTAAATTAAATTAAATTAAATTAAATAATTTGAAATATTTGTTTCAAATTTTCAATCATAATTGGAAACATTTTGTTCCCCCAAACTGAGTTGGGGACACTATTGATGGTATTAAAGATGAGGATATTATTATCTCTACTCCCAAAATTGTAAAATTCAATCTTCCACGTTGGACATGCCAGTAGACATGCTCTAGAATACCCATAAACTATCAAGAAAAAAACTAAATTGATTTTCACATGTCAATCTATGCATTTAGTGGTCAAAATAATTGATTTTATGAAAGCTTTGGAACATTGATTTTGCCAACACTCACTACAGTAAACACATCAAAATCGTTTAACTTATGTTTTTTTTTGGCATTTTATGTGCTGTAGATCACATATGATTTCCAATTTGGAAGGTGAAATTTTAATTCCAATTGGTAGTATCCTCATCTTGGACACTTTCATGAGTTGCGCAGCTTAACTCCTGCTTTTGTATAGCTTTTTTAGTTCATTATAATGGAATTTGATATCGTGTAATATGCATTATTAACCCACAATGGCCACAACTACTCATCATGAGCTTTTGGATGAAGTGGTTGATCTGAATTAGTATTCATAGCACCCATCTCAAGAGGCCCCAAGTTCAAATATTATCATTAACATTTGTTAATTTAAAAAATGTTCCAAGGATTCTGATGTATTACATCATTCAAAGAGGTCAATTTCCCGCTACAGGAATGTTAAAATTACTTCATATGCAATTTTAGGACGTAATTCATCAGTTAAAGCATTTCAGATAATTCATCAGCTAAAGCTTTTCGGATTAAGACGAAGTGGTTATAAAACAAGTTCCTTCTTTTGTACACCAGTCTATCTAGATGAGGTTGCTCTTCAATTACAAGTTCTTTTCCGCAAATATATGTTAACGATATAATTGTTCATTGGGGATGTTGCAAAGGACACCATTGACATGAAGGTGATTCTCCCGTCCCGACTCAAAGCAAATGACTTAGTGACATTAACGGTTTTTCGTTATTAGGATAAATATGATTATTTCCAGACATCAGTCCATATAAAGAAAGTTATGTAACACCGACAATTATATCGTAAAGCCATGTCATGTTGGAAACGTGTAAAAAGTGCATGTCTAACACAAGTGTCGTATGTAATTTTTAGTATTATTTTCGTATCGATGTGGTGTGTTCATGTTACAAGTGACCATGCATATGTCAAGTAGAAAGAAAGTAGGCATTTGATAACAAGATGGATCTTTTAAACACTAAAGCTCTGGCAACATGTATGAATCTGAAGTCTAACAGACATTTAAAAAGGTAATTTTATGAAGAAACCAAGATGATTCAACTTACGACTGGCTAAACTTCTTTTATTTTTTAATTCCCTCGAATTGATTTTCCATTTCCATAAAAGATATAAGTGACAAGTCTAACTTGGACGTTATTCTTTTCATGCAACAGATCACGCAAGCTAGCGCACAGATACTTTATGACAAAGAGTCATTTAGAGGGTGCGTTTGCAATTCAATATATTGCAGAATATCCTTGTTGCAGATTGCATTGCTAACGACTGTCTTTTTAAAAAAATATGACTGTGGAAGGTGTTTCAAATGCTGATTGCATTATGTCTATCAGATAAAGGGAAGTTACGAGCTATTATATTTCCTTGGTTGCATCTTGAAGTGTGAAACGTAAAATGTCAGTGCATATTCCATACAAGGGGAAGTCCAAGTCCATAATAAGCTTCATAGAAATGGCTACAAAGTTTTATGGAGGATTGCAACTTGGCATGTCCGTCCAAGTTAGAGGACACATCGCTTAAAGAATAAAGCAACGGAGCCAGCTATACAATGCAACTACGGATTGAGAATATGTCAAGGACACATTGATACCTTTACATCAGGCAGCCACCCATTATTCATCATCTGAAAATTATAAACAAGACATCGACTTCAAACAAAAGTGTAAAAGCAATTGATTTTTAAGAAAATTTTATATGTAATTAAATTAACTATAATATATGCAGCAGAAAAAAAAAACTCATCAAGCGATTGACAATGATAGAAGTAGAACTCCTCATGCAATACAAAGGTATGCAAAAGGCATGAAACAGAAAATGTGATGCAACCACATGAGGGAATACCTAAACGACCAATATATGCTGTTTCCATCAGCTGTGCAAACGGATCAAGAGCTTGTGCCGTAAGTGCTGGTATGACAAGGGCCGTAAGTTCTCTACCAACATGTCCAGGATGAAGAATCGACTTTCTGAAGAGAAACTAGGGATTGTCATAGAATTAAAAAACAGATGAATAAAACACACACAGAAGATCAGAGTTAGGCTACATATGCTATAAGAAATTAAAGAATATGAACTGAAGATAAGTCCAAAAAAAAAGACAGTAGGCTCTATATCTTTGGAATCGGACAACAACATATAATTCTCAAATCATAGCATTGAAAACTATTTTCCATGCTCAATCTTTTCTGAAAGCAATGAGTCAAAAAATAGTGCTTAGAAAAGAACACATTTTGAGGTCAGCTTTTCTAGCAATAACTGGATTAGAAATATCCAGCATTTTCAAGTAAGACAATAAATAACTACCACTCATGTCATGAAGAAGGCAGACTCCCACGGAATTGTCATAATACTTGACATTATGGGTGGATGCTTTAATAACATGTCATATACACCGCACGTGAATATGTTTAATGAAAGCAAGATGATTCTTTTCCATATGTACACCCGTTGATTGTTTTCAAGCAGAAGGCAAAATTATCTTGCACATATAATGGTACTTTGTTAGGATCTAACCAGTCATAGAGTACAGCTCGACTAAATATCCACCGCCCTCTGTCTGGATGGTCCTAAACATGGTCTTCAGAGAGACCAGAACTCTGCAGAGGCTGGGGTCCCCCTAGAGTATCACTACTCTCCCCGCCTCCTGGAACTGCATCCGTAGTATCTTCCAATTTATCGTCATCTCTCCCAAAGTCTGTAGCCAGGTCATGCTTAGGATGACGTCGGTGCTCCCTAGGTCAAGTGGTAAAAAATCTGCAATAACCCGTATCCCCTGCATGGTCAGCACCAGTCCCCTGCAAACTCCTCGGCTGCTCTCCTTCTTCCCCGTCCCCATCATCACGCTGAAGCTACCGCAGTCTGTCAGCTGAAGCCCCTGCTGCGTCACCACCCTCCGGGAAATGAAATTGTGGGTAGCCCCACTATCAATAAGCACAGTCACCTCCTGGTCACCGATCTCTCCCCTCAGCTTCATGGTATGCTTCGGTGTGAACCCTACCACGGAGTTGAGGGACACCTCCGCCACGTCCAACTGCTGGCCCTCCAGCTCCTCCTCTGCCTCAGCAGCCTCCTCCTCGGCATCAGACTCACCGTCGTCGCCCTCCAACAAGAGCACCTGGAGCTTGCGTCCCGCGCACCGATGACCTGTTGAAAACCGCTCATCGCACCGGAAACATAAACCATTCTGCCTCTTTTCCCTCATCTCCGCGTCCGTCATGCGTCTGAACTGCCCCCCAGCCACTGGTGCACTAATCTTCTCCCCAGTCTTCTCCCTGCTCGTCTGGACCATCCCCGTGGGGGTACCTGCTCCTCCAGCCCCAGATGGAACGCCTCTCGATGTCTGACTGCTATAGCTGCTCCGGACCCGCCTATCCTCGGTCTGTGCATCCTCCACCATCTGGGCCATCTCTATGACAAAGCCCTCTGGGCTTGTAGGGTCTCACCGCTGCTCGTAGACTGGGGTGCAACCCCTTCAGAAAGGTGCCCTCCAGTGACTCGTCAGACACGCCATGTACTCGCCCTGCCAGTGTCTCAAATCTCTCAATGTAGTCCCGCACCGGTCCCTCCTGCCTGAGGGCGTACAGCTGCTCGTGTAAGTTCCCCAGACGGGGGGTCTCTGAACTCTCCAGCACCTGGTCCTTTAGCTCCTCCCAGCTCCTAATCTGCTGCCGCCTCTCCTTCCACTGTACCATCCCAAGGCACGCCCCTCCATGCATATGGCTGCTGCCTCCAACTTCTGGGCCTCGGACATGTGGTGTGCTGCGAAGTATCGCTCGACTGTAAACAACCCAGCGTGTGGATCTTCCCCAGAAAATAACGGCATTTTCAGTTTTCGGACTCTGTAATCTCCTCCAAAGCGTCCCTGCTCGGGCCTCCCCTCCTCTCTGTGCTGCGGTCGGCAATGCTGACGCCTCTCGTCCATGGTCTCATATCGCCTGGGTGGCCCTCCCCCGCGGCCCCCGTAGTCGCCACGGCAATCTCTTCGCAGGCCCTCAAAATCGTCCCATCCTGCGTCATCGCCGAACTCTGCCTCGTAGCCACCCCTGCTGTCAGAATAATTATCTCTCCCGCGTCCGTCGCCGTAGAAGGGGTCCTCAGCTGCTGGTCGACACTCCGGATGGTCACAAAAATCCCCCGAAACCCGTCCGTAACCCTCCTCGTTGGCTGTCCGCCGCTCGGGGGCTCAAAAACACCGTCGGGTGGCTGTCCGCGTGCTCCCCCTGCCTCGGGCTGCTGTCGGGGGGTCCCTGTCCCTGGTCGGCCCTGCCGTGGTATCCCCCCTGGCGGCTGCCGGGGGGGCTCCGGCCCCCTATACTGATCTGTCGGGCCCCTCCGGGGTTGCCGAAGGGGCGGCAGGCCCTGCCGGGCCTCTGGCAGGGCCGGCGGGCCCTGCCGGAGGTCTGGCAGGGTCGCCGGACCCTGTCGAGCCCCGGCAGGGCTTTGGGCCCCCCTGTCGGGGCCCGACGCAGGCGGGGGAAAGCCCCTCGCCGTTTTCCCGTGCTGGCCGACCCCCATGGCTGCTGTGGGGGTTCGGCCGGCTCCCGTCTTGAGCGTGGCGTTCCCAATTGGGGCGGCTAGGGCCTCCGCCCTTCCTTTGGCTCTCCATCGCCTTCCGCCGCACCTCCTCGCGGTAGTCCACCCTCCATGGCTCCTCGTCATCTTCCTCGTCTAATTCCTCCCGTAATAGGGTTGATTTTGGGGAAGAATCTCCTCTCTCTCCTTCTCCTTCTTCAAAGGTGCCGCCTTTGGTGTCGGATTAGGGTTCCCGTCGCCTTTGGGGTTTGTTGCCAATTGATTTAGGGCTCCCATCAATTGTGCGAATTGATCGTCGTGCTTTACTTGATTTGATGCCAATTGTGATATGGAGGTGGTTAACTTCGCCATGGATTCGTCGTTCCCCGCTAACAACTTTTTGATTGCCTCAATCTCGCCCGTGAATTTCGCCTCCAACGCCTCAAATTTGTCTTGCGATCTAGTTGAAGCCGACATGCGTCGTCACGTGCTCTGATACCAAATTGTTAGGATCTAACAAAGACAAGATTTTTATTAGAAAGCAAAGAGCAAATAGAAAGATAATTGAGCACAAAAGAGGTGTGCTCTCCTCCCAAGACGCCTAGAGGACGTCCGCACTCGTCTACCTAAGGAATCTCACAATATCAATCATCAAAATAGCATAGCCAATAGTAGAAGACCACCCCCCTATTTATAATAAAAACTAGGGCAACCAAGGGGGAATATGCGGCTAGGGTTGCTGGCCGGCATGGGAGGGGGCGGGCTTAGGCGTGCGCGCGGCAAGGCCCTGCGGGTGTAAACCCGCAGGGGCCTTTGGGCCTCCGGAGGCCCATCATACTTTTAAGCCTCCCAAACAATTTAGTAACTGATCTGAGACTAAGATGAATATGTTGATTATGGATGACAAGAGTTCAAACAATCCAAATTAAACTAACATGAATTGTCTGAGGCACAAAGAAAAGTAAGGAGGCATTTAGGTTTTTTTTATAGAAATATTAGAGCCCTCCTTCCAATCTGATTCACTATTTACATAAATTTACAGTTTTAATGGCATATGTGTTGGTAGTTACAAATATAAATTAAATTGTTCAAGAAAAGTTTCTCAATGTGCATCTTGAAAGAGTAAGCTTACTAAGAAACATATAACATGGTAGACCATATAACATGATACAGCCATGAGATGGCATGGACATGTGTGCCATTACCTTAAAAAGTAGGGGGTTAAAGAGTGTGGGTGTTCTAAATATCCCTGATATATCTAAAATATCAGCTGATGTATCGTGTTGATACCTCATCGCTACAAGAGATGAAATTTTGTATGTCATTATGTTTTGAGATTTATTTTGGTGATATATTGGATATCGGTCACAAATATTGGCTAATATCATATGCCTTTTTTAAAAACGAAGTACAAGGTTAAATCTGTTCACATGACTTAAGATAAAATGTGAGAGATTTAGATTAGATAGAACAAGCTCGTCTCTCTCTTGAGTTCTCTTAGTTTTCTCACAATCTGTCACCAAAAAGAGACAGATCTAGATTAGAGAGATACTGCTTCTCTCTCTCAATTTATCTTAGTTTTCTCCCAGTCTCTCACCACGCTCTTTCTCGTTTTGTTCTGTTCTCTATCTCTATCGGATCCCCTCCCCCCCCAAAAAAAATATCTTGTTCCATATCGCTGGTCTCTGTCAATTTGATCCAGATTCACCATCATTCTTCTCTCAAACTCAGCAACAATTATAGAACAATGTCTTTTTGGGTGATGTTGGTTTCGTAGTGAGATTATGTTGTGTTCGAGATTGTCTTCAACAAAAGAAAGGATCTGCTTCAGGTAACAAAAATTTGAACCAAAAACACTTAAAATTGCTTTAATTTTTGTGGGTATTTTGTTATTTTTATAATTGATTTACCTTTCGTCGGTATTTTGTAATTTTGATGATTATGATGGAAGAGATTCTACAGAAATTGATGAGGCTATGATCCTTTTGAATTTGTGAGTGTCTTATGGTTCGCGATAAGAAACTCGGTTTCAGTTTTAATTCATATTATTGTACATATTGGGCCATACATGTACCAAAAGAAAAGAAAAGGATACAGAATGATGCTTGCGTTTATTAAAAATTACAGTTGTTTTAGCCCTTTTAGTGGTTAAAGATTCATTGTTTCATGCAAGGCATTGAACAAGCTTTTATGTCAATTTATATGATTTATATATAATTAGATTTATATGTTACATGTATTTTTGCAGCTGGCACTCCGGTATTTACTAAATTTCCGATATCCGCATCTAATATCTTATTTTCCAAGTCACGACGACCCTGGTATCCAATATTTAGACTACTAAGAGAGAGAGAGAGAGAGAGAGAGATTGTGTGTGTAAATGCATACATATATGGATATTATAGATATACATTCCTAACACTAGTCTAAGAGGGAGAGATTGTGTGTGTGTAAATGCATACATATATGGATATCCCAATCATGCATAAGTATAGATATACATTCCTAATACTAGAATGAGATAAAAGCTTACACATGATAAATTAATCTACCAAAGACTTTTTACGATTCCATTTATAGAATGGAGTTGCTCTTTATATTTCCTTGGAAAAGCTCAAGAGAGCCAATACAACTGATAGATCCGAAGGAAAGATCCAATTTTTATAGAGAATAATAGCAGAAAATAAGATAAATGGCTACAATTGATAGGTGTAACCTCCTCCCAAGACGTCGTTAAGAGGACGTCTGCACTCATCTATCTAGGAAATCACTCGATAATTCAATAATCGCATACCTAGGGCCGGCTGGCCGCTTCCCCTTATATCCCCTTTTTCACTTAAAGCCCAATTACAATAATGCCCTCAAAATGAATAAAATAAAGGAAACAACTAAAAGAAGTGGCGAACACGTCCATGAGTCATTTGATTGAGCCGGATGTCCCCTTGCGCCGCCTTGAGTACGTGATGAACCCATCACTACTCTCCCCCTAAAAAGCCACCCTGTCCTCAAGGTGAAAATCTGGAAATTGATGCTTCATGACGCTCACCAGCTCCCAGATGCTCTCATGCTCTGGCAAGCCCTTCCAACGCACCAATACCTCCTGCTCGCCCGTCCCTCCCTTCCGTACCCCCTTCAACTCATCTGTCTCCAACAAAACCTCCATGTCATATGTCAGCATCTCTGATAGTGTAGGAGAAGGACTGTGCTCACCGATCACCTGCCGCAATTGTGATACATGGAACACGGGATGGATGCGTGATCCTGGGGGCAACTTCAACCGGTAGGCCACTGGCCCCACCTTGGCCTCCACCTCAAAAGGGCCAAAATACCTGGAAGAGAGCTTTTCATTCATCCGATGGGCTAGAGACTTCTGCCTGTATGGCCGCAACTTCAAGTAGACCATGTCTCCCACGTCAAACTGAACATCGCGACGGTGTAAATCAGCCCTCGCTTTCATCACCTGCTGAGCTCTGGCCAGATGGAGCTTCAGCTCCTCCAAAACTCTATATCTCTCTCTGCCAAGTACTGCTCTACATCTGAAACTGGAGTCGTCTCCTGGCCATAGTGCAGCAAATGTGGTGGATCCTATCCATACAGAATCTGAAACTGTGTAGTCTGAGCCGTCGTGTGGTACGAGGTTTTTATACAAGTACTCTGCCCACGCCAACCAACGTGCCCACTCCTTCGGGCTCTCTGAGATGAAACACCGCATGTATTTCTCTATGCTCCTGTTGACGACCTCTATCTGGTCGTCCGTCTGGGGGTGGTAGGCAGTACTACGCCTCAGAACTGTTCCCTGCATACTGAAGAGCTCCTGCCAGAACCTGCTCTGAAAGATCTTGTCTCTGTCAGAGACAATGGACTTGGGTGGCCCGTGTAAGCGGATCACCTCCCTCAAAAATACATCGGCCACTGAAGTAGCGGTGTATGGGTGCCGGAGTGGTATGAAATGTGCATATTTGCTGAGGCGGTCAACCACAACAAATATCACCGTGAAACCTCCCGACTTCGGCAACCCGTCGATGAAGTCCATGGACAACTCCTCCCAGACTCGCTCTGGCAAGGACAGTGGCTGCAGCAATCCACCTGGAGACATTGCCATATACTTGTGACGCTGGCACATGTCACTCTGCTACCATCTTGGCCACATCCTTCTTCATCCCTCGACAGTACACCTCTCGCACCTGCCTCTGATATCTCTTTAGTACCCCCGAATGCCCGCTCACTGCGCTGCAATGGAACTCCTGTAGAATGGCCGGAATTGGGGAAGACGTCCTCGATATTACTAGACGCCCCCAATACATCAACCTCCCCTCCTGCAAGGAATAGCCTGGGTGCTCTGTGGACCACTGTAAGAGTGCCGCTCGGATATCTGCCAGCTCCTGGTCCTCCTCAGCCTCCCTCTGCAGTGTCTCCCAGTCCTGAAGTACCGACACTGATACCGCTGCCAATTGGACGTCCTCATCTCTCCGTGATAGTACGTCGGCCGCCTTGTTTTCCAACCCTGGGCGGTACTCAATCTCAAACCGGTACACCATCACCTTCCGTAGCCACTTCTAGTGCTCCTCTGCCACCATTCGCTGCTCCAATAGGTACTTGAGGCTTCTCTAATCCGTGCGAACTAAGAAGGTCCTCCCCAGCAAATATGGCCTCCACTTCAGTATAGACAGAACTATAGCTATCAACTCCCTCTCATACACTGACTTCAATCTGGACCTCGCCGTCAGCACCTGGCTGTAGTAAGCAATAGGACGCTGATCATGCATCAGTACCGCCTCCAACCCATGGCCCGAGGCATCAGCCTCCACAACGAATAGTCTCGAAAAGTCAGAAAGGGCCAACACCGGCACGGTCATCATGGCCTTCAAGGCCTCAAAAGCATGCATCGCCTCCTCCCCCCAACACAAACCGATCCTTCTTCAACGATTCCGTGAGTGGCCAGGCAATTGTCCCATATCCCTCAACAAACCGCCGGTAGTAGCCTGTGAGGCCCAAGAATCCTCTCAACCCCCTAAGAGTGGTAAGGCGCGGCCAGTCTAGCATTGCTGCAATCTTCACCATGTCGGCGACCACCCCCTCTGTAGAAACCACGTGGCCCATGTACCTACCCGCGGCTGTCCAAACAAGCACTTCTTCCGGTTTCCATAAAGCTGGTGGAACTGTAACTCCTGGAACACTACCTGCAAATGTTCCAAGTGCTCCTCCAACGTGCGGCTGTACACCAAGATATCGTCAAAGAACACAAGCACAAATCTCCTCAGGTAGGGGCGGAATATCTTGTTCATGAGTGTCTGAAACTGGCAGAGGCGTTAGGCAAACCGAAGGGCATGACTAAAAACTCATTGTGGCCTTCATGTGTCCTGAAAGCCGTCTTCGGCACATCCTCCTTCCTCATCCTGATCTGGTGTTAGCCGGACTTGAGATCTATCTTCGAGAAAACGGCCAACCCATAAAGTTCATCGAAGAGCTCGTCGATCACCGGCATGGGGAACTTGTCTGGCACTGTCTCCTTATTGAGCGCCCTGTAATCCACGCAAAAACGTCAGCTCACATCCTTCTTCTTCACCAGCAGTACCGGGCTGGAAAAGGGACTCATGCTAGGCTGGATGACACCCGCCTGAACCATCTCAGCCACCATCGCTCTATCTCATCCTTCTGCATCTGGGGGTAGCGATAGGGCCGGACGATGATAGGGGCCACACCCTCTCGTAAGACTATGGCGTGCTCGTGGTCCCTAGGCGACGGTAGTCCCTGGGGCTCCTGAAAAATGTCTCCAAACTGCTCCAACATCATCTGCACCCCCCTGTGGGACCGACTGCTCCCTCTCTACATCAACACCCCCTCTCGTGTCATCATCTGAAGCTCCCCCAGAAAGCATCTCCCCTCTGTCTGAATGGTCTGAAATATGGTCTTCATGGAGAACAATAATCTGCACAAACTGGGGTCTCCCTGCAACAGAACTGCTCTCATGTCCTCCTAAAACTCCATCATGAGGAGTTTCCAGTTCACCTTCATCTCCCCCAGCGTCTGCAGCCACGTCATGCCAAGGATGAGGTCCGTGCTGTCCAGATCCAAAGGCAAGAAATCTGACACTATCTGTATCCCCTGCACTGCCAGCACCAGTCCCCGACAAAAGCATCTACTGCTCTCCTTCTTTCTTGTGCCCATCATCACACTGAAACTGCCGTTGTCCACCAGTTGCAGCCACAACTGCTCTACAACCCTCCTGAAGACGAAATTGTGGGTCGTCACACTGTCAATGAGAACCGTCACCTCCTGATCTCCAATAAGCCCCTTCAGCTTCATGGTGTGGTTCAGAGTGAACCCCACCACAGAGTTAAGGGAGACCTCCGTCACCTCCAACTGTGTGTCATCGGTATCCACCTCCTCAGTGACCTCGTCCTCAACCCCCTCCTCCTCATCGTCATCCTCCAGCAGCAGCACATGTAACTTGTGTCCCGTGCATCTGTGACCTGGGGTGAACCTCTCGTCACACCGAAAGCAGAGCCCCTTCTGTCGCTTCTCCCTCATCTATGCATCGGACATCCTCCTGAACTGCCCTCCTGCTGGGCGGCACTACTCCTCTCTCCGTCCTTCTCCCTGCTAGCCTGATCTGCCCCAGTGGTGACTTTTGGCCCTCCTTCTCCCGCTGCGGACCCCCGCTGCATCTGGCCACCATACCCACTCCTAACTCTCCTCTCCTCTGCCTGAGCATACTCGACCAACTGTGCCATCTCTATGACCTCTGACAGCCCCCTGGGCTTGTATGGCCGCATCCCAGCTCGGAGATTGGGCTTCAGGCCCTTCATGAAGGTGCCCTCTAGTGACTCATCCGTGACGCTGTGTACTCGCCCAGATAAGGTCTCGAACTTCTCTATGTACTCCCTCACCGGCCCGTCCTGCCTGAGGGTGAAAAGCTGCTCGTGAAGGTTTCCCAGGTGGGGATCCCTAAACTTCTCCAGAATGTGGTCCTTCAACTCCTCCCAGCTACGGAAATGATGCCTCCTCTCCTTCCACTGATACCACCCCAGAGCTCTTCCCTCCATGCAAATGGACGCTCCTTCCAACTTCTGGGCCTCCGTCATGTGATAAGCTGTGAAGTACCTCTCTGTCGAGAAAAGCCAGGCATGCAGATCCTCCCTGTTGAACAGGGGCATATTCAGCTTCCGTACTCTCCCGTCTCCCGCAAAAATGACACTGGTCTGGTCTTCCCTCTGTGCGGCGGGGCTGGTGATAGTGCAGCTATCTCTTGATAGTGCAGCTATCTCTCGTCCTTGGTCTCATAACCTCTAGGTGGCCCTCTTCCGCGGCCCCCATAGTCCCCTCGGGGACCTCCACACCTACCCTCATAGTCATCCCAACCTGCACCAGCGCCAAACTCACCCTCATAGCATCCCCCATCGTCGTCATAATGGTTTTTGCCCCCTCCTCCGTCTCCGTAATAAGTGGCCTCTCCCCGCCTGGGTCCAAAACGCTCAGATCTGCCCTGGAAGTGCTCCATGTGGCCTTGCTGCTGTCCAGAAAAGTCAAAGGGCTCAGATCTGCCCCGAAAAGGTCCCTCCAGCCCTTGTCGCTGCCTCGGAAAACCCGCAGGCCCCCGGGCTCCCTACCGTGCTCGCCTCCCCCCTAGCGGCTGCCAGGAGGTGCCATGCCTTGCCGGCCCTTCGACAGGCCTCGTCGAGGCTGCCGGAGGCCCGACGGGGCCTCCTGATGTCCTAGCAGGGTCGGCCGACCCTATTGGTGGCCGGTAGGGTCCGGCTGGCCCTGCCAGAGCTCGCCGGGGGCGGGGCGCTGTCCCCCTCCCCTGTCAGGTGGCGGCTGAACCCAGGAATGGCTCTGGGGGTTCGGCCGCCCCCTTGGTTCCGTTGGCCTGCTCCAGCCCCCTCGATTCCCCACGGGCCTTCATTCTCCTCCTCGGAGTCCTCGTTCGTGACAGACTCCGTCTTGTAGAAGATTCCATCTTTTCCCTCCGTGAACGACTATATCCTTTCCTTTCCTTTCTCCAAAGGCGGGGCCTTGTTGGATGAACTAGGGTTTGCACCACCGAATCCCATCTTCTCGTTGAAAATCACAAATTGGAAAGCCATCTGAGCAACGGCTTCCTCCGTCTTGGATTGCTTCACCGCGATCTCCCCCACGATCTTCGTTAAATTAGCGATAGCCTCGCTATTCGCTGCCACCGTCCTTTTTACCTCTTCGATCTCTCCATTGCTTTTCTCCTCCCCCGTTTCATTTCGATCCTTATTTCTCGTTGACGCCGCCAAGGATCGGTGTCCCTCTGATACCAAAATGATAAATCCGAAGGAAAGATCCAATTTTTATAGAGAATAATAGCAGAAAATAAGTTAAATGGCTACAATTGATAGGTGTAACCTCCTCCTAATACACCGTTAAGAGGACGTCCGCACTCGTTTATCTAGGAAATCACTTAATAATTCAATAATAGCATACCTATGGCCGGTTGGCCGCTTCTCCTTATATCCTCTTTTTCACTTAAAGCCCAATTACAATAATGCCCTCAAAATGAATAAAATAAAGGAAACAACTAAAAGAAGTGGCGAACACATCCCTGAGTCATTTGGTTGAGCCAGATGTCCCCTTGCACCACCTTGAGTATGTGATGAATCCATCAACAACCCACTTTTTACACCAAAATATATCTTAAATTTGCTATAGTTTTGTAAGATAGTTTCTCTCTATTTTCAAAAAAACATTTTATGGTAGATAGATGACACTAGATACACATCTCGATCTCTAATGCATATGAGACAAGTATTCGAGCAAAAAGAACATACATCACATCTCGATCATACATAAGAAATAGGATGTTACATGATATAGGATAGAGGAAATAGGATGTTACATGTTATAGGATACAAGAAATAGGATGTTACATGAGAAAATCCTCTCCTGAGGCGATCAAAAAGTCTATTCCTCACATATTTTTAAAAAGATCGGTGCCGCTTAAGTTGATCTGCATATTCTAAAATCTCACAACGCAACAAATCCAGTGAACCTTAGGCTTTTTTATCCTTAATTTAGAAGGCGAAAAAAATTCTATTACTGTAACACTGTTAAAAAGTTCCAATGATCGGATGCATATGTAAATTACATGATATTCACAAGATTTTTTATTTATCTACATGTAAGGATATGTAGATCACCTTCAACAATTTTGATCATCTAAAAATTATATAGTGTACTTTTTGGCCATCCTAGAAAAGAAACTCACATTTGACATTTTATTTTCCTTTTCCTTTTACACACGCATCTCTCTCTAATATACAAATTGGGGATGCTTTAGAATGGGTTTGCTGACTAAGACAAAAAGGTTGTCAGAAAGATGGCTGTGATTTAATGTTAAGGAATCAATCCGTAGGTTTAGAGTTAGTGAAAATTTTAGGGGAACCCCTAAATTTTGGGGGAAACCCCCCTAAAGGAGGGACTCTTTAATACCCCACACAGATTCCACCGATAATAGATAGTTTTGTAGAAGAAAGCGAAGCAACATTATCTCACCTCGGTGGCCAAACTCGGAGCATCTCAAAGAAGAAATATAAGAAGAAGAAGAATCACATCGATGAAGCAACATCTCAATGTTAATTTTGAGGTATGTTGTTGATCTTGTCTTAGATTTATTCTTCATCACCATTGTTGATCTGATCTCCTTGGATTTGAAATCAATTTGAAATCAATTTTTCTCATTATCTTTCATTTTACCTCAATCTAACTTGAAATCACTTTTTCTCGATATATAATCTCGATTGCCAAAATTAATTCCTCATCCCCTTTGCTTATTAATTTTCCCACTCAAAATCTGGGAAGGTAGCATTGTCGCCTCAGTGGCCAAAATCAGGGCAACATCTTGGTGGTCAAAATCATAGCTTAGAGAATAAGAAGCATCATCTCGGTGAAGCAGCATCTTGGTATTGATTTTGAGGTATTTTGTAAAATTAATCTCAAATTTTGTAAAATTGAGGAGAAGAGGAAGAAAATTTGTTGATCATAAAATTTGCAGCTTCTTTTTCTTCATCACCTTTTGTTTATCTTAAATTTTAGATTTTACCATAAACTTTTTAATCTTTTATCTTTCATCATCACCTTTGTTGGTCTCTTATCTTAAATTTGTGGATCTTATCTAATAAAGTAGCACATTCTCTCGGTGGTCAAAATCAGAGCTTAGAGAAGAAGAGGCATCATCTCAGTGAAGTATCATCTTGGTGTTGATGTTAAGATATGTTGTAAAATTAATCTTAAATTTTGAAATTTTGACTTTTATGTATGTTGCAAATTTTTTGATCTTAAATTTTGCTGCTTCTTTTTCTTCTTCATCTTAAATTTTGTATCTTGGTGAAGAAATTTTGAAGAAGAAATCGGAGAAGAATAAGAAATTTTGTTGATCTTATGTTAGATTGTTAGGTGTGTTGTAAAACTGATGAAGAATACTTTAAACTGCCATGTATATTGTCTTTGATTATAGTTTAATTAAGGAAGTCGTTATGCCAAATTAGTGTAGCAACCACATTTGGGTGCTGTCTAAAATCTAGCTTCTAGAGTACGTATGAAAATTATGACTTACGCGAAGATATAACATATCAATTGGCTTGGATTGTGTGGGAAAAACAAAAGAAATATGAATGCTAGCAAAGATGTATAGAACTCATGATAAACTCATGAACTTAACCAATTCCAAAGAACTTTGAGGTGTGGTGTGGTCTATATGATAGATCTTCCTTATGTTATTGATGCTTTATTACGGATAGAGTAGTCTGTAGTACAAGTAGGTATTTTTTGGTGCAGTTCGTATGATATATCTTCATCTCATCATCAATACAAAACTCTGATTTCTTCCACGCATGAGTCAGTTCTCCATGCCATTACAAAATTTTGAGGTATGTCGTAAAATTGATCTTAAATTTGGAGGTATGTTGTAAAATTGATCGTAAATATTGTAAAATCGATTTCAATGTATGTTGCAAAACTAAGGTATGCTGTAAAACTATGGTATTTTGAAAAAGAAGAATCTCGAATATTGAGGTTAAACCGAGGATGAAATCGGAGAAGAAGAAAAAGAAATTGTGTGTATCCTTTTAGATTTTGCTCATCTGAGAAGAAGCAGCATCATCTCATAGAAGAAATTTTGTAAAACTGGTATCTTCTTCTGGATTATTTGAGGTGTAAATTTTGTTAATCTTACCTGATTCACAAGTGTGCTCTTAAATTGTGATCTTATCTTAAATTTTGAATTATTTTGATAAAAACAGGAATCAATTAAAAAAGAGGAAGAAGCATTAGATGGTTGAAATCTTGGGAGGAAAATTTTTTGGGACGAATATTTTTAGTGATCTGCGAGTTATGACTAATATATACATATGTATGTATATATCTATATACATATGTATGTATGTATGAGAAATAGTAAACACTGCAAGAAAGGAAGAGGCTTCATATGTATGAGTGCAAAAGTGTGCGCATACAATGTATGAGAGAGTATGTGTGTCTCTGTGTGTAGAACATAAATACATATGTATGTGCCTTTAGATATGGGGACATAAAGTCCATGATGTGTATTTAGATAGCCCACACGTGCAAATGTGAAGCTGTGTACACATAAATTTGTAGTATAAGATAATAATCTTACCCATTCTAAAATTAATGATCAAATATTTCGCATAATGAATCAGCCTTGTTCTTTGTCTTTATACAGAATAGCTCACGATAGTTGTAAAAAGATCATTTTCTCGATAGCCTTATTTGCCTAAAATAAAATCTTTGTAAATGGTAGTGAATACATGTCTTGATGTTTAACGACTATAAACAAGTGTTTGAGAAGTTCAAGGAAGTGTCTAAAATTAAATATATCTTTTAAATAAGGACTACATTCAAGAAGTGAGGACGTTCCAAAGGAGTGTCCATGAAAGTGTCTTTCTGATGCATGTATGCCATGAATGTGATTCATGAAAGAAGTATATATGCTCCATGGCTTCCAACAAGGAACCCCAATCGGAGAATTTATGGTCTGAAACTACCAACCTAAATAGATTGTGTTTGTATATGTGTAGGAAACCTAGCTTTATAATGAGAAATAGTACAATTCGTCTCATGAGATGTTTTCTTGTGGCCTACTCGGGAAGAAACAACTAAAGTAGATGACAAATGTAGGTTCTTAGAACTTTTGAAAGAAAAGAGTGTTACCTCATTAAGATGAAAACTATTGATGCAGTTCCTTGAAAGAGATTAATGTTGGTTAAGTTTTGTCAAGCACATTTTCTCTAATGGGTAATGCTTGTAAATTTCATAAATAAAGAGAAGTCCCATGTTTCAATCTTGCATGTTTAGACCCAAATCAACGGAAGTACAACATCATATATACAAGGCCAGGGGAAAAGGCCAATACCAACAAGGTCATCAGACTCACCACATCGCAGGGAAAGGACCCAAAACCCAACATAAAATATAGAAAAATAACATAATTTGAACAAATAAAATAAAACCCTTTACTTTCCTTCAATGCCAACCATGATTAAGGTTGGTCACACGACACAAAACTATGTTGGTCAAGAAATATCAATAGATACAAAATGTGCCTTCATGAGGTAGAAAATAGAATTGAAGATTCAAGATAACTTGGCAGCTGAAGGGTCAATGTGCAACTGCCATGTCATCTTCAATCACTTTGCAACAAAATGTAAACAAATATTACTATGTGAACTTTACATAGTAACTATTACCAAACATATAATCTTTTGGGCAAATGACATATTTATTTAAAATCCATATCCTAATCGATACGGCATTTACTTCCATGTCATTTCTATTTGTATGTGATATTTCATGAATTTGCGTGAAAATGTCTTGTGGCATGCCATGTCCGTATCGGCTTTTTTGGTATCATGCTTCTAAAGATATCTATATTACATTTGATGACTTTTTTGAATTGGATTGCTGACTAGGACAAGCTAATGTCATAATGATGTATAAAGAGGTTGATAGACGAATGGCTAAAATTTAATCTTGGTAAAAAGGGTTGAGATGTGTGTTTGGAAAAACCAAAAACATTGGAAATATATACATGGAATTACTCATGGGAAGGAATTTATGGGAAAGAATTAATTATGTGGAATGGGTTAATTACATGGAATTAATTAATTATGCACCCGCGCCGAAAACAGCCAACCGTAATAATATAATAAAATTTAAAAGGTCGCTGCAACTGTTATTGTTGTTGCAGCAAAGCACCGCTAAAGGGCTAATTAAGAAATTGGGAGGTTGGAGGGGCACACAATGAGAGTAGAACCGGTTTAAATTTGGGGAATTGCCACGCGGACGAACATTTTTGCTCAGACCGCTAAATTTTTAAAAAACTACCAAAAATATCCTTTTTAAAACCCCTATAGTAATGCATGAATTACTGACTTCATAAAACTTTTTACTCTTCGCACAGACCTGCGAGGCCCCAAAAATTGTAGCGTTCACATGTCTTTTTACTAAACGCGCACAAACATCTAAAATTAAGAGAGATTTGCTCAAAGCGCACAGACCTAGTTCCTCTAACCGCTAACTTCGATTTCTTTTAAGAGAATCGAACGAATTATAGCTAGAATCAAGAGAGATCAAAGGATTTTTTTTTAGAGATCAACCACCTAGTAAAGGAGATCCAAAGATTTAGACAAATTTCTGACCTAAAATTGTGAAAAGAAAACGTGAAGCGCATCGACTGATCGCAGTTGTTGGTAAGTAAAATTTCGAATTTTTTTGTGAAAAGAAATCGGTTTCATTTTTGTTCTTTTAAATTGTGAAGTGGAATATTATATGTCTCAAATTGGGTCCACATTAGATTTTAAATGAACCGTGCCCGAGGGCACGGGTTATGACGAGTAATGTATAAAAAGGAACATTTAGCATAATCCCCGCATAATAAAGTGTGTGCATGAATAACAATCTAAATTATTACATGCCAAATACAGATCAATCCCAAGAGGCCAATATTAAGCTATCAATTTGGGCATGTCATGTGCCTAAGAGAGAATGCAATTTTTATAAATATTTTACATTGAGTAACCAAACAGCAGAACTGTTGAGGTTAGGGTTAAAATTCATGAGAAAGTAAAGTTTCAGAACTTACAAGGTTGCCTCCTTGTTGCTTCCTACTGGACGCCCATTCGTCTCTCCATTAATCCGAGCCAGTCTTTCTGCCAGGACATGATCCTCATCAAAATCTGGACGAGACTGACAGTGAACTACCGGAACAATTCGTCTTCTTCTCACGTGAAGGCTCTCCATATCATCCATTTTCTTGAGGCTAGGGATTCCAAATGAACATCCCGTCTTGTGCAGCACTGAAGCCTTCAGTTTCTTGTTCGCTCTCCCATCACTGATACCAGCCTTTGGCCCATGAAATGGGCTCGTCTGCTGTACAGCAGCCTTCATTGCACCCAATCAAATTGCTGCTGAATTTACAACAAGAATAGCAGTTCAAGATGAGATCCACAGAAAGAAATTTAGGATTGTTTCTAAGATATCTTCTCACTAGTGCGCATACCCAATATCTCAGAAAACCCTTAGAAAAACAAAACGAAGCCACAATCAGCCGTCGGAAACTAGCAGAAAGAGAGAGCAAGGTATTTGTAAAAATGACAGAGAGAAAATTACAAGTGAGAGGGGGAGGGGGAGGGGGAGGGGGAAGAGTGTCCCACGTGTACCCCCGTGTAGTTGTACCCCCGTGTAGTTGCTACGTACGCTCTCCTTGTAACGGTTCTTCTTCTTTGTTTCGGTATCGGATGAACGGGAGAGAACGGAACAGAATCGGAACCGACGAAAACAGCCGACCGTAATAATATAATAAAATTGAATTGGTCGATGCAGCTGTTGTTGTTGCAGCGAAGCACCGCTTAAGGGCAAATTAGGGCCTGTTCTTTTGTGTTTATTTGGGTTGTTCGATGAAGTTGTGAATAGTGTTGGTGAAAGTGAGTATTGTGTTTTTTTGGGTGAAGTATGATGTAAATGTGGATTGGAATTTTTTGTGGGTCCTACATAACTTTATTGTGTTTTTTTTATAGTGAATATTGTTGCGAAAGTTGAATGTGGGGTCCACGATTTAAATATTTAAAAAAACAGAAGGAGAAATTCGCTGCTTCCGTTCGATTTCTGCGGGGAGAGAGATGGCGTGGCCCCACAGCGTCAGAGAGAATCACGTAATCCCCCCCCCCCCCCCCTTTTCCAGAGATTCTGGGTTGCTGGTGCTTGGCCTCCACGTAGGCAACATTCACCCCCGAAACAAAAGAACAGAAGAAGAAAAAACCCGTGAATCCTGTCAATAGTGCCAAAACAGTAGTTTTTGATCGCATACTCGCCCATATCAACAGAAACGAACAGGCCCTTAAGAAACTGGGTGGTTGGAGGGGCCAAGAGTAGAACTGGGTTTAAATTTGGAGTGTTGTTGGATGCATATTGTTATAAGTGAGTGAGGCCAAAATGAGTGAGGGAGGCCATGAGTCAGGGAGGCCAAAGGCCTTTCCACCACTTTATCCTTCCATTACTCTCCATTTAGTTAGCATAATGGGGGCCTTTGGAATTACATGCTCGTTGGTATTCCATATGAATGAATAAAAAGAGTATCATAGCCTTGAGCCATAATTACTCTTTCTTTTGAGTTCCAACACGTTATCAGCACGTATTCGCTCTTGAGAAGAAGAAAAAAATTTTGAGCCACAAAATTTTTCATCTTCCCCACAAAATTCTCCCTCATGCAAAGGAATCTTGTTGTTGCGGCAAAGCATTCACGACGACGTACGATTAATTACCGACTATTCGGTGCGGGAGCGAGGATTATATTTTTCTATCTACGGATTTTCTTGGTTCTTCCCTAGGTCATTGATCTAGAGGTATATTTTCTTATCCCGTTGATATAGAAATAAAATTATTTTCCAAATTAAAATGATTTTAGATGAATTTTCCCAAATTCATTTCCCCTAATTTGGGGTATTGCCTCGTCTCAAATGATGTGAGCGCTACTCCCAAGTGCAGGAGATCGAACAAGTAATATCCTGGTGAGTCCAGGTATCGAATCCACGGGACATCTGACCTGTAAAACCACGAACTTCGGTTAGTAAAAAGTAATAATATGGTAATAACCAACCACATAAAGATATAAGGATAAGATATCAAGAGTTTAGAATAACAAAAGAAAATCCTACGATAACTACGGTGAATTCGAAATGGGGTACTAATAAGGAGAGTATGTATTGGTATTGATTTCGTTAGAGTGTGTGCAATCAATGATTATAAATATCTTTTCTGTAACTCAACGTTTCGTTCGGTCAGGGCACGAGAACATCGGAAAATATAACCATAAACGAATATCGAAAAGTGCCTTAAGTATCGAATAAAATACTAGTTTCATGAGGAAAATAAGCTTATGTGTCTGCAAGGTCACGCTACGAATAAGTCCAGAGATCATATTCGATTCAAGTACACCAACAACGATAATACTTGAGCAATACGTGTAGAAACTAGCAAAATACGCGATTATACAATGCAAATAGGGCGAAAAGATATCAAAATCAATGATTACGACACCCAAACTACATCAACACCAACACATATGATTATAATCAGTGTTCATTGACAAATACATCAAAATACGTGAATAGTACTTCAATTCTAAGCCAAATACGCAAAATATAAGGCTAAATATAGGAAAAATATCACCAATCCTATCCAAATAGCCCCAAATCTCCTTCAGATAATATATCTAGCCTCTGTCCCCAGGGCCTCCAAATTTCATGGCGAAATACGGCTCCTAGAGCCTCCAATACGCCAGAATACGCTCAAAACCCTAAGAATACCTTATATATAAGCATTACGGGTTTAAGTCGCGTTAACGGCTCCAAACCAGCTTAAAAATACCAACCCGCAGACCACTGATAGATCCGGACCGTCGATCCGATGCGGGATGCGTTCTCGTGATGCCGCGTGTCATACGGATCGGATCAAACTCCGCCAATGCACCCGCTTTCTCTTCGAATCCGAATTCAGCTCAGATTGATTCACCACCGTCCGATCGAGAGATCGAACGGATCTCACGTCGCCACGTCGCCCTGGGTTTTAATTCAAATGGGGAAGCGTCGTTCGCCGTTCGATCGAAATCGAATGCTCGAGAAATTGCCGTGTCGCCCGTCGAAGTCAAATTCTAAGCAACCCCGCTTTACATGTACTTCAGCGTTGCACGCCATTGGATCTGCGATCGGACCGTCCGCCTTACGCCACGTCGCCCTAGGAGCGCTGCTTCGCTTGCTCAAAGCATTCGATCTGCACCATCGACGACGAGGCGGGATAGCTTCCTGGAGCGCCACGTGTCCAAGCCAAAGCCCAAATGCGGGGATCGTACCGTCCGTTGGATCGACATCCAACGGCGCCAACATAGCCACGTTGCCTAAAGAATTTCGCCGCTCCGCTCGTGTACGAGTACGCGTATGATTTGATTGTAGCCGTTGGATATGGCGGGAAGCGACGGATATCCGCAACGTGTCAAGCTCTGATTGGCGGCCGACCGTATCTCGGTATTTTTAGTGTATTTCTTCATTTAATTGGTATTCTGCATTCAAAAATTCACAGTAATTAGCACAGATCTCAGAAAAATACAAATAAATAGTCGTTGGAATCGTGAGATCGAGACCAAGCCATGGAAAATATAAAAAGGCAAAAATACTGACTAAAATTCATACTTTGTACACAAATCAATGGTTTGCTCTAATAAATAATGATATACAACATACGAACGTATTAGAGACCAATTAAGTATCATATGAGCACAAAATAGGGCTAAATAGGGTGTTTAATATGCAATATTCAACCCGAATCACACCCCCCAACTAGCGATTTGCTAGTCCCTAGCAAAAAGAGCGATGAATTCGGATGATTAGTAAAACAATAAATTCTATCAATCGCTTATGGCATGGCTCAATAATACGCTTTCCAACATGATTTTGACCATTAATATACACAATTCATGAACAAGATCAATCACATGATATTTTCTCTAATTTAATTTGAATAAATAACATGCAAGCATCATTTTGCGCAAGCGAAAGTATAACAAGTCGTTTTAAGCTAGTCTTCTTATTTCCAAGGAATTGGCATCTCAAAACGATCGTTCAAATCATGGGTATTGAAGTTGCTTCAACATTTCCTTCCCTTTCTTTTCTTTTTTCTCTTGACGAATTAGAATGATCCATGTAGCGAGCTTTCAGTTAATGATTCCTAGGCCAGACGACCTTCGGACATTAGGCTTAGAAGAGCCCCTCGAACTTAATATTCGAATCATCTAAGTTTTATTCTCTCTTTTTATTTGGATAAACTCCCCATTCATTTATCTTTCGACGCGAATCTCCGTGCTTCCTGAGGCACGAAGACCCGGCTAATCAATGAACTCAAGGGAACGATGCATTTTTTCGTTTTCACCTTTTTTCATTCTTTTTTTCAAGTTTTTTTCATAAGCAACTTAACACCCATTCTTCGTACATAAACATTAATAACAAAGGCCAAATTCCTCTTCAACTTGAAGACTTTTCTAATAAATCGTGTATAGTTAAGCTTTTTCCATCACCGTAGCATGCATGAAATAAATTCAAACTATTTCGAGATATTAATCATGACAATTGAAAATTTTCATGAATAGCATATTAACGAGTAATTTCACGAAGAAAAAAATTAATTCAAGCCATAAAAAATTTTTAGAACTCAATCAATGCATAATCATCTACTAGTGTGGGACGTGAAGGAGTTTTAAATAATGAGAATGGTGATTGTTACGCCTATTTGACCGAGACCCAAAAGACACGAGCCCAGGAGCCCGACTACTGGTCGAGATCCCATCTGCATCCTCAAGCCCATTCTACAAAGGCTCTATAAGGGATCTTCTCGAATGTCGATCCGACCCGGCCCCGATAACCCGCTGGTCACTCGCCCACTCCTGCGAAAACCGCTCCCCCGGACGCGCGACCACTAAATGGCGGTAATGGGGAGGTGCTGGCATGGCGAAGAGAGCGGCGGCGAGGGGGCGGATTGATGGGGCACGATCGAGGGCGGGCGTGGGACGTGGGCCAGAGGCAATCACGCTGGGAGCTCTACAAAAGGGCTAGGAAGACGACGAAGAAGGGGACCGCATCTCAGGTATCTAAAACCTAAGGTACTCCATCAACGACCTAGCTCCCCCATCCTATGTCCTTCCTCCCCCGCTCGCGCCGTGAGACGCCGTTCCGATCTCCTCACGAGTCGAACCGTCTCCGCCGGGCCTCCTCTTTCAGATCTCTATCTGACTTAGGCATCGGAGGGGATTTGGCCGGAACCTAGGTCCGGCCCCCTGACGAGCGTTCTCGTCTACGCAGGTGGACAGCTGATCAACGGGCCGAGGCTTCCCCTCGCCTCTCTCCAACCTCATAGTCAACTGGACGAGTGAGGCTTACCCTCACCGTCCGCCCGCCGAAGCCGAGCACATCCTACCAAGGCCGAGCGTCTTAACTGGGTCCGAGGCTTCCCCTCGCCCTTCTCCGACCGTGTCTCTAGCTGGACGATCGAGGCTACCCCTCGTCTTCCTTCCTCCGAGGCCGTGCTCGTCCGACCGAGGCCGAGCGTCTCAACCTGGGCCGAGGCTTCCTCTCGTCCCATCTGCACCGATTCGAAGCCCCCGAGGGACCCAAGCGGGCCCCTTGACCACGTTGACCGGGTTGTCCACGGTCAACGCTCTGTAGTGAGAAAACACTCTGAAACATCTGGCGCCGTCTGTGGGAAACGAAAACCGTCCCACGAAGAAGCAAACCACACCAACAATGGCACGAGCCAGCAATGGAAGGAAGCGCATGCCCCCCATCCCGGAGGAGGGGAATGGCACATCAAACGGCAACCCCGAGGACACGCCCGTCAGTGGCCACCCCGCCCTCTCAACCGAAGAGACCGGCGGCTCAGAACTGGCCACGCAGGGACAGCTCCGCGCCCTGGCTCAGGAGACCAACGCGAGCCTCCAGACGTTGGTCGCGACGGTACAGCAGCTCGTCGGCCCTGCGCCGTCCAACGGAGGCACGTTGGACGACAGCCATCGATGGGCGGGGGGTCCCCCACACTTGCGGTCCGCCGTGGTCGACGACCACGGGACCCAAAAACCGAACACAGAGCGTCGGTTCACGCTGTCTGACTCCCGTCAGGCGAGGTCACGCGCCTCCTCCCCTTATCATGAAAGGGGCCGAAGAGAAACCGAAGGGACGGAGGGCGAATCGATGACGGCATCATCTCGTCGGTCACGGTCATCCCGCCGTAGGAGAAGCGAACGACACCACTCAAGAGACCGATCACAGCGGAGCAGGAGCTCCCACAGGAGGAGTCGGGAGCGCCGGGTCAGCCCGACCCCCAGCGTGGCGAGGGCCGTGGAGCCAGCCCCGCTGGCGCCTGTGCTTCCTCCACCCCTGAACGAGCCAGAGGCAGGCGACTACCGCATCCCCGGGGGCATCCACGGAGACCGGTGCCCCTTATCACGGAGAATAACCGACGCACGGGTCCCCTCTCGATTCAGGATCCCGGTGCTGGGAAAGTACGACGGGATAGGGGGACCCGGGACACCACGTGATGGACTACGAGGGGGACATGTCCTTCCAGGGAGCTGACGATGACTTACTTTGCCGGGGCTTCTATTCTACTCTCAGGGGAGCGGCGAGGACCTGGTACCACAGCCTGCCCGGCCGCTCCATCGACAGCTTCGAGGAGCTCACCCAGTTATTCTGCAAACAGTTCATGGCGGGGAGGCAGATCAAGCCTGGTGCTGAACACCTGTTCAACATAGTGCAAGGCCCGGCCGAGCCGCTCCGACAGTTCATGCACCGCTTCAATGCAGAAAGGCTGAACGTGAATAGCCCTCCTGACCTGGTGGTCCAGACGGCCCTTAAGAAAGGGCTTCGCCACAGAGGCCTCAAGAAGTCCCTGCACAACGATCCCCCGAAGGACCTCCCCGGGATCATGGCGAGGGCCGAACGCTTCATGCTGACCGAGGAGGCCTTGGCCGAAGATGCAGGAAAAGCCACTCGAGGGACCAAGCGCGACGACGGCGGACGAGGCAGCCCCGAAGGGTACCGGACCGAGAAGAGGCCGAGGAACCGACCGCGGGGAGAAAGCACGAGGGACACCACCCCAGACGCTGTCCTCGCCCAAGTACAGAAGGAAGAGCGAGCTGATCGCCCCCCACCGAAGGCCAAAAGAGGTGGGAAGAACAGGGAGAAGTACTGCAAGTACCATAAGGATGATGGCCATGACACTGAAGACTGCTGGCATTTGAAGAAGGACATTGAGAAGCTGATGAGCCGGGGGCACGCCAGGAACCAGGCCGACGAGCCGGCCCACGGAGAAGGGACCTCCACGCAGCCAGACAAGGGGAAGAAGATCAACACCGTCCAAGGTCCCCTCCGCATCATAGAGTGAGCGGGCGATGTCTCTCCCCCCGGTTGCAGCCTAGTAAGAGGGAGTTATCTAGGTTTACATCCCTCTGTCTAGCTTCATTTCCTTTTTTCCTTTTCCTCCAAATGTACCGGTCTGACAGGACTCTTGAGAGTACAAATGCATTCCCTTTTTGTCTTTTCTTAAATCCCCGACGGAGTTGACATGTCACCAATAGCGCAAAAGAATGGGGATCGCCGCCTCACTGGAGGAGGAAGAAGAGCTTTGCCCCCGCCGACCGACCCCAGCGCTCATAAGTCCGGGGCAGTTCCCCCAGCAGGCACGGATGCCGACCGGTCCTAAGCCGAGGAGCCTCGCCCTCGCCGACCGACCCCCGCGCTCATAAGTCCGGGGGCAGTTCCCCCAGCAGGCACGGATGCCGACCGGTCCTAAGCCGAGGAGCCTCGCCCTTGCCGACCGACTCCTGCGCTCATAAGTCTGGGGGCAATCCCCCCAGCCAGCGCGAACGCCGACCGGTTCTAAGTCGAGGGACTTTGCCCTCGCAGACCGACTTCCGCGCTCATAAGCCTGGGGCAGTTCCCCCAGCAGGCACGGACGCCGACCGGTCCTAAGCCGAGGAGCTTTGCCCTCGCCGACCAACACCTGCGCCCATAAGTCTGGGGGCAATCCCCCCAGCCAGCGCGAACGCCGACCGGTTCTAAGTCGAGGGACCTTGCCATCGCAGGCCGACTCCTGCGCTCATAAGTCTGGGGCAGTTCCCCCCAGCAGGCACTGACGCCGACCAGACCTAAGCCGAGGAGTTTTTTGCCCTCGCCGACCGACTCCAGCGCCTATAAGTTTGGGGACAATTCCCCCAGCCGACGCGAACGTCATCCAATCCTAGGCCAGGGAATCAAGGCGAAGGAAACACTCTACAAATAATCCACTCACGACGAATGACAGAGTTCTTCACCTACAGAAGCTAGATCGACACCGACAGAGCAAAATTGGTTGACAAAAGACCCAAAGTAGTTAGCCCAAGCTAGCAGCCATGCAACCAGCAATTATTGGCCACGGAGCCGATAACGAAGCCGAAGGAGATAGCGGGGGCCAGGGATCCATTTCAAGTAGCCTGGCCCAAAGCGAAGCGGATGCTTAAAAATTTGAGGATAAGGCCGGGAGGGACTGCTTAGGGAGCCCGAGCTCGGGATGACACATCCTCGGGCACTTCGCCCTGCTCGGAGCGAGGGGGATCGACCGGCGGAGGGGCTTGCCGGACACGCTCCGCACATTCCCGGAAGGAAGACTGGACGACTTCGATGATCCGAGGGGCGATGAGGTCTTCATACTTACCAAAGGCCTCCCTGAGAACCTCAAAGATCCTCTTCCCCAGGGTCTCGACGACGCCCTTCTCCACCTCCTCCGCAAGCCGCATCACCTGGCGCTGATCCGACAGTTCCCTCTGAAGCTCCTCCCTCTCCAGGCGGAACGACTCTGCCGCTTCCTCAGCCGACTGATGAGCATCCTCCAGCTTTCCCTGGAGGTCACCCACTCGTCCCTCCAACTCGGCTACACGGAGGTTGAGATGTCGAGACTCCATCTGGGCTTCCGTCATAGCCACCTCAGCCGCCCCGGCCCGCTCCTGAGCCCTCATGGAGGACTCCTCCAGCTCCCTCAAGCGGACGGCTCGACACTGCAACTCCACAGCGAGCGCTGAACCCTGAAAAGACGAGGCATGGGCTAAGAAGAGGATAAAGAGAAAGAGAGGATAGCAAGATGACCGAACCTGTTGAAGGATCCAGACCAAGGAATCCGACATCTTGTCGGCCGGGATCTTCTTGAGGAGGCTGCGGTCCCGGGGAGGGACGGAGACCTCGGCGACCTGCTGGGCCAGGGCTCGGTCAACAAACATCGAACTCCCAGGGACGACGATCGAAGCCAAGTCGCTCGCCAACAAGGCCCCGACCCCCGGTGATACGGGCGAAGACGCTGCGAGGGGGGTGGCTGACAAAGCTACCGAAGGATCCCGGCGGTCGCCACGGGAAGCGCGGAACCTGCCGGACCGGAAGGATCCACGTCCTCCTTCCTCTTCTTTCCACCGTGGGGCTCCGAAGGCGCCGGAGGGGAACGCTTCCGCCTCGCACCATCCTCACCCCCGGGAAGGGGATCGCCAGAAGAAGAGGCGGGAGCCACGGCCACCACCTTACCCACGGAAGGCTCGGCTCGGCGCACTTCCTCCTCAACGGTCCTCCGAGGCGCCCTTCCAGAGGTATTACCTCGGCTCCGAGCGGCTCCACGACGGATCAGCTCATCGACGTCACGGACGAACTCGCGGCCTGCCATCCCTGCAAAGGAGACCGAAATCAGGATGAGTCATAGGGCGATCCGAGGATGAAAAAGCGACCTACCCGGAGACCACAAGACGGCCTTCAGGAGTAGGTCGTCCAACAAAGACCAGATGGATTTCGATTCCAAAGGAAGAGCCGACAGCAGCGCGGCGGCTGCCTGATCAGCGTCAGAAAGGGCTAACGGCAGGCGAGGCTGGACGGACGCGCCCCAGCTTGTCAGAATCTGGGCATCACCCAAAAAGACCACAAAGACATAATCCGAGCTCCAATCCCCCGACCAGCGGGGCAGCCCGATCAGACATTCCCTCCTCGAACGGGCTCGGAGGTGCAGCCATGACCCCGGCCCGACCGTCTGGACCTGGTAAAAGTGGAAGAGAAGGGGGAGAGACGGCTCCAGACCGCGGGTGCAGCAAAGCGTTACGAAGCCCGTCAGTACCGCGATCGAGCAAGGGGTGAACTGGCAAAGGGGCACCATGAGATACTCCATGACCTGGACAAGGAAGGGATTGAGCGGGAAACGAAGACCCAGGCGAAACATTTCGACGTAGACGCCGACTTCATTGCTCCTCGGAAGGCAAATCCGCTCGTCAACAAATGGAACTCGGACATCGTACGGGAATCAGAGATACCTTTCCCGGATCTCCGCCGAAGGAACGGTCCTCGACGGCGTACGGAGGATAGCCGGGGGCACGTTAAGACGCACGGCAACCGACGCCACGTCATCACATGCGAAGTCTGGGAATAGCTTCCCCTTCCCCTTATCCTGGAGGGGACGACTCTCGGAAGAGGAACCTGATCCCACTAGCTGGGGCCTGCCCCGCCTGGACTCTGGAGAATCCCTCGCCCCTCGGCCAGAACCGCCTATCCTAAGAGCAGCCATAATACGAGAGCGAGAAAGGAAATTACCTTTTAACTAGTTCGGAGGAGGCAAGGAAGCAAAGGCGACAGGAAACTCCGAGTTGGGGAAAGCCTAGAACAATGGGAAGAGCAAGAAAGAAGTGGAGATCAACACAGCTGGGGATCTTATATACCAGGGACGAATTCGAAGCGCCTGACAAGAACGCGTGGCAAGGCTCGAAGAACCGGCGGCGTTCCGAAATTGGCGCCAGGGGAAGTCCAATCGATCCACCTCATCATGACCTACATTTATGACCACGCCTCGATTGAAGTGCCACTCGGAATCCCAGGAGGCACAGCGGTCGATCCGAGCAAGCCAAGGCTGATCGACCCCACCAAGGGCGGCTCACGAACCCCTCAGCTTCTCAACTGAAGACAACCCCACGAATGGTGGGGATAGGCTTGCAGCCACACGTGGCAGCATCAGAAGAACGACGGCGCTTCAGAGCCCGCGCTTTAAAAATATCGAGCGGGCCAACTCATGATGACGACTAATAAATGAGTCGGCATCGACTGGCGAGCTTGTCAAAATCGGCAGAAGTCACATCGGCCGAGCCGAACCGGCCGAGGCCGATCAACCCGACCGATGGGGGCAATTGTTACGCCTATTTGACCGAGACCCAAAAGATACGAGCCCAGGAGCCCGACTACTGGTCGAGAGCCCATCTGCATCCTCAAGCCCATTCTACAAAGGCCCTATAAGGGATCTTCTCGAATGTCGATCCGACCCGGCCCCGATAACCCGCTGGTCACTCGCCCACTCCTGCGAAAACCGCTCCCCTGGACGCGCGACCACTAAATGGCGATAATGGGGAGGTGCTGGCATGGCGAAGAGAGCGGCGGCGAGGGGGCGGATTGATGGGGCACGATCGAGGGCGGGCGTGGGACGTGGGCCAGAGGCAATCACGCTGGGAGCTCTACAAAAGGGCTAGGAAGACGACGAAGAAGAGGACGGCATCTCAGGTATCTAAAACGAAAGGTACTCCATCAACGACCTAGCTCCCCCATCCTATCTCCTTCCTCCCCCGCTCGCGCCGTGAGACGCCGTTCCGATCTCCTCACGAGTCGAACCGTCTCCGCCGGGCCTCCTCTTTCAGATCTCTATCTGACTTAGGCATCGGAGGGGATATGGCCGGAACCTAGGTCCGGCCCCCTGACGAGCGTTCTCGTCTACGCAGGTGGACATCTGATCAACGGGCCGAGGCTTCCCCTCGCCCCTCTCCAACCTCACAGTCAACTGGACGAGTGAGGCTTACCCTCACCGTCCGCCCGCCGAGGCCAAGCACATCCTACCGAGGCCGAGCGTCTTAACTGGGTCCGAGGCTCCCCCTCGCCCTTCGCCGACCGTGTCTCTAGCTGGACGACCGAGGCTACCCCTCGTTTTCCTTCCTCCGAGGCCGTGCTCGTCCGACCGAGGCCGAGCGTCTCAACCTGGGCCGAGGCTTCCCCTCGTCCCATCTGCACCGATTTGAAGCCCCCGAGGGACCCAAGCGGGCCCCTTGACCACGTTGACCGGGTTGTCCACGGTCAACGCTCTGTAGTGAGAAAACACTCCAGATGTTTCAGAGTGTTTTCTCACTATAGAGCGTTGACCGTGGACAACCCGGTCAACGTGGTCAAGGGGCCCGCTTGGGTCCCTCGGGGGCTTCGAATCGGTGCATATGGGACGAGGGGAAGCCTCGGCCCAGGTTGAGACGCTCGGCCTCGGTCGGACGAGCACGGCCTCAGAGGAAGGAAGACGAGGGGTAGCCTCGGTCGTCCAGCTAGAGACACGGTCGGCGAAGGGCGAGGGGAAGCCTCGGACCCAGTTAAGACGCTCGGCCTAGGTAGGATGTGCTCGGCTTCGGCGGGCGGACGGTGAGGGTAAGCCTCACTCGTCCAGTTGACTGTGAGGTTGGAGAGAGGCGAGGGGAAGCCTCGGCCCGTTGATCAGCTGTCCACCTGCGTAGACGAGAACGATCGTCAGGGGGCCGGACCTAGGTTCCGGCCAAATCCCCTCCGATGCCTAAGTCAGATAGAGATCTGAAAGAGGAGGCCCGGCGGAGACGGTTCGACTCGTGAGGAGAACGGAACGGCATCTCACGGCGCGAGCGGGGGAGGAAGGAAATAGGATGGGGGAGCTAGGTCGTTGATGGAGTACCTTAGGTTTTAGATACCTGAGATGCGGACCGGTCCTAAGCCGAGGAGCCTCGCCCTCGCCGACCGACTCCTGCGCTCATAAGTCTGGGGGCAATCCCCCCAGCCAGCGCGAACGCTGACCGGTTCTAAGTCGAGGGACTTTGCCATCGCAGACCGACTTCCGCGCTCATAAGCCTGGGGCAGTTCCCCCAGCAGGCACGGACGCCGACCGGTCCTAAGCCGAGGAGCTTTGCCCTCGCCGACCAACACCTGCGCCCATAAGTCTGGGGGCAATCCCCCCAGCCAGCGCGAACGCCGACCGGTTCTAAGTCGAGGGACCTTGCCCTCGCAGGCCGACTCCTGCGCTCATAAGTCTGGGGCAGTTCCCCCCAGCAGGCACTGACGCCGACCGGACCTAAGCCGAGGAGTTTTTTGCCCTCGCCGACCGACTCCAGCGCCTATAAGTTTGGGGACAATTCCCCCAGCCGACGCGAACGTCATCCAATCCTAGGCCAAGAACGAGGCAGCAACGCAAAATACACGAGAAGTCCGAGTAAGTCAATTTCGTTTATAATAGTTAACCCGAGTACAAAAATGTGTCTTATTTACAGGGAATCAAGGCGAAGGAAACACTCTACAAACAATCCACTCACGACGAATGACAGAGTTCTTCACCTACAGAAGCTAGATCGACACCGACAGAGCAAAATTGGTTGACAAAAGACCCAAAGTAGTTTGCCCAAGCTAGCAGCCATGCAACCAGCAATTATTGGCCACGGAGCCGATAACGAAGCCGAAGGAGATAGCGGGGGCCAGGGATCCATTTCAAGTAGACTGGCCCAAAGCGAAGCGGATGCTTAAAAATTTGAGGATAAGGCCGGGAGGGACTGCTTAGGGAGCCCGAGCTCGGGAGGACACATCCTCGGGCACTTCGCCCTGCTCGGAGCAAGGGGGATCGACCGGCGGAGGGGCTTGCCGGACACGCTCCGCACATTCCCGGAAGGAAGACTGGACGACTTCGACGATCCGAGGGGCGATGAGGTCTTCATACTTACCGAAGGCCTCCCTGAGAACCTCGAAGATCCACTTCCCCAGGGTCTCGACGACGCCCTTCTCCACCTCCTCCGCAAGCCGCATCACCTGGCGCCGATCTGACAGTTCCCTCTGAAGCTCCTCCCTCTCCAGGCGGAACGACTCCGCCGCTTCCTCAGCCGACTGATGAGCATCCTCCAGCTTTCCCTGGAGGTCACCCACTCGTCCCTCCAACTCGGCCACACGGAGGTTGAGACGTCGAGACTCCATCTGGGCCTCCGTCATAGCCACCTCAGCCGCCCCGGCCCGCTCCTGAGCCCTCATGGAGGACTCCTCCAGCTCCCTCAAGCGGACGGCTCGACACTGCAACTCCACAGCGAGCGCTGAACCCTGAAAAGACGAGACATGGGCTAAGAAGAGGATAAAGAGAAAGAGAGGATAGCAAGATAACCGAACCTGTTGAAGGATCCAGACCAAGGAATCCGACATCTTGTCGGTCGGGATCTTCTTAAGGAGGCTGCGGTCCCGGGGAGGGACGGAGACCTCGGCGACCTGCTGGGCCAGGGCTCGGTCAACAAACATCGAACTCCCAGGGACGACGATCGAAGCCAAGTCGCTCGCCAACAAGGCCCCGACCCCCGGTGATACGGGCGAAGACGCTGCGAGGGGGGTGGCTGACAAAGCTACCGAAGGATCCCAGGCGGTCGCCACGGGAAGCGCGGAACCTGCCGGACCGGAGGGATCCACGTCCTCCTTCCTCTTCTTTCCACCGTGGGGCTCCGAAGGCGCCGGAGGGGAACGCTTCCGCCTCGCACCATCCTCATCCCCGGGAAGGGGATCGCCAGAAGAAGAGGCGGGAGCCGCGGCCACCACCTTACCCACGGAGGGCTCGGCTCGGCGCACTTCCTCCTCAACGGTCCTCCGAGGCACCCTTCCAGAGGTACTACCTCGGCTCCGAGCCGCTCCACGACGGATCAGCTCATCGACGTCACGGACGAACTCGCGGCCGGCCATCCCTGCAAAGGAGACCGAAATCAGGATGAGTCATAGGGCGATCCGAGGATGAAAAAGCGACCTACCCGGAGACCACAAGACGGCCTTCAGGAGTAGGTCGTCCAACAAAGACCAGATGGATTTCGATTCCAAAGGAAGAGCTGACAGCAGCGCGGCGGCTGCCTGATCAGCGTCAGAAAGGGCTAACGGTAGGCGAGGCTGGACGGACGCGCCCCAGCTTGTCAGAATCTGGGCATCACCCAAAAAGATCACAAAGACATAATCCGAGCTCCAATCCCCCGACCAGCGGGGTAGCCCGATCAGACATTCCCTCCTCGAACGGGCTCGGAGGTGCAGCCATGACCCTGGCCCGACCGTCTGGACCTGGTAAAAGTGGAAGAGAAGGGGGAGAGACGGCTCCAGACCGCGGGTGCAGCAAAGCGTTACGAAGCCCGTCAGTACCGCGATCGAGCAAGGGGTGAACTGGCAAAGGGGCACCATGAGGTACTCCATGACCTGGACAAGGAAGGGATTGAGCGGGAAACGAAGACCCAGGCGAAACATTTCGACGTAGACGCCGACTTCATTGCTCCTCGGAAGGCAAATCCGCTCGTCGACGAATGGAACTCAGACATCGTACGGGAAGCAGAGATACCTTTCCCGGATCTCCGTGACCGCCGAAGGAACGGTCCTCGATGGCGTACGGAGGATAGCCGGGGGCACGTTAAGACCCACGACAACCGACGCCACGTCATCACAGGCGAAGTCTGGGAATAACTTCCCCTTCCCCTTATCCTGGAGGGGACGACTCCCGGAAGAGGAACCTGATCCCACTAGCCGGGGCCTGCCCCGCCTGGACTCTGGAGAATCCCTCGCCCCTCGACCAGAACCGCCTATCCTAAGAGCAGCCATAACACGAGAGCGAGAAAGGAAATTACCTTTTAGCTAGTTCGGAGGAGGCAAGGAAGCAAAGGCGACGGGAAACTCCGAGTTGGGGAAAGCCTAGAACAATGGGAAGAGCAAGAAAGAAGTGGAGATCAACACAGCTGGGGATCTTATATACCAGGGACGAATTCGAAGCGCCTGACAAGAACGCGTGGCAAGGCTCGAAGAACCGGTGGCGTTCCGAAATTGGCGCCAGGGGAAGTCCAATCGATCCGCCTCATCGTGACCTACATTTATGACCACGCCTCGATTGAAGCGCCACTCGGAATCCCAGGAGGCACAGCGATCGATCCGAGCAAGCCAAGGCTGATCGACCCCACCAAGGGCGGCTCACGAACCCCTCAGCTTCTCAACTGAAGACAACCCCACGAATGGTGGGGATAGGCTTGCAGCCACACGTGGCAGCATCAGAAGAACGACGGCGCTTCGGAGCCCGCGCTTTAAAAATATCGAGCGGGCCAACTCATGATGACGACTAATAAATGAGTCGGCATCGACTGGCGAGCTTGTCAAAATCGGCAGAAGTCACATCGGCCGAGCCGAACCGGCCGAGGCCGATCAACCCGACCGATGGGGGCAATTGTTACGCCTATTTGACCAAGACCCAAAAGACACGAGCCCAGGAGCCCGACTACTGGTCGAGAGCCCATCTGCATCCTCAAGCCCATTCTACAAAGGCCCTATAAGGGATCTTCTCGAATGTCGATCCGACCCGGCCCCGATAACCCGCTGGTCACTCGCCCACTCCTGCGAAAACCGCTCCCCCGGATGCGCGACCACTAAATGGCGGTAATGGGGAGGTGCTGGCATGGCGAAGAGAGCGGCGGCGAGGGGGCGGATTGATGGGGCACGATCGAGGGCGGGCGTGGGACGTGGGCCAGAGGCAATCATGCTGGGAGCTCTACAAAAGGGCTAGGAAGACGACGAAGAAGGGGACCACATCTCAGGTATCTAAAACCTAAGGTACTCCATCAACGACCTAGCTCCCCCATCCTATGTCCTTCCTCCCCCGCTCGCGCCGTGAGACGCCGTTCCGATCTCCTCACGAGTCGAACCGTCTCCGCCGGGCCTCCTCTTTCAGATCTCTATCTGACTTAGGCATCGGAGGGGATTTGGCCGGAACCTAGGTCCGGCCCCCTGACGATCGTTCTCGTCTACGCAGGTGGACAGCTGATCAACGGGCCGAGGCTTCCCCTCGCCTCTCTCCAACCTCACAGTCAACTGGACGAGTGAGGCTTACCCTCACCGTCCGCCCGCCGAAGCCGAGCACATCCTACCGAGGCCGAGCGTCTTAACTGGGTCCGAGGCTTCCCCTCGCCCTTCGCCGACCGTGTCTCTAGCTGGACGACCGAGGATACCCCTCGTCTTCCTTCCTCCGAGGCCGTGCTCGTTCGACCGAGGCCGAGCGTCTCAACCTGGGCCGAGGCTTCCCCTCGTCCCATCTGCACCGATTCGAAGCCCCCGAGGGACCCAAGCGGGCCCCTTGACCACGTTGACCGGGTTGTCCACGGTCAACGCTCTGTAGTGAGAAAACACTCTGAAACAGTGATTTATTCTTATCTTTTGACATGTTTTAAAAAAAATCCTAAGGCCTCACACACTCCCCCCAACTAAAGATGGACATTATCCTCAATGTCGAAAAGGGTACAAGTTTATTTTAAAAGAAAGCATCCTAGAAAGCATATAAAAATCTACACTACTGGAAAGAACACACCGTGGTCAAATGGCGGATCCCGAATCTTTAATGGTGGAGGAAGTTGTTCAATTTGCTCCGTGTGCTCCTCGGCGAGTGTTCTTCCTCCAATGACTAAATTGGATCCCAGCAACGTAACTCCCAACATCTCTATAAGCTGATCACATGTATCCTGCAAGAGATGCGTCACGTCAATCCAATTTAGTCTTAAACTCTTTCCAATGAAAAAATTCCAAATATAGTCATAAAAATAAGTAAAAATAAATTAAAGCACGTTGATGACTACTCCCTGAAAGATATGCACTACTCTCGGTATGATGCTCAGTCATCGGGGAGAGGGTTGAATGATTTTGGGGAAAATCTGGGGGAAAGAGTGGTTCGGGCTCCATAGCAATAATCTCTAGTCCCATGCCCATAGTTGACTCTGTAAGGATCACCTTACCCTTGCAATACTAACAACACACACTAGAGGGGGGATGAATAGTGTAATGGCAATAAAATTGTCCAATTAAAATTTAACTTGCAAATGCGGAATTATAAATGCAAGAGGAATTAAAAGGCACAATCAATCCAAACGCAAACACAAAGTTTTACCCTGGTTCCCCAAACTTGGGTACATCCAGCCACACCAATATTCACTATATTCCCACACAGAGAAGTGAATACAAATCTCACAAAGAGATACCCCACAAAGAGGATTTATGCCCTACATAAGGACCCAACCAATCCTACACGAGGATCAAGACTCCCACACAGAGAATCACTAACTCCCACTCAGAGAATTAGGGTTAGCCCTACACTAGGACACTAAACTCCCACAAAGAGAGTTACTCCCACAAAGAGAGTTTCCTAAGTCCCACAAAGAGACAACCTCCCACAAAGAGAGAACCTCCCACAAAGAGAGAAAGTTCTAATTCCCACAAAGAGAATTAGAGACACAAATTACACCAAGTAAAACAAAAACTCTTACCTATGCCTTGAGATGCTTACTCATGAATGGATGCAAGGCATGGAAGAGGATCTCCAAGTGTTGTGATATGCTAGAGAGCACTTGGATGATTTCCCTTGAGCTGGACTTCAATGCATGAAGATAGATGAATGCTCAATAGAGGGAAATGAGGGAGCTTGAGAGTTGCTTATAGGTCTCTTGAGATTTTCTATAGAGTCAAGAGTTATCAAGTGTTGTCAAGAGTTCTCAAGTGATGGCAGCACACTCAAATATATAGGAACCCCATATCAAGCCCCAAAACCCAAGGAAACAGCCAAAGAAAGAATTCTACAACGGCTAGAAACTGGGTGCAAACGACAGGAACAGTCGACTGTTGATCAAAAGACAGTCGACTGATCAACAGCTAGAAAATATCCAACGGCTATATTCTGAGCCAGGACAGTCGATTGATGAAACAATACAGTCGACTGAGAACAGGACAGGCGCCCATAAATCCTTCAGCAGGCGACTGCTACAGGGGATGGATCGAAACAGAGAGCTGCACTCTTTCTCCAGTTAAACGCATAGGCGACTGATGTCAATAATACAGTCGACTGTCTATTAGCCAGGCGACTGTAAAACCTTAATCAGTCGTCTGCTGTATAAGATGGAGAAACAACAGAGAGATGCAGAGAATGCACTTACGCTATACAGGCGACTGATGACCAATCTCTAGGCGAATGTAATAATACAGGCGACTGTAAACTGATCGACAGACGACTGTGTGTAAAGCTCACGTTTGAGTCAACTGAAATGTTGACTTGAGATGTTCATGTCATGTGATTGTAGAAGGATCTACAGGCGACTGGAAATCACCCAGTCGACTGTGTTTCCTTCAGCAGGCGACTGACGGAAAGCCAGAGACTCCAAATGAGTCTTTGGACAGAGTGAACCTATTGGGTTGGATTCTATGATAATCCTAAGGCTCAATAAGATGATTATATGCAAATACATGAATGAGTAAACCATCTAACAAGGCATTACATTAACCCTAGACTCAAAAGAGAGAGAAAGCAATAAAGTAAATTTCATGGATTACAATGCTTTTTCTTAGAGTCTAAGTCTTCAATCTTGATGCATTGATTGCTCTCCATCATCTCCAAGCTTTGGCACTCCTTAAGTCCAAGTTTTGTCTCTTTTCCACTTGATGTCCATCCTTGCACCAAGTGATTAGTCTCCAAGAAAGATATTCTTGAGATAAAACTGAGAGACTAAAACATGAGAGTCATTAGCAACAACATAATGTTGTGATCATTATCAAAATAAGATTGATATGAAACACCAATACTCAACAATCTCTCCCTTTTTGATGATGACACACATTATGTAAAATACAAAGTATTAAAGCACAATGCTAATGAGCTCCCCCTACTTATATGCACCAAACAAACAATGAGCTACACAAAGGTAAATACTCATAATACCAACTGAAATCAAGGGGACATATAATAGGCATGGATTACATAAACCAATTGTAAACCAATTGTAAAATACAATATCATGCAAACATGCAAGGTTTATCTAATTCCTTATATCTCTCCCCATAGATATATCTCTCCCCATATGCATATGAATATATCTCCCCATATATATTTACATAATGCATATATCTCTCCCCTTTGACATCGTCAAAAAGGTGGACATCAAAAATATTCCCCTTTGTCATCTTAACCAAGATGTGACAATATGCAAGAAAAGAAAGATATGTATGATACCAAATTTAAAAATTTAATGGGTATCAATTCACTATCCCATGCTCCCCTTAGATCATAGAAATGGTCAACTTTTGACTTCTAGGATCTAATACCAATTATACAAATAATGGAGCCATGTGCCTAAACATGTATCAAAGCAAAGATATGGAAAAACAATCAAGCTTCAATGATACACAAAGAATATTGCCAAAACAAAAATAACATGAAGAAGTTGTCAATAGACAAGAGGTTTGGTTTGAGATCAAAAACAACCAAATGTGAATAATGATCTCAAATAACCTCCGAAATGAGAGTTAAAAAATGTCTTAAAATACTTTAAACATATAACATATTTTCTCCCCCTTTGACAAATACATGGATCAAAAATGCATGCATGTCAATAAACCCTAAGGTCCTCATTTTCATGAAAAAAATAAGTTTAAAAAATATTTTCAAAATCATGAAACACAAACAAACAATGGGTATGCTAAAAATAAACATTCAAGCACAATACCCATGCAATATGCATATGTGCGAGGAACCTAAACATTAGGCAACCAAACCCAAGAGGAGTTTGATTTCCTAATGTAATCACATGAGGTGATCACATCCCTAACTAGAGAGTTGATGTAGCTATCCCTCTCTTGCACTAACCTTAGTGGGAATCCATAATCTCAAGGATTTCCTAGCCAAGGATTTTGCCTTTGCAAGAGGGGGGGATGTGGCATGCTTAAGTGTAGAAACGAATTTCTTGGCATGCAAAGAATGAGGCTTTTGCTTCTTAGCAAAAAATGAAGATTTTTCATTCTTCTCATTACCTCGTGATCTACATGCTTCTTGTTGATGTTATTGTTGTACAAGAAAGCATGGTGATTCTTCTTAGGTGCTTTAGCAATATTTCTTGTATTTGCACCATAAGAAAAATTAGAGGTGGGTTTGGGTACCACATGTTGAATATAACCCAAACCTCCTCTATGATTTGTCCGTTGTTGTTTTTCCAACAAATCGTGGAGTGAATCCCTAGAATACACAAAGCATATGAGCTTGCGGGATTCCTCTTCACATTTCAACGTAAGTTATTGAATGTGAGCATCTAAGCTAAGGTTTTGAGCAACAAGTTTTTCATTTGTAGGACTCAATTCCTTAACTTGAGAGAGAAGTGTGTCTCTCTCACTAGTGTCATAAGCATGCCTTTCATCATGAATTACACTAGTAATATCTAGTTCATGCAATCTACTCTTAGCAATCTTATATTTTGCGTTTAATATATTGTAAGAGTTGATGCACTTACTAGCCTTTTCGGAGACCAAGTCGAAATTGTTCTTGAGCTCCTCATATGAGATATTTTCTTCCTCGATCTCAACTTCTTCATCATCCTTGCTAGAGCTTGATGATGACTTCTCCTCCATAGCCATGAGACACGAATCCTTATAGGAGTTGTAGGCGTCGAGCTAAGCATCCAACTCTTTTTCATTTAAACCGGAGGGGATTGGAGTAGGACCATCAATGGCTACAAAGCATGTGTGAGCGTCCTCCTTTGCATCCTCTTCTTCATTACTCGAAGTGTACTCACTCGAATCATCAAAGGTCCTGACAAGTCCCTTCTTGTGATTTTTGGACTTGGACTTTCCTTTCCAATGCTTCTTTCCTTTACCCTTGTAAGTTTCTTTGTTGGATTTGGAAGGGTATTCGGTGGACAATTGACCTTTTTCACTGCAAGTGTAACAAGTAGGAACCTTGTTAGAATTTGAGGCAAACTTTGACAAAGACTTACATTGCTTGCATTTGAGGATGCTTTGAATTGCTCGGCAAGCTCCTCAATTTCTTCTCCACTTGCATCTTCTTGCTCATCTTCTTCACTAGGAACTTCTCGATGGAATTTCCTCCTCCACTTGATTGGCTACTTCTTGGCATGGAATGCAACCCCCTTTTGCTTCTCTGGCTTCTCGGGCTTTGTTGGTTGAATCTCTTTCTTGTGTTGAAGCTTCACTTCATAAGCCATGAGATTACCAATGCACTCCTCAACGGTATATTTGGATGTGTCATATGACTCCAAAATTCCGTTGGCCCTAGACTCCCAACGAGGTGAGATAGAGTCAAGGATCTTCTCTACACGATCCTCTTGGGAAATCGTCTTCCCGAGTCCCTCCAATGCATTCACGATATCAGTGAACCTTGTGAACATCTCTGAAATACTTTCTCCTTCCTGCATCTTAAACATTTCATATTTAGATCTAAACACAGTTTGTTTAGATTTCTTTACCTTCGTTGTCCCTTCATGACAAATCTCCAAGGTGTGCCAAATATCGTTCGCCATTTTGCACATGGAGATGCGGTTGAACTCATTTGCTGAGAGAGCGCAATGTAATGCGTTCATATCTCTCACATTGAACTTGATCGAGTCCTTCTCCGTCTTTGTCCTTGAAGTCGCGGGTGTAGAGAGCTTCTCAAATGGCACCTCCGTGATGTCCCATAGGACTTGACCCTCCATGTAGATGATCATCCTGATCTTCCAACTTGGGTAGTTGGTTCCGTTGAAGAGCGGGGGTCGAACGGTTGAATGACCTTCTGCATGAGACGCGGATGAGGCGTTGAATGCCATTGTTACAGTATGCGATAACCTCGCTCTGATAACAATTGTAAGGATCGCCTTACCCTTGCAATACTAACAACACACACTAGAGGGGGTGTGAATAGTGTAATGGCAATAAAATTGTCCAATTAAAATTTAACTTGCAAATGCGGAATTATAAATGCAAGAGGAATTAAAAGGCACAATCAATCCAAACGCAAACACAAAGTTTTACCCTGGTTCCCCAAACTTGGGTACATCCAACCACACCAATATTCACTATATTCCCACACAGAGAAGTGAATACAAATCTCACAAGGAGATACCCCACAAAGAGGATTTATACCCTACACAAGGACCCAACCAATCCTACACGAGGATCAAGACTCCCACACAGAGAATCACTAACTCCCACTCAGAGAATTAGGGTTAGCCCTACACTAGGACACTATACACCCACAAAGAGAGTTTCCTAAGTCCCACAAAGAGACAACCTCCCACAAAGAGAGAACCTCCCACAAAGAGAGAAAGTTCTAATTCCCACAAAGAGAATTAGAGGCACAAATTACACCAAGTAAAATAAATACTCTTACCTATGCCTAGAGATGCTTACTCATGAATGGATGCAAGGCATGGAAGAGGATCTCCAAGTGTTGTGATATGCCAGAGAGCACTTGGATGATTTCCCTTGAGCTGGACTTCAATGCATGAAGATAGATGAATGCTCAATAGAGGGAAATGAGGGAGCTTGAGAGTTGCTTATAGATCTCTTGATATTTTCTATAGAGTCAAGAGTTATCAAATGTTGTCAATAGTTCTCAAGTGATGGCAGCACACTCAAATATATAGGAACCCCATATCAAGCCCCAAAACCCAAGGAAACAGCCAAAGAAAGAATTCTGCAACGGCTAGAAAGTGGGTGAAAATGACAGGAACAGGCGACTGTTGATCAAAAGACAGTCGACTGATCAACGGCTAGAAAATATCCAACGGCTATATTCTGAGCCAGGACAGTCGATTGATGAAGACAATACAGTCGACTGAGAACAGGACAGGCGCCTGTAAATCCTTCAGCAGGCGACTGATGCAGGGGATGGATCGAAACAGAGAGCTGCACTTTTTCTCCAGTTAAACGCACAGGCGACTGATGTCAATAATACAGTCGACTGTCTATTAGCCAGGTGACTGTAAAACCTTAATCAGTCGTCTGCTGTATAAGATGGAGAAACAACAGAGAGATGCAGAGAATGCACTTACGCTATACAGGCGACTGATGACCAATCTCCAGGCGACTATAATAATACAGGCGACTGTAAACTGATCGACAGACGACTGTGCGTAAAGCTCAAGTTTGAGTCAATTGAAATGTTGACTTGAGCTGTGCATGTCAGGCGATTGTAGAAGGATCTACAGGCGAGTGGAAATCACCCAGTCGACTGTGTTTCCTTCAGCAGGCGACTGACAGAAAGCTAGAGAATCCAAATGAGTCTTTGGATAGAGTGAACCTATTGGGTTGGATTCTATGATAATCCTAAGGCTCACTAAGATGGCTATATGCAAATACATGAATGAGTAAACCATCTAACAAGGCATTACATTAACCATAGACTCAAAAGAGAGAGAAAGCAATAAAATAAATTACATGGATTACAATGCTTTCCTTAGAGTCTAAGTCTTCAATCTTGATGCATTGATTGCTCTCCATCATCTCCAAGCTTTGGCACTCCTTAAGTCCAAGTTTTGGATCTTCTCCACTTGATGTCCATCCTTGCACCAAGTGATTAGTCTCCAAGAAAGATACTCTTAAGATAAAACTGAGAGACTAAAACATGAGAGTCATTAGCAACAATATCGTGTTGTGATCATCATCAAAATAAGATTGGTATGAAACACCAATACTCAACAGTCTCCTCCTCCTGTTCATCCAAAATTGTAAGCTCGTCTTCTCTTTTGCACACGCTTCCAGCCATGTTAATGTTCTGATTTGTGACTTCATCGTGACATGGCTCGCTCGATATACTTGAAATAGAAGATGAACTCATATTAGATTCTTGAAATTGAATTTCAAAAGAATTACTTTCTTCTAAGCAAGTGGCAATCAGAGTAAGATTTTCAATGGATTGCTGAATTTGGCTCTTCTCTTGGAATTGATGGGATGTAGCCTCATGTGTTTGAATGAGCAATTGAACTTCCTCTTACAAGGTTTGCAATGGCACTTCTACGCTTTGCTCTCCTTGATCAAGGCATGAAGGCTCTATTGAATCACGCTCTGAAATCTCATTAATGGTCTGATCATTCTCTTGTAAGGACTCCATGTACTTCCACGCCTCTGTCGGCGTCATGACTCCCAAAAATTCCTGCAGCTGTGGTCGTAGTCCATCTAGGAAGGACTCCATAAGCTCTTTCTTTGTGTACCCATGCTGCGGATATCTCGATATTATGTCTGTGAATCTCCTCCAGGCCTGAAAGAAAGTTTCACAATCAGTCTGATTAAAACTAACGATCTTGAGCTTCTCCATCCTATGTTTGTGTGCCGCATTATACTCTGCATCATGCCAATTGTTTGTGCAATAGAAATTCATATATTCCATTTTTTGTTTTTTTTGAATTTTTTATAAAGAGAAAACAAAACAAAAAACTAATAAAAATCCTAAACTATAAGATGGAAGGATCTCACCGAATGTTCCTCCAAACGAACTGAAATTGTAGCTTCGCAAGTACTGTTGTCCCCGGTAACGGCGCCAAAAACTTGCCTCGTCTCAAATGATGTGAGCGCTACTCCTAAGTGCAGGAGATCGAACAAGTAATATCCTGGTGAGTCCAGGTATCGAATCCACGGGACAACTGACCTGCAAAACCACGAACTTCAGTTTGTAAAGAGTAATAACATGGTAATAACCAACCACCTAAAGATATAAGGATAACATATCAAGAGTTTAGAATAACAAAAGAAAATCCTACGAGAACTACGGTGAATTCGAAATGGGGTACTAATATGGAGAGTATGTATTGGTATTGATTTCGTTAGAGTGTGTGCAATCAATGATTATAAATATCTTTTCAATAACTCAATGTTTCGTCCGGTCAGGGCATGAGAACGTCGGAAAATATAACGATAAACGAACATCGAAAAATGCCTTAAGTATCAAATAAAATACTAGTTTCATGAGGAAAAAAAGCTTATGTGCCCGCAAGGGTCACGCCACGAATAAGTCCAGAGATCATATTCGATCCAAGTACACCAACAACGATAATACTTGAGCAATACGTGTAGAAACTAGCAAAATACGCGATTATACAATGCAAATAGGGCGAAAAGATATCAAAATCAATTATTACGACACCCTAACTACATCAGCACCAACACATATGAAGATTAACCATGCATGGAGAGATTATAATTAGTATTCATAGACAAATACATCATAAAAACATCAAAATACGTGAATAATACTTCAATTTAAGCCAAATACGCAAAATACAAGGCTAAAGATAGGAAAAATATCACCAATCCTCTCCAAATAGCCCTAAATCTCCTTCAGATAATAGATCTAGCCTATGTCCTCAGGGCCTCCAAATTTCATGGCAAAATACGGCTCCTAGAGCCTCCAAAACGCCAGAATACGCTCAAAAACCCTAAGAATACCTTAAATATAAGCATTGCGGGTTTAAGTCACGTTAACGGGTCCAAACCCGTTTAAAAATACCAACCCGTAGACCGCTGATAGATTCGGACCGTCGATCTGATGCGGGATGCATTCTCATGATGCCGCGTGTCATACGGATCGGATCAAACTCCGCCAACGCGCCCGCTTTCGCTTCGAATCCGAATTCAGCTCAGATGATTCACCATCGTCCGATCGAGAGATCGAACGGATCTTACGTCGCCACGTCGCCCTGGGTTTTAATTCGAATGGGGAAGCGTCGTTCGTCGTTCGATCGAAATCGAATGCTCGAGAAATTGCCGCGTCACCAGTCGAATTCAAATTCGTAGCAACCCCGCTTTACATGTACTTCAGCACTGCATGCCGTTGGATTTGTGATCGGACCGTCCGCCTTACGCCACGTCGCCCCATGAGCACTGCTTCACTCGCTCAAAGTATTTGATCTGCACCGTTGACGACAAGGCATGATCGCTTCCTGGAGCGCCACGTGTCCAAGCCAAAGCCCAAATGCGAGGATCATACCGTCCGTTGGATCGACATCCAACGGCGCCAACACAGCCACGTCGCCTAAAGAATTTCGCTGCTCTGCTCGCATACGAGTACGCGTATGATTTGATTGCAGCCGTTGGATATGGCGGGAAGCGACACATATCCGCCATGTGTCAAGCTCTGATTGGCGGCCGACCGTATCTCTGTATTTTTAGTGTATTTCTTCATTTAATTGGTATTCTGCATTCAAAAATTCACAGTAATTAGCACAGATCTCAGAAAAATACAAATAAATAGTCGTTGGAATCGTGAGATCGAGATCAAGCCATGAAAAATATAAAAAGGCAGAAATACTCACTAAAATTCATACTTTGTGCACAAATCAATGGTTTGCTCTAATAAGTAATGATATACAAAATACGAACGTATTAGAGACCAATTAAGCATCATATGAGCACAAAATAGGGCTAAATAGGGTGTTTAATATGCAATATTCAACCCGAATCAGGTATATAACAGATTATTATATACATATAAACAATATTTTTCACCGCAACCCCCTTTCGGGGGGCTCTCCGGCGCCGACCCCCCCCGGTCGGGGGCTCCTCTCTGCCGCAACTAGGGATGGCAATAATGACCTGACCCGCCCGGCCCGACCCGACCCGGTTTTGACCAGGCCCGACCCTGCCCGCAGATGGGTCGGGGCAAGCTTGGGCTTTGTGTGCGCCCCCGACCTGCCCGGCCCGCCCCGATAAACTATAAAGGTTCTAAAAAACCTTGCTATTTTGATGCAGACCATGCAGTCAGCCAATAACCTATAACTCATATTATGTTCCATTGTTCTCCCAATTTGGCTAATTCCTAATTCTAAATACCAAATAAATCAAAATTCTTCTAATTTCCAAATAAAATTTTTATTTGGGATTCATACGGATGGCAGTAATTGTTGGATCCTGTGGATGGCAAACAACACTAGAAGGGGGGGGGGGGTTGAATAGTGTTGTGTATATAGTAAACTTTTTCGCTCAACGATATTAACACAAATAAATTCCTTCTACTGTTGCCTAAGAAACCAAGTAGAGCGATCTACGCTTGGTTCTTAATCAACAAAATAATCTTTAAAATACACAGAGCAATTCCACAGCAGGTAGTCGACTCCCTAAGAACAGTAGTCGACTCCCAGAGTATATGTGAGAACAGATAAGATTGCAAATATGAATTACAGTGAATAGAGATAAATTAATCTTTGCTGTAGATAGATGCCACTTTAACCGATAGAAAAGTAAGTGCAAAAATAAACAAGCACAGATCAACAATCGCAAACAAAAAGGATTTTTATCCTGGTTCCCCGCAACCCGGGTACGTCCAGTCCCCAACCAATCCGATACGAGATTTCCACTATCTACCTTGGCAAATACAAGTACCTAGTCTCAACCAGGATTTCCAACCACAACACCTAGACTTGTCTAGGGTTTACTCTTGCCTCACAACCCGAGGACTTTCCAACTGGCAACAACTAGACTTGTCTAGTGTTCCAACAATCAACACAATGAGAATTTATCCAATACACCACAATAAATGATGGAGATTGGTTTATACACCTGATTCTATAGCCAATCAAAGTTTTGACAAATTTGTGTAGTGGCTTGATAGAATGATAGTCTAGATCACACAAAGATACGAGAGAAGTTCTTTGTGATCTAGATCTTTTCAAAAAATCCTTTAAATAAAATAAAGAGAATAATAGTAAGGATTTTGAAAACGTTTTAGCCAATAAAAATAAGAGTATGATCTTCAAAAGAATTTATAAAAGAATATTGCAAGATCAAATAAAATCAAATTGGCTAGAGAGAAAATGAGAGCTTTGAATTCAAGAGAGTTTTCACAATAGATTGATTTTCAATGTTGTGTTTTTCACAAAAGAAATTAGCTCTATTTATAGGGAAAAACTGAGATTTGAATTTCAAATTTCGTTTGACTTTTGTCCCAAAAATTACGGAGTAAATTGCTCAAAGGATTTCAAAATTCAAATTCAAAAACGTCTGAAATTTACAGCTGGTAGTCGACTCCCTCATATAGGTAGTCGACTCCCAGAGAGTTCCAGGAGTTCTTGATCTTTGACAGGTAGTCGACTCCCTACTTTTGGTAGTCGACTCCCAGAGGAGTTTTTCCTGCTGCTCTTCTAGTCAGACGAGTAGTTAACTCCAGGGTGCGTGGAGTTTCATTACGAAAATTATGGAGTGACTAGAAAAAAGCTCTCGAAAATATTTTGAAGATAATTAAAAGTATTTTCGAAATTGTTTGTGTGTGTGTGTTTTTGTCTATTTGATATGGCTTTAACAAATACCCTAAAAGACACGACACACTCACTCTAGACTCAGAACATGTCTTCAGAAGATTGGTCAACTTGATGAAGTGAAAGCGAGCTTCTCTTTGTGCTTCTTGTTCTGTTTGAGTTTGAGCTTTATCACTTGGATTTAGTCATGTTCGTCTTTGTCTTGGAGCGTTGAAGTGTGCTTCTTTGAGTATGAGTAGAGCTTCGCAAATTCTGCACATCTTAAGTGTAGTGTAGTTAGTACACTAAGCTTTCATTTGGTGTGCTCATCATCAAAATCACTTGGGGTGGACTTCAATTTCCATCAGTAATGACCTGACCCGACTGGCCCGACCCGACTGGCCCGACCCGACCCGGTTTTGGTAAGAAAGTACCCGCCCTGCCCCGGCCCGTAGATGGGTCGGGGTAGGCTTGGGTAGTTAAATACCCGCCATGCCCCACAATATTGCCATTCCTAGCTGCAACCCCCCCTTTGGGGGGCTCTCCGGTGCCGATCCCCCCCGTCGGAGTTCTCCTCTCTCCCGCAACCCCCCTTCGGGGGGGCTCTCCAGTGCCGACCCCCCTGTTGGGGGGGCTCCTCTCTGCCACAACCCCCCTTCGGGGGGCTCTCTGGTGCCGCCCCTCCCCCCTCGTCGGGGGGGAGGGGGGGCTCCTCTCTGCCTTACCGAGGGGGGCTCTCCGACGCCCCCCTATCGGGGGTCCTCTCTGCCGCACCCCCGCCTTCGGGGGGCTCTCTGGCATCCCCTCGGTCGGGGGGCTCCTCTCTGGCGCACCCCCCCCCTTCGGGGGGCTATCCGATGCCCCCAGGGGGCTCCTCTCTACCGCACCCCCCTTCGGGGGGCTCTCCGGGGCTCCTCTCTGTCGCAACCCCCCCTTCGGGGGGGGGGGGGGGGGGGGGGGGGGGGGCTCTCTGGCGCCAACCCCCCCTCGTCGGGGGGATCCTCTCTGCTGCAACCCCCCTCGGGGGGGGGGGGGGGGGGGGGGGGGGGGGGCTCTCCGGCGCCGACCCCCCCGTCAGGAGGTTACTCTCTGCAGCGACCCCACCCCCACCCCGTCGGGGGGCTCTCTGGCACCGGACCCCCCATGTCGGGGGGCTCTTCGTTATAAAATGGCCACCCACCTCCCTGTCGGAGGGGGAATCTCCCTGCGACCCTTTTTTTGGGATTTTTGATAGCAAATTTTGGGGGAGATGACGATTTTGAGGATTAGTGGAGATGAAATTGAAACAATTTCAATGTTTTGGGGGCTGTATCTAATTAAAGATTGTAAGGATCGCCTTACCCTTGCAATACTAACAACAACACACTAGAGGGGGTGTGAATAGTGTAATGGCAATAAATTGTCCAATTAAAATTAAACTTGTAAATGCGGAATAATAAATGCAAGAGGGACACAATCAATCCAAACGCAAACACAAGATTTTACCCTGGTTCCCTAAACTTGGGTACGTCCAGCCACACCAATATTCACTATATTCCCACAAAGAGAAGTGAATACAAATCCCACAAAGAGATACCTCACCAAGAGGATTTTGCCATACACAAGGACCCAACCAACCTTACACAGAGGTCAAATTCCCTCCTAGAGAATTACTAACTCCCACTCAGAGGATTAGGGTTAGCCCTACACTAGGACACCAAAATCCCACAAAGAGAGTTACTCCCACAAAAAGAGTTATTCCCACAAAGAGAATATCCTATTCCTACAAAGAAATAAACTCCCACAAAGAGAGAAAGACTAATTCCCACAAAGAGAATTAGTATTACAAGAATCACCAAGTAAAATAAATACTCTTACCTATGTCTTGAGATGCTTACTCATGGATGAATGCAAGGCATGGAAGAGGATCTCCAAGTGTTGAGACATGCTTGAAAGCACTTGGATGATTTCCCTTGAGCTGGACTTCAATGCATGAAGAGGAATGAGGGATCAAAGAGGGAAATGAGAGAGTTTGAGAGTGGCTTATAAAACTCTTATGATTTGTAATTGCATCAAGAAGCTCTAATGAACTCAGCATACCCATATATATATAGAAGCCACAAATCAACCCTCAAAACCCAAGAAAACAGCGAAAGGCACAAGACAGCAACGGCTAGAAACTGGGCGAAAACGACAACGACAGTCGACTGAAGATCAAAAGACAGTTGACTGATCAACGGCTAGAAAATATCCAACGGCTATAATCTGAGCCAGGCCAGTCGACTGATGAAGTCGATACAGTCGACTGTGAACAGGACAGGCGCCTGTAAAACCTTCAGCAGGCGACTACTGCAGGGGATGGAATAAAACAGAGAGCTGCACCCTTTCTCCAGATAAGCATACAGGCGACTGATGTCAATAATACGGTTGACTGTAAAATAGTCAGGCGACTGTAAAACCTTCACCAGTCGACTGCTGCAGAAGATGGAGAAAAAACAGAAAGAGGCAGAGATTGCACTTACGCTAACAGACGACTGTTGACCAATTCCCAGGAGACTGTAAATATACATGCGACTGTAATCTGAGCATCAGTCGACTGTTGCGTAAAGCTCAAGTAGAGTCATTAGAAATGTTGACTTGAGCAGTGCATATCAGTCGACTGTAGACGGATCGACAGGCGACTGGAAATCAACCAGTCGACTGTAAATCCCTCATCAGGTGACTGATGGAAAGCCAGAAACTCCAAATGAGTCTTTGGTCAAGATGAACCTATTAGGTTGGATTCTATGATATTCCTAAGGCTCACTAAGATGGCTAAATGCATATGCATGAAAGAGTAGACCATCTAACAAGGCATTACATTAACCTAGACTCAAATAAGAGAGAAATCAATAAAGGAAATATTACATGGATTACATTGCTTTCCTTAGAGTCTAAGTCTTCAATCTCGATGCCTTGATGCTTTCCATCATCTCCAAGCTTTGGCACCTCTTGAGTCCAAGCTTTGGCCCTTCTCCACTTGATGTCCATCCTTGCACCAAGTGTATAGTCTCCAAGAAAGATATTCTTGAAAAGAAAACTATGAGACTAAAACAAGAAAGTCATTAGCAATAACATAATGTTGTGATCATCATCAAAATAAGATTGGTATGAAACTCCAATACTCAACAATCTCCCCCTTTTTGATGATGACACACATTATGTAAAACACATAGGAATAAAGCACAATGCTAATGAGCTCCCCCTACTAATATGCACCAATTATACAGTGAGATACACAATAGTAAAAACTCATCATACCAAATAAAGTCATGGTGACATATAATAGTCTTGGATTACATAAACCAAATGCAATAGACAATATCATGCAAACATGAATGGTTTATACAATCCCATGTATCTCTTCCCATAGATATATCTCTCCCCAAATGCATATGTATGAAATACAAGAAGTACATTTACATAATGCATATATCTATCCCCTTGACATCGTTAAAAAGGTGGACATCAAAAATATCCCCCGTTGTCGTCTTAACCAAGATGTAACAATATGCAAGATATAAGGAAATGTATGATACCAAATTGAAAAAATTAGTGGGTATCAATCACTATCCCATGCTCCCCCTAGATTATAGAAATAGTCAAATTTTGACTTCTAGGATCTAATACCAATTATAAAGAAGGAGATTAACAATCTCTAACAATTGAGGTAAATACCAATTGTAGAAAAAGAATCTTGGAAAATAATCCTCTTTACTAATTGATATACAAATAATGGAGCTATGGGCCTAAAGTGTATCAAAGCAATAGATATGGAAAAATCAAGCTTCAATGATACACAATGATAATGCCAAAAGGGATATAACATGAAACAAGTTGGCAATATACAAGCGGTTTTTAGTTTGAGACCAAAAATAACCAATTGTAAACAATGATCTCAAACTCACCCCGAAATGAGAGTCAAAATATGTTTTTGAAATATTTTAAACATATTAGATATTATAACTCCCCCATTGACATACATATGGATTAGCAAATGCATGTATGCCAATGTCTTCCCTAAGGTCCCATTTTCATGAAAATAAGTTTGAAACATTTTCAAAATCATGAAACACACACAAACAATGGGTATGCTAAAAACAAGTATTTAAGCACAATACCCATGCAATATGCATATGTGTGAGAAACCTAAACATTAGGAAACCAAAACCAAGAGGAGTTTGATTTCCTAATGTAATCACATGAGGTGATCACATCCCTAACTAGAGAGTTGATGTAACTAACCCTCTCTTGCACACTAACCTTAGTGGGAATCCATAAGCTCAAGGATTTCATAGGCAAGGATTTTGCCTTTGCAAGAGGGGTGGATGTGGCATGCTTAGGTGTAGAAACTAATTTCTTGGCATGCAAAGAATGAGGATTTTGCTTCTTAGCAAAAAATGAAGAGTCTTCATTCTTCCTCATCACTTGTGATCTACATGCTTCTTGTTGATGTTATTGTTGTACAAGAAAGCATGGTGATTCTTCTTAGGTGCTTTAGCAATATTTCTTGTATTTGCACCATAAGAGGAATTAGAGGTGGGTTTGGGTACCACATTTTGAATATACCCCAAACCTCCTCTATGATTTGCCGGATGTTGTTTTTCCAACAAATCGTAGAGTGAATCCCTAGAATACACAAAGCTTTTGAGCTTACAGGATTCCTCTTCACATTTCAACGTAAGTTGTTGAATGCAAGTCTCTAAACTAAGGTTTTGAGCAACAAGATTATCATTAGTCAAGCTCAATTCCTTAACTTGAGAGAGAAGTGTGTCTCTCTCACTAGTGTCATAATTGTGCCTTTCATCATTGATTACACTAGCAATATCTAGTTCATGCAATCTACTCTTAGCAATCTTATATTTTGCTTTCAATTTATTGTAAGAGTTGATGCACTTACTAGCCTTTTCGGAGACGATGTTGAAGTTATATTCAAGCTCCTCGTATGAGATTTTTTCATCCTCTATCTCATCATCATCATCATCCTTGCTAAAGCTCGACGATGGCTCCTCCTCGTTTGCCATGAGGCACGATTCCTCATATGAGTTTAGTGACCGGCGCCCCCGCTTAACGGTTTGGGCGTGGTGTCGGTTTACCGCAAGTGCACGGTTAGTGTAGGGTGCGGGAATATCGAACTCAGGGAGGCGAGGTTGTGCTTGGGTCAGGTAGGACCTAAATCACCCCGAGGGGCGAGCTAGCCCGAATCGGTAAATGGTTGTCACGGAAGGAAATAAAGGGTATTAACAACAAGAAAGAAAACCCGGGACTTTGGTTTCCAACCCGACGAGAGACTCTCGCCGATACGGCCTACGGGTATGGATAGCGATCGGGATTAGGGTCTAATGGTGAGCCGTTGCCTCTGAAAGTGGTACCGGCGTCCCATGGGCCCGATATTCCGGTCGGTGCCCAGGATGATACACCGGACTTCCCGGGTTCGATCAGTGGGCACTCTCGTGTCCATTAACACTGATCGATCCCGGGAGCACTAAGCCCGCAACGATAACTCCCAACGTCTCATCCTGCCGCTCCCGCGTGCTAGGATTCGACGTCTACGCTATGGGTGAGAGCTATGGCTAGGGAGTCAACCGCCAAGTTTATTCCCCCTTGGCCCCAACGGTCAAAGGCGGTCTTTTTCCCGCCGATGACAATGAAACACCCAGCGTAACCGTTAGAATCCTAATCCATATCGATTTCCTAACCCTATGGACGCATCGGGAAGAGCCCCCGAAGGGGTTTCCACCAAAATCCCAGATTTGGGAACTACTCACAAAAATCCATGAAAAAGCGATCTAAATAAAAATTAACCGTTGGAATCATAATCGAACAATTGCAATGCGAAAGTAATAGAGTAGATAAGACAATACTAAAATTTGAGAAAGATCTGAAAACTTACAAAAGAGTAACAATTACAGCCGTCACAAAGTGAGAAAACAATAAAAAAAACTAGCAGCTCCCGTTTCTGGAACCCTAGGGGTTCTATTTATAGACTTTCGCATCAACCGATCGGTTGACAAGTCAACCGATCGGTTGATCCGTTACAAAATAATAACAGAAAACGGCGAGCTTTCACTCGATCACATGAACCGGTCGGGTGAGTTCTTGAGTGACCGGTTGGATCTTGGAGCAGTCGGGTGAATCGATCGGTTTGGCGCCCGTGTCTTCAGCTCTTCACCTTCAGCTACAGATGAACCGATCGGGTGAGAGTCACCCGATCGGTTGGCATTTTGCTCGTGAAAACAGAGAACAGGCCCCCGCTGAACCGGTCTGTGAACCGGTCGGGTGACCTCCTTATGAGCTGCGACAGAGACCGGGTGGTGCACGCGTGCATCACCCGATCGGTTGGAGATGACCAACCGACCGGGTGAGGGGCTGAAAGATGAATTCTTTGGCGTTTGACCCCCTGGATCATGCGTGACTTCTCCCGTTGCTCCGGGGACTTGGGATATCATCGTTAAACGTCCCCTACGTGGTCAATCCCCTGCAATCATGGATAAACAAAGAAAAGTGAAAGAAAACGAGAAAATACAAGAAAACGAATAAAAGACGGCGGAAAAACACAAAAGAAAACGTGCGTGAATATATGAAATATAAACGCACGTCAAAATCCCCCAAGCTGAACTCTTCCTCATCCTCGAGGAAGACGAGTGAGAGTAGGAGCTCGGAAGGGAAAAATAGAGAGGAAGAAAGAAAGAGAAAACTTTAAATCCTAGATCGTCCATCAGAGCCACCAAAATCAAAAACACCACACCAAGCAAGCAAACGCCAAATCACACCACTAAACCTAGGAAAACGAGTCCAAATAAGTGTCGTGGGCCCACGCAGTGAAGCGCGAGTGAGTGTGGTCGTGTGCTAGCAAATGGTGTCGCTTTCTACATTGTGCTATGAGGCTCGATATATACAAATCCAAGATATGACCCAAATATTGATTCGAATTGAGTTAAGCGGCGAATATAAGTTCAAGCATGCATGAGAAGAGTAAGAATAGAAGCGTATCATGCATCGGGGACTCCACAACTAGGGTTAAGGAAATCACGTCACTATAGCCTAGATACTAGCTAAAAAGTTTCTAAGCCAAGTGTTTTCGATAACGAAGGGGGTTGAGATGATGTGGAGTAGAACACTCGGTGCAAATTCTCGCCTTCCCTTTATTCTCGGCAAGTAGGAAAAAATATTCACACGGAAAATTTTTTTTGGGTTTTGGGCATTTGTATTTTTTTGGCTTTTTGGTTATACAGAATTTTTCCTTTCTTTTCTTTTTGGGTTTTTCTTTTCTTTTCTCTTTTTTTTTTGAATTTTGGGTTTTTGGCTATACACATGTGCACTCTCCCAAGTGGGAGAACGGTACACGACGAGGGGATTTGCACCAAGTAAAACAAAAAAAGAAGTCGAAATCTAAACACTCGGGCAAAGGAAACTATTCTCGCTAAATAGAGCATAGGCTAAATGGGTTATCCTAGTCCTTAGTTGTGGAATCCCGACGCATGCGAATTGAAATATACGATATAAATATAGCATGCATATAGTAGAAACAAATACCGCATATTCAAATCGAAGCATGATAATCTAGGGGTCATTCCTGGACAGGTATATAAAGTAAAATCACAAAGCAGAAGCACACCAAATAGACAGGCACGACGCACGACTCACAAGAAAGCTAAGTGGACCCACAATGCGTGAAATGCAAGAGGACTCGAAATCCTAGGGTTAGTGAGTGTGATTATCGATGCAATGCTAGGTGTGTGTGACTTTGTGGCGATTCATCATAGGATTCATCTCTAGGAGAAAGAGCTGAAAAGAAGAAAAGAAAATTAAAATAAAAACACGATGAAAACGACACAAAAACGAAAAAGAAGGACTCAAACGACGCACACAGTGCGACTCCCCCAAGCTGAAGTTTGCATTGCCCTCAATGCAATATGAGTGAGTACGGGAGGGCAATGAAAATGGGGGGGGGGATACGCACTGACACAAAAAGAAATGAAAACGAGGAAAACACATAGACGAAACTGAAAAAGAAAGAAAGATCAGAATCAAAATCAAACAATACGAAAATAAAGATAAAAATAAAAACACACGACACGACACTCAAAAAGTGAAAAACAAACACACACAAAAATGAGAAAAACAAACAAAACACGACAGCACACAAAAGTAGACGTCCCCCAAGCTAAAACAGATAGTGCTAGCGAAATGATATGATCGATAAAGTGCAGAGATGTGCAAGGGGGAGTCAAAAATAAAAGAGGTGAATTTAGAAAGCAACACGCAAATAGTCCTCCCCCGACAGAGATGAAGCAGGGCCCCGAAAAGACAGATGGGCACAAAAATGGGGGGTAAAAGTGGGAGAGAAAAATCAAGCAGGGGCACCACCCTCTGTGGGTGGTGACGGGGGCCTGCGCTGAGGACCAGGAGTCGTGGGGGGGTGGAACGTGGAGCTCGGAGACGTCGGGTGGGTCTTCACGGATGTGGCGAATGAAGCTTTGAAGAAACGGGAGGTCACGGTTGACGGACTCCTCGGTTATCCGACCACCCTGACCAGCTACGAGGACCATGGCCGTGAATCGGTCGGCATGGTCATCGGTTTGGAATTGCATCCCATATTCGGGATCGTAAACGTGAGGTGGGGAAGTGGTGCGTGGTGTGGTGGATGGGTTGGAGGTGGTGGGCTGTGTGCGACGGGCACGACGGGTGGGCCTAGGGTTCGAAGAGTTGGCGTCGGTGGGTTTATCACGGCGGGGAGGCATTGTACGAGTGTCGTGCGTGTGGGTGAGTATGTAAAAGTACAATGAATCAAAACAGACACGAAACACGACCAACGAGCAAATAGAATATTTGGGGTAAAAAATAAAAATCGAGCAAAGGAGCGAGTTTACCCAAATGAGATGAAGGTAGTTGCTCGTTGACACCCCGATGCTACTCGATTGGAGCACGCTGTGAAGCCGCAGCGATCTCTTCGGCAAGTTTCGAAATTGGGGAAAAACGGGTGGGGGCTAGGGTTTTGTGTGTTGGTGGAATCGAGGAGAATGGAGAGAAATCGATGGTGGATGGGTAGGGGGATGGGGGAAAAGGTGATTGAGGTTGATTGAAGGGAGGAAAGAGGGCAGGCGCACGAGGGAGAGGTGAAACGGCGGATCTGGATTCGAAAATGGCGAGTGCGTGTCGAACGGGCGGTTTGGGGTATTTATAGGGTTTTAAGTCGAACCGATCGGGTGACTTGTCACCCGATCGGTTGACGGTTAGGTCGAAATTCTTGCCGAAGAAATGCTACAGGCGAACCGATCGGTTGGCCGCTCCACTCATTTTCCCGAGAACTTAGGGCTGCTCACCCGGTCTCATCAACCGATCGCGTTCGAACTCAACCGATCGGTTGATATTCCCCAAAAATTTCCGAGAGTTCTCCCCAGCTCACCCGGTCTGTCACCCGGCCTCTTCATTCCTCAACCGATCGGGTCATACGGGGACAGATCTCGGCATGTATCAGATACATCCCAACCGATCGGGTGAGTTATCAACCGATCGGTTGGGGCTTTGTTCCTGCAAAAACCAACAGATTTGTCTAAGTCCCCGAACGGCAGTTCTCGCGGCTGATTTTATTTATAAAAATAGATAAAATAAAGTCAAAAATAACGCTAAAAAATGGGGAGAAAGTTTAGAACATGGGTTGCCTCCCATGAAGCGCACTTGTTTAACGTCGTTGGCTCGACGCCCGCAAGAGATGCTCATGGTGGTTGATACGGGTGATGCCCGAAGTTCGGCATCTCTTCCTCATTGGAGCTGAAGGCCCTTGGAGTAGTCAGCGGCTGGAGAAATATTTGCTCAACTACCCTCTCCTTGTTCTTGGGATCTGGGGGTTTCTCTTTTGTGTTGGCGCTTCCCGCCATCTTCTTTAGGATCCTGACCTCGTCTTTAGTGAGGTCCATGGGCTCTTTTCCCGTTCTCCTCGCAGGAGGAGCCTTGGGGAACCCGGGAGGGGTCGTTCTTGCTGCACTCGCTTTTCCAGCGGCTTCTTTATTCTTGGGGCCGTCTTGTTCTTCTGAATCCCCCAAGTCATCGGGGGGGGGGGGGGGGGGGGGTTTCTTAAGAGAATCTCCCAGGAGCTCTCTTCAACAGCTTTTTCTTCTTCCATCTCCAGCAAATTACACCGAGGGTCATCAGGGGGATCGGGGTACTTCATGGACAACCCCAGGTCAAACTCAACTTTTTCTCCGCTGACGTTTAAAGAGAGTTTTCCGTTCTTTACATCAATCAAAACGCCAGCAGTGGCCATGAAAGGCCGTCCCAGGATGATCGGGGTGTGTGCGTCTTCAGGCATGTCCATGACTACAAAGTCCACTGGTACATGCACCCCTTTCACATTGACGGGTAGGTCGTCCACAATTCCCACCGGATATTTGACCGACCGGTCAGCTAGTTGTAGGGTCATACCGATGGGCTCCAAATCTACCATTCCTATCCTTTTGTACATCGACAAGGGCATCAAACTAACACTCGCTCCGAGATCGACAAGTGCACGATGAATCTTTACTGCCCCGATCGTGCAAGGAATTGAGAAGCTCCCCGGGTCCTTGAGTTTCGGCGGATTTGCCCTCTGAATGAGAGCACTACACTCCGCCGTCAATACTACTTTCTCTTTTCTAGACCCTCTAGTCACCAAATCTTTCAGGAATTTCGCATAGGAGGGGATTGTTTCGATTGCTTCTAGGAAGGGGATTTGCAGGCTCAGGTCCTTTACCATGGCGAAGAACTTGCCATATTTCTCATCAATTTTGGCCTGAGCTAACCGTTATGGAAATGGCACAACGGGTTTGAACACTTTCGAGCTCCCTTCCTCCTTCTTCTTCTCTTCTTCAGAGACTCCCTCCGGAGTCATAGGATTTGATGACGAAGCACCGGCGTCGTTTGATTTTTCGATCGGTCTCTCAACGACCAATGGTGCTTCCGGTTTGCTAGGGGGCACTCTAGTAGGAATTTGTGTCCCGCTTCTCAGAACGATAGCGGACACATTTGCGTGCTCGTGCACGAGTGCCGATGTTTGGGTTGCTCCCCTCGGGTTCACCTCCGGTTGTGGCGGCAATTGGTTTTGTGACCTTGAAAGATTCGCCACTTGTAACCCCAGCTGGGTTACTTGGTCCGTGAGGGTCCGTTGACCCATTTCCAGCTTTTGGTTGATCTTCTCCTGGTTGGTAATATATTGAGTCAAGAGAGACTCAACCGGAGAGACGGCCCTCTGTTGGCCATATTGCTGCTGCTGCTGGAATGGCTGCTGGTTCCTGGGGGCGTAAAATTGTTGCTGAGGTTGCTGCTGAAATGGTTGCTGCTGAACCTGACTTTACTGTGGCCTAGCCGGCTGATAAGTTTGTTGCTGCGGCTGTTGAGGCGGTGAGGGCTGAAATGGTGGCCGGTAACTGAAGTTTGGGTGGTTCCGGTTGTTTGGAGAGTAGGCCGGGTTGGAATTGGTCCTTGGTGGATACGGCACATTTCCCGTGGGGTTGTAAAATAGTGCGCTCGCCTGATCCAACGGTGGTGAGATGTCACCACCGTCGAATTCCCCAAAGAATTCGGATTCTACCGCTGAAATTTGTTGTGTACCGGCCCCACCGGCTCCTACCATTAGTGCGGAGATCTGGGTCGAAAGCAAGTCGAACTTGCTTGAAAGTTTGTCGACGTCCTCGACTCTGTGTATACCCCTGGATCTTGGTGTGGCTCTCTCGTCACACCACCGCTCATTGTTGGATGCCATATTTTCCAGAATATGTCCGGCATCTTCCTCGCTCCTAGACATGAAGGAACCCCCAGCCGCGGCGTCCATAGAAGATTTCAGGTCATCCCTCAACCCATTGTAGAACAGATTAATAATCTGCCACTTTGGAAGCTCATGGTGAGGGCATCTTCTTTGCATTTCCTTATATCTCGTCCAAGCTTCATGCAAGGACTCGTGGCTGGCCTGGGAGAAGGAGGAGATCTCACTCCTCAACTTCATGGTCTTCCCCGGAGGAAAGAACTTCGTCAGAAAAGCGTTGGAGAGCTTCTCCCAGGTGTTGAAAGTGTTGGGGTCCTTTCCCCTAAGCCATTGCTTGGCTTTGTCTCGCAAAGAGAAGGGGAACAGCTTCAGACGGATGGCCTCTGTCGTGACACCATTAATCCGGAAGGTGTCACATTTCTCCAAGAAGAAGTCTAGGTGCTCGATCGGGCTCTCCATGGGTGCACCCGCAAACTGATCCTGCTGGTTCCATGTCACCAAAGACGGCTTCAGCTCAAAGTTTTGGGCCGTGATAGCTGGAGGACGGATGGCGGAAGTGGACTCGATAGAAGGCATCGAGTACTCCAGCAGGGACTTGTAAGGCGGGGTGTTCTCCTCCATGGATTCGGGATCCTCTCTTCTTCGCTTCTCAGCGGCCAAGCGCCTAAAGGTGGTGTTAATCTCTGGATCGAGGGGAATCAAGTCGTCGAGACTTCTTGAACTCCTGCGCATGAAAAACAACAAACACCCGTGAAGCGATAAGTGGGAAAGAAACAGATAAAATAAGAAATAAAAATAAGAAAAAGAAAAAGAAAAAGGAGAATGCGAAAATTATCGCGAGGTAGGGATGAGAGCTAGACACGAGGGTTCAAGAGATCCTAAAATAACAAGCACGTTGCCTCCCCGGCAGCGGCACCATAAACTTGACCGGCGCCCCCGCTTAACGGTTTGGGCGCGGTGTCGGTTTACCGCAAGTGCACGGTTAGTGTAGGGTGCGGGAATATCGAACTCAGGGAGGCGAGGTTGTGCTTGGGTCAGGTAGGACCTAAATCACCCCGAGGGGCGAGCTAGCCCGAATCGGTAAATGGTTGTCACGGAAGGAAATAAAGGGTATTAACAACAAGAAAGAAAACCCGGGACTTTGGTTTCCAACCCGACGAGAGACTCTCGCCGATACGGCCTACGGGTATGGATAGCGATCGGGATTAGGGTCTAATGGTGAGCCGTTGCCTCTGAAAGTGGTACCGGCGTCCCATGGGCCCGATATTCCGGTCGGTGCCCAGGATGATACACCGGACTTCCCGGGTTCGATCAGTGGGCACTCCCGTGTCCATTAACACTGATCGATCCCGGGAGCACTAACCCCGCAACGATAACTCCCAACGTCTCATCCTGCCGCTCCCGCGTGCTAGGATTCGACGTCTACGCTATGGGTGAGAGCTATGGCTAGGGAGTCAACCGCCAAGTTTATTCCCCCTTGGCCCCAACGGTCAAAGGCGGTCTTTTTCCAGCCGATGACAATGAAACACACCGCGTAACCGTTAGAATCCTAATCCATATCGATTTCCTAACCCTATGGACGCATCGGGAAGAGCCCCCGAAGGGGTTTCCACCAAAATCCCAGATTTGGGAACTACTCACGAAAATCCATGAAAAAGCGATCTAAATAAAAATTAACCGTTGGAATCATAATCGGACAATTGCAATGCGGAAGTAATAGAGTAGATAAGACAATACTAAAATTTGAGAAAGATCTGAAAACTTACAAAAGAGTAACAATTACAGCCGTCACAAAGTGAGAAAACAGTAAAAAACTAGCAGCTCCCGTTTCTGGAACCCTAGGGGTTCTATTTATAGACTTTCGCATCAACCGATCGGTTGACAAGTTAACCGATCGGTTGATCCGTTACAAAATAATAACAGAAAACGGCGAGCTTTCACCCGATCACATGAACCGGTCGGGTGAGTTCTTGAGTGACCGGTTGGATCTTGGAGCAGTCGGGTGAATCGATCGGTTTGGCGCCCGTGTCTCCAGCTCTTCAACTTCAGCTACAGATGAACCGATCGGGTGAGAGTCACCCGATCGGTTGGCATTTTGCTCGTGAAAACAGAGAACAGGCCCCCGCTGAACCGGTCTGTGAACCGGTCGGGTGACCTCCTTATGAGCTGCGGCAGAGACCGGGTGGTGCACGCGTGCATCACCCGATCGGTTGGAGATGACCAACCGACCGGGTGAGGGGCTGAAAGATGAATTCTTTGGCGTTTGACCCCCTGGATCACGCGTGACTTCTCCCGTTGCTCCGGGGACTTGGGATATCATCGTTAAACGTCCCCTACGTGGTCAATCCCCTGCAATCATGGATAAACAAAGAAAAGTGAAAGAAAACGAGAAAATACAAGAAAACGAATAAAAGACGGCGGAAAAACACGGAAAAACACAAAAGAAAACGTGCGTGAATATATGAAATATAAAAGCACGTCATTTAGCATGCTTCCAACTCATCTTCATTTGAGCCAGAGGGGATTGGTGTAGGAACATCAATTGCAACAAAGCATGCGCGAGCATCATCCTTTTCATCCTCTTCTTCATTACTTGACGTATCCTCACTCAAATCATCAAAAGTCCCGACAAGTCACTTCTTGTGATTTTTGGACTTGGACTTCCCTTTCCAATGCTTCTTCCCTTTACCCTTGTAAGTTTCTTTGATGGGGTTGGATGGGCATTCGGTGGACAAGTGACCTTTTCCACTGCAAGTGTAATAGGTAGGTACCTTGTTAGAATTGGAGGCAAACTTTGACAAAGACTTACCTTGCTTGCACTTGAGGAATGCCTTGAATTGCTCGGCAAGATCCTCAATTTCTTCTCCACTCGCCTCTTCTAGCTCATCTTCTTCACTAAGAGCTTCTCGATGGAATTTCTTCTTCCATTTGATTGGCTCTTTCTTGGCATGGAATGCAACCCCCTTGTGCTTCTCCTGCTTCTCGGGCTTTAATGGTTGAATCTCCTTCTTGTGTTGAAGCTTCACTTCATACGACATGAGATTACCAATGCACTCCTCAACGGTGTATTTGGACGTGTCATATGACTCCAAAATTCCGTTGGCCTTTGACTCCTAATGAGGTGTGAGAGAGTCAAGGATCTTCTCTACACGATCCTCTTGGGAAATCATCTTCCCGAGTCCCTCCAAAGTGTTCACGATATCAGTGAACCTTGTGAACATCTCTGAAATGCTTTCTCCTTCCTTAGTAGTCCCTTCATGACATATCTCCAAAGTATGCCAAATTTCATTGGCTGTTTTACACATGGAGATGCGGTTGAACTCATTTGCTGAGAGGGCGCAATGGGATGCATTCATAGCCCTCGCATTGAACTTGATCGAGTCCTTTTCTGCCTTTGTTCTTGAAGCCGCGGGTGTAGTGGGCTTCTCAAATGGCACCTCCGTGATGTCACATAGGTCTTGACCCTCCATATAGATCATCATCCTGATCTTCCAACTTGGGTAGTTGGTTCCGTTGAAGAGCCGGGTATGCTATAACCTCGCTCTGGTGCCAATTGTAAGGATCGCCTTATCCTTGCAATACTAATAACAACACACTAGAGGGGGGTGAATAGTGTGGAAATAAATTGTCCAATTAAAATTACATTTGCAAATGCGGAATAATAAATGCAATAGGAAATAATTGACACAATCAATCCAAACGCAAACACAAGATTTTACCCTAGTTCCATAAACTTGGATACGTCCAGCCACACCAATATTAACTATATTCCCACAAAGAGGAGTGAATACAAATCCCATAAAGAGATACCTCACCAAGAGGATTATGCCCTACACAAGGACCCAACCAATCCCACACAGGGGTCAAATTCCCACCTAGAGAATTACTAACTCCCACTCAGAGAATTAGGGTTAGCCCTACACTAGGACACCAAACTCTCACAAAGAGAGTTACTCCCACAAAGAGAGTTATTCCCACAAAGAGAATATCCTATTCCCACAAAGAGATAAACTCCCACAAAGAGAGAAAGACTAATTCCCACGAAGAGAATTAGTATTACAAGAATCACCAAGTAAAATAAATACTCTTACCTATGCCTTGAGATGCTTACTCATGGATGAATGCAAGGCATGGAAGAGGATCTCCAAGTGTTGAGATATGCTTGAAAGCACTTGGATGATTTCCCTTGAGCTGGACTTCATGCATGAAGAGGAATGAGGGCTCAAAGAGGGAAATGAGAGAGTTTGAGAGTGGCTTATAAAACTCTTATGATTTGTAATTGCATCAAGAAGCTCTAATGAACTCAGCATACCCATATATATATATAGAAGCCACAAATCAACCCTCAAAACCCAAGAAAACAGCCAAAGGCACAAGATAACAACGGCTAGAAACTGGGCGAAAACGACAGCGACAGTCGACTGAAGATCAAAACACAGTCGACTGATCAACGGCTAGAAAATATCCAACGACTATAATCTGAGCTAGGACAGTTGACTGATGAAGTCGATACAGTCGACTGTGAACAGGACAGGCGCCTGTAAAACCTTCAACAGGCAACTGCTGCAGGAGATGGAATAAAACAAAGAGCTGCACTCTTTCTCCAGATAAGCATACAGGCGACTGATGTCAATAATGCGGTCGATTGTAAAATAGTCAGGCGACTGTAAAACCTTCATCAGTCGAAAGCTGCAGAAGATGGAGGAAAAACAGAAAGAGGCAGAGATTGCACTTACGCTAACAGATGACTGTTGACCAATTCCCAGGAGACTGTAAATATACAGGCGACTGTAATCTGAGCATCAGTCGACTGTTGCGTAAAGCTCAAGTATAGTCATTAGAAATGTTGACTTGAGCAGTGCATATCAGTCGACTGTAGAAGGATCGACAGGCGACTGGAAATCACCCAGTCGATTGTAAATCCCTCATCAGGCGACTGATGGAAAGCCAGAGACTCCAAATGAGTCTTTGGTCAAGATGAACCTATTAGGTTGGATTCTATGATAATCCTAAGGCTCACTAAGATGGCTAAATGCATATGCATGAAAGAGTAGACCATCTAACAAGGCATTACATTAACCTAGACTCAAATGAGAGAGAAAGCAATAAAGGAAATATTACATGGATTACGTTGCTTTCCTTAGAGTCTAAGTCTTCAATCTCAATGCCTTGATGCTCTCCATCATCTCCAAGCTTTGGCACCCCTTGAGTCCAAGCTTTGGCCCTTCTCCACTTGATGTCCATCCTTGCACCAAGTGTATAGTCTCCAAGAAAGATATTCTTGAAAAGAAAACTATGAGACTAAAACAAGAAAGTCATTAGCAACAACATAATGTTGTGATCATCATCAAAATAAGATTGGTATTTAACACCAATACTCAACAGAGGTTGGGGAATATTATTTTCAACACTAAACATATGGATTATTAGCCCATTAACCCATTTATTATAAGTAATAATATAGATTCTAATTGGCTGTTGGGCCTGAAGCCCGCATAAACCAATTGCATATTTTTAATTGGCTGTTGGGCCTGAAGCCCGCAACAAGTCTAATGACTTTTATTGAAATATTTGGGTTCTGTTATTTTTCTAATTTAAATATAAATTTAAACTCAGAAAATTTCAATTAAATCTAGAAAAATATCAGAAAATACTGGGTTATTACTGGAAATTCTAGATAAATTGATGTGTTGCATTTATATTCATTTTGGAATGTTATTTATTTTTGGTCCATATAATCTCAATAACATCACTATCTGCATAATTTGGATTAATTAGATTTTTTATTTAATAATTATGAAAGGTCCTGAGATCGCTCTGCCGTTAGTTATCTAACCTAACAGTGCATGATATGTCTCCACGTGGCCCAAGTAATTATTAAATATTTTATATTTCTCCAATATATTGCGTGTGATGTTGATTAAATTAAAATTTGATATGCCTGTGTTAAATTTACATATTCTGCCTGTAGCATATATATAACTGCGTGGATGTTGTAAATAATGCAGTCTTGTGGTTTAGGATCGGCCATTTTGAGATACACCTTTTTTTATATTCCTCGCTTTCTTTTTCTGTTTTGAGAGGAATTGTTGTGAGGTTATAATGTAAATTGCCAAAAGACCGGAGCTCAGCCAAATTGAAGACGGAGATAAAATCAGCATTATGCGGTGACCCAAAATGGGTTTCCAAGTTGTATTTTTTATTTCTTTGTATTTCATTTTATGGACTGTATTCGGACATTTTGGACATTTTGTTTCTAAGGGTATCTGGCCGATCCCCACATGACAGTTTAGTTACTTTGCGTGAATTTATTTTTCATAAATATTAATTCATGCGTATTTATTTGCATAGATAAATGGTAAAATTGGCTAGCGTCGATTTCGAGGTCCTTGACGCAGCAGGAAAGAATTACATGAGCTCGCGAGTGGACCTGAAGTTCCACTTGCGGTTCAATGGCACTCCTTCACTCAATTCTGGCCCCCGCAGCAGCCGAGACAACTGCTAGTAAGGCCCCTGCAGCGGTCCAGCCAGCTGGCAGTTCTACTACCATTGTCTTCGACATGGATAAGGCGAAAGCCATTATCTATATCAGGAGACACATAGATCGGACCTTAATGGCTGAATACTTAACGGTAGAAGACACTCTTGAGTTATGGACATCGCTTGAGGCACGTTATAGGCATCAAATTGATGTCATACAACCACGTGCCAGTTATGAGTGGGAGAATCTCCGTCTTTAGGACTATAAGTCTGTTGCTGAGTACAACTAAGCACTTCATAATATCACATCACGCCTGAAGTTGTGTGGTGAAGAAGTCTCGGAGCATCGCATGTTGGAAAAGACATTTACCTCGTTCCACGAGAAAGATGCAGTCCTCATGCAACACTACCGTGAATGCAACTTCACGAAGTTCTCTGATTTGCTCTCTTGCCTTCTTAGGGCAGAGCAGAATAGAGACTTACTACTTGCCACTCATAATCTACGCCCTTCTGATGCTGCCCCTCTCCCTGAAGCCCACCATGTTTCTCCCTAGAAGTGGAAAAACAAGAAGGCTATAAATAACAAAGGGAAAGCTGCAATGAAGCCAGCAAGAGCACCACCCTAGAACAACAGCAACAAGGGGAAGAAAAACTTCACATGGAAGCGTAAGAACACTATTCAAGTGCCAATTCCAAAGAAGAACTGGGAGGACAAATGCCATAGTTGTGGCATGACTGGACATTGGTCCAGAAACTGTTGCACTCCTCGCCACCTAAAGGACCTGTATCAGGCGAGCCTGAAGCCTCCCCCTGAAACAAACCTGGCGGATGTTCAAGCTCCGACTGAGTTCATTGCACAAGACTTCGAGAATGATGATCTGCTCGATTGAGCCGTATCTTCTATTTTTCTATGCATTTAAAATAAATGTAGCTTCATCTGTAGTTTGCTTTGAATTAATTTTAATTTGAATGTCAATTTTTATTACTCAAATAAATTTTCACTTTGTTTAATATAGATGACATGTGAGTGCCTAGTGGACAGTGCTTCCACGCACACCATCCTTCGCGATCTATGCTATTTTTATAGCTTAAACAAATATGACGGTCCTGTTATCACAATTTCAGAACTGTCCAATATAATCGAAGGATCTGGTGGAGCAATCATATTCCTCCCCAATAACACAAGACTCAAAATACAAAATGCACTTTTCTCTCCAAAATCCAATAAGAATCTCATAAGTTTCAAGGATATTCGTTTTAACGGGTATCACTTAGAAACTAGAGATGAAGAAAATATTGAATATATGTATGTGATTCGTCAAAAAGATGGCCAGAAGACCATCTACGAACGATTTAAGGGACTCCTGTCGGGTCTCTATCACACATATATTCACCCTATAGAAGCCAATATGACTGAGCACCAGAAGTACCTTTCATTGCCCAAATTTCAACTCTAGCACAATAGACTTGGTCACCTTGGATCAGCTATGTTGCGCCGCATCATCACTGAATTCTGTGGACATAATTTGAAGAACTAGAGGTTTCTTCAAAAGGGAGAGTTTCCTTGTCCCCCTTGTTTTTAGGGAAAACTAATAACGAGACCATCCCTCCTGAAAGTGGGATTAGAGTCTCCAGGCTTCCTAGAGAGAATTCATGGCGACATTTGCGGGCCTATTCACCCTGCAAGTGGCCTATTTTGGTACTTCATGGTACTGATAGATGCATCCACAAAATGGTCTTATGTGTGCCTATTGTCCACCTGCAACCTAGCTTTCCCAAAGCTATTGGCACAACTAATTAGGTTGCGGGCTCATTTCCCCGATAACCATATCAAGAAATTACGTCTTGATAATGCGGGCGAATTCACTTCTCAAGTCTTCGGAGACTATTGCCGGACAACGGGTATCGAAGTTGAACATCCTTAGCACATGTTCACACCCAGAATGGATTAGTAGAGTCTCTTATAAAGAGACTCTAATGGATTGCACGTCCATTGCTCATGCAATCCCAGTTGCCTGTGGATGCTTGGGGCAAGCTATGCTACATGCCGCATCGCTTATTACGATACGACCCTCTAGTGGCTATATATTATCTCCGATGCAACTAGCATATGGTGCACCGCCAGATATCTCTCATTTGAGACGGTTTGGTTGTGCGGTATATGTCATGCCCCGCTTCCCAAGTATGGAAGGCGGGACATGAAGAGGTCCGCTCAGACTTGAAGCCGTGAAGCTGCAGTCTGATAAGCGTCTGTGTGTTCATCCATTCGCAGATTCTTGCATTGCAATGAAACAACAACAACAATAATAAGGAATGCAGGCAATAAATAACCAACCTTCAAATAACATCCAATTTTTTTATTCCAAACATCCCGAGATAAGTCATAAAATAAATACAAGAATGAAAAGAAAGGCCCCAAGCATGGCCGAAACTAGCAACAACAACTAGGAGAAATAACAACAACGAAGAAAAACCTCCAGATGAGACTAGAACCAGTCTCCGGTATCCTCGAACTGAATGTCAGTAGAAGCCTCAAGCATGACATCAGCAACCTGGTAGTCCTCAGCAACAACATCAGACTCAAAACCTGATATGTGACATCCAAAGAGAAAAGGGGACATGTCAGCAAAAATCTCCAAAAGGAAAAAGGAGACTTTTGTGCAAGGAAACATAAGAGTAATGGCAGTTATAGAATGAATGCAACGAGCAGTTTAAATATGATGACATGGCATATTATTTCATGAATGCAGCAATTTAAATGAACATGATGGTTATCATTACATGTCACGTCGTAGCGGAAAGCTACTAAACAATATTTCACGATTTCACAAAAAGCATGCATGTCACGATGTGCACAGGGTTTACGCCTTTCAGCTAAAGTTGCTGGACGGGCACACTTCTACGCTGGGTGATCGCTTAACCCTTACCCCTCCACGTGTGTCTGAACTAGCGCTCAGCTTCTGTATCACGAGCCAGGAAGTGTTCTTTATTTGGCATAGGGGTGCACCTAGCCTCATTACATGCTATAGGAGTCAGAATCCTACTCGTCGCAGCATACATTTCATTTGTAGCGTGTGCTACACATTTATGACAAGACATTCAATGCATGAAATGACATGTGATATGCAATTTGATAGTATAAAAGCAGTTATTAAATGTGTATATTTTATCAGAAAGTAAACATGACATATGATATGAATGAAATGGCATGATAAGGGTGTCGGATCTAGCTTCGTTGTCAAGCTAGATCAAGTATGGTGTCAGACCTAGCTTCGTTGTTAAGCTAGATCAAGCATGGTGTCTAGGCGACTATCATTTCACCGCCTAGTCTCTTTTACACAAAATCACAAATAGCCTAAACATGGCTTAACAATAACAGAGCAAGTTTCACTTGCCTGAAATTATCGTCCGCAAGTCTCAGATCAACGGGTCCAGAAACTTCCTATGTGCTCAAACCAATCACCAACCTACAGTCCCATATTATTAAACTTCAATAGTTATTTAGCCAAAGCAATGAAAATTATGATTTTTATCTTGTTAAACAGGCAGAGGTGTGGGTTCCTACGGATCGGAGTTTACCTCACCATGACACGAGAGCTACACCGACGTCAGGTAGCGACGTCAGATGTTGGATTCTGGTAGCGAGCAAGGTACATCGTCGGCTTGTGGTGAAGATGGCGACAACTAGGGGCAGTGAGACAGCGTATGAACGGCAGACCAAGGGGCAGTTTGCGGTGGCACGACATCGAGCAATGATGCGGCTACCACACGGGGCAAGGGAGCCGGGGGTTGCGCGGCCTAGGGAAGGCGTAAGTGGCAGCTTCAAGGGGAGGGGCCGGTCTGCTATTGGGGCGCGGCCTGGAGACAGTTTGCGTGTGGCCTGCTGTTGGGTTGCGCACGGCAACGACACGAGGGGAGGCATGAGATGGGGCGTCGGGCTATGCCGTTTGTGCAAGGGGCGGCCGGCAGTATAGAGGGCTGGGCGGTGGTTGTAATGGAGGAGGGTTACGCGTGGAGGTGCTGGCGGAAAGGGGAAGGGAGATGCGGTAATGGCTAAAGGGAATGGCCGGACTGATGTGTGGCTTATGGAGGTGCGGCCTGGGCGGGTTGGGGGGTTGTGCGCCGGGCTGTCAATGGGTGGCCGAATCTAGGAGGAGAGAGGCTGGACTATTTTTGAGGGTGTTGTGCGGTATGCGTGGAGGGGAGAGGGAGATGGCCGGATGTGCTGACGGTCTAGGGTGGTTCGAGAGGAGGTCTGGCGGGTGGGGGTGACTACGACAAGGGGAAGAGGGGAGGCTTGCGTGCGGGTCTAGGGTGTGCGTGAGTTATGTGATGGCGGCTGGATGTTTGGAAAAACTCTTGGCTGGCTGCTAATGTTTTAATGAGGGAAGGGTTGCTAAATAGGGGTAGAAAGGGGGTGCACTAAGGGGTGATTGGAGAGAGAGTGTGAGAGAGGGGGAGAGTAGACTTAGGGTGCAACTAGACTAGGAAGATATCATGTGATACGTAGGATCAAAATGATTAGATTAGATTTAATTTAATTAGGGATGAACTAGGCTAATTATAGGTTAAAGATAATTAGGGTGATGGGTCAGCCTAACGGTGTCCGAAAAATATGAGAAAATATCGGGACGACCGTGTCGACAAGAGGGTCGAGACTACGATGATTAGTCACGTGCCAGGTTAACGAAAAACGGTACTAAAAATAAAAAGGTCAACGTCGAAGTCTAAAAGTTAAGACACCCCTTCCTTCAAAGCTGATTTGTGGAAGAATGAGCCGTGAAATGACGTTCATAAAAAATTCCACAAATAAGTACTCTCTCAGAGGGTCACAATGATATATAACTTTGCGCGTTTGGGATACAAGGGGAGGTCACAATAAATACACGTACGAAAAAGAAAGTACACGCATGAAAACACACGATCGAAAAGCGACCGTTACATCTTACCCACCTTAGAGCAAATTCCGTCCTCGGACTTTCTAACTAAAAAATATCTAGCCATTCTAGTAACTACCCCAATCATATCACACTATAATTCAAACCATGTATAGTTACTACAAGTGCTTAGATATGCACTAGGTAGTCAAACATTATACTACAAACTAGTATATATATGCACCTTCTACACGTATACCTATCATAGACAGTCAAATTCATACACGTACTTCAATCATTTATATAGTCACGTACATCCCGTATATAACTATCACTCACTTATCACATAACCATGGTACAGATACCTTCATAAAAATAGTTCATACTAGCAAATACAATCGTAGTATTTCACGTATAGATAACTACCTATGTACAAAACGAACATGGATATACTACTCCCTTATATCTCCTAGTGTACATCCAACACCAAACATATCAACACATGTAATCACACCATACAATATTAAATCATGTTTGCTATATCTAATATACATTCATCCCTACTATAAATACACAAGTATATAGTTATTCAAATACACGCAGATACTTCATCATATATATACAACACATACAATCCTATAACTATATTCAAGACACAACACACATATCATAGTCGCAAACACCTATAGCTAAGCATATACTTACCCGTGCATGGTGCACGCCCACACGTGCTAATATACTATTCATACATGCCACTTATACCACTATATACGTAGCACATTCTACACACCTAGTTTAGCTAGCATATGTACGTTTAAACATGTAAGTCCTTCGTAAAGAACTATACTACAAAACCAACACATATGTCTATATAATGGTATAGCCACCCACAACCATGTGCGTAACGTAATCAGACACAACCAAACCTATCACTATATACACATCATCCGTTACTATGTTCATATCACTATACACAAACCACAAACAAATATAACAATATATTTAGAGTATACCCACTCAAGCATGAGTGAGACTCAAAGACCCATACAAGAACCAGAATACTTAGTATTCATAACACGATATTTATACCAACACACCACCCTTATATATATACCAACGTAATCATATTACTCGTCACACTTTTCAGGTAAAGACACATGCTATCATATACACACAATAATATCAATCACGCTTTATATTTAGTAAAGTAACACCCCCATAATGCAATCACTTTGCATACTATAATAATATTACAAATATCAGTACATGTATACAATCATAATACACTACCATATACATGCATACATCGTATAGTCACATACAGATTGCTACAAGCATACTCATTGCATGCATACCATATCTACGTAAAAAAATGCTTACCACATATCTACACAAAACATAGACATACATATAATATATTCACACCATAGCAATTTACATATAACTAGTATACTACCACATATACCTATCCATACACAATTACGACATACAATAATCATGTATACCTCATAGTATAAACGTACACACACAACATCCCGTAAAGGCAAGCAATACTATACAAAATTATAACCCTATTACCATACGTATATCACACATATTCATACAGTATGTACATATCTACCTATGACTAAGCACATACATATTTACGTACGAGCACACGCTCATACGTACTAACATATAGATCATATAATAAGCCTGCACACTTAACTATAATTACACCTATTATCATTATACCTAACATGCACATGACTTTATTAGCATACTATTTCAAAAATTTACAAGTACCTTCAAACTACATACACCACTGGTAGATATTCCAACACTAATTCTAATATACACAAACATCCCTAAAGTGGTATAGCTATCTACACACACACATATAAATACTATCATTCATACAACTTCATATATATCATGAATAACACTAAGTATGCATATATAACACAAGAGACAATCATTAATATACTAAGGGTAGCACACTCATACATGAGTGGCACGCGTGGTTTACACACACGGGTCCACACACCTTACCTATATACATGCACCACGACGGCATCACAATAACACTAATGGGCTCACCATACTATACTAAGGTTGACATAGGCAATAATAAGCACTAGTATGATGATTAATCAATAGTAAGGGAACCGAAGTCAAATAGCGTAACGAAACAAGATCAGGATGAACGTGTACAGATGAGGCGTGGATAAAGAGATAGCTTGGTTAGGTGAAGCAGAGATATAATTGTAAATTTTAAGTAAGGGAAAGAAAGATATAATAATATTCTTATAAAATACAGGAGAATAATGTGTAGATGATATAAGTTAAAATACGAAGTATGGATTAGACGAAAGAATAATTAGTATAGAGAGGAAGTGACTCTTCTGCAATCGGAACTAGATTTGCACCAAGAACTCTGGAGTAGGAAAAAACGAAGAATATAAAAACGGACATACTTGAAAAGTTGGAGTTCTCTTTCGCATAGAAAGATATTTAGAGGTCGGTACAATAAGTTGTTTGAAACAAGTTTGAGTAGTATGTATATAGTAAGAGAAGAAATGGTATATTGGATTATCGAAAAGTCATTATATGAAGGAAATAAGATATTCACATGAGTATGAAAGATATATATTAGAAAATATTATATGGTAGTAATTTAAAGATTTCGACGAAAAAGTTTCGAAATTCAAAGAATGCATTTAAGTCAACTGAAGGGTAGGAAGTCTAAGCCCATGATAAATGGTTTCAAAGACTTTAAACTGGGAGAGGAATTCAAAATAAATAATATTGCAAATACTTTTCAAAGGATCAGGATGGTAATGTGAAGTTTCAACGATTGATGATGAACGACATGAAGGAATCACATGAATCGAAAGCAAGGAAGTGAATCAAATATTCAAAGCGTAACTGCGACTAGAAAATAACTTAGTGAATCTGCTACGGTGGGATTCTATGGTCATTAGTTCAAAAGTGTAATGATTAGGAAAATGATAGAAATCAGGGGTTCTAATTACTGGGCCGACTAAAGATTAGGAGAAACTTAGCACTAAGACTTTCTAATGAACTAGACTGTAATAGAGATCTTGGGGAAAGGGTCCTTAAAGGATCAAGATTACGTTTTGCTGGGCCCGAAATTTGATAGACCCAAGCGAACGACTAAAGGAAAAACTCTAGAAATCTAATATGGTCAGGCTTGGGTGAGAGGCTACTAAGGTATTCTAAGATGAGTACGACTAAATCTTAATGAAGGTGCATGACTATCAAACTTGTACGTCTATCTAAGTCTTCCTACCACCTAAGACAAGGAAAACATTCATATTAGACTCCAATTTTATGACTCGAACGTTTCGAATGCTTCAATGGATGTTTTATTATTATCATTGTTTCGATATTTCGCAGGTGCAATGACCTGCATGGGCCACCACAAAACCTGTTACGCCCTGCTTCCCAAGTATGGAAGGCGGGACGTGAAAAGGTCCGCTCAAACTTGAAGCCGTGAAGCTATAGTCTGATAAGCGTCTGTGTGTTCATCCATTCGCAGATTCTTGCATTGCAATGAAACAACAACAATAATAATAATGAACACATGCAATAAATAACCAACATTCAAACAACATCCAATTTTTTATTCCAAACATCCATAAATAAGTCATACAATAAATACAAGAGTCTGAAACGAAAGGCCCCAAGCATGGCCGAAACTAAAACGTAGAAAAGGTGCTACGCACCGAAAACTAACAGCAGCAACTAGGAGAAACAACAGTAACTAAGAAAAATCTCTAGCTGAGACTAGGACTGGTCTCCGGTATCCTCGAACTGAACGTCGGTAGAAGCCTCAAGCATGACGTCAGCAACCTGGTAGTCCTCAGCAACAACCTCAGAATCAAAACCTGAAATGTGACACCCAAAGAGAAAATGGCACATGTCAGCAAAAATCTTCAAAAGGAAAAAGGAGACTTTTGTGCAAGGAAAAGTAAGAGTAATGACAATTATAGAATGAATGCAACTAGTAGTTTAAATATGATGACATGGCATATTATTTCATGAATGCGGCAATTTAAATGAACATGATGGTTATCATTACATGTCACGTCATAGAAGAAAGCTACTAAACAATATTTCACGATTTCACGAAAAGCATGCATGTCACGATGTGCACAGGGTTTACACCTTTTAGCTGAAGTTACTGTACGGGCACACTTCTACGCTGAGTGATCGCTTAACCATACTCCTCCACGTGTGTCTGAACTGGCGCTCAGCTTCTGGATCACGAGCCAGGAAGTGTTCTTTATTTGGCATAGGGGTGCACCTAGCCTCATTACATGCTATAGTAGTCAGAATCCTACTCGCCACAGCTTACATTTCATTTGTAGCATGTGCTACACATTCATGACAAGACATTCAATGAATGAAATAATATGTGATATGCAATATGATAGTATAAAAGCAGTTATTGAATGCGTACAGTTTATCAGAAAGTAAACGTGACACATGATATGCATGAAATGGTATGATAAGGGTGTCAGATCTAGCTTCGTTGTCAAGCTAGATCAAGTATAGCGTCAGACCTAGCTTCATTGTTAAGCTAGATCAAGCATGGTGTTAGACCTAACTTCGTTATTAAGCTAGATCAAGCATGGTGTCTTGGCGACTATCATTTCACTGCATAGTCTCTTTTACACAAAATCACAAATAGCCTAAATATGGCTTAATAATAACCGAGCAAGTTTCACTTGCCTGAAATAATCGTCCACAAGACTCAGATCAACGGGTCCCAGAAACTTCCTATGTGCTCAAACCAATCACCAACATACAGTCCCATATTATTAAACTTCAATTAGTTATTTAACCAAAGCAATGAAAATTACGATTTTTATCTTGTTAAATAGGCAGGGGTGTGGGTTCCTACGGATCGGGGTTTACCTCAACACTACGCGAGAGCTACATTGACGTCGGGTAGCGATGTCAGGGGGTTGGATTCCGGTAGCGAGCAAGGTACGGCGTCGGCTTGCGATGAAGATGTCGACAACTAGGGGCAGTGAGACAACATGTGAACGACAGACCAATGGGCGGCCTACGGTGGCACGACATCGAGCAACGACTCGACGACCGCACGAGGCAAGGGAGCCGGGGTTACGCGGCCTAAGGGAGGCGCAAGTGGCAGCTTCAAGGGGAGGGGGCCGGTCTGCTGTTGGGGCGCGGCCTGGAGACAGTTTGTACGCGGCCTGCTGTTGGGTTGCGTGCAGCAATGGCGCGAAGGGAGGCACGAATGGGGCGTCGGGCTGTGCCGTTTGTGCAAGGGGAGGCCGACAGTATAGAGGGCTGGGCGACGGTTGTAATGGAGGAGGGTTGCGTGTGGAGGTGCTGGCGGTAAGGGGAAGGGAGATGCGATGATGGCTAAGTGGAATGGCCGGACTGCTGTGTGGCTTAAGGAGGTGCGGCTTGGGCGGTTTGGGGGGTTGTGCGCTGGGCTGTCAAGGGGTGGCCGGATCTAGGAGGAGAGAGGCTGGACTGTTTTTGAGGGTACTGTGAGGTATGCATGTGACGCACTCGAAACCTACACCTAGATTCCACCCGGCGGTGTCACGGTCGCCATACGTGGTTTGGCTCCTAGGTGTCAATTTCGGGCTCTATCCGTAAGCGGTCGATGTCAAATTATTGTATAAAGGATGTCAGATCCCACATGGACGGTGACAATGTATTTGGGTTCTCAGCTTACTTTTATATCTCGAAGTAAGATGGCTATCGGGTTGAGAGGATTGGATGTGGTGTTGTTGTTGATTTAATGATAAAAAGGACTATGGTGTTAGGGATACCGCTAAGACCATCGGAGATCGACGTTGGGATAGAATCCTTACATTGCATTGGGATTAGGGGATTAATCTCCCAATTCGTACCACTCTCGTGGGTTACAATTGCGAGGTATTTCGGTGGCTGTCGTTGATGTAATAGTCGTAGCTGTCAACGTAGCGATATGTAGGGATCCTGTCTATGGAGAAAACACTAGAAGGGGGGGTTGAATAGTGTTTAAGCAATTTAAAACGATTGTTACACCAAATTAAAATGCTAACCAACAATAAAGTGTGGAATTAGAAATGAACCCAAATAAGAAACAAATGCAAACACAATTATGTTTCTAGGGTTCGGATTACCCAAGTCACTTCCCGACTTGTTCCCGGTAATCCTATGTCCCTTCTACCCGGATACCTCCGGATACTCAGGTTAGAACCCTAACTTGAGGTTCCCTTAAAAACCCACTTGTAGCAACCCTACAAGTGAAATCGAATACAATCGATGTCATTGACTCCCGCAACTTGGGAGCAAGCAAACCGCTCTCACAACCCGAGAGCAAATTCAATATACAAAAGTAATGAAATCTGAAAGCAACACTTACAATCTCCAATGCCTTGAAGTAGAACTTGAAGGAGTGGTGTGTTGTGTGTTGAAGACTCTCTTGGAAGAGAGGAGAAAGCCCTTTCTCTTGACTGCACCAATTGCCTAGAGGATCACTCTTTGGTTCTGGGTTGGAGAGCAAGAGATCAAAGATTTGGAATTCTTAGGGCTTTGGATTTGAGAGCTTTAAACTTTAGAATGAAAGCTTGAGATGAAAACTTGGAAGAATTGGTAACCTCTCAATGGAACAGTAGAAGCCCCATTTATAGGTTTCTCAAATTCACAAAACAGTTTAGGCAAAAACTCTTTTGGAATCCGTGAGAAAATTCTCAACGGATAGAATCTGAACTCGCGACAGTCGACTATTGAAGAAACCACAGTTGACTGTTGCACAGTCAGCATGGGTAGGTAAGAATTCATAACGGTAACTTACCACGTGGACAGTCGACTGATGAAGTAAAGACAGTCGACTGTTAAACCAACAGGCGACTGTAAATCCTTCTACAGGCGACTGGCGGAGAGATGGTAAGCAGAATGAAATCTGAAAATCCTGTAAGATAACAGGACAGACGACTGATGCAGATAATACAGTCGACTGTTAATCAGAACAGGCGACTGTAAATCCTTATACAGACGATTGTCAAATACCCTGAGAATTTCCAGAGAGCAGAGTAATTAAGTTGGCTCACAGACAGACGACTGTTGTAGCATAAACAGTCGACTGATCCAAGGTACAGTCGACTGTATATACAACAATAGTCGACTGGCCGTAAAAGTCAGATCAACGAAGTCTTGGGCAACAGATAGACAGGCGAATGATATACAAAACACAGCCGACTGTCACAAGGACAGGCGCCTGCGAATCGTTCATCAGTAGCCTGTGCGAAATAAACAGAAAGACCCAAAACTAGATTGTTAAAAGCTTGTGCATAACAGGCGACTGTAGAACAAAACACCGTCGACTGTTTTTGAGACAGACGACTGTAAAGCGTTCAGCAGTCGACTGTTATAAACAATCCAAGCACAATCACTAAAGAAATGGATTGGGGTCAAAGGAAAAATGATCTAATAATGTCCTAAGACAGAAATGATGATGTGTGTGAGTGCTCCATCAATGTTCTACTTCTAAGATACATACTAGAAGAGATAAAAGAAAATTACATTTACGAATTCTCTCTTCTATTCATCGTATGAGCTTGAGGACTTCATGGAGCTTCAATCATCAACTACGATCATCCAATCCATGTCATTTGCCTTCAATCAACTTTGAGTGTCATCCATTGCAAGTAGATCTTCACAATAAGCTTAGACAATGGATTAACTGCAAAATATGGGATTAGTCACAAGTATTTATGTTTGCTCATCTTTAACACCAAGCAGGAAGAAGTCCAATACTCAACATTCTCCCCCTTTTTGATGATGACAAACAAACAAACACAAAAAGATAATTAATTGTGCTTACGAGAACTTACTCCCCCTACATAGATGCCAATCAAGTTAGTCAACAAATAATATGGCATCTACATATCAATTGAAGCAAATGAGTAAGATACGTAAGATTTTAAATCAAGAAATCTCGGAATTAAAATCCATATTCAATGTAATCTTACTTCCACTGAATCTAAGGCAACTTCAATCTTAGATTCAAAGTGTTAGAACATACTTAGCACATTCATTATGAATCTTGTATGTTTATTTCTCTCCCCATATGGCATTATCCAAAAAGGTGGGAGTAAATAATAATAACAATAATCGTGCTAAATACTAACTAACAACAATCAAGGAGAATAAAGATATATGGAATCAAAAATCGCATAAAAGCACATCATATACTTATGTGAATAGAGGAATTGAAGTCCAATATCAACATTATATATAGACGAAACGAAAATAGTTTCATAAATGCATCACATCAGAGATAGCATGAATAAACCAATATCAAATCCTATATTGTCTCACAAGCACATCATAAGAGAATAAAGCATTAAAGGAGACAATATGGAAAACATCACACAGAAAAGATAATCAATTATACAGGGTGTGACACAAGATTAATCAGCAACATCATATATATATATATATATATATATATATATATATATATATATATATATATATATATATATATATATATATATATATCAAAAGTGATGTGAGAACATATCAGATGGACATCATCATGTCCAACAAAAAAAATACATCCATCACGATCACAAAAAAATACATCATGATGCCAAAAGTACATATCACATCAAGTATCTATCATAACATCAGCATACATCAGTATCAAAATATCCATCACATCATCAAAGTACAACCATCACCAAGCTAACACCACTCAAACACCTATCTAAGAGTGAGCGTCTCCAGGGGCTACAGAAGAAGAAGTAGGCTCTGTGACAGCAGGTGTATCCTCTGGAGGAGGGTCAGAAGGAGCAACAGCAGCAGTAACAGCAGCATCCTGAGTAGAAGCTACACCAGGATGCTCAACGACATCAGTGGGCTGAGGAGGCACATGAGGCTGGGGAACAAACTGTCTCAGATCCTCAGGGAAGAGTATTCCCTGATGGAGGAAAGAAAGAGACATCAACCTGTAAAGTCCAGAGACCATCTCAAAAAGAATATCACGAGATGGTGGAGCTGAGGTGGAAGGCTGGTCAGCTGGAGGAACAGTGGAGGAGGATGGAGCTGATGTGGATTTCCTCTTCTTCCAGGCACACTACAGATCTGAAGAAGATTTCGACTTTACAGACGCGTCGAGGAGAGGACCAAAGGGCATGGGCTCGTAACGAGACAAATCAATACCAAAATGTCAGAAGACAAGAGTCAAAAGACCACCGTATGGAATGTGAGAGGAGGAAGAAGTAAACTCGTCCTTGTCCATCCTGTCAAGGAGGACACCGGCCCAATTCACGGACATCCCAGAGAAAATCGCATACATACACTTCAGAATATCCTGAGACGGCTGGTCAGATGATCCATACCTCAGAAGGATGTTGGACTTCACCACTAGGTGAACTGCTCAACCTCTAGCCGAAAACATAGATGACCTGATACCAGAATCTAGGGCTAAAGGTATCTCACGAAACATATCCCCGAGGACAGAGGGGTCAAGCTCGTCAATATCAGAAATGGATATATCAGAAGGAAGAGAACCGGTACAGGGAATCCTAAGAATGGTCCCTAAGAGTGTGGGAATAATCTGAATGTGGGTTCCCTGAACAACGGTGTCAAGAACTCCGTTGGAAGAATACTCACCACGAACGCGGTTTGCATAGAAGAGCTTCACCAGAAATGGATAGGCTCGAGGGGACTCGCTCTGAGAGAAGTGAAACAGATCGACCAAGTGGGTATCAGATAGAATGTCAGAAAGTCTTGTAATGCCCTACAAGCTACTGCACAAGTACTAGAGGGGGGGGGGGGGTGAATAGTACTTTAAAAATAACAAGGAGTATAATTCCTAATTATAGTGCAAACAACTACCAAATCAATTTGCGGAAGCTTAAATTGAATGACAACAACAAAAATAACAATGCTAACAAAAGATGTTACTGGGTTCGGATCCACCCAAGTCTCTCCGACTTGTTCCCGGTGATCCTACGTCCCAACCACCCGGATCCCCTCCGGATACTTAGGTTAGAAACCCTAACCCAAGATTTCCACTATGATATCTTGTGAAAAACCTTCACACGATCAAATCATACATGCAATGGCAATAGTGAATCCCACAACCCGGGATCACAACCTTCTCTCACAACCGAGAGAATCAATAAGCAATATAAACAAGTTTATAATGAAATAAACAATCTTACCACAAAATCCTATACCTTGAGTTTTCTTACCAAATAGGTGCAAGGAGGGATTTGAGGAAGATGAAGTCACCAAGACCTAGCACCAAAGAAATGACCAGCAAAGGGTGCCTAGGAGTGATTTGGAGACTAGAATCAAGCTAGAGCTTGAAGGGCTCACCAAGAACAAACTTCTCTCAAGATGGATTCTAGATCTTGAAAGTGAGAGAATGGATTTCTTGTGAGGAAGAGAGCTTTAGAAATGAGTGAGAATGGCTATCTCTTTCATTCTCAATGAATCTCTTAATGGCAGCTCTAACCTAGAGAGAAATGACCTAGGTTCGTATTTATAGGGTCCCATAAAAACAAGTTAGGTCAAGTCCCAACGGATAGAAATCTGAGGCAACTAGTCGGTCAAAGAACAACCACTTACCGACTAGTTCATCAACTAGTCGGTCAGTCAAACGACATGGACCGACTAAGTGAAGAACTGAGAAGAGATAGAAATTCAGACCTAGAAATCTAGTCGGTCCAAGAAGACTTTCTGACCGACTAGTTTCACAACTAGTCGGTCAGTCAGTGAACGTAGACCGACTAAGAGGCAAAAACAAATAGTCTGAATACAAATTGACTTAGTCGGTCCAAGAACAAATGTTGACCGCCTAGATTATCAACTAGTCGGTCACCAAACGTTCTTAGACCGACTAACGATAAACAATAGCTTAGGAGAAATTTGGCATGTACAGTAAATCACAACTAGTCGGTCAAAGAAGCATCACTGACCGACTAGTTCACAAACTAGTCGGTCGGTGAGTCAACGTAGACCGACTAACTGTAAACAGTATTGAACAAGAAAAGATTAACTCACACTAGTCGGTCCAAGAAGCTCTGCTGACCGACTAGATCACCATCTAGTCGGTCAGTACTTCTTCTTGTACCAACTAACATGCACAAACAAGTCCGAATCGAAGCGCGATGCTTCGAGGAAGTTAGAGTGGACTTGTACTAAGATCCTAGAGCTACGATATGAGCGTTATGAAGATAGAATCGTAAGATATACTCAAGGCTTAACATTCTATAGATCGAAGCAAAAAGACTATAAATAAAACATTAATGAACGGTCTTCGAGAGCTTCGATCAATTCTTCATGACTTCCAAAACGGTCCAAGAGCTTCAACGAAGCTTTAGGCAATGAATACGAGCTTTGAGAAGTCTTGAGATGTCGCTTTGATTGTTCGCGTGAATTTGGTGACGATCTCCAATACTGCGCTCACAAATTGTTAGTTCATGAATTATTTATGTTTGCTCATCATCCAAAACCAAATCCGGGGAGTCCAATATTCAACATTCTCCCCCTTTTTGGTGACGACAAACCAACATAAATAATAATAAAAAATAATGATTCAAATGTAAAATACATACTCCCCCTGCATTGATGACACGTTAATTCCAAAATGAATATATATAAATTGCATCAATGAGACGAGTAAGATATATAACGAGAATCGATTTTTGAAATATAGGATTTTGAAAATCCTTATATATATCTTAACTCCCCCTGAATCTAACACATCAAATTAGATTCTTGGAAATTGAGTTAAATTTTCATTTGACCTATTTATTATCATTATCTCTCCCCCTTTGGCATTATCCCAAAAATGGGGGGCATACAACGACAACAACTAGGAAATGGAAAATCCAACATCGGGAGTATTAGATATTGACGATGGACCTAATTGACACCAAGGGAAAAAGTGATGAAATCAAATCAAGGTGTGCCAAATTGTCCATTATCAAAAAGCGATAATTAAAATCATCAAAAATACCATATATTTATTCATTTATTGAATAAAGAAACATACTCTCCAATATTCAATATTCTTGGTTAAATTTGTGCATGGAAAACAATTCTATACAATCATAGAAATATAATCTATTTAACCAAGTTTTTAAGCGACGAGCGACGATTTCACATATCATAGACATTGAATGAAAATTAAATGTGCACGACGAAGTAAAACAAAGAGAACATCGATGTATATATATATGAATACCAAGAGTACATCCAAAAAGACATCGAGTACATCAGAAGAAGTGCAACATACACATAAAAAAAATACATCATACATCATCGAACCATCATCAACATCCAAAGTACATCAAAATACAACACCGACATCCATAAAACCAAAATACATCAAAACAACCCCAACACTCCATCCTAACCCAAAATACTCTCAATAAGATGCATCATCCAAAGATCATAGGAGAGGCCTCGAAACAGACGATCACGAGGAAGTGGCTGGATCTGCAGTCTCCGTGGGTCCAGTCGAAGGAGTGGACTCAGGCTCTACAGGGAGGAGATGCGTGTCAACAGACGAGATCGTCGGAGCAGGGGTGGAGACATCGACGACTGGCTCAACGGCTGGGGTCTCAACAGGAACAACAGCAGACAAAACATGAGGAGGGTCGTCAGCAGGAGGAGCAGCAGCATCAGAAGTCTGATCCACTGGTGCAGAAGTCTCTGGAGCACCGGAAGTGGTGCCAGCTCCAGGAGCAGATGTGGTAGCAGCAGCAGCAGCAACAGCAGCAGTAGCAGTGGCCTCATCGCCACGAGCCAAGGAGGTGACCAGCTCATCAATATCCTCATCGTCCATCTCCTCATCCTCAGAAACAGGAGGAGGAAGCTGAACGCCCATCAAACTAGCCATACGACAGACGACCTCCTCGGTACGAGCCAAACACGACTCGTGCCGACGAAGCAACCGAACGACATCATCAAGTGTGGTGGTAGGAGGAGGGACTGAAGCAGCTGAAGGGGTGGCCTGAGATGCAGAAGGTGTCGATCGCTGCACGTGACGGAGTGCCGCAAGAGATTTCTTGACGGCCGTCGCGTTCAGAGGAGGACCAAGGGGACGCTCGTCATCAGGAGGCAAAGGAACACCGAATCGATGGAAAACCAAGGTCAGGAGACAAGGATATGGGATATGCGCAGATTTAGTGGTCTTGCGAATACACTCGAAAGAATCCATCTTATCGAGTATAATGCGAGCCCAATTAATCTCGCTACCCATAAACAGAGCGTAAATCAATTTCAGAAACGGCTGAGACGGAAGTGAAGAAGATCCATACTTGGAAAGAAGGCAGGATTTCAAGATCGGGTTAATCACCCAAGCATCCGGCTTGAATGATTTCGAAGGGACTCCTATGAAGGCAGGGGGATAACCTGGAAGATTTTGCCTAGGGTCCGCTGATCGAGGGAGGAGATATCATCGACAGAGATGTCAGATGGGAGGAGGCCACACGACGAGCAACCTATCAACTCCCCCAAGATTTCTGCCGTGAGGACTATAGGAGTCCCCAAAACAGAAGTCTCGATGGAGTGAGACTCACCGTACTGGCCCCGGACACGATTGGCATAGAATAGTTTGACCAGGCGAGGATAGGGTCGGGGGTTCGCCTTAGGGTCATATCTAAGGTAGTCCAATAGGCCACTATAGGAGAGCAGATCAGCAAGGCCAAGAAAATCAGAAAACTGAACGTAATGCTCCAACAGCAGTGGGCAGTGCTCTATACGGTTGTACACTGCTAGACACTGAGGGTCGTCGCGGCACAACGATATATCTACACCGCCGACTGGCATTGGACCTTTACCCTTAGCCTTACGGGGCTTAGGAGGAGGTGGAGGAGGGGGTGGAGTAGGTGCCTTCTCAGGATGTTCAGGAGTGTATTCTTCCTCAGAATCATCCTCGGAATCACTACCTGAACGCTCACCGGGAGGAGTGGGTGCACAGAACTTCTTAGGCTTAGGTTTAGGCTTGGAAGATTGTCCGGTAGGTTTAGGCTTGGACGTCCTCTTCCGCTTCAACAGAGTTGAAGACGAAGAGGGGGGTCGAGTGGTCTTGGCCCTACGCTTAGGAGGGGTCGAAGCGGTCGCTGCCTCTACGGTCATGGGGGATGCCCCAGAAGAGGTAATCAGGAGTCTCGTTCTTGCCATGATCACGGCACAACGAGTACAAACAAGCGATGAAGATCAAACACTCCTAAGCTTAAACCCTAGAACCTAAGACAATCAAGCACAAATCCCTAAGATAAATTTCGAAACCCTAGAGCCTAGAAGTGAAAACAAGATCTAGAACAAACCCTAGGGATGCAAAATGAGATCTAGGAAGGAGGGAGATACCTAGGGGAGTGGTCGACGGCGACGGGCGGCGGAGATGGCCGGAAAAGTGGACGGAGATCGACGGGAAGACGAAGGGTCTCGATCGGGTTTAGGGGGGTTTTCGAGCAGGGGATAAGAAGAAGACCGACTAGAATGCAAAACGATCGGATAGAGTAGGATTAAGTCGGTCGGGAATGCGAAAAGACGCGACTGCCCTAAAGCACTTAGTCGGTCACAGTTCAAGCATTGACCGACTCGATTACGATCTAGTCGGTCGGTCAATGAGCTTAAACCGACTAAGTCGAAACAGAGGCAAACAGAAAATTTTAGGGCAAGAGTTAGTCGGTCACAGTATAATCACTGACCGACTAGTTTTCAATCTAGTCGGTCGGTAAGAGAACTGTGACCGACTAAAAGAAGTCAATGACAGGAGAAAGTTAAAGCTTGAACTAGTCGGTCTGAGTTCACTAGTTGACCGACTAGATGAGCATCTAGTCGGTTGGCTGATGAACTGCAACCGACTAGAAGAGTCCAAAAGTTGATAAATGAGTTCTCTTCATAAAAACACTTGGATGAAACATCTTAACCCTCTCATAAGTCATCTAAACTACCCCATTAAACGTCGAAATCTTAAATACGACATTCAAATAAGAATTCGAGCAAAAATTCAAACATATCACATAAAATCCCCAAAAATTCAATAAATCTAGCATGAACGAAATATTGCGAAATATAATATCATGCAAGATAATTGAATGAAACATGAATCCTATATCTCGGATTCACCCATAATCCCAAATTCTCGACGCAACCGCACAAAGGAGTCCTCCTTTAGGGGGTTCGTGAAAATATCGGTGATTTGCTTTTGGGTTTCAACGTACACTAATATGATGTCCTTTTTAGCAACATGATCATCTAAAAAATGGTGTCGGACATCTATGTGTTTAGATCGGGAATGGTGCACCGGATTCTTTGAAAGACAAATAGCACTTTGGTTATCCACCATGATAGGGCTAGTATCACAATGAATACCAAAATCCTTCAGTGTGTGTCTCATCCAAAGAACCTGGGCACAAGCGGCACCGGCGGCAATGTATTCCGCCTCGGTGGTTGAAAGTGATACCGAATTTTGCTTCTTGGAAAACCAAGAGACAAGGGAATTTCCTAGAAAATGGCAAGTGCCACTAGTACTCTTCCTGTCGGATTTGCATCCCGCATAATCAGCGTCACTATATGAGACTAACTCATATGTGCTAGACTTCGGATAAAGTAATCCAAAATCTAAAGTGTAACTTAGATAGCGAAAAATACGTTTAACCGCTACTAAGTGAGAATCCTTAGGTTGAGACTGATAACGAGCACAAATACAAACGGCAAACATAATATCGGGCCTACTTGCGGTAAGATAAAGTAAACTACCTATCATACCTCGATATAGACGAATGTCTACATCTTTTCCGCCCGTATCTTTATCAAGATGCGTTGTAGTGCTCATAGGAGTCTTTTTCCCGGAGGCATTCTCCATTCCAAATCGCTTTAGCAACTCCACCATGTACTTCGTTTGGTGGATGAAGATTGCATCGGTCAATTGGCGAATTTGGAGACCTAAGAAATATTTGAGTTCGCCCATGTGGCTCATCTCAAATTGTTCCTTCATAACATTAGAAAACTCTTCGCAAAGAGTGAAGTTAGTAGCACCGAAAATGATATCATCAACAAAAATTTGAACTAATAAAATATCATTATTCGCATGCTTAACAAAAAGTGTAGAATCGGCTTCGCCCATTTTAAAATTCAAATCCAAAAGAAAATTCTTTAGGCGATCATACCAAGCTCGAGGAGCTTGTCTCAAACCATAAAGAGCTTTCTTTAGTTTAAAAACATGATTTGGAAATTTTTCATTTATGAAGCCCGGAGGTTGAGAAACGTAAACTTCCTCAACGACATCTCCGTTCAAAAATGCACTTTTAACATCCATTTGAAATAATTTAAAATTTTTATGGCATGCATAAGACAATAATAGTCTAATTGATTCTAATCTAGCTACCGGAGCGAAGGATTCTTCGAAATCGATACCTTCCTCTTGGCGATAGCCTTGAGCTACTAACCGAGCTTTGTTCCGGACGACGACTTGGTTTTCGTCGGTTTTGTTCTTGAAGATCCACTTTGTCCCTATGACGGTGTGGTTCTTTGATGGCAAAGGAACAAGCTCCCATACCTCATTCCTCTCGAATTGAATGAGTTCCTCCTCCATGGCAAGTATCCAAGCACTATCTTCGCACGCTTCAACTATATTCTTTGGCTCTATCGATGAGGCAAAGGCACAATTGGCGAAGTGGTGGACTTGCGATCTCGTCTTGACACTATCATGAATATTGCCAATGACTTGCTCATGGGGATGGTCGCGAACGGTATGAAGCCGCTTGGGAATACCTTGATCACTAGGCACATTCTCAACAACTTCATTAGTCGGGTTAGTATCACTAGAATCAATTGAATCAATAGACTTAGAGTTTTCAAACGAATCACATAAAACATCCATAGAGTCATCATCATTTGAAATTCTAGGAGTAATAAAATTCTCATTAAAAGAGACATGAAGTGATTCCTCGATCGTAGAGGATCTTTTGTTGTATATCCGGTAGGCTTTGCTACGTGAGGAATACCCAACAAATATCCCCTCATCCGATCTCGGATCAAACTTGTCCAAATTATCATATGTGTTTTTAATAAAACATTTTGCGCCGAAAACACGAAAATGTTTAACTTGAGGCAATCTACCAAACAACAATTCATAACAAGTTTGTTTGGTGCCGGGCCTCAAAAGTATTCTATTAAACACATAACAAGCGGTGTGTACCGCTTCCGCCCAAAATTGATAACCAAGTTGACTATCTTCGAGCATAGTGCGAGCACACTCCACAAGCGTTCTATTCTTCCTCTCAACAACACCATTTTGAGGAGGTGCGAGAGGGAAAGAAAACGTGTGAGTAATTTCAAGATCATCACAAAAATTTGAGAAAGACTCATTCTCAAATTCACCCCCATGATCACTACGAATAGTAACAATGGTGGTTCCGATGAGATTTTGTACTTTCTTCACAAATATTGTGAAGTTTTCAAAAGCTTCATTTTTATTACATAAGAAAAATACCCATGTAAATCTAGAATAATCATCGACGATGACAAGTCCATATCTTGCATTTCCTAAGGAAGCAACTCTAGTTGGCCCAAATAAATCTAGATGTAATAGCTCTAGTGGCCGTTTAGTAGAAATGCTTTTCTTAGGTTTAAATGAAGATTTAGGAAGCTTGCCACGTTGACAAGAATCACAAAAACTTTTCTTTTCAAAAACGAGCTTCGGAAAACCTTTAATGGAATTTAATTTTGAAAGCTTATAAAGTGTTCTAAAGTTCACATGTCCAAAGCGTCGATGCCATAAGTGTTGTTCACTTGTGTTGGCAACGAGACATTGTTCATATGACTTAGGAAGATCCAAAATATAAATATCTTTATGGCGTGTGCCGGAAAATAATAACTTATTATTATCATTTGAAATATGACACAATCCTTTCGCAAAGCTAACTTTGTAACCTTTGTCACAAAGTTGGCTTATTGAAATAAGATTATGATTTAAACCATTGACTAGATAAACATCACTAATTAAGGGTTTAGACGGGTTACCCACTTTACCAACACCGACGATGGTTCCGCTCTCGTTGCCTCCAAATACGACGCGGTTTCCATTTGCAATGGGAACTACTCCGGAGAGCAATTGAGCGTCACCCGTCATGTGTTTTGAACACCCGCTATCGAGTATCCAATTCCCTTTGGAGCTAAATTTAAATTTGTTGCTCCTTTTCTTTTTCTTTTCCTTGAGTACCTAAAGATAGAAAATTTCATATCATGGTACCCAAGGTCATTGGGTCCTCAAAGGTTAGACCTATGGAAGCCAAGTCCAATTGGACTTAGACTTCCCCACATAATTTCTACTATGCACAACATCCGAAAAATAAGCATTCATATATACTTGTTTTTCATCCATGCTTGTGTCCTTTGGGCTCCAAATAGTGAAAATCTTGGGAGCCCTCATCCTATTGGGTGCATGCATGCGACGTTGATTTCTACGTGATGCATGTTGTGGATAGGCATACGGAACATGATGGAATGGTGCACGACGAGAATTATTCATATGATGAGGTGGGTGAACATATGCATGTGTGGGAACACGTGCGTGAGGGTGTCTCACATGGTGTGCACGTGCCCGAGAATGTGTTGCATAAAAATAATCATATGTGTGAGACGGTGGAGTAGGACGTGTGTTCCTACGTGGCATGGTATTGGTGTACATATAAGCATGCCCCTTCTTTGGAGGTCCACCCAAAGTGGGTTTCTTTCCGAAAGAGGGTGTGGACGAGGTGGAAGCACCATTGGTAGATGAACTACCAATAGAGTGTTTGCTACCACTCGTAGAGTCACCGGAAGTTGGCCTAACAAAAGTAGTGGCCGCTTTGGATGGACATCCCATCATATACCCCAAACCAATGTGGTGATCAGTGTTCTAAAAATCGGCCTGGGCGGCCGCCTAGGCGGCGCCTAGGCGCTAGGCGGCCAGTAAACGCCCCGATTATGGCCTGGGCGGTCAATCTGGGCGTTTTGGGGATTAATCGGCCGCCTAAGCGTTCTGGGCGGTGTCTGGGCAGTCTGGGCGGTTCCTGGGCGGTTCCTAGGCGATTTCTGGGCGGTTTCTGGGTGTTTTTGGTAAATGGCTTAATCGCACAAGAGTATCTTTTAAATTTTATTTTGTTGCACACAAATACTCTAAAGTAGGTAAACTAGATTTGATTTAGTATGTATTAAATAATTGATGTATTTTAAATAATATATATATATATATTTATATATAAACATAAATATATTATATAAAAATAAATAAAATAATTAAAAACTACAAATCCGCCTAGGCTGATTAATCCCCGATTAATCCCCGATTAATGCTCTGGGCGCTGGGCGCTAGCAATCCGAACGCCTAGCACCTAGCGTTTTTTACAACCTTGGTGGTGATTGGCTGGAAGTAAGTCACTTAGGATTTTATCCAAATGGTCCTTACCCTTATTGAATTTATTAATTCGGCCTAATGTGTTCTCATATTTCTCTTTGAGAGAACGCATAGAAGTATCCAAGTTGGATACTTGCGATGTGAGCACATAAACACGAGATTTAAGATTCTCGTTCTCAATACTCAAAGTCGAGTTTTGAGAAGTTAAATCCGCTATCCTATGTTCTTCCGGATCATCGATGCTAACATGTTCAAGTTTATATTTGAGATTAACAATCTCATTTCTTAACTCTTCAACAACGGTGTCGTTGTTGGTGATGATAGTCTTAGGCGAGGTTTGAATGCTAGCTAGGTCATCTTTTACTTTAGTATATCTATTTACTAATTTAGTGTATTTAGACCATAAATGAGAGTTAGCATCCCTAAGATCATCCATAGTTACCTCATCGCCTTCGTCGTCGCTATCATCGGAGTAGGAAGATCCTTGATCATGCTCCTCTCTTGCCATGAAGCACATGTGCGCTTGCTCCACTTTCTCATCGTCCGACTCGCCGCTTGAGGAATCCTCGGAGTCGGTGAATGTTGCTCCGACAAGTCCCTTTTTGTACCCCTTTTTGTACTTCTTGGACTTGTCGAACTTCGGCGCCTTCCACTTCTCCTTTTGCTTGTTTTGAGGACAATCCGCTTTGATGTGTCCTGGCTTATTGCATTTAAAGGACAAAGGTGGAGAGGCGTTAGTAGAAGTAAATTTAGATTTTTGTTTGAAGTTACCCTTTCGGAAGAAGCGATTGAACTTCTTTGCCATGAGTGCAATGGATTCAATGTCCATTTCTTCTTCTGAGTCCTCATCATCGGTAGAGGTTGATGAAGCCGCCTTGAATGCAATCGCCTTTTTCTTAGGCACGTCTTGGTTCAAATAGGACTTCATCTTTTCTTGTAACTTCACCTTGCTATCTTTGCGTACCTCGTATGACATCAAAGTACCCATCAATTGAACTACGGTATACTTATTCATGTCATTACCTTCCTCGATAAAGAAGGTACGTTTCTCCCAAGAAGAAGGAAGTCCTTCGATAAGCTTCGAACACTTCTCCTTTTGGGTGTAGGTTTTGCCGAGAGCTTCCAACTCGTTCATTATGTCGACGAAGCGAGCATAATACTCCTTCATCTTTTCTCCCTGTTCCATATGAAACAATTCGTAATCTCTATTGACTACCACGAGTTTAGAATCTCTTACCCGACTCGTTCCTTCATGAAAAATGAGGAGCGAATTCCAAATTTGATATGCACTCTTACATGTGCATATCTTATTAAAATCTTCGGGTTCCAATGCACATTGTAAAGCATTCATTGCTTTGGCATTTGTAATCTCCGCGGCGACCTCCACGGTAGTCCACTTGTCGAAATCTTCTTCGGTAGGCACATTGTACTCCGACATGGTAATTCTCCACAATGAGGCGCTCCGGAGGAACGTTTCCATCCGGCATTTCCAATATCCATAATTGACGCCGTTGAAGAATGGAGGCCTAGTCGAGGAATGTCCTTCCATGACTGAAGACGCTCCTTCACGGTTCCTGAAGGTGCCATAGTCGGAAGGTGGACGCACGGTCTTGTTGTCGTTGGCAGACATAGCTCAGTATCTGGCTCTGATACCAAATGTAATGCCCTACAAGCTACTGCACAAGTACTAGAGGGGGGGGGGTGAATACTACTTTAAAAATAACAAGGAGTATAATTCCTAATTATAGTGCAAACAACTACCAAATCAATTTGCGGAAGCTTAAATTGAATGACAACAACAAAAATAATAATGCTAACAAAAGATGTTACTGGGTTCGGATCCACCCAAGTCTCTCCGACTTTTTCCCGGTGATCCTACGTCCCAACCACCCGGATCCCCTCCGGATACTTAGGTTAGAAAACATAACCCAAGATTTCCACTATGATATCTTGTGAAAAACCTTCACAAGATCAAATCATGCATGCAATGGCAATAGTGAATCCCACAACCCGGGATCACAACCTTCTCTCACAACCGAGAGAATCAACAAGCAATATAAACAAGTTTATAATGAAATAAACAATCTTACCACAAAATCCTATACCATGAGTTTTCTTACCAAATAGGTGCAAGGAGGGATTTGAGGAAGATGAAGTCACCAAGACCTAGCACCAAAGAAATGACCAGCAAAGGGTGCCTAGGAGTGATTTGGAGACTAGAATCAAGCTAGAGCTTGAAGGGCTCACCAAGAACAAACTTCTCTCAAGATGGATTCTAGATCTTGAAAGTGAGAGAATGGATTTCTTGTGAGGAAGAGAGCTTTAGAAATGAGTGAGAATGGCTATCTCTTTCAATCTCAATGAATCTCTTAATGGCAGCTCTAACCTAGAGAGAAATGACCTAGGTTCGTATTTATAGGGTCCCATAAAAACAAGTTAGGTCAAGTCCCAACGGATAGAAATCTGAGGCAACTAGTCGGTCAAAGAACAACCACTGACCGACTAGTTCATCAACTAGTCGGTCAGTCAAACAACATGGACCGACTAAGTGAAGAACTGAGAAGAGATAGAAATTCAGACCTAGAAATCTAGTCGGTCCAAGAAGACTTTCTGACCGACTAGTTTCACAACTAGTCGGTCAGTCAGTGAACGTAGACCGACTAAGAGGCAAAAACAAATAGTCTGAATACAAATTGACTTAGTCGGTCCAAGAACAAATGTTGACCGACTAGATTATCAACTAGTCGGTCACCAAACGTTTTTAGACCGACTAACGATAAACAGTAGCTTAGGAGAAATTTGGCATGTACAGTAAATCACAACTAGTCGGTCAAAGAAGCATCACTGACCGACTAGTTCACAAACTAGTCGGTCGGTGAGTCAACGTAGACCGACTAACTGTAAACAGTACTGAACAAGAAAAGATTAACTCACACTAGTCGGTCCAAGAAGCTCTGCTGACCGACTAGATCACCATCTAGTCGGTCAGTACTTCTTCTTGTACCAACTAACATGCACAAACAAGTCCGAATTGAAGCGCGATGCTTCGAGGAAGTTAGAGTGGACTTGTACTAAGATCCCAGAGCTACGATATGAGCGTTATGAAGATAGAATCGTAAGATATACTCAAGGCTTAACATTCTATAGATCGAAGCAAAAAGACTATAAATAAAACCTTAATGAACGGTCTTCGAGAGCTTCGATCAATTCTTCATGACTTCCAAAACGGTCCAAGAGCTTCAACGAAGCTTTAGGCAATGAATACGAGCTTTGAGAAGTCTTGAGATTTCGCTTTGATTGTTCGCGTGAATTTGGCGACGATCTCCAATACTGCGCTCAAAAATTGTTAGTTCATGAATTATTTATGTTTGCTCATCATCCAAAACCAAATCCGGGGAGTCCAATATTCAACAAGTCTCTCAGCAGCAAAGGCAGGAAAAGCGATGTACCATTCCCTAAGAAGATTGATCCCTAAGAGAGAGTGAAATTTTGCCAAGCAAAGATCATCTCGGCAAAGAGAAACTAGGGGATCAATAGGGGGTACGACAGGAGGCTCTTCTCCAGAGCTCGAATCAGAAGCAGACTAATGGGGAGCGGCAGCAGTAGGCTCATTGATGGTAACATCAATGGGCTTCCGCTGACGCTTGATCAGGGGCTAAGCATCGGAAGAAGATGCTGAAAGAGAATATCCTTGCGAAACAGAAAGCGAGGGAGAATCAGCTTGTTTGGTACGAGCTTTGTAGGGCTTCTTCTTCTTGGCTATAGGTTTCTTGGGTGCCCTAGGTTTCTTAGAAGCAACAATTTTCTCTTTTCCCTTGGTTTTGGGTGCCATGGAAACGCGAGGGGGAGAGAGAGAGAGAGAGAGAGAGAGAGAGAGAGAGAGAGAGAGAGAGAGAGAGAGAGAGAGAGAGAGACGATGGACGAAGAAATCGAAAGACAAAAATCTGGGAAGACGAAGCAGTTTAATCGGAGGAGAGAGAAACACAAGAGTCGAAATGAATAGTCTCGAAGTATATAAGAAAGAGGGAATAAATCTGGGCCGTTGGATCAAAGAATCAACGGCTCGGATCACATTAGTGAACCGTCACGAACAGTAGACAGTCGACTGATGAACAAAAGTCAGTCGACTGGATGAAGTGATAAGAATTAGTCTCAGGAAGACAGACAGTCGACTGTTGAGTAAAATACAGTCGTCTGTCCGATGGACAGTCGACTGTACGATACACATCAGCCGGCTGACCGAGAATCAATAAACTTCATCAAAACGACAGAGAGCTCTGTAAAAATTTCGACAGAGAGAACAATCGCCTGATGACTAAAGTTCAGTCGCCTGTTAAAATAACAGTCGACTGGAAAATAGTCATCAGTCGTCTGTACGAAAGTTACAAATTCTCAGACAGAGGTGATAGAGTAGGGCAGTCGACTGTCGAAGAAAAGACAGTCGTCTGTCCTGGTCCAAAAATGCACAGTGAGATGCAAATCCAGAGAATAAGAACACTCACCCAAGGACCTATACTCTAAACACAAACTCAACATAAAAACAATATAATTCGATAAATCGATCGAAACACAAATCTCTAAGAACAATCTCAAAGAAATCATGAAATCACATAAATCACAATTGCCTTTCTTAAACACATATGAAGCATATATCAAAGGAAGAAAGATAATATGATGACATAAGCTCAAAAGGTGTTATAACATGTATATTGAGGTTCTAGATTTCAGATTCACCCATAATTCCTAATTCTCCACGCAACCTCACAAATGAATCTTCTTTAAGAGGTTTTGTGAAGATGTCGGCAATTTGTTTTTGGGTTTCAATGTACTCTAAGATGATGTCCTTCTTAGCTACATGATCATTAATAAAATGGTGTCTCACATCTATGTGTTTGGTACGGGAGTGGTGTATCGGATTCTTTGAAAGACATATGGCACTTTGGTTATCAACCATGATCAAGCAAGTATCACAGTTGACACCATAGTCCATAAGAGTGTGTCTCATCCAAAGAACTTGTGCACATGTAAGACCCGCATCAATATATTCCACTTCAGTCGTGGATAATGATACCGAATTCTGTTTCTTAGAAAACCAAGAAACCAAGGAATTTCCTAGAAAATGGCAAGTGACACTAGTACTTTCCTGTCGGACTTGCATCCGCAAAGTCGGCATCACTATATGAGATTAAGTCATATGTGCTAGATTTAGGGTAAAGTAACCATAATCTAGAGATTGATCGAGATAACGAAATATTCGTTTAACCGCAATCAAGTGTGACTCCTTAGGTCTAGCTTGATATCTAGCACACAAGCATACAGAAAACATGATATCAGGCCTACTAGCGGTTAAGTAAAGTAAGCTACTGATAATACCTCGATATAGACGAACGTCTACATCTTTTCCGTTTTCATCTTTGTGAAGGTGGGTAGTAGTGAAGGATCCTGCCAAAACAGAGTTAGGATCGATAATTAAAGTTGAGACTTACGCTTGCGTATGCGGAACGGTAGTCTCGGAACTTTGCCTTCGGATTCGCCACGACGGATCGAGTCTTCTCACGAACGGAGTAAGGCTATTAATCCACAATCTAAATCTCTATTTTAGATTAAGAACTTGGATAGAGGAAGAGAAAGGATTTCTGCAGAGCTTCGCTAGAATGAAGTTGCATGCATGAATGCCATGCAAAAGTGTAAGAAATGGCTTACCCTTGGGTCTTATTTATAGCCCCCAAGGTAGTTATTTTAGGGTAAATTGTTCCTTTGGAACAATTTAATTAAGGTGTACCATGATACAAGGCACATTATAAGCTTAAGTTGTACCATATGCATGGTACAACATAAGCTTAAGATATTCCCCCTTTATTAGCCATATGTCGCATGCACTTATGCATATATAAAGCGACTTTCCTACTCATCCAGAGATCCTCTCCGCAAGGGAACATATCCCTTTGCACACGACTTCGTGTACGCGACGTTCGAGGTCCGTATTCCCTCGTACATCCCCCACAAGGGTGTACAAACGTCTTCCATATCCAACATCTCCCACTCACACTTGAGGGGATTGTAAGAGAACGTCTTTCCCTTAGTTCTTTCATCTATCATACCGAGAAATAGACCGTGCGACCGTCATGCGCGTAGAGTCTGTTGTTGTGCACTTGTTAGAGATACACAACGACCTCGAAGGTGCAAAGTTGAGTAGTTCAACACATGCTTTACCCTAGATTATTTCTTCACATTTCTTGTACTTTATATTCAACAATTGAATCCCATCTGGATTACAATTGGCTGGCCAGCTTTGAATCATTTAAAGTCCAAATGTGAATATGAAATCAATCTTCCTCTTCTTGCGAACCTTTTGATCTTGACTTGATTCGCTTTTCTAACGTGCCCCGCCGAGCCGAATTACCATAGCCCATTAGCAACACGCTAAGATAGCGATCATCTCGTCAAATCTAAAGGAACCAATTGGAGTCCTTGAGGGTAAGAGTTAAGACCCATATGGCCTTTGAGTCTCACATAATAGCAAACACTATTGCTACTAACTCAGTGGTCGAAATGCATACGTGGTATGAACACGTATTACAACATCACTCCTTTCCCAGGGAGAGTATGTCTTAATGATGTTGTACGGATGAAAGATCAGACACCACAGTGCCTATCTTTTGAGTCCCCTTACTACTCAGGAAATATTCCCGGACTCTCATCCTGCATAAGACAGATAGGATTAAAAAATCCAATGAGATCTCTTTATCCTTGTGATACAGATCTCAGATCTTTTGTAAGCATCCATATGATGCAGATCTTTCATTCGACTATCTTTGTTAAAGTCATGACTCTAAATCATTCGTCTAATGATTTTGACTTTAAACTAGTCTCATCTCTATCTTATCCATCTGATAAGATAAGGCGGTTGCTCATGTGAGAGAGCCAACCTTAATCTGTCCGACATACACACAATTCAGCTGAGATTTCAAAAATGTACACAAACATTTCTTTAAGAAATTCATATGCAATGTTTGAAAAAGAACTTATTCTTTTAATAAATTTGATCTTTCTCAGACATGGGAATATATATTGGTACAACTCAGCTCTTACGCAATCCTTGGGATGATAAGTGTTTATAAAACACATTTCTGGGGATCGCTTTCGTAAGCTGATCCTCTATCATCTCATGCGTAGATATGTACCTTATGTCTACCTTCTTAGTTTTATCATAGTCTTTTGCAAATCTGCAGTTCCTTTAAGATACTGCATTATCCTCTTAACCGCTTTCCAGTGTTCTTGCCTTGGGTTGGATTGGTAACGACTTACCATTCCAACGGCAAAACAGATGTCCGGTCTTGTATGCATCATAGCGTACATAAGACTATCAACTGTACTGGAATATGGAACTTTTTCCATAATTTCCTTTTCCTTTTGGTTCTTTGGACATGATTTCAGATATAAATTATCGCATCTGCTTATAGGAGTATCAATTGGACTTGCCGTCCTACATATTAAACCGTTCTAGAACCTTCTTTATATAAGTCTCTTGTGAAGGAGAAAGAAGTTTCTTTGAACGATTCCTTGAAATCTTAATTCCAAGGATATATGTGGCTTCCCCAAGTCTTTCATCTCAAAACTGATGAAAGTCAAGCCTTGATATCCATCACAAAGCCCTTGTCATTTCTGGTTATTAAAATGTCATCTACATATAGAGACATAATAACATGCTTGCTTTTAAATCCTCTTGATATATACACAGTTATCTTCATCAAGCATGGAAAATCCATTTGATAAGACAACTTCTTGAAATCGTATATACCATTGCCTCGAGGATTATTTAAGACTATATATGGACTTACGAAGTTTACAAACCTTATGTTCGTTTCCTTCTTTTACAAACCCTGTTGGTTGTTCCATATAGATCTCCTCGTCCAATTCTCCATTGAGAAAGGCATTCTTTACATCCATCTGATGTAGTTTGAGGTCTAAGCAAGCTACCATTGCCAGAATCATGCGAATCGAGGTAAAACTCACAACAGGTGAGAATGTCTCTTCGTAGTCTATCCCTTCCTGTTGCGTAAAACCTTTCGCGACAAGGCGAGCTTTATATCTATCTTATAGAGCCATTAGCCTTATGCTTGATCTTGAGAACCCATTTGTTCCCAATTGCTCTACGTCCTCTGGGTAAGTTAACTAAGTCCCAGACTTGGTTAACTTTCATGGATTTCAATTCCTCCTTCATCGCTTCCATCCATTTGTCTTTTGCAGGGCATGATACGGCATATTTGAGATTCTTCAAGTCCTTGTTGACTCGAATTTAGATCAATCCTAATATCACTCCCACTTGAAATGTCGTTAGAATTGCTCCCACTTGGATCATTATTCCCGTATGGAATAGGATAATCGTCATTCGTATAATCCATTGGTGAAGGTTGAAAAGTATTTTCGTTTTCACCAAGAATTCTCCCACTCGAATGAGGTAATCCTTCTTGATCATAAATCTCAAATAGAGATAAGTCCTGACTTATCTCGCCCTGTCTTGGAAACTCGTTTTCCAAGAAAGTGACATCCCTCGACTCAAACTCAATTAGCCCACCATTGTCTTCTTGACTAACAAAAACATAACCTTTGGAGTTTTCTGCGTATCGTATAAAGATACATTTCCTTCCCCTTGGCCCAAGTTTGCCATACTTATGGGAGGAAATATGTGCGTTGAATGCACAAACTCAAGGTTTCAAAAATGTTTAAGTCAGGAGATCTTTGGTTCCACAACTCATAAGGAGTGGAGCTAACTGATTTCGAGGGTACGCGGTTTAAAATGAAAACGGCTGTCAATAATGCATCACCCCAAAAGGTGATTGGTAAGTTAGCTTGAGCCATTATTGAACGGACCATTTCCATTAAAAATCCTATTTCTCCTTTATGCAACACCGTTTTGTTGAGGAGTATAAGGCATAGTTACCTGATGTACTATGCCTTTGTCATCACAAAGTTCCTTAAAACTTGTTGATTGATATTCACCGCCCCTATCGGTTCGCAAGATCTTAATTTTGCGATCTAATTGATTCACCACTAAACTCATATAGTTTTTAAAGCAAGCCAAAGCTTCACTTTTGTGGGATATCAAAATAGATATGTCCGAATCGGGTGAAATCATCAATAAAAGTGATGAAATAGGACTTTCTGCGTCTTGTCTAGACATTCATCGGACCACATATGTCCGAATGGATAAGCTGTAATGGAACCTCGGCCCTTGTGCCGGTTCCAAAACGGCTTGCGACAAGATTTCCCCACAAGGCAATGTTCACAGGTCGACATTTTCAACCTTTGAAATATTGGATAGAAGGCCACGTTTGGTAAATCTATCCATACGCGTTGGTCCAATATGACCAAGCCTTGTGTGCCAACAAATTATATTAGACTCATTAGTCAAAGAATTTGTCACAAGGAAATGAGAAATCATACATTGTACTTATTACAATGAATCCTTTAAATACATAACCCAGAACCAATAAAGGAATAATTATTACAAAATAGGTCCATATTACAATCATGAAGGAACCAGCTATAACCAAGACCCATTAAATTGACCACAGTTATAATATTCCTTTGAATATATGGAATGAAGAGAACATCATGAAGTAGGAAAGTGCGGCTGTTGTCCAAGACTAGCTTGCGAGTCCCAACGCCTTTCACTTCAACACGTGTGTTGTTTCCTATATTGATCCACTTCATTCCTTGGGGTATCCGGTGATACTCCATGAAGGACCGTCTGTCCTTTGTTATGTGGTCGGTGGCACCTGAATCAATTATCCAAAAATGGATTAGATTCCACAAGAAATAGTGGACTAGAAACAATTATGTAACTAGTATTACAAGTTACCTCGTCATTTCCACTCGTACACGAACGAGCATAGTGACCGAGCTTGTTGCACTTGAAGCACTTGATCCTTTTCAAGTCTTTCTTCTTGTGCCATTTCTTGTGCCCACCCTTATGTTTGGGTTCCTTGGTAGACTCAGGTTGCTTATTACGTTCATTAGAAGACTTCGAACGATCTTTACGTTTCTTTCCCCCGTGTGGGGAACTAGCAACCATGTGCACTTCTGCACTTGGCTTGGCAGCCGCAAGCCGCTCTTCCTCTAATTCGAGGTGCTTGGAAACATCGTTGAAGGTCTTGATGCTCTCATTATGAGTGAGATGCATCTTCATCTGATCCCACCCATTTGGTAGGGAACGTATGACTGCTTGGATTTGTTGCTCATTTGTGAGCACATGACCTGCATCCTTTAACTCCGAGATAAGGTTCGTCATATGTCGCAGATGTTTCCCCATGGAATGATCTGGACGTTTCTTATATGAATCGAACTTTATAGTTAAGGAGCGAAGTTTGGACACCGATGTGCCACCGAACTTCTCCTCTAGCTTGGACCATATGTCCATGGCTAGGTCATGTTCTCGGAAGATGCGCATTATGTCATCAGCCATACTGCTTAATAACGTAATGCGTGCTATCTTGTTCTTCCGAGACCAAGCATCAAAAGCTTCCTTGTCTCGTCGGTGTTGGGCCGTAGTGCCCAACTCAGGTTCAATCATAACGTTCTTTAGAGTTTCGAGCACTTCTTGCTCCTCTAGAACGTATTGTATCTTGATGGACCAAAGTTTGTAATTATCGCCGTTGAGTTTTTCACCTTTGTTTAACTCAGCGACGATATTCTTTGAAGCGGAAGATATTTTACTTTTAAAATGCTGCAAAAGACACAAAAACGAAGGTTTGATCAAAACATTTTATAAAACTTCTTAAAATATAACTCCCACTTGAAATGATAATAGAATATCCCATTTGGATAGTTCTAAAAATTCAAATCCCACTTGGAATTATATTGTATTTGATAAGTTACTTTCGAAAAATATTGAAGATGTTGTTCTAGAATCGAAAAGGTCTCTATGATTCCAATCACCATCTAGAACAACCTTCAATATTCCCCCATCACTTATCAAACAATCGTACTCTTATAGTACTTCGCAGCGGAAAATCAATTTTGAAAAACATATCTTTCAAAATGGAATAGGTGAGAGTTTGCGCAAAGAATTTTAACGCAACAATTGCCAAGCCACGAGACCTGTTCTACACACCCATGGGTTAGATAACCATGGCCGGATCGTGGTAGGACTTGGAATTCTAAATTGCGCTATCCCGATTTAAGGACGGGACATAACCTATTTGAAAACACCTTTTTCAAAAATTTGAAATACATTGGCTAATCTCCGTAGAGTAGAGCACAACGTCATAAGTACATTGGCTAATCTCCGTAGAGTAGAGCACAATGATATGGCTAATCTCACATGAAGTAGAGCATTACGGCTAATCTTCAAGGAGTAGAGCACTACGGCTAATCTCGCATGAAGTAGAGCACTTTGGCTAATCTTCAAGGAGTAGAGCCCAAGGAAAAACTTCATTAAAACGTTAGTCCCGTATGAACTAGTCGGCTCTGTGGTTAGCCCCGTATGGGCTAATCGGCACATTCGAGTTTGACCAAGGCCTTTTGTCACCCCGTATGGGTCAGTTGGCAAGTTTGCAGTCGACCCAGACCTTCTGTCGGATTGGTCGACCAAAAACACCAAATTGGTCGACCAATTTTTGGTTTGCAACATCTTCCCGGCCAGGGCCTCTGCCCTGGCCGAGGCTTGGCCAAGGGCCGGCCAGGGCCTCTGCCCTGGCCGGCCAGGGGCCCTGGCCCCTCGGCCAGGGCCTCTGCCCTGGCCGAGGCCGGCCAGGGCCTCTGCCCTGGCCGAGGCCGGCCAGGGCCGGCCATACCCTGGCCGAGGCCAGGGCATTGGCCCTGGCCTCTGCCAGGGCCGGCCAGGCCGGCCAGGCCTTGGCCGGCCACTGCCGGCCTGGCCATGGCCGGCCATGGCTTGGCCATGGCCGGTCATGGCCAAGGCCATTTTGGGCATTGGCCGGACATGGCCCCTTTGGCCATGGCCGGCCACCCCCTTGAATGGGGTTGCCGCACACATTCCTCCCCCTTGATGGGGTGGTCGCCGGTGGTTATTGGCCGTAGCCAACCCCCTCCACTTGGGGAGGGGGGGTGCATGGCCTTCATAGCCCATTTGGCCATGGTGCACATGCACCAAATTTCATCTTACCCGATGGAAATAACTACCATCATCTTCCTCGATGAAGCACCCGTTCGTCGATGAAGCATCCGTTCGTCGAGAAATTAGTTATTTCCTAATGGCCGTGTGCCAAAAATGAATAACATACTACGTGAACGGTCGGTTCTTCCCGTCACGGAGAGTTCCTACCATATCCGTAATGATAGGAGACCCTAACGTGAAAAGAACAACCGCTGCGTTCTCTCTGTCACGAAGCGTTCCTACCATATCCGTAATGGTAGGAGACCCATTCGTGAAAAAGACAACGACTCGTTCATAGTTTCGACGGGACGACGGTTTGACCGGGGCGAACCCATATGGCTCTGATACCAATGAAGGATCCTGCCAAAACAGAGTTAGGATCGATAATTAAAGTTGAGACTTACGCTTGCGTATGCGGAACGGTAGTCTCGGAACTTTGCCTTCGGATTTGCCACGACGGATCGAGTCTTCTCACGAACGGAGTAAGGCTACTAATCCACAATCTAAATCTCTATTTTAGATTAAGAACTTGGATAGAGGAAGAGAAAGGATTTCTGCAGAGCTTCGCTAGAATGAAGTTGCATGCATGAATGCCATGCAAAAGTGTAAGAAATGGCTTACCCTTGGGTCTTATTTATAGCCCCCAAGGTAGTTATTTTAGGGTAAATTGTTCCTTTGGAACAATTTAATTAAGGTGTACCATGATACATGGCACATTATAAGCTTAAGTTGTACCATATGCATGGTACAACATAAGCTTAAGATATTCCCCCTTTATTAGCCATATGTCGCATGCACTTATGCATATATAAAGCGACTTTCCTACTCATCCAGAGATCCTCTCCGCAAGGGAACAGATTCCCTTTGCACACGACTTCGTGTACGCGACGTTCGAGGTCCGTATTCCCTCGTACATCCCCCACAAGGGTGTACAAACGTCTTCCATATCCAACAAGTAGTACTCATGGGAGTCCGTTTGCTTGACGAGATTCCATCCCGAATCGCTTTATAAGCTCCCCTGTGTACTTTGTCTGATGTATGAAGGTGCCATTCTCCATTTGTCGAATTTGCAGTCTAAGAAAATAGGCGAGCTCTCCCATGTGGCTCATCTCGAATTCATCCTTCATTGACTTAGAAAATTCTTGACAAAGATTAAAGTTAGTAGAACCAAACATTATATCGTCTACATAAACTTTAATCAAGAGAATGTCATTTTCATAATCTTTAATGAAGAGTGTAGAATCAACTTCTCCCATTTTAAAACCTAAATTCATAAGAAAGGTCTTGAGTCGATCATACCAAGCTCTAGGAGCTTGTCTCAACCCATACAATGCTTTCTTAAGTTTGAAAACATGATTTGGAAATTTTTCATGAATAAAACCGGGAGGTTGTGAAACATAAACTTCTTCATTGACAAACCCATGCAAAAATGCACTTTTAACATCCATTTGAAATAGTTTAAAATTCTTATGGGATGCAAAAGATAAAAGAAACCTAATAGCTTCTAATCTAGCTATGGGGCAAAAGATTCTTCGAAATCTATACCTTCCTCTTGCCGGTAGCCTTGAGCTACTAACCTTGCTTTGTTCCTTGTGATCACCTCGTTCTCATCCATCTTGTTCTTGAAGATCCATTTGGTCCCAATGACTTGGTGACCACTTGGAAGAGGAACGAGTTCCCAAACTTTATTTCTCTCGAATTGCATTAGTTCTTCTTCCATTGCCACTATCCAAGAGCTATCCTCACAAGCTTCTTGGATGTTCTTTGGCTCAATGGTAGAGACGAATGTGCAATGAGAGAATTCTTCAATCCTCGACCTCATTCGAACACCCACACCAATATCTCCAATAATTTGGTTATGGGGATGATTACGAACGGTCGCATAAGCTTTGGGTATACCTGCATCACTAGGAACATCTTCAATAATTTCGTTAGTAGTGTTAGTTTCAATAATCGAATCATTGATCTTAACATTACTAAGAGTATCACAAATAACATCTACACTATCATCATCAACATGAGGAAAATCAAATTCTTCATTAAAAGAAACGTGAAGAGATTTCTCAATCGTTGAAGAAGTTTTGTTGTATATCAGGTAGGCTTTGCTATGTGTGGAATATCCAACAAAAATTCCTTCATCGGATCTTGGCTCAAATTTATCTAGATTACCGAAAGTGTTCTTGATAAAACATTTTGAACCAAAAACACGAAAATATTTTACTTGAGGCTTTTTGTCATAAAACAAGTCAAAACAAGTTTTGTTCGTTCGGGGTCTCAATAGGATCCTATTGAGCACATAACATGTCGTGTGTACCGCCTCTGCCCAAAATTGTAGTCCAAGATGACTATCATGGAGCATAGTGCGTGCACACTCAATAAGAGTCCTATTCTTTCTCTCTATAACACCATTTTGTGGTGGTGCCCGAGGAAAGGAAAAATTATGAGTTATCCCGGTGTCATCACAAAACTTAGTAAAAGATTCATTCTCAAATTCTCCTCTATGATCACTACGGATAGTGATAATGGTGGATCCTAAGAAATTCTGAATCTTCTTTGCAAATTTGGTAAACGCTTTATAAGCTTCATTCTTATTAGTTAAGAATGAAATCCAAGTAAATTTAGAAAAGTCGTCAACGCCAACTAACCCATAATGATCATTACCTAAAGAAGCGGTTCTAGTTGGCCCAAATAAATCTAAATGAAGAAGTTCTAGGGGCCTCTTAGAAGTAATCCCTTCTTTAAGCTTAAATGATGATTTACTAAGTTTACCTCTTTGACATGAATCGCAAATTTTTTTCTTATTAAAAGCAATTTTAGGAAAACCTTTGACTAGATCATGCTTAGCTAACTTATATAAGTGCTTGAAGTGAACATGACCAAAACGGCGATGCCATAATAGTTGTTCACTTGTGTTAGCAACTAAGCAATGTTCTACGGTTTTAGGCAAGCTCAAATAGTAAATATTTTTACGCCTAATACCAGAAAATAAAACATTTGAATCATAATCAACAATAGTACACAATCCTTTTCCAAAGTTAACCTTGTAACCTTTGTCACAAAGTTGACTAATGGAAATGAGACTGTGACACAAACCACTAACAAGATAACCGTTAGTAATTAAGGGTTTGGAAAGATTACCAACGATACCTACTCCTATGATGGTTCCCTTTTGATTACCTCCAAAAGTGACCGTTGCACCATCCTTGATGCTAATCACTTCGGAGAGCAATGAGGGATCTCCCGTCATATGTTTGGAGCAACCACTATCAAGAATACATCCTTTCCCTTTAGAGCAAGTTTGACCTTTATTGCTCTTCTTCTTTCTCTTGGGTACCTATATAATATACCATAAGCTCATGGTACCCAATGTTTGTTGGGTCCAAGGGGATTAGTCCTTTGGAAGCCAAGTCCAAGTGGACTTCCGCTTTCCAACATAATTACCATTATTGATCACATCATGAAAATAGGAATCAACATACGCATTCCTATCATTTAGGCTAGTGTTCTTAGGACCCCAAATGGTGTAAGTTTTGGGAGTCCTTTTCCTAGTTGCATGCACATTTGTTAAATTTCTATGTGGTGCAAGCTTCTTGGGAACATGGTCTCTAGCATAAATATGAGGTGGTGGATATGCATTGTACATACGAGAATGATATGTATGCTTGGGAATATGCATGTTGTATGAAGCATATGAGTTATGCATGACATGCGGAGGAGGTGCATACATGTAAGAATGATGCGTATGTGCATACGGGTGTATAGGAGCATGTACATGAGTATTTCTCATGTGTGGTTGTGTACGTGTCCGTGGGTGTGGAGCATAAAAAGTGTCATAATTATCCACTTGTGAAGTAGGAGGTTTCCTACGTGGATGAGTGTTAGTGTACATGTAAGCATGGCCTTGCTTTTGGTTTCCACCCTTAGTGGGTTTCTTGCCCAAAGGAAGAGAAGGTGATGTGGTGACTTTCTTGGTAGGTTTGCTACTTATAGTGTCTTTGACACCACTTGTGGATGCACCGGAGGAAGGCCTCACAAAGTCTATAGTGACACCACTATAGGAGGTGCGATCATTGGATGCATTTGCTTTCACAAACCCAAGACCAATACAATGTGTGGCCGGAAACTGGTTCGCTAGCAAATCATCCAATTGTCCTTTTCCCGTATTGAATCTCACAATACGGGAGGACATGAGCTCATATTTCTCCTTTAGAGAAGAAATGTTGGTATCCAAGGTGGACACCCATGCTTTGAGCTCGTGCACTTGGGTTTTAAGAGAATCATTCTCTAAACCTAATTGTGTGTGACGTGTGACTAGATCACTATTATCCGTTGGATGTGTTTGATCTAGTTGAGATTTGAGGTTTTCACCTCATCTCTCAAGGTGACATTTTGAGAAGCTAAGTTTGCTTTCTCAAGAGTTAAAGTATTAAAAATGGTGTCATTGTTGATAATGCATGGAATGGATGACTTGCTAACATTTGATTTCTTTAAGCTAGTGTATCTAAGCATTAAAGATTGATATTTAGAAAATAATTCTTCATTAGCAATACGAAGTTCATCCATTGTTACCTCGGTTTCATCCGTGTCAGAATCACTCTCATCGGAGAGTGGATCCTCTCGGGCCATGAAACACATGTGGGCACTCTCACCCTTCTCATCATCGGAATCGCTTGATGAGTCCTCACTTGAGTCATCGAAGGTACCTACAAGTCCTTTCTTCTTGTCTCTCGTGTTCTTGTCGGACTTGTGGTACTTAGGTGCCTTCCACTTCTCTTTGTTCTTTAACATTGGGCAATCCCTCTTGATGTGCCCTGGTTTATTACACTTAAAACAAAGAGAGGAAGTTGCATTAGTAGACTCAAAATGTTTGTTGGAGGGAAACTTACCTTTGCGAAAGAAGCGTTGGAACTTCTTCGCCATTTGGGCCATTTCACCAAATCCATCTCATCTTTCGAATCTTCGCTATCGGAGGATGATGAATTGGCATTGAATGCCAAAGCCTTCTTCTTGGCCTCCAAAGGATTTATCATGGCTCGAATATTTAATCGGTTCTCTCGTCTTACCTCATAAGACATGAGAATCCTGATAAGATTCACAACCGTGTAATTCTTCAAGTCATTGACCTCCTCGATGACGATAGCTCTCCTTTCCCATTTGGAGGTCATTCCCATGATGATCTTCCTTACCTTGTCAGGTTCGGAATATTTTTGGCCAAGGGCTTCCAATTCATTTGTGATGTTGGTAAAGCGTCTGTACATCGATGCAATGCTTTCATTCTCCTGCATATGAAACAAATCGAAGTTTGCACGGCAACATATAACTTTGAAAGTTTTACCTTATTCGTTCCCTCATGGGTAACGATGAGATGGTTCCAAATTTGATATGCACTCGTACATGTGCATATCTTGTTGAACTCATTCGGGTCCAATGCACAATGAATAGCGTTCATGGCTTTAGCGTTGTTGACTTCGGCGGACTTCTCGGAAGTCGTCCATTTCTCGAAGTCCTCTTCGGTGGGCTCGACGTACTCCTTGTGGAGGGTTCTCCAAAGTGAAGCACTCCTAAGGAACGTCTCCATCCTACACTTCCAATATCCAAAATTAGTACCACTGAAACGTGGAGGACGTATCGTAGATTGACCTTCGAAAAGTGTGGATGCTCCATCACGATCGTGATTGTTGTACGAAGTCGGTGGAGGAATGTTGTTGTTGGTGGATGCCATAGCAATAACCTTGCGCTCTGATACCAATTGTAGGGATCCTGTCTATGGAGAAAACACTAGAAGGGGGGTTGAATAGTGTTTAAGCAATTTAAAACGATTGTTACACCAAATTAAAATGCTAACCAACAATAAAGTACTGAATTAGAAATGAACCCAAATAAGAAACAAATGTAAACACAATTATGTTTTTAGGGTTCAGATTACCCAAGTCACTTCCCGACTTGTTCCCGGTAATCCTACGTCCCTTCACCCGGATACCTCCGGATACTCAAGTTAGAACCCTAACTTGAGGTTCCCTTAAAAACCCACTTGTAGCAACCTTACAAGTGAAATCAAATACAATCGATGTCATTAACTCCCACAAGTTGGGAGCAAGCAAACCGCTCTCATAACCCGAGAGCAAATTCAATATACAAAAATAATGAAATCTAAAAGCAACACTTACAATCACCTATGCCTTGAAGTAGAACTTGAAGGAGTGGTGTGTTGTGTGTTGAAGACTCTCTTGGAAGAGAGAAGAAAGCCCTTTCTCTTGACTACACCAATTGCCTAGAGGATCACTCTTTGGTTCTAGGTTGGAGAGCAAGAGATCAAAGATTTGGAATTCTTAGGGCTTTGGATTTGAGAGCTTTAAACTTTAGAATGAAAGCCTGAGATGAAAACTTGGAAGAATTGGTAACCTCTCAATGGAACAGTAGAAGCCCCATTTATAGGTTTCTCAAATCCACAAAACAGTTTAGGCAAAAACTATTTTGGAATCCGTGAGAAAATTCTCAACGGATAGAATCTGAACTCGTGACAGTCGACTGTTGAAGAAACCACAGTCGACTGTTGCACAGTCAGCAAGGGTAGGTAAGAATTCATAGCGGTAACTTACCACGTGGACAGTCGACTGATGAAGCAAAGACAGTCGACTGTTAAACCAACAGGCGACTGTAAATCCTTCTACAGGCGACTGGCGGAGAGATGGTAAGCAGAATGAAATCTGAAAATCCTGTAAGATAACAGGAGAAATGACTAATGCAGATAATACAGTCGACTGTTAATCAGAACAGGCGACTGTAAATCCTTATACAGACGACTGTCAAATACCCTGAGAATTTCCAGAGAGCAGAGTCAATAAGTTGGCTCACAGACAGACGACTGTTGTAGCATAAACAGTCGACTGATCCAAGGTACAGTCGACTGTATATACAACAATAGTCGACTGGCCGTAAAAGTCAGATCAACGAAGTCTTGGGCAACAGATAGACAGGCGACTGATATACAAAACACAGCCGACTGTCACAAGGACAGGCGCCTGTGAATCGTTCATCAGTAGCCTGTGCGAAATAAATAGAAAGGCCCAAAACTAGATTGTTAAAAGCTTGTGCTTAACATGCGACTGTAGAACAAAACACAGTCGACTGTTTTTGAGACAGACGACTGTAAAGCGTCCATCAGTTGACTGTTATAAACAATCCAAGCACAATCACTAAAGAAATGGATTGGGGTCAAAGGATAAATGATCTAATAATGTAACAGAAATGATGATGTGTGTGAGTGCTCCATCAATGTTCTACTTCTAAGATACATACTAGAAGAGATAAAAGAAAATTACATTTACGAATTATCTCTTCTATCCGTCGTATGAGCTTGAAGACTTCATGGAGCTTTGATCATCAACTACGATCATCCAATCCATGCCATTTGCCTTCAATCAACTTTGAGTGTCATCCATTGCAAGTAGATCTTCACAATAAGCTAGGCAATGGATTAACTGCAAAATAGGGGATTAGTCACAAGTATTTATGTTTGCTCATCATTAACACCGAGTAGGGAGAAGTCCAATACTCAACACGATATAGTTTGTTGGTGGGTCCCCTCAAGGTACGAGCCGGACACAGTCACGAGCCTTGGTTGGATCCACCGATTTCTCTATTCGAATCCTAGAGATACCCCTTAAGCACATCAATTCCACAGACCGTGGGCATGATCTCAGTACGGGTAATCCCAGGGATTCGGTAGGATCGACCGAAACACTCCCCTTTGTTCCCAATTCAACCTAGGGATTCAGATCTACATATCCCCCAGGATCTTAGGGCTACCCCTTCAACCCTAGAAGAAACTACTTACTCATGACGATGTTGACGAATAAAAACACAATTTTTAGGGAAGAAAACATTATAGCAAATTGATAGGATGAAGATTGAGAGACTTACAGCGAGTAATAGGTCTCAAGAGAAAACATGATTCCCAAACACAAGAATAGCAAATAAACTTCCAAAGAAATTCAATCCAATAATCTTCAAGAGTTTTAATCTAGATCTAACAAGTATTTTCTCTCCATAATCTCGTCTCTAAAAATAATTCTACTTCAAAAAAAACTAACGAAAAGAATTCGCCTCCCAAATGCTGTCGCAGCCCACACTTCACTCCCCAAGCGTGCAACAGATGGCCGAAAAATCTTTCCAAAAATGGCCTTCAGCATCATCTACCGAGTCGGTGACTCGGTCGAGTAGTAAGTTGCTCAGTCGGTCGCTCGGTCCGAGAAGATTTACTGCTCGACTGAGCATGACAGTAAATCACGCTCCTCTAAAATCATCACTCTGTCTGCTTGGACCGAGTCAGCTCGCTCGGTCGAGCAGATAGCTGGCTCGGTCGCTGAAGAAGTTGATCGGGCTGTGCCTGCGATTAGTTAGGCATAGGAATTAAGGGCTGCTCGATCGAGCACCATAAGTGCTCGGTCCGATCAGGCTGCGTATCTGATTTCTTCCTCATTTTGCATCTGCTCGACCGAGCAGCTGCTCTACTCGGTCAAGTCGCCTGGGAAACTCCTTCCTAGAGCTATCTGAAGCTCCTCCTCTCCTCTTGTTCTCTCCTCCACTCCTCCCATGGCTCACAAAACTCGACGAACTCCTGTAAAGCTTCGCCAACGAGCTCACGGGCGTGTCAGATGTGTCCATACCCAGATCGGGTCCCAAATCGCTCCAAAATCCCAGAAAATTCATAAAACACTACGAAACTCGAATATAACGTTAGAAATGCGATATCATAGGAAAATACGGGATTGGAATGCGAAAATGGCATGGAATGCGATGTCATGATGCTATGAAAAAGGTGTAAAATATGGAACATCAAAATCCCCCAAGCTTTGTTGAGTATTGGTGTTTCATACCAATCTTATTTTGATGATGATCACAACATTATGTTGTTGCTAATGACTCTCATATTTTAGTCTCACAGTTTCATTCCTAGAATATCTTTCTTGGAGACTAATCACTTGGTGCAAGGATGGACATCAGGTGGAGAAGGGGCAAAGCTTGGACTCAAGGGGTGCCAAAGCTTGGAGATGATGGGGAGAATCAAGGCATCAAGATTGAAGACTTAGACTCTAAGGAAAGCAATGTAATCCATGTAATATTTACTTTAATGCTTTCTCTCTCTTTGAGTCTAAGTTAATGTAATGCCTTATTAGATGGTCTACTCATACATGCATATGCATCTAACCATCTTAGTGAGCCTTATGATTATCATAGAATCCAACCCAATAGGTTAATCTTGTCCAAAGACTCATTTGGAGTCTCTGGCTCTCCATCAGTCGCCTGCTGAAGGAATAACAGTCGACTGGGTGATTTCCAGTCGCCTGTGGATCCTTCTACAGTCGACTGATATGCACTGCTCAAGTCAACATTTCAATTAACTCAAACTTGAGCTTTACGCACAGTCGACTGCTGCTCAGTTTACAGTCGTCTGTAGATTTACAGTCGCCTGGGAATTGGCCAATAGTCGTCTGTGTAGCGTAAGTGCAATCTCTGCATCTCTCTGTAACGGTCGGTTTTCGATCGTACTTTCTTCGTGCACATGCTTCTGATCGTGCACGTATTTTACTTTAGACTTGTTTGTTTTGAACACTTTTGTGTGATATGTCGTTGTGAACGTCTCTGAGAGTAATAGATGGTGGCACTATTTTGGAACGACATTTCTCGGGTCGTTCTCCCACGATTTAATCATATTTGAAGTGACGTCACGACTTTCAGTTTTGACGTGAGACGTTTCTATTTTTAGTTTCGTCCATCGACGTCGAAATTTAGATCCGTTTTCTTAGTCCTCTTTATTTTGTCGTCCCGAGTACCCCATATTTATTTTACAATTTTTGGACTTCATTTGACCTATTTTCCATTTTTGACTAAGTTTATAATATTGTTAAATTATACTTTTAAAAGCTTTTTAATTCTAATAAAAATCCTATTTTCATTATAACTCCCCAAAGTATTTTTCAGCCCAAGCCCAAGCCCTAGCCGCACCACATGCGTGAGAGAGGGTGAGAGAGAGTTATTTTAGCTAATTTAATTGTTTTAATTATTTTTAGTAATTCCCTAAACCCTAGACCTAGCCCCAGCCTCTTTTCCTATTTAAATAAGCCTAGGTTAAATTATTTTCACACACACCAAAACCCTAGCCGTCAAACACACTCCCCAAAGCTTCGTCGCAACTGCAGCCGCAGCCGCCCCCGCACGACCGACGGAATTCATTGTTTTCTCTCGGTCTGACCGAGAGAAAACCCCACACCACCCCCGCTCCGCAACGTTGCAAGCTGCAACGTTGCAGCCCGCACCCGCCCAAGCGCCGACCGAAGAAATCGCCCGCATCCGCCCGCTACGACCGAGGCCATCACCCGCTCCACTCCGCTGCAGCCCGCAGTGCCCGACCCCCCGCATCTGCAGTGTCTGACCGACCCGCTTCCCCACATCGCCCGCTTCTCCGCATCGCTGCAGCGCACCGCGTTGCAACCCCCGCTCCCCAAGCGTCCGACCGAGAGCTCCGCAGTGTCCGACCGAGGATTTCCCTCGCAGCGGCCGCTGTGACCGACCCCGCTGCTCCGCAGTGCTCCAAGCCCCGCCCCCGCTGTGTCCGACCGAGAGCTCCTCTCGGTCTGACCGAGAGAAACCCCCGCAGCGGCTAGCTGCGACCGACGATCTTCGTCGCAACCCCGCATCCGTCGCAACACTTGCCACTGTGGGCCCCCCAAGTTCTCCAGAAGTGTTGTGGGTCCCCCATTGGCCCCTAGCACTGCTGTGGGCCCCACTTTGGTGATCTTCTTCGTGGATTTGCCGACTACGACGTTACGACACGTTGTAGCCCTTCGTCGCCCGATCTAGCTTGGAATCTCGTACGCGATTCAGAGTTGACGATGCGGAATTTCTCGCCACTACATCTATTATATTCCAGACTCCGGAAAAGGTTGGTTTTTCGAACTCATAGGGCAACCCACCCGTAGCGAAAACTGAAAACCTAACTAAAATCGGCAACTTAACTCATTAAATTTACTTTCTGTTCCCTTAAAACGATGTGGAACCATAGAATCGACGAATGGACTTTTTGACTGTGCACATAGGATAGAATCGTCGAATAGGGCTGAACATCAAAAATGTGACTTCTGACGAATAGGGTAGTCCCGATAACTTAGACATGAACCCTAATAGGAATTTATGAAAACGAGCCTGACACCGTCGACGTGACACTATTTCAGACGGACTTTCGCTGACGAGACGCTTGGACGAGACGCTCCGGGGAGACGACACACTCGCCACCATAGGCAAGTGTATCCACTTGCACTTTTGGCCGTGCTTAGGCCTTAGTTTGTTAGAACTGTTAACTGTGAACAAAGAGAACCGGACGTGAAATGATAGCGTCCGGGACGCCCTTGACGGCTCAGACTTGACGACGAAGTCTGAGCCCAACAACAACATTTGAAATCATAGGACTATCTTGTGCGTGCGTGCGTGTGGACACCCTAGAATAACCTTTCCTGTCTTGTCACGTCCCGTCCTGTCTTGCACAGCCCAGAGGGCAATAGGGCACTCTCCGAGTGATCCATTGTCTTGTTACACAGCCCAGAGGGAAATAGGGCACTCGCCAAGCTAGAGCGAGTGATCCCTTGTCTTGTCACGTCTTGAATACTTGGGTTTGGGGTAGGGTTGAGCGTGCGCACGGTAATAGGGTCTGATCCCCCTCGAACCGTAAGGCGTGAACCCTTTCGTGTCACACTTGTCTTGTCTTGTCCCGCCATGTCCGATTTGTCTTGACACCTGTTAGGCTAGTCCCGTAGTTGGTAGCACACGTTATGACTACTACTTGTCACGTTTTACTTTCCTGCTGCGTTACTTTCTTTTGTTCCCCTGTTATAACCTCAGCATGCTAATCAACCAGTAAACCGTTGTTAAATAGTTGATACACTTGCAGTTTGGTCTGACCCTTTTTGTAGACCTTACCTGACGTACAGTTCCTTCTTTTGGTGCTGTACGTCAGGTGTTGAGCCAGAGTACGTCGATGAGGCGGACTTGTCAGCAGACGTGGAGCCGGAGGGTGCTGATCTAGAGTACGATCCAGAGGAGGACCAGAGTTAGAGGCCTCTCGTTACTGTTCCAGGTTTCTGTTCCAGTTTAGATTGGGTGTGTAGCACCTCTTGTTTTCTTGACTAGGTTGGGTGCTTGCACCGGTAGTTTCCTTTTCTGCAGTTGTAGCCCTTCGGGCGTTTTAGGCTCTCAGTACTTTGGATGATTATCTTTGGAATAAAATGATATGCTTTTCCTTTTAGTACTTTTATTGTTCCGTACTAACTTGCAGGGACCTGTTCCTTTGTTTTGGAATACCACAGACGCTTATTGGGTCTGAGCTCTCAGCTCCGGCCTAAGCGGGCCTTAGTCACGCTTCGCCTCTGTACTTTTGGGAAGCGGGGTGTGACACTCTCTGTCTTTTCTCCATCTTATACAGCAGACGACTGATGAAGGAATTACAGTCGCCTGACTATTTGACAGTCGACTGTATTATTGACATCAGTCGCCTGTGTGCTTATCTGGAGAAAGAGTGCAGCTCTCTGTTTTATTCCATCCCCTGCAGCAGTCGCCTGCTGAAGGATTTACAGGTGCATGTCCTGTTTTTAGTCGACTGTATTGTCTTCTTCAGTCGACTGTCCTGGCTCACATTATAGCCGTTGGATATTTTCTAGCCGTTGATCAGTCGACTGTCTTTTGATCATCAGTCGACTGTTGATGTCGTTTTCGCCCAATTTCTAGCCGTTGCAGCTTTGGGCTGATGGCTGTTTTCTTGGGGTTTGAGGGTTGATATAGGGTTCCTATATATATGGGTGTGCTGATATCTCTAGAACTGGTTGATGCTATTGAAAATCATTAGAGTTTAATTAAGCCACTCTCAAACTCTCTCATTTCCCTCTTAGAGCTCTTTCTCCTCTTCATGCATTGAAGTCAAGCTCAAGGGAAATCATCCAAGTGCTAATCTAACAAATCTCATCACTTGGAGATCCTCTTCCATGCCTTGCATTCATTAATGAGTAAGTTCATCTCAAGGCATAGGTAAGAGTATTTGTTTTACTTTGTTATTTCTTTGAAAGCCTAGCTTTCTGTGTGAGAGCTAGATACTCTCTGTATGAGAGTATAACCTTCTGTGTGAGGGTTGGTGGAGATCTCTCTGTGTGAGAGTTTGAGTCTCTGTGTGTGAGAGCATTAGTCTTTCTGTGTGAAAGCTATGATATCTGTTTGTGGGAATCCTAAATCCTCTATGTGAGGTATCTCTGTGTGTGAGATTGTATTCACTTCTCTGTGTGAGAATTATAGTGGATATTGGTGTGGCTGGACGTACCCAAGTTTGGGGAACCAGGGTAAAATCTTGTGTTTGCGTTTGGATTGATTGTGTTGATTAATTCCTCTTGCACTTTTTATTCCGCATTTGCAAGTTTAATTTTAATTACACAATTTATTGCCATTACTCTATTCACCCCCCTTCTAGAGTGTTTGTTGTTAGTATTGCAAGGTAGACGGTCCTTACAATTGGTATCGGAGCGAGGTTGAAGCATACAACAACGATGGCATACAATGCTTCATCCATGTCTCATGAAGAAGGTCTATCAACCGTTCGACCCCCGCTCTTCAACGGAACCAACTACCCAAGTTGGAAGATCAAGATGATGATCTACTTGGAGGGTCAAGACCTTTGGGACATCACAGAGTCGCCGTTTGAGAAGCCTACTAGCTTCGAGAAAGCGGAGAAGGACTCGATCAAATTTAATGCGAGGGCTATGAATGCATTCCATTGAGCCCTCACTTCAAATGAGTTCAACCGCATCTCCATGTGCAAAACGGCCAACGAAATTTGGCATACATTGGAGATTTCTCATGAAGGGACTTCGAAGGTAAAGAAATCTAAAGAATGCGTATTTAGATATAAATATAAGTTGTGTAAGATGCAGGAATGTGAAAACATCTCGGAGATGTTCACAAGGTTCACAGAAATCGTGAACACTTTGGAAGGACTTGGGAAGGTGATTTCCCAAGAGGATCGAGTGGAGAAGATCCTTGACTCGCTCACATCTCAATAGGAGTCAAGGGCCAATGGTATTTTGGAGTCTTATGACATGTCCAAATACAATGTTGAGGAGTGCATTGGGAATCTCATGGCGTATGAAGTAAAGCTTCAACACAAGAAGGAGATTCAACCAACCAAGCCCGAGAAGCCGGAGAAGCATAAGGGGGTTGCATTCCATGCCAAGGAGGAGCCAATCAAATGGAGAAAGAAATTCCATCAAGAAGCTCCTAGTGAAGAAGATGAAGAAGATGAGGCTAGTGGAGATGAAGTCATGGAGCTTGCCACACAACTGAGAGCATTCCTCAAAAGCAAGCAAGGTAAAGCTTCTTCAAAGTTTGCCTCCAAGTCTAACAACTTTATTTGTTTCAATTATAGAGGAAAAGGTCATCTTTCTACTGAATGCCCTTCCAAACCCACCAAAGGTACCTATAAGGGCAAAGGGAAGAAGCATTAGAAAGACAAGTCCAAGTTCAAGAATCAAAAGAAGGGACTTGTCAGCACTTTTGATGACTCCGATGAGGACACATCAAGTGATGAAGAAGAGGATGACAAGGAGTGAGCTCATTAGTGCTTCGCGGCTTTTGATGATTCTTCATCAATCTCCTTATGTTCAAGCGATGAACAGGTGGAGGCGTGGCTCAACCCCAACAAGGAAATGTGCTTCATGGCAAAGGGGGAAGAGTCTTCGTCAAGCTCTAGCAAGGAGGAAAGTGATGAGGAAGTTGAGGAGGAGAAGCTATCCTACGTGGAGCTCGAATACCGCTTCAACGTGGTCTCCAATGGGGCAAGTAAGTGCATCGACTCATAAGCTAAATTGAAAGCTAAATTTAAAAATGCTATGAGTAGGTTGCATGCCTTAGAATCTACTAGTGTAAATAATCATGATGCATTGCATGTCTGTGACACTAGTGAGAGAGACACACTTCTCTCTCAAGTTAAGGAATTGAGTTTAACTAATGAAAATCTTGTTGCTCAAAACCTTAGCTTAGAATCTCACATTCAACAACTTACGTTGAAATGTGAAGAGGAATTCCGTAAGCTCAAAAGCTTTGTGTATTCTAGGGATTCACTCCACGATTTGTTAGAAAAACAACATCCGGCAAATCATAGAGGAGGTTTGGGTTATATTCAAAATGTGGTACCCAAACCCACCTCTAATTCCTCTTATGGTGCAAGTACAAGAAATATTGGTAAAGCACATAAGAAGAATCACCATGCTTTCTTGTATAACAATAACATCAACAAGAAGCATGTAGATCACGAGGTAATGAGAAAGAATGAAAAATCTTCATTTTTTGCTAAGAAGCAAAATGCTCATTCTTTGCATGCCAAGAAATTCGTTTCTACACCTAAGCATGCCACATCCACCCCTCTTGCAAAGGCAAAACCCGTGCCTAGGAAATCCTTGAGTTTATGGATTCCCACTAAGGTTAGTGTGCAAGAGAGGGATAACGACATCAACTCTCTAGTTAGGGATGTGATCACCTCATGTGATTACATTAGGAAATCAAATTCCTCTTGGGTTTGGTTGCCTAGTGTTTCGGTTCCTCACACATATGCATATTGCATGGCTATTGTGCTTAAATGTTTATTTTTAGCATACCGATTGATTGTGTGTGTTTCATGATTTTGAAAAATACTTTCAAATTTATTCTTTTCATGAAAATGGGAATCTTGGGGTTTTTGTTGACATGCATGCATTTTTGATCCATGTGTATGTCCATGAGGGAGTTAATATGTTATATGTTTAAAATATTTTAGAAACATATTTTAACTCTCATTTCAGGGGATGTTTGAGATCATTACTTACAATTGGTTATTTTTGGTCTCAAACCAAACCTATTGTTTATTGTCAACATGTTTTATGTTATATTTGTTTTGGCAATATTTTTTGTGTATCTTTGAAGCTTGATTTTTCCATATCTATTGCTTTGATACACTTTTAGGCCCATGGCTCCATTATTTGTTCATCAATTTATAAAAAGGATTATTTTTCAAGATTCTTTTTCTACAATTGATATTTACCTCAATTGTTAGAGATTGCTAATCTCCTTCTTTATAATTGGTATTAGATCCTAGAAGTCAAAACTTGACCATTTCTATTATCTAGGGGGAGCATGGGATAGTGAATTGATACCCACTAAATTTTTAATTTGGTATGATACATCTCCTTATTTCTTGCATATTGTCACATCTTGATGAAGATGACAAAGGGGGATATTGTTGATGTCCACCTTTTTGACGATGTCAAGGGGGAGAGCTATATGCATTATGTAAATTTACTTCTTGTATTTCATACATATGCATTTGGGGAGAGATATATCTATGGGGAGAGATATAAGATCTATGGGGAGAGATATATGAGATTGTATAAACCATTCATGTTTGCATGATATTGTCCATTACAATTGGTTTATGTAATCCATGCCTATTATATGTCATCATGATCTTATTTGGTAGAATGAGTATTTACTATTGTGTAGCTCATTGTATAATTGGTGCATATAAGTAGGGGGAGCTCATTAGCATTGTGCTTTAATTCTTTGTGTTTTACATAATGTGTGTCATCATAAAAAAGGGGGAGATTGTTCAGTATTGGTGTTTCATACCAATCTTATTTTGATGATGATCACAACATTATGTTATTGCTAATGACTCTTATGTTTTAGTCTCACAGTTTCATTCCTAGAATATCTTTCTTGGAGACTAATCACTTGGTGCAAGGATGGACATCAAGTGGAGAAGGGCCAAAGCTTGGACTCAAGGGGTGCCAAAGCTTGGAGATGATGGGGAGAATCAATGCATCAAGATTGAAGACTTAGACTCTAAGAAAAGCAATGTAATCCATGTAATATTTACTTTATTACTTTCTCTCTCTTTGAGTCTAGGTTAATGTAATGCCTTGTTAGATGGTCTACTCATACATGCATATGCATCTAACCATCTTAGTGAGCCTTATGATTATCATAGAATCCAACCCAATAGGTTCATCTTGTACAAAGACTCATTTGGAGTCTCTGGCTCTCCATCAGTCGCTTGCTGAAGGAATAACAATCGACTGGGTGATTTCCAGTCGCCTGTGGATCCTTCTACAGTCGACTGATATGCACTGCTCAAGTCAATATTTCAATTGACTCAAACTTGAGCTTTACACACAGTCGACTGTTGCTCAGTTTACAGTCGTCTGTAGATTTACGGTCGCCTGGGAATTGGCCAACAGTCGTCTGTGTAGCGTAAGTGCAATCTCTGCATCTCTCTGTCTTTTCTCCATCTTATACAGCAGACGACTGATGAAGGAATTACAGTCGCCTGACTATTTGACAGTCGACTGTATTATTGACATCAGTCGCCTGTGTGCTTATCTGGAGAAAGAGTGCAGCTCTCTGTTTTATTCCATCCCCTGCAGCAGTCGCCTGCTGAAGGATTTACAGGCGCATGTCCTGTTTTCAGTCGACTGTATTGTCTTCTTCAGTCGACTGTCCTGGCTCAGATTATAGCTGTTGTATATTTTCTAGCCGTTGATCAGTCGACTGTCTTTTGATCATCAGTCGACTGTTGATGTCGTTTTTGCCCTGTTTCTAGCGGTTACAGCTTTGGGCTGATGGCAGTTTTCTTGGGGTTTGAGGGTTGATATAGGGTTCCTATATATATGGTTGTGCTGATATCTCTAGAACTGGTTGATGCTATTGAAAATCATTAGAGTTTAATTAAGCCACTCTCAAACTCTCTCATTTCCCTCTTAGAGCTCTTTCTCCTCTTCATGCATTGAAGTCAAGCTCAAGGGAAATCATCCAAGTGCAAATCTAGCAAATCTCATCACTTGGAGATCCTCTTCCATGCCTTGCATTCATTTATGAGTAAGTTCATCTCAATCCATAGGTAAGAGTATTTGTTTTACTTTGTTATTTCTTTGAAACCCTAGCTTTCTGTGTGAGAGCTAGATACTCTCTGTGTGAGAGTATAACCTTCTGTGTGAGGGTTGGTGGAGATCTCTCTGTGTGAGAGTTTGAGTCTCTCTGTGTGAGAGCATTAGTCTTTCTGTGTGAAAGCTTGGATATCTCTTTGTGGGAATCCTAAATCCTCTATATGAGGTATCTCTGTGTGAGAGATTGTATTCACTTCTCTGTGCGAGAATTATAGTGGATATTGGTGTGGCTGGACGTACCCAAGTTTGGGGAACGATGGTAAAATCTTGTGTTTGCGTTTGGATTGATTGTGTTGATTAATTCCTCTTGCACTTTTTATTCCGCATTTGTAAGTTTAATTTTAATTACACAATTTATTGCCATTACTCTATTCACCCCCTTCTAGAGTGTTTGTTGTTAGTATTGCGAGGTAGACGGTCCTTACAAGCTTAGCTCTTACTCGTCCTCAAGGAAGACGAATACTAGGTATGCCGAAAAAAAAGAAATAAAAATAAGAACAAAAGTGAATGAAAATGGGTGGAGGGTGCTAAGGTTGTTCAATCAGATCTCGAGCCCGAGTGGTAAATCACGATGCTCCTAACAGTAAAAATACATGCTAGTGGTACTTTCAAGTTCACAGATCATATGCCTAGCATGCAATATTGACAAAAGATAGGGATCTACTAAAATAATGTCATCAACTCATATCAATCTCATGCAGTCCGTAGAGTCTAGTATAAAAGGAGTTGGCAATGCACTTTTCTATCACAGAGACACATGGAGCATATAGAAATCACACATCATGCAGTAGAGAATGGAACGGGTCATGCTATTCAATTATTCATTTCGAGTCACGAAAAATATCCAAAAACTAAAGTGTTTCGTAAAGTTTAAGTATTATCAAATCTCCTCGTTATGCACCGTCTCCACTCTAATGTCATACTCACTCATATGATCAGTTGGTTCACCCCCCAAGCTTAGCTTGAGGCATCACATCTAGGAATAGGATATGGAATTTTTTTGTCATTTTCCCAGTATATGTGATAGCTTCTAATGAAAGGATACAAAACAATTTTATTCCTTTATTTTCTTTCTTTTTCTTTTCTTTTTCACATATATGTATATACATTCTTTTTTTTTCTTTTTTTCATTTCATTACATTTAGAAGCTATACTTTTCTTTCTGGGTTTGGGAAGTGAGATGCGGTAAGGATAGCCGTAGGGGTGTAACCAACTGATATGTAGAGAACTATATAAGGATATGTGGAGAAGGAAAATAATGAATCTCTCGGTTCACTCGTAAGAGGTGCACAACGGTTTAATAAGATAATACTCTAACTAAACTCATAACTAGCATGTATATTTTCATTCATATAGATGAACACTGAAAAAGCATGCAATAATAAGCACCGTGAAATCAAACATGCAAACAGAAGTGAATAAGATATAAAGCAGATGCTCCAAGTGTTCTAGTGATGCGTGAACCTAGGTGCATTACCCAACATAGCAAATACTAGATACTAATTCATGCATTTGATTTTCAATTCATTTCAGGCATTAAATCAGATAGATCGGCAAAAGAATATGCACGCATATAGAAAGTAAAACTGAAACTACCCTAATAGCATGTCATAAGATAGTAAGCATCACGAGTAACTACTAAGGGCTACGAGAAGTATCATCATACAGAACATCCTTAGTATAAAAAGGAAAAAAAGGCGGAGAAAACATCAAATTGAAAAGAGGGATGCATGCATGGCAAAAAAAGAAAACATAATGCAGAATGAGAAAAAGGATAATGAAGTGAAAAGGGGGTGGAAAAGTAAACTAAAAAGCTGGAAAAGGGAGGAGAACATAAAAGAAAAATGAAAAATAAAGCGGTAGTGCTTATCCCCCAAGCTAAACGCAGCAGTGTCCACACTGCTGAGAAAACGCTAGCAGGCGGGAGATGATGCTAAATAGGGTGGGTGGGTGGATGGATAAAAAAAAATAAAAACTGTGCAAAAAGAAGTAAAAACATGGCATGATGCAATGATGAAGAAAAATGATGCATGTGTGGATCCACCCCCAAGCTATCTAAGATTAGGGCCCCGAATAGACATATGGGCACAAAATAATATGGAGGAGGCAAAAAGTGGGTAGGGACAAAATCAAGCAACGGCACCACCCTCTGGAGATGGTGATGGATCCCACTGTTGTGAACCAGGTAAAGTGGGAGGATCTATCTGGGGCTCGACAGGTGGGTTAGTGGGGAGATTAGTGGTGGTGGAGGAAGACGCAGCGGAAAATAGCACTATGGCAGAAGTGGGATCTACTGTGACAACCGACTCAGATGTGGAAGAAGTAGGCTCTGCAGAAGCCTGTGAATGTGGAGCACTGAGTGGTGCAAGGGTAGTCATAGTGGCTGGCCGGGGTGGTGGGGCGTGTGCTAGGATCACTGGTGGTGGGCCACGTGTCCGAAGTAAGTCAATAATGGAGGCCAGGTCCGCCTCGAATCTCTCGTGATGTGTCACCGTCGAGCATACGAAGGCGTCAAAATCTCGTCGGAGCAAAGAAGTCGACTTCTCCAACGCTGCAAGACGGGAGTCTGTAGTGCGAGAGCCGAAGGGAGGACGAGAACCGTGAGACACCACTCTCGTAAAACGGTCCCGTGCAGGTGATGCACGGTGCCTAGGCTGGAAAGTCGGAGAGGGTGTGCTCGAAGGGATCTCAGCAGCGGCTGAAGAAAGAGCAGTCGTCGACACAGAAGTGTGGACAGACGTCGAGACGCTCTCTGTAAGGATGGCCACTGATGGTGACGAAGTGGTGCCAGAGAGGGGAATGTGGGGACCTAAAGAGATCAGAAGTGAAGTAATGAGGTCCATGAGAGGAAGAAGAGGGGGGGCTGGGTCGTGCTCAGTATAGTCTAAATCTGTAAGATCGGGAGCAGACAGGATATCAGTGCCCTCCAGCACGGGTATAGAAGAAACAGAGGAAGGGGCAACGGGGCAGGAGGTGGTGACAGTCCCTGATAGCTCGACAGAGGTGGAGGTGGAAGAGGCAGATGTAGAAGAAGTAGTGCCTCCTGAGCGAGGTGTGTACAAAGGTGGAGCCGGAAGTACGGCCACAAGGGCTACAAGGTCGTGCTCATCGTACTCAACAGAGTGTGGTACCGGGTCATCAGCGACTGCCTCAACGGGTGCTCCTGGGGGCTCGAGTACGTGAAGGGCTGGAAGTGGTTCAACCCTAGGAATCATCCAGCTCAGCTGGACAGGTGCAATGTGTGTGAGGTGAATGGCAGGAAGCACGAGGTGGGGTGTATGGTGCGTGCCAACGAGGTATGTCCAGTGACGGTCCCTATAAGGTCTGATGATATGCATATGCTTTAGCACAGATACAGTCAAGTGAGTGGGGCCAACCGGGGTCGCCAGGTCATCGGGGATGTGGATATCTAGCATCCATGCAAAAATAGTAAAGAATCCGCCACAGCAGATGTCGGTGAAGAAGTGGGTGGTAGCAGTCTACAGACGGCGATGACACAACCAGTGGGCTGTGTCTGAAAGCATGAAAGGGCGAAGGGAACCATCTGGGTGAAAGCGCATCGGACGGGTCATGCCCATAAGGTGGGTAAGCTCTGGTAGGGACATGGTCCCGACCTCTGGCATGCAAAATATGGTAGTGGCTAGGTATCTCTGTGCGTAACGAAGGCAGGGATGCATGATGCATGATGCCTTCGCCTGGCTAGGGCGGTAGGATCTAGGCCTGAAATACGATGCCAAAAAGCTAGAGTATCGAATGTGTCAATGTCGTAGTGTGGGGAGAAGGCGGCTCTGGGCTCAGGGATAGCTAGGAAGTGGAAGTGGTCATGGATCATGGCGTATGTAATCATGCAATCGTGATCCATGAGGCGGAAGGTGATGCCATCACCCGCTGGGGTGCGGGTGATGGAGCTAAGAGCCTCCAAGGCAATGTGGGAGTACGTGGGGGCGTGGACGGCTAGGAGATGATCGAAGCCGATCGAATCCGATCGTGCGGTAGAGACAATGGACTCATTGCAAGAGTCCAAGGGATCAGAGGGTGGGCACGTCTATGAACAATACAGGGATGAGACGGTGCTGCGAGAGCCTAACGAAGCGCTCGCGGTGTGCGTCGTCTCGAAAAGTGATGTCGTATGTCTGTAGACGTGCTGGTAGAGTGTCCTTGGTAGGGGCAGGGTATGGGGGTGATGATGGAGGGGCAGTGGGTGCAGTGGTGGGGATACGTGCAGAGGTGGTAGGGATAGGTGCAGAGGTGGTGGGTATAGTGGTGGTGGTGATAGGTGTGGTAGTGGTGGGGATGGTAGTGGTGGGGATAGGCACGGTAGTGGTGAGGCGAGCGTGACGTGTGGGTCGGGAAGAGGAGGCTCCAGGAGTCGGCCTCTTCCCACGAATGGGAGGGGTGACGGCTCCTCGAGTGTGGACCATCGTGGAGATGGCAATATGATACGTCGGTATATAAATTAAATAGAGGAAAGGGTGTACCGACTGAGCGAGCGATGCGAATGCAAAGATCTCCCCAAGCTAATCCCTGTGTAAGTTGACGTAGGCAAATCGTACCTGAAGTTGAAACCAATAAGCCGTCAGTTTATGAAAATCAAGGATATGGTGAATATGCATCTGCTCGACCGAGCAAGTCTAGTGCTCGGTCGAGCAATAGAATTCTAAGTTTGGATGTGCTCGGGCTGAGCAGCTATACTGCTCGGTCGAGCTTGTGCAATGTCGAGTTGAGTTTGGCGCTGCTCGGCCCCGATCAGTTATACTGCTCGGTCGAGCAGTTCAGCTCGTTGGGGGAGTCCGGACCGAGTCGCCAGTGTGCTCGATCATCATGGGCGGCATGGTGGGGAGTGGATCAGCTACTCGGTCGAGCACCGTGGGTGCTCGATCGAGCAGTGGGGATCGTGCCCTAGGGCATCGACGATTTGCGATGGAGTGGGATGCTTTGTGTGGCGCGATGAGAGAGGAGGGGGAAAGACGAAGGAGGATGGGGGGTCGTCGGGGGATTTGAGTGGGTGACGTCGTCGGCAGCTGCGGCGCCGACGGTGTTGGCGGTGGCCGTCGTCGATTAGAAAAGAGGAGGGGGTGAGAGAGAGAGAGAGGGGGGGGGGGGAGAGAGAGAGAGAGAGAGAGAGAGGCGAAGAGAGGCGAAGAGATAGCGAGAGGAACTAACTGAAGAGGGGGAGATGGGCGGTGCAGTCGACGAAACAGGCAGAGGATGGCGGCGGCTAGGGAGATCAAGTAGGGGGTGAAAGTGCTCGGGCAGTGATTTAGGGTAGATTAGGGTAAATTTGATCGCGTTAGGGTGAAAATGAAAACGAGTTGGGTTAAAAACCCAACTCGTTTCGAAGTGGGCCCCGCAAAAAATAAGGTGGACTGACTCGGTCGAGCAACATAGGTGCTCGGGCCGAGTCGAACACGAAAAAAATATAAATAGTTTAAGAGTACTCCCTCGCGTGCTCGACCGAGCAGCATGATGCTCGGGCGAGCAGATCATCACTCGGACTGAGCAGGGTATGCTCGGGCCATGCAGACAGAGTGATGTTTTCTCCCAATCTTCATGAGCCTATGCTACTCGACCGAGTAAGCGACTGCTTGGGCCGAGCAACTCGTTGCTCGGACCGAGCATAGGATGCTCGGCCCGCGTAGACAGAACGCTGTTTTGCTCATCTTTCTCGTGCCTGTGCTGCTCGACTGAGCAGAGTGACTGCTCGGTCGAGAAGCTGTATCTTCTTTTTGCCTCTTTTCTTTGATCTGCTCTTCAAAATTGCTGCTCTCCTCCAACTTTCTTCCGTTTAAAACGTCAATTTGCGTGCCCCCTCACGTTCAACCTGTAAATAGGAAGAACTCATCAAATTTTTATGATTTTGTAGTTTTACGGGAAATAAATAATGTTTTTGTTTGGTTTTCTTAAATAAATAAAGGAAAAAAAATAAGAAATTGAAAAAAAATTCATGGTCTAAAAGATTGAGTTGCCTCTCAATAAGCGGTCGTTTTGAGTTATGAGCTCGATTCCCTTTGATTTATCAATAGTCGTTTGGAGCACGTGGAATTTTCTCTTCGTTCTTGCCAATGGCACAATCTAGTGGTATTTGATATCCGTCTATTTCAAGCTTCTCCCTTGCATAACCTACGGCTTCCGGCTCTTCATAATGTGGAGAACGGTTCCAAAACTCATCATCCAACACTCGGATATAGGCGGTGACCGCTTTTTGGTAGGTTGGGTCACCGTCATCGTCAACTCTTGTTCTCATTGGGTTCTTCATGACCCTCTCAGAAGTGAAATCTCCTACAGCTTCATCTTCCAGGAGCTCGAAGTAGCTGGCTCCTTCCTCATGAATGTATTCCTTCATTGGCTTTTGCAGCCTGAACTCAGCTTCGATGTTGCCCATGTTCAACGAGAGAGTCCCTTCTCGTACATCAATCAAGTCTTCGATCGGCGCCATGAAGGGACGGCCAAGTACAAGCTGGGAGCCCCCCTCTGGCATGTTCATAATGACAAAGTCAACGGGAACACACAACCCATGGGGTATCTGGAGAATGATATCCCCGGCTATGCCTACCGGGTATGTGATTGAATGGTCCACAAGCTGTATGGACATATTCGTCGGCTCCAATTCGCTTCCGGTATGCAATCTCTCAAATATAGAGAGCGACATCAAACTGATGCTCGCCCCTAGATTGATCAAAGCTCCGCTGATGGGCATCCCTCCGATGGAGCACGGAACAGTGACGCTTCCCGGATCCGGTAGCTTTCGAGAAAGATGATTCTTTATAACGGAGGTAGAGTCCTCCAAGAGTTTTATCTCTTCGTGCTTCCTCTTCCCTGTGATTAGGTCCTTCAAGAACTTGGCATAGATGGGGATCTCCGTGATTGCATCCATGAATGGAATGTTTAGTTGGATTCCCTTTAGCAATTCAGTAAATTTGGAGTATTTCTTCTCTATCTTAGACAAGGCTAACCTTTGAGGATATGGCAGGGGAGGTCGGCTTGCTTTGTTCTTTGCAACATCAACGGGAGATGGCGTTATTGTAGGTGTGATGGATGGTGGGTCTGCCTTCTCCTCATTCCTTGTAGGCTCTTCAGTAGCCTCTTCTTTATCACCGTCATCAACGGCCTCTTCAGCAATGACTCTCTCCTTATTCACAACCGGGATCATAACGGGGTCAGTCGCTCGTCCTCCATGTGTGGTGACAGAAACCACATCATTCGCTTGGGCTCTCGGATTTGGCTCTGGTTGCGAAGGCAACCTCCCTTGGTTCTTCAAAAGCTGGGACATCTAGCCCCTCAGTTCATCGAGCGATGTATTTATGTTCTTGAACTGGGCGGAAGTGTCCTGGTTGAACCAGGTTTGACCACTCATAAAAGTTTCCTATGTGGCCTCCAGATTGGATCGATGCGGATTCGGTGCATAGCCCTGCTTAGGCAGATGATTGAGTTGATAACCTGGTGGTCGGTAAGGCCCAGCTGGCCTGAACCCACTCTGCTGCTAATTCTATGGTTGCCCTTGTTGCTGCTGAGGAGGGGGTAGCGGTCTCTGAAATTGTGGAGGTTGCAGCCCTCCACTTGGGTTTCCGTAGAAAACCCCGGATGATTCCTAGCAGCTGGGTGCTGCCATTGATTCCGTCCCTCTCCTTGGACGTACCGTACAGACTCAGATAGTTCAGCACCATCATAATGTGCCTCACCAGGAATGTAGCCTTGCACTGCATAATCCTCTGCAGGATGATAAGCAGAGGTACTAGTGGTCGCTGGGATGGAATCCAAGCGCTGTTCAATTCTGGCCACCTGTTTGCATAAGTTCTCAATATGAGAGTCTAGATGGCTGGCAGCTTTGACCTCGGGGGTCCGGATAACGATGGTCCGTTCTTCATTCCACTGCTGATTATTAGCTGCCATATGCTCTAGCAGGTCTATGGCTTCTTTAGGAGACTTGTTAAGCAAGGCGCCTTGTGCAGCAGCATCAATTATCATTTTGGTGCTGGGCTGCAGTCTATTATAAAAACTCTGCACCGAGTACCAAGGCTGGATCCCATGATGAGGGCATTGATGTTGGAGGTCTTTGAATCTCTTCCAGGCCTCGTAAAAGGATTCTTGCGAGAGCTGTTTGAAATTTGAGATTGCTCCCCAGATCCGTACCGTCTTCGAAGGTGGATAGAATTGTAATGCCCTGCTAAGCTATTGCACAAGTACTAGAGGGGTGTGAATAGTACTTTAAAATAATTAAGAGGATAATTCCTAATTACCTTGCAAACTCTACCAATAATGCGGAAATGCGGAAATGTAAATGTTAGACAACAAAGAAACAATCGCAAACAAACGATATTACTGGGTTCAGATCCACCCAAGTCTTCCCGACTTGTTTCCGGTGATCCTACGTCCCAAACACCCGGATCCCCTCCAGATACTCAAGTTAGAAACCCTAACTCAAGATTTCCACTATGAAATACTTGTGAAAAACCTTCACAAGTCAAATCATACACAAAAGAAATTGTGACTCCCACAACCCGGGATCACAAACACACTCTCACAACCGAGAGTGAAACTTACAATATGAAAGTAAATGAAATAGAAATTCTTACAGAAAAAATCCTATGCCTTGAGTAAAACTTACGATTTAGGGCAAAACAGATTTTCAGGAAGATGAAGAGGCACCAAACCATAGCTCCAAGATGTATATCAGCGATGGAGAGCTATGAGGTTGTTGGTGACCTAGAATCAAGCACTTGGCTTGGAAGGCTCACAATCAATGAATCTCTCTTTTGAAATAAGAGTGAGGAGAGATTCAAGATTGGAATGAAAGAGCTTTGAATGAGGAATGAATGCTTTCTCTTTGATCTCTAAAGTTCTCTTAATATCAGCCTTGAGTGCAATGAATGCAGCACTCCAAGTATTTATAGGTTAGAGGAAAGAGAGAGAGAAAAACGTTTCAATTAAAGCTCCAACGGCTCTATTCTGAACCAAACTAGTCGGTCAAAGAACAACCACCGACCGACTAGTTCATCAACTAGTCGGTCGGTTAATCAACATGAACCGACTAATGGTAGAACATGGAATATGTCGAAGTTCAGACTAACAGAACTAGTCGGTCAAAGAACACTTGCCAACCGACTAGTTTCACAACTAGTCGGTCAGTGAGTGAACTTAGACCGACTAAGAGATAAAACAAATAGTCTGAGTACAAATTGATTTAGTCGGTCCAAGAACAAAAGTTGACCGACTAGTTCATCAACTAGTCGGTCGACAAACGTTCCTTGACCGACTAACGATAAACAGTAAGTTGGCATGTACAGTAGAAGCTCAACTAGTCGGTCTAAGAAGCATCACTGACCGACTAGTTCACAAACTAGTCGGTCGGTGAGTCAACGTAGACCGACTAACTGTAAACAGTAAAGAGCTATGAATTGAGAAGGCAAACTCGTCGGTCCAAGAAGCTTTGCCGACCGACTAGATCACCATCTAGTCGGTTGGTTCTTCTTCTTGAACCAACTAACATGCACGAGAAGTCGCGAATCGAAGCGCGAAGCTTCAGGAAAGTTCGTATGGACTTCTACTAAGATCCTAGCTCTAAGATAGGAGCGTTATGAAGATTAAAACGTAAGACCTACTCAAGGCTTAACATTCTACGAAAGAAGCTAGAAGACTATAAATAAAACTTGACGATACCGTCTTCAAAAGCTTCAATCGAATCTTCATGACTTCAATCAACGTCCTTGAGCTTCAACGAAGCTTCAAGCATACGATCACGTGCTTTGAGAAGTCTTGAGAAGTCGCTTTGGATGTTCATATGAATTTGGCGACGATCTCCATAACTGCGCTCACAAAGAGTTAGTTCACGATATATTTATGTTTGTTCATAATCCAAAACCAAATCCGGGGAGTCCAATATCCAACATTCTCCCCCTTTTTGATGATGACAAACCAACATAAATAATAATAAAAAATAATGATTCAAATGTAAATTTACTTACTCCCCCTGTGTAACGACTGGTTTTCATGTATCTGGATTTATTATATTATAATATATGTTTTGGTGGATTTTTCTCCTCGTGTGTGGTTTTCGTCTCCGCGACTTTCATTTTCGATCGTTTCGTCGTGTTTTCTCGTTTCTTCCTTAGGATCGTCGATTTCGAAGTATGTCATTCGTGACGGGCTTCATAACGGTCGTATCTTACTGTTAGATCAAGCCTAGGAGTCTTAGGAATCGATCCTGGGGCTCCGCGCTCCGTATCGGAACTTTTGGTGCTTATTAGCCGGTGTAAGAAGGGGCACCGACCGATTAGATGACGATCCAGTCGGTCGGCAATCCTTCTTGGACCGACTAGTTGGCTTTCTAAATTGTTCAGGAGTTACTGTTTATCGTTAGTCGGTCTAAGAACGTTGGTTGACCGACTAGGTTGCAAACTAGTCGGTCAGCAATGCTTCTTTAACCGACTAACACATCATCTAAATTTTAGTATCTGTACTGTTCATTCTTAGTCGGTCTAAGTTCATCTTTCGACCGACTAGTTGTTAAACTAGTCGGTCAGTAGTTGTTCATCGACCGACTAAATCCAAATCCTATTTTCGTTCAGAAGTTACTGTTTACACTTAGTCGGTCTGCGTTGGTCGACCAACCGACTAGTTGCCAAACTAGTCGGTCAGTGGTTGCTCTTTGACCGACTAATCTGTGTTAAAACCCTAATTTCTGGGCAGCCGCCAGCCCATCCTATTTAAACCCCTCCCAAACGTTTTCTTCTTCCTCCACTCGACCCAAAACCCTAGTTTCTCCCCCATTGAGCCCCCATCTTCCTCAAACCCTTATTCCTTCATCCCAAACCCAAGATCCATCATCCAAACTAACCCTCCACTCATTCTATCTCTCATCTTCCTCAAATCTCCATCAAACCCCCAAAATCCCCCAAAAACCCTAGTTCTCCAAACTTCTCCAATCACCTCCAGATCTGATCCATAGGTTCCCCGGAGTGTTTCTTCCGCTTCCTCGCGGTAATAAATCGATCTCTTGATGTTTCATAACCCGTCGTGTTTTGTGTAACCCTAATGAGATTTCTTGTGTTTTGATGATTGTTTCTCCATGACAGCGATTTCCCCGTAGTTTAGCATCCGTGAGACGAACCCTCGTTGATCGTCATCCCCGGTGCTAGGCAAGTGAAACTTGCCACTTAGGGTTTAGGCCATGTTTTAGGCCATTTGCTTGTTGTAGGCGTAAAAGAGGCTAGGCGACGAAATGATACTCGCCTAGGCGCAAATTCCGGAACTAGCTTGACAACGAAGCTAGGACCGTCGTTTACCATGTAGCATAACTACCATGTCATGTTTAATTTTGATTAACGGTACGCGAATAAATTGCCATCCATGTTGTATGTCGCATTCGTAGCACACGCTACATTACTTGTGTTTCCTGGCTCGTGTCCCAGAAGCGGGCCATGTGTTGGTTGATAGCCAATGCCCGACCTACTAGTTTCCGGCTAGGCACCCACTATACGTGGGCATAACCATACGCCATACATGTTAAACACACTTCCTGGCTCGTGTTCTAGAAGCGAGCATTCCGTGTTCGGGGGTAATGCCCTGGCTCGATACACGTGGAGGGGTAGAGATAAACGGTCACTTGAGCTTAGGAGTTGGCCCGATCAGCCACTCTAGCCAACAGGCGGAATCTCTGTGCACAACTTGTTTGCTTGACTGTTCACTTGACGTGAACCACTTGACTTGTACTTGTCCGTGTTATACTTGTCATCCGTGACATACTTGCTCCGTGTACTTCCTTTGCTCGTCACTTCCATGCTATACTTGTCATGACATGCATCATACTATAACTGCTAGGTTGCTAGTTTACCTTACCTTCAGTTCCTTGCCCAAGTCTTTTAGACTTGCTGACATGTGCCCCTTTACTCTTTTGGGTGACACATGTTAGATCCCGAGCCTGAGTCCGTTGTTGAGGACGAGGTGCTTACTGACGCCGAGCTCGAGCCTGTGTTTGGCGAGGAGTACGTGGACACTGGGGACCAGTCCTAGTGTTTTCGTTGAGCCTTCGTCTTTTGTTTTAGACTGCTATTTTGTTGTCGGTGCGTGGCACCTATACTTGGCTACATTGTTCTTTTGTTGGCATTGTTCTGGGGCTTTAGACTCTTTCTTTTTGCCTGGTGGCTTTTTCTGTGATGTTGAATATTTTGTGGACAAACTTTGGGGTTGGTATTTCATATCCGTCTCATCTTATTACTATTATTATTATTGTTTCGTTTGTAATTACAGGGACCTGCTTATACTAAATTTACGCTTATCAGGCGTGCAGCTTCGCAGCTCCACGCTTGAGCGGACCTTCTCACGTCTCGCCTCCATTTTAGGGAAGCGGGGCGTGACACCCTGCATTGATGACACGTTAATTCCAAAATGAATAATAATAATACGCATCAAGCAGACGAGTAAAGTATATAAAATGAGAATCGATTATTGAAATATCGGATTTGAAAATCCATTTATATATCTTAACTCCCCCTGAATCTAACATATCAAATTAGATTCTTGGTAAAATGCTTTAAATTATCATTTAGCTCATCGTCATTATTATATCTCTCCCCCTTTGGTATTAGCAAAAAGAGTGGGAGGAGATCAACGACAACAACAATGGCTTCAAATAAAAGCACGGGAGTCATAGAATACGACCACAGTCCAAGTGACACCAAAGAAAAATACGAATTAAATCAAAGTGTGTCAATGAGACCAAAGTCGAAAATTGATAAATAAAATCATCAAAACTCAAATCAATTTTACGGATTGATTTATGGAATATACTCTCCAATATCAACATTATTGGTTAATTTAGTGCATGGAAAACAATTCTATGATTCCATAGGAATAATTTCTATTAAACCAAGTATTATCGTCGAGCGACGAAATCAAACATCAGAGACATAAAAAGAATATATAATGTGCACAAGAGAATGAAATGTCAACATCGATGTATATATATATAAAGCATGAGTACATCAAAATGATACATCGACAACATACATAAAAGCGATCCAACGATCGGTGCACAAAATACAACATCATACATCTCACAAGACAGCATATCTAGAAGTATCTCAGAACATACAAAATACATCAAAACATCAAAATACACCAGAATGATCCAAAATACATAACCACACTCTATCATATCCAAACTCTCTCACTAAAAGATCTATCATCCAAAGTGCATCAAGAGAGTCCTCAGAGAAGCTCAGGAGGAAGCGGGAGGATCTCCAGCAGCAGCAGGCTCTGCAACAGGAGAGGTGGTCACCGGATCAGCAGAAGTGTCCACGGGAGCGACGGTAGAGGTGATCTCAGGCAAGACAAGTGTGGAGATCTCTGGAGCAGCAACGGTAGTGGCCTCGGGAGCACCAGTCGCAGTATCCACCGCAGGAACGGTGGCAACAGGTGTGCTCTCGGGGTCACCAGCAGAAGAGGCAACAGCAGCACTAGAAGTGCCCTCAGGGGCACGAGCAGAAACACGAACAAGCTCCTCAATCTCCTCCTCATCCAACTCATCCTCGTCAGAGACTGACGGAGGGATCTCAATACCAAGGTGACGAGCGATACGAGCAAGGATCTCATCAGTACGAGCATAACGAGACTCCACACGTTTCACTGAACGTGCGAGCTCGTCAAGAGTGGTAGAGGGAGCAACTGAGACAGAAGCAGACGCTGAAGTAGAGGGGGTCGTCCTCTGAACGTGACGAAGTGCCGCAAGAGACTTCTTGACGGCCGTCGCATTCAGAGGGGGACCGAGAGGACACTCATCATCACGAGGCAAGGGGACACGAAAGTGACGGAATACGAGTGTCAGAAGGCACGAGAATGGGATATGAGCAGACTTCATGGTCTTCTAGATACACTCGAAAGAATCCATCTTATCGAGTATGATCCGAGCCCAGTTAATATCACTCCCCATGAAGATGGCATAAATCAGCTTCAGGAGTGGCTGGGAAGGCAAAGAAGAGGAGCTGTACTTAGGAAGTAAGCACGACTTCAGAATCAAGTTTAGGACCCAGCCATTAGGCTTGAAAGACTTCGAGGGGACGCCAATCAAGGCGGGAGGAATCTCGTGGAAGATCTCAGAAAGTATGACCTGATCGAGGGAGGATATGTCATCGATGGAGATATCGGAAGGGAGGAGGCCAGACGACGAGCAACCAATCAACTCTCCTAAGATTTCTGCCGTGAGGACTATCGGTGTCCCCAAGACAGTCATCTCAATCGAGTGGGTCGCGTCGTACTGACCCCGGACACGGTTGGCATAGAAGAGTTTGACCGGACGAGGATATGGGTGGGGATTCGCCTTAGGGTCATATCGAAGATAATCGATAAGACCGGAAGACGACAGAAGGTCAGCGAGGCCTGAGAAGTCTGAAAACTGAACGAAATGCTCCAGAAGCAGCGGACAGTGTTCGATACGGTTATATGCCGTGAGACACATCGGGTCGTCGCGACACAAAGAGATATCGACACCGCCAACCGGCATCGGAGCCTTTCCCTTAGGCTTACGTGTGGAAGTACGGGGTGGAGGAGTGGGTTCCCTATGAGTCTCGGTCTCGGGTCTGTATTCGGTGTTGGAATCCGAAGCACCGGGAGTGGGTGTACGGAAAGAGGAGGGAGACACAGGTTCCTTCGTAGGCTTGGGTTTTGGCTTTGGTTGAGCTCTAGGCTTGGCGGTCGTCGTCCTCTTCTTCTTGAGAGGAGGCGAAGACGACGAAGGTTGGGTAGTTTTCGAACGACATTTGGGTTGTGACGGTTCCCTAGGGGGTGACTCTACGATCATAGGGGATGGATGAGAGGGATCGATCGGAATCCTTGTCTTCGCCATAAGCGTGACGAGACAAAGCAAGAATCAACCCTAGAATTCGAAGAGACCCTAGTGCAAACCCTAGACAAGCAAAAATCGCAAGAAACCCTAACCCTAGAACCCTAAAACAGCTGAAGGAGATGATAGGAAGATACCCTAGGGGAGATCGACGGATGGCGACGGAGGGGATGGCCGGAAAGAGGCCGGAAATCGATCGGAGAGGGAGGAGGGAGACGAACGGGCACGGGGGGTTTTGGCTGAGAGAGAAAGATGAACCGACTAGAAATGAGATTAGTCGGTTAAAATGAGTTATAAGTCGATCGGAAGTCGAAAAGACAAGACAGTCCATGTCACAATTAGTCGGTCACAGTTCAAGCACTGACCGACTAGATCACGATCTAGTCGGTCGGTCAATGAGCTTGAACCGACTAATTGTAAACAGTAACTGAAGCCAAAAATCCTGACAAGAATTAGTCGGTCTAAGCTCATTCACTGACCGACTAGAACTGAATCTAGTCGGTCGGCCAATGAACTTGGACCGACTAAGAGAGTCCAAAAATTTTAGAATTTGAAATTTTGAGTTCTCTCCTAATCGCACTTCGACAAAACATCGTAATACTCTCATTAATCATTATACTACCCCATTAAACATCAAAAAACTGAAATTTGACGTTTACGAGCAAATTGAGCGAAAATTCCGAAAATTCAACGAAAAAAATCCCGAAAATTCCAATAAATCTAGCATGTGCAAATATAATGAAATTGAATAACATGCAAGATTATTGAACATATGAATCCTAAATCTCGGATTCACCCATAATCCCCAATTCTCGACGTAACCGCACAAAGGAGTCTTCCTTTATGGGTTTCGTGAAAATATCGGTGATTTGCTTCTGGGTTTCAACGTACACTAATATGATTTCCTTTTTAGCAACATGATCATCTAAGAAATGGTGTCGGACATCTATGTGTTTAGAACGGGAATGGTGTACCGGGTTCTTAGAGAGACATATTGCACTTTGGTTGTCCACCATGATAGGGCAAGTATCACAGTTTATACCAAAGTCTTTAAGTATGTGTCTCATCCAAAGAACTTGAGCACACGCGGCACCGACGGTAATATATTCCGCCTCGGTGGTTGAAAGTGATACGGAATTCTGCTTCTTGGAAAACCAAGAGACAATAGAATTTCCTATAAAATGGCAAGTGCCACTAGTACTTTTCCTGTCAGATTTGCATCCCGCATAATCTGCGTCACTATATGAGATTAACTCATACGTGCTAGATTTTGGATAAAGTAATCCAAAATCAAGTGTGTAACTTAAATAACGGAAATACGTTTTACCGCTACTAAGTATGACTCCTTAGGTTGAGACTGATAACGAGCACATACACATACAACAAACATAATATCGGGCCTACTTGCGGTAAGATATAGTAAACTACCTATCATACCTCGATATAGACGAATGTCTACATCTTTACCGCTCGTATCCTTATCAAGATGCGTAGTCGTGCTCATTGGAGTCTTCTTCCCGGAGGCATTCTCCATTCCAAATCGCTTAAGCAACTCCACCGTGTACTTCGTTTGGTGGATGAAGATTGCATCGTCCATTTGGCGAATTTGGAGACCTAAGAAATACTTGAGCTCACCCATGTGACTCATCTCAAATTGATCCTTCATCACATTAGAAAACTCTTCGCAAAGAGCAAAGTTAGTAGCACCGAAAATGATATCATCAACATATATTTGAACTAAAATTATATCATTATTCGAATACTTAACAAATAATGTGGAATCAACTTCTCCCATTTTAAAACCCAAATCCAAAAGAAAATTCTTTAAACGGTTGTACCAAGCTCGAGGAGCTTGTCTCAAACTGTAAAGTGCTTTCTTAAGTTTAAAAACGTGATTTGGAAATTTTTCATTAATAAAACCCGGAGGTTGAGAAACGTAAACTTTCTCAACAACATCTCCGTTTAAAAACGCACTTTTAACATCCATTTGAAATAATTTAAAATCCTTATGGCATGCAAAAGATAATAATAATCTAATTGATTCTAATCTAGCACCGGAGCGAAGGATTCTTTGAAATCAATACCTTCCTCTTGACGGTAGCCTTGAGCAACTAGCCGAGCTTTGTTCCGGACGACGATTTGGTTTTCGTCGGTCTTGTTCTTGAAAATCCACTTTGTCCCTATGACGGTGTGGTTCTTCGATGGCAATGGAACAAGCTCCCAAACCTCATTCCTCTCGAATTGAATGAGTTCCTCCTCCAGGGCTAAGATCCAAGCACCATCTTCGCACGCTTCATTAATATTCTTTGGCTCTATCGAGGAGGCAAAGGCACAATGAGCGAAGTAGTTCACTTGCGATCTCGTCTTGACACTATCATGGATATTGCCAATGACTTGCTCATGAGGTTGGTCACGAACGGTATGAAGCCGTTTGGGAATTCCCTGATCACTAGGAACATTCTCAAAAACTTCATTAGTCGGGTTAGTATCAATAGAATCAATAGAATTATTAGAATTAGAATTACCAATTGAATCACATAAGACATCCATAGAGTCATCATCATTAGTAATTCTAGTTGGAACAAATCCTTCATTAAATGAAACATGAAGTGATTTCTCGATCGTTGAGGTTCGTTTGTTGTATATCCGGTAAGCTTTGCTACGTGAGGAATATCCAACAAATATCCCCTCATCGGATCTTGGATCGAATTTGTCCAAACTACCATACGTGTTTTTAATAAAACATTTTGAACCAAAAACACGAAAATGTTTAACTTGAGGCAATCTACCAAACAACAATTCATAACAAGTTTGTTTAGTGCCGAGCCTCAAAAGTATTCTATTAAACACATAGCAAGCGGTGTGTACCGCTTCCGCCCAAAATTGATGGCCAAGTTGGCTATCATCAAGCATAGTGCGAGCACACTCCACTAGCGTCCTATTCTTTCTCTCAACAACACCATTTTGAGGAGGTGCGCGAGGGAATGAAAAGGTGTGTGTAATACCAACTTCATCACAAAATGTCTCAAAAGACTCATTCTCAAATTCCCCTCCATGATCACTACGAATAGTGACAATGGTGGTTCCAATGAGATTTTGTATTTTCTTAACAAAAATTGTGAAGTTTTCAAAAGCTTCATTTTTATTACTTAATGAAAATACCCAAGTAAAGCTAGAAAAGTCATCAACGATGACAAGTCCATATCTAGCATTACCTAATGAAGCAACTCTAGTTGGCCCAAATAAATCTAGATGTAATAGCTCTAGAGGCCGCTTAGAAGAAATGCTTTTCTTAGGTTTAAATGAAGATTTTGGAAGCTTGCCTCGTTGACACGAGTCACAAAAGCATTTCTTTTGAAAGACAAGCTTTGGGAAGCCTATAATAGAATTTAACTTGGAAAGCTTAAAAAGTTTTCCAAAGTTCACATGACCAAAACGTCGATGCCATAAGTGTTGTTCACTTGTGTTGGCAATGAGACATTGTTCATGTGATCACATGACCAAAACGTCGATGCCATAAGTGTTGTTTACTTGTGTTGGCAATGAGACATTGTTCATGTGATCTTAGAAGATCTAGGATATATATATCCTTATGGCGTGTGCCGGAAAACAATACATCATTAGTAGTTTTATTCAAAATATGGCACATTCCTTTCGCAAAGCTAACTTTGTAACCTTTGTCACAAAGTTGGCTTATTGAAATAAGATTGTGGATTAATCCTTTAACAAGGTAAACATCACATATAAGTGGTTTAGAAGGATTACCCACTTTGCCAACACCTATGATGGTTCCGCTCTCGTTACCTCCAAAGACTACCCGGTTCCCTTTTGCGATGGGCACCACTCCGGAGAGCAATTGAGCATCACCCGTCATGTGTTTTGAACACCCGCTATCGAGTATCCAATTCCTCTTGGAGCTAAATTTAAAGTTGTTGCTCCGTTTCTTTCTCTTAAGTACCTAAAGATAGAAAATATCGTATCATGGTACCCAAGGTCATTGGGTCCAAAAGATTAGACCATTGGAAGCCAAGTCCAATTGGACTTAGACTTCCCCACATAGTTATCACTATGCACAACATTCATAAAATACGAGTTCATATAAACTTGTTTTTCTTTCATGCTTGTGTCCTTTGGGCTCCAAATAGTGAAGATTTTGGGAGCCCTCATCCTATTGGGTGCATGCATGCGTTGTTGATTTCTACGTGATGCATGTCGTGGATATGAATAAGGAACATGATGAAATGGTGCATGTGGATAATTATTCATACGATGATGTGGGTAAACATATCCATATGGAGGAACACGTGCGTGAAGGTGTCTCACATGGTGTGCACGTGCCCGTGGATGTGGTGCATAAAAATCATCATATGTGTGAGCATGTGGAGTAGGACGTGTGTTCCTACGTGGCATGGTATTTGTGTATATATAAGCATGACCCTTCTTTGTAGGTCCACCCAAAGTGGGTTTTTTTCTAAACGAGGGTGTGTACGAGGTGGAAGCACCATTGGTAGTTGAACTACCAATAGAGTGTTTGCTACCACTCGTCGAAGCATCGGAAGTTGGCCTAACAAAGGTAGTGGCCGACTTGGATGAATTTCCCAACTTATACCCCAAACCAATGCGGTGATTGGCCGGAGGTAATTCATTTAGGATATTATTCAAATGGCCCTTACCCTTATTGAATTCATTGATTCGGCCCAATGTGCACTCATATTTCTCTGTGAGAGAACGCATAGAAGCATCCAAAGTGGATACTTACGATGTGAGCACATAAACACGAGATTTGAGATTCTCATTCTCAATACTCAAAGTCTAGTTTTGAGAAGTCAAATCCGCTATCTTGTGTTCCTCCGAATCTTCAATGCTAACATGTTCAAGTTGAGACTTGAGATTTACAATCTCATTTCTCAACTCTTCAACAACGGTGTCGTTGTTGGTGATGATAGATTTAGGCAAGGTTTGGATGCTAGCTAAATCATCTTTTACTTTAGTATACCTATTTACTAATTTAGTGTATTTAGACCATAATTGCTCATTAGCATTTCTAAGGTCATCCATCGATACCTCATCGCCTTCGTTGTCGCTATCATCGGAAGAGGAATCTTTATCTTGCTCCTCTCGAGCCATGAAGCACATGTGTGCTTGCTCCACTTGCTCATCGTCCAACTCTCCGCTTGAGGAATCCTCGGAGTCGGTGAATGTCCCGACAAGCCCCTTTTTGTACCCTTTCTTGTACTTCTTGGACTTATCGAACTTTGGTGCCTTCCACTTCTCCTTTTGCTTATTTTGAGGACACTCCGCTTTCATGTGTCCTGGCTTGTTGCATTTGAAACACAAAGGAGAGGAGGCGTTAGAAGAACCAAATTTAGCTTTGTTCTTATAGTTACCTTTCCTGAAGAACCGGTTGAACTTCTTTGCCATGAGTGCCATGGACTCCAAGTCCAACTCGTCTTCCGAGTTTTCATCATCGGTCGATGTGGAAGTTGATGGAGCGGCCTTGAAAGCAATAGCCTTCTTCTTTGGCTCGTATTGCTTTAGGTAGGACTTCATCTTGTCCTGCAACTTCAACTTGCTATCCTTGCGTACCTCATATGACATTAAGGTACCCATTAGTTGCACGACGGTATAAGTTTTCATATCATTACCTTCCTCGATGGCGAAGGTACATTTCTCCCAACAAGAAGGAAGTCCATCGATGATCTTCGAGACTTTCTCCTTTTGGGTGTAGGTCTTACCGAGAGCCTCCAACTCGTTTGTGATGTCGATGAAGCGAGCATAGTACTCATTCATCTTCTCACACTGTAGCATATGAAATAACTCGTAATCTTTATTAACTACTACGAGTTTAGAGTCTCTTACCCTACTTGTCCCTTCATGCAAGATGAGGAGGGAGTTCCATATTTGATATGCACTCTTACAGTGCATATCTTGTTGAAATCCTCGGGCTCCAAGGCACATTGTAAGGCGTTCATTGCCTTTGCATTGCTTACCTCCGCAGCGATCTCCGCGGGAGTCCACTTCTCGAAATCTTCTTCGGCGGGCTCGACGTACTCCTTCATTGTGGTCCTCCATAGTGAAGCACTCCGGAGGAAAGTTTCCATCCGGCATTTCCAGTACCCGTAGTTGGTACCGTTGAAGAAGGGAGGCCTCGTTGAGGAGTGTCCTTCCATTACCGAAGAAGCTCCTTCGCGGTTCTTGAAGGTGATATAGTCGGAAGGTGGACGAACGCTTTTGTTGTCGTTGGCAGACATAGCTATAGACTTGGCTCTGATACCAAATGTAATGCCCTGCTAAGCTACTGCACAAGTACTAGAGGGGGGTGAATAGTACTTTAAAATAATTAAGAGGCTAATTCCTAATTACCTTGCAAACTCTACCAATAATGCAGAAATGCGGAAATGTAAATGTTAGACAACAAAGAAACAATCGCAAACAAATGATATTACTGGGTTCGGATCCACCCAAGTCTCCCCGACTTGTTTCCGGTGATCCTACGTCCCAAACACTCGGATCCCCTCCGGATACTCAAGTTAGAAACCCTAACTCAAGATTTCCACTATGAAATACTTGTGAAAAACCTTCACAAGTCAAATCATACACAAAAGAAATTGTGACTCCCACAACCCGGGATCACAAACACACTCTCACAACCGAGAGTGAAACTTACAATATGAAAGTAAATGAAATAGAAATTCTTACCGACAAAATCCTATGCCTTGAGTAAAACTTACGATTTAGGGCAAAACGGATTTTGGGGAAGATGAAGAGGCACCAAACCCTAGCTCCAAGATGTAGATCAGCGATGAAGAGCTATGAGGTTGTTGGTGACCTAGAATCAAGCACTTGGCTTGGAAGGCTCACAATCAATGAATCTCTCTTTTGAAATAAGAGTGAGGAGAGATTCAAGATTGGAATGAAAGAGCTTTGAATGAGGAATGAATGCTTTCTCTTTGATCTCTAAAGTTCTCTTAATATCAGCCTTGAGTGCAATGAATGCAACACTCCAAGTATTTATAGGTTAGAGGAAAGAGAGAGAGAGAAAAACGTTTCAATTAAAGCTCCAACAGCTCTATTCTGAACCAAACTAGTCGGTCAAAGAACAACCACCGACCAACTAGTTCATCAACTAGTCGGTCGTCAATCAACATGAACAGACTAATGGTAGAACAAGGAATAGGTCGAAATTCAGACTAACAGAACTAGTCGGTCAAAGAACACTTGCCAACCGACTAGTTTCACAACTAGTCGGTCGGTGAGTGAACTTAGACCGACTAAGAGATAAAACAAATAGTCTGAGTACAAATTGATTTAGTCGGTCCAAGAACAAAAGTTGACCAACTAGTTCATCAACTAGTCGGTCGACAAACGTTCCTTGACCGACTAACGATAAACAGTAAGTTGGCATGTACAGTAGAAGCTCAACTAGTCGGTCTTAGAAGCATCACTGACCGATTAGTTCACAAACTAGTCGGTCGGTGAGTCAACGTAGACCGACTAACTGTAAACAGTAAAGAGCTATGAATTGAGAAGGTAAACTAGTCGGTCCAAGAAGCTTTACCGACCGACTAGATCACCATCTAGTCGATTGGTTCTTCTTCTTGAACCAACTAACATGCACGAGAAGTCGCGAATCGAAGCACGAAGCTTCGGAAAAGTTCGTATGGACTTCTACTAAGATCCTAGCTCTAAGATAGAAGCGTTATGAAGATTAAAACGTAAGACCTACTCAAGGCTTAACATTCTACGAAAGAAGCTAGAAGACTATAAATAAAACTTGACGATACCGTATTCAAAAGCTTCAATCGAATCTTCATGACTTCAATCAACGTCCTTGAGCTTCAACGAAGCTTCAAGCATACGATCACGTGCTTTGAGAAGTCTTGAGACGTCGCTATGGATGTTCATATGAATTTGGCGACGATCTCCATAACTGCGCTCACAAAGAGTTAGTTCACGATATATTTATGTTTGTTCATAATCCAAAACCAAATCCGGGGAGTCCAATATCCAACAAGAATTTATCCACAAAGGCGAGTGCCAGCTTCTCCCATGTGATAAAATGGTTGGGCGGATGGGCCCGTAGCCAGTACGAGGCTTTATCCCTCAGGGTGAATGGGAAAAGCCGCAGCTTGACAGCATCATCACTCACATCCTTAGACTTGAAAGTGTCACACTTCGCCAAGAAGGTGTCAATATGGTGATTGGGGTTCTCGTGATGATGCTCATGGAAGGGATTCTGCTGCATTAAATTTATGAGCCCCGTCTTCAGCTCGAAGCTCGCCGCTGCCAGTTGCGGTCTAAGGATAGAAGAATTGTTTCCAAATGTAGGCTTCATGTAGTCCCTGATGGACCCGGTGCGAGGAGGATGAGGAGTATTGTCTGCCATCTGAGCAGATGGAGATTGATTTCTGCTTGAGGCCCTCAGAGCCCTTACCATTTTCTCGATCTTGGGATCGAACAATAGCTCTCTAGTAGATGCCCCGAAACGAGTGTTCATGCACCAAAACAACTCAGACAAATACCATTAGTAACACTGTAATAAATAAAAGAATAATAATGGCGGAGAGATAAGGAATGATTAGAGTTGCGAGCAAACTTTTCAAAGTAAAAATAAACTGAGATAACACTATTGCCGTCCCCGACAACGGCGGCAAAAACTTGACGCACCCGAAACCTACACCTAGATTCTACCCGGCGGTGTCACGGTCACTGGTTGACTCGGAATACGCGCAAGTGGCACGCCTTTCACTCCCAAGCGTAGGAGTGTCAATGCAATAAAAATAACCGGTGAGTTCCGGGTCGGATCACAGGGACAAGTCGTTCTATATTCACAAGTTTGATGGATAAAGAAAAATAAAGCGTGATTCAACTACCTCAATTAACGGTGGGAAAGTGTGAAAATGAGTGTGGTGAAAACTAAAAAAATCCTAAGTGGGTAGGGTTAGAGAGCCAAAAGGGATTTAGGATAGCTAGGCGAGGAGAATGGGTTGTGGGTTCATTTAGATTGGCATTAATTAAGCTCTAATTACCGCATATAACTCAATTGGTCATCCGGCTAAGGAAGCCCAATCGGAAAGTTTAGCTTTCATGAACGTGAAAAAATTGCAATAGGGATGGACGATCATCATGGCACTAATCAAATATGAGCATGGTATTTTCTCAAATTGTGCCCTCTCGGGTCTTAACCAATCAAATTGTGCCCTAATAATCATTCAACATTAACATGAAATTGTGCAAGAGGCAATTAGGGCTAAAATTAACAACCAACCATTGAATCACAACCCACACCAATCACACTACTCAATCATATCAAATAAGATGGAATTCATAGACAAATTCATCCAATGTTCAATACAAAAGATAAATGCAAAAATTACACAAAAAGATAGGGAAGAGATCACCAATCTCTCAAGAAATGAGCTTCCCTCTCCCTTGGACACCTCCTCCAAGCTCCCCAAGCTCCAATGGCCTCCTCCCCTAGCCCTAGCCCTATTGGGGAAGAAGAAGCCCCCTTAGAACCCTAAAAATCGCCCAAAACAGCCAACTGCACAGTAAAAACGAAGCTGAAATTTTTTTTCGCATCAGGCCCCTGTATTAAGTCTCGCGGGTCGAGCGCTGCTCAAAATTTGCGCTCGAACCCGCTCTCAAAGCATCAGCGCGCGCGTTGGTGAAGCGGGCCTGTTGCAGCCCGCCTGTGCGGGCTGCAAATTTTAATTGCGCGCGCGTTGGCGAAGCAGGCCGGCCTGCTGGCCGGCCCGCAAAACACAAAACATTTTTTTTAATTACAAGCAACGAGCGGCCTGCGGTAAAATTGAAGCGGGCCGGCCACGGGCCGGCCCGCATTGGTTGGGGTTTTTTATTTTTATTTTTTTGTTTCTTTTTTTAAAATCCCAGAATAGCCTTTTGCTCCAAATAAATTCCGGAAAATAGCTAGAAATTCCCAAAAATTCTGGAAAAATTCCAGAAAATCCAGAAAAATCCCAGTAGTACTTAAAAAATACGGGGAACAAAAATTAGTCCATAAAACACACATTTTATGTATAAAATACGAATAAGCTTCAATATTACACAATATCACAAATACGCCTGTATTAAAGCCAAAATAACATGATATACACATAAAATGCCCAGAAATGGGGGGAAAATATGCAATTTATATACTGAATCAGTCACCAGGCGTAGTATGGCCTCTAGGTGTCAATTCCAGGCTCTATCCGCAAGCGGACGGTGTCAAATTATAGTATAAAGGATGTCGGATCCCACATGGACGGTGACAGGGTATTTGGGTTCTCAGCTTACTTTTATATCTCGAAGTGAGATAGCTATCGGGTTGAGAGAATTGGATGTGGTGGTGGTGTTGATTTAATGATAAAAAGGACTAGGGTATTAGGGATCACTGCTAAGACCATCGGGGATCGACGTTGGGATAGAATCCTTATGTTGCATTGAGGTTAGGGGATTAATCTCCCAATTCGTACCACTGTGGGTTAGAATTGCGAGGTATTTCGGTGGCTCTCGTTGACGCAATAGCGCTAACCGTCAACGTAGCAATATAGTTCGTCAGTGGGTCCCCTCAAGGCACGAGCCGGGCATGGTCACGAGCATTGGTTGGATCCACTAATTTTCCTATTCGAATCCTAGAGATACCCCTTAAGCACATCAATTTCACAGACCGTGAGCATGATCTCAGTACGGGCTATCCCAGGGATTCGGTAGGATCGACCAAAACACTCCCCTTTATTCCCAATTCAACCTAGGGATTCAGATCTACATCTCCCCCCCCAAGGATCTTAGGGCTACCCCTTCAACCCTAGAAGGAACTACTCACTCATGACGATGTTGACGAATAAAAACACAATTTTTAGGGAAGAAAACATTATAGGAAATTGATAGGATGAAGATTGAGAGACTTACAGTGAGTAATATGTCTCATCAGAAAACAGGATTCCCAAACACAAGAATAGCAAATAAGCTTCCAAAGAAATTCAATCCAATAATCTTCAAGAGTTTTAATCTAGATCTAACAAGTATTTTCTCTCCCTAATCTCCTCTCCAAAAATAATTCTAATTCAAAAAAAACTAACAAAAAGAATTCGCCTCCCAAACGCTGTCGCAGCCCACACTTCACTCCCCCAAGCGTGCAATGACGGTCGAAAAATCTTTCCAAAAATGGCCTTCAGCATCGTCGACCGAGTCGGTGACTCGGTCGAGTAGTAAGTTGCTCGGTCGGTCGCTCGGTCCGAGCAGATTTACTGCTCGACCGAGCATGACAGTAAATCGCGCTCCTCCAAAATCATCACTCTGTCTGCTCAGACCGAGTGAGCTCTGCTCGGTCGAGCAGATAGCTGACTCAGTCGCTGAAGAAGTTGCTCGGGCTGTGCACGCGATTAGTCAGGCGTAGGAATTAAGGGCTGCTCGACCGAGCACCATCGGTCTGAGCAGGCTGCGTATCTGATTTCTTCCTCGTCTTGCATCTGCTCGATCGAGCAGCTGCTCTACTCGGTCGAGTCGCCTGGGAAACTCCTTCCTGGAGCTATCTGAAGCTCCTCCTCTCCTCTTATTCTCTCATCCATTCCTCCCATGGCTTCCAAAACTCAGCGAACTCCTGTAGAGCTTTGCCAACGAGCTCACGGGCGTGTCAGATGTGTCCATACCCAGATCGGGTCCCAAATCGCTCCAAAATCCCAGAAAATTCATAAAACACTACGAAACTCGAATATAACGATAGAAATGCGATATCGTAGGAAAATACAGGATTGGAATGCGAAAATGGCATGGAAAACGATGTCATGATGCTATGAAAAAGGTGTAAAATATGGACACATCAGCGTGGAGGGGAGAGGGAGATGGCCGGATGTGCTGACGGTCTAGGGTGGGTTTGAGAGGAGGTCCGGCGGGTGGGGGTGACTGTGGCAAGGGGAAAGTGGAGGCTTGCATGCGGGTCTAAGGTGTACGTAAGTTATGTGATGGTGGCTGGGTGTTTGGAAAAACCCTAGGCTAGATGCTAATGTTTTAATGAGGGGAGGGTTGCTAAATAAGGGTAGAAAGGGGGTGCACTAAGGGGTGATTGGAGAGAGAGTATGTGAGAGGGGGAGAGTAGACTTTGGGTGCAAATAGACTAGGAAGATATCATGTGATACGTAGGATCAAAATGATTAGATTTGATTTAATTTAATTAGGGATTAACTAGGCTAATTATAGGTTAAAGATAATTAGGGTGATGGGTCAGCCTAACGGTGTCCGAAAAATATGAGAAAAATATTGGGACGACCGTGTCGACGAGAGGGTCGAGACTATGATGATCGGTCACGTGCTAGGTTAACAGAAAAAGGGTACTAAAAATAAAAAGGTCAACGTCGAAGTCTAAAAGTTAAGACACCCCTTCATTCAAAGCTGATTTGTGGAAGAATGATCCGTGAAATGACGTTAATAAAAAATTCCACAAATAAGTACTTTCTCAGAGGGTCACAAAGATATATAACTTCGTTCATTTGGGATTCAAGGAAAGGTCATAATAAATACACGTACGAAAAAGAAAGTACGCGCACGAAAAACAACGATCGAAAAGCGACCGTTACAGTATATGTCCCAATAGCACCACCTCAGAGGACCAAAATAGGTCCTCAGCATCGTTTGGGTATCTATACTGGGTTTGATTCACCCTCTATTATTAGATACCTCGAATCTCTCACGGGAGACGCATTTAAGGCACGTTTTGATGACTGTGAATTCGATGATAAAACTTTTCCAAAACTAGGTACGCAGTCTAAGAAGCCTTACGCTTCTGAGACCATTTCTTGGGACAACAAGTCTTTGTCTCTATATGATCCGCGTACTAATCTATGTGAAGATGAGATCCTGAAGATCCTTCACATTCAGAACATAGTACATTTACGACCGGATAAATTTACGGACAACCAGAAGATTGTTTGTTCACACGTCCCTGCTGCCAACACGCCAGCTAGGATTAACATCCCAAAAGATGGATGCAGCAGAATTGGTTGTATCTCAATTGAAAAGAGGACGACCGCCAGATTCAAAAGATAAAGTTCTTCGAAAGAGAAAGATTCTTGGAGATATTATGATGATCCCTCCCTAGGATGCTGAGCTCAAACCAGCAACCTCTCCCCTCCTTATTTCCCCTGCAGAGGAACCAATAGGAGAAACATCATTAAATTACGTATGTATTGGAGAGGTACTAGACAGATGTAGCACAGTCGACGACGATGACTTTGCGTTTGCTATTGCTGTTCATGTCGCTGAATACGACGATGACGTCGAACCACGATCTCTAGCGGAATGTAAACGCAGGGTAGATTGGCCAAAGTGGGACGAGACAATAAGAGTAGAGTTGGACTCCCTCTTGAAACGCAAAGTCTTTGGACCAATAGTCCAAACACATGTAGGTGTTAAACCTGTAGGATATAAATGGGTCTTCATTAGAAAAAGAAATGAAGAAAATGTGATCGTACGTTACAAGGCACGCCTTGTAGCGCATGGATTTTTGCAAAGGCCAGTGATTGATTATGAAGATACATATTCCCCGGTCATGATGCGATCACTTTCGGATTCTTGCTTAGCCTATCATCTATGTAAAGCCTAGAAATGCAGCTCATGGACTTTGTGATTTCATATCTATATGGAGAGATATATATAAAATCTATATGAGACTTCCAGATGGGTTTAATTTACCCCCAGAGATGAAAGAGAGAGCTCTGAACGTCTTCTCTGTTAGGCTTTAAAGATCATTATATGGTCTTAAGCAATCAGGAAAAATGCGGTATAACAAACTAAGTGTTTTTTTTGCACATCAAGGATTCAAAAACAATGAAGTCTGCCAGTGTATCTTTATCAAAAGAATGGGAATGTGATTTGTCATCGTCGCAGTATATGTGGTCGACTTAAATCTCATTGGATCTCATGCAGAGATCAATGAGATATCTGAAAGCATAAAGCATACCTTCGAAATGAAAGACCTAGGCAAAACGACGTACTGTCTTGGCTTACAGATTAAACACCTACAAGGTGGAATCCTGTTACACCAATCAAACTATACTAGGAAACTTCTAAGCAAGTTTCGAATGGAACAATGTCATTCTTTAAGTACTCATGTGGTCGTGAGATCACTGGATATTCATAAGGACCCCTTTCGGATGCTGGAAGAGGGGGAGGAGTTACTGGGTCATGAAGTACCCTATCGCAGTGCCATTGGAGCACTTCTATATCTGGCAAACTATACATGTCCCGATATAGCGTTCGCAGTTAATCTTCTTGCCAGACACAGTGCTGCGCCTACAAAGCGCCACTGAAACGGAGTCAAGCATCTCCTACGCTACCTCCAGGGTTCTATAGATCTGGGACTATACTACCAGATAGATGCCTCCTCCCAGTTACTTGGTTATGCTGATGCAAGTTACCTATCGGATCCCCATACAGAAAAATCACAGACTGGTTTTGTGTTTACATACGGAGGAACTGCTATCTCACGGAGACCGGTAAAGTAAACCACAACAGCAACATCATCCAATCACTCTGAACTCATTGCGATCCACGAAGCAATCAAAGAGTGTTTTTGGCTTCGCTCCGTCATCCACCACATCTTTGATACCACTGGTCTGAAGACTGGTGATCTTGAGCCCACTGTCTTGTTTGAAGACAACACTGCATGCATTGCACAACTCAAAAGGGCTACATCAAAGGCGATAGAATCAAACACATATCTCCCAAATTCTTCTGGACGCATGATCTACAAAAGAACGAGGAGGTCAAAGTTCAGCAGATCCAGTCCTGTGACAACTTAGCTGATTTATTTACTAAGTCTTTACCTAGATGTATTTTTGTAAAACTTGTAAAAAGAATCGGTATGAGACAGCTGAAAGACCTACAAGCTTGAAGCTTGTACGGATTAGGGAGAGTAACTTGTGGGTTGCACTCTTTTTCCTTAAGCTGATGGGTTTTTCCACTGGATTTTTCACAGCTAAGGGTTTAACGAGGTAAACACGATTACTCTGGATCCAGAAGTATCCACCCTCTTAGCTTTATATACTAAGACCAAAGTAACGGATGGATAAGGGGGAGTATTATGAGTGAGGGAGGCCAAAGGCGTCCCCACCACTTTATCCCTCCATTACTCCCCATTTAGTTAGCATAATGGGGACCTTTGGAATTACATGCCCTTTGGTATTCCATATGAATGAATAAATATAGGATCATAGCCTTGAGCCATGGTTACTCTTTCTTTTGAGTTCCAACACACATCATATTCTTAAAATTTATAAATTTATCGTAATTGTTATTTTTGTTCAAAATTACAAGTTTAACATTAATTGAATTTTAATTATTACCCTTAAATTTGTTAATTAATTACAAATTTTGCCATTCAGAAAAATCTGTGCGTGCGACAAACAAACACCATCAATGTACATGAACTCCATTAAAATATTAAAAGTTTGCTGAAAAGATTTTTGAACTTCGGTATCTTCTATGCAAACAAATAATCACTGCGGGAGCAATGAATGTGCCTAGCGATGATTCAGAGTTCACCTTCAAAATCTGCTCATTTTCTCACATGGAGCTCCTTTCCGGTCAAATAAGTTTTAACAAAATTGCATTTCGAATCTGCAGTCATTTTTGTTTGCCTTTTTGAATTAAATAATTCAGGTACAAATTTCAGATCAAGAACTTAATGTCAGCAAAGAAACCACAAACTCTGCTCCTTTAATGAACAAGAAATTAACTAAATATTACAGTTCTGTTGGAATATTGAGAAGAATTAGCATATGGTGAAGTCTATAGCCATATATATTATATTAAGAGAGTTATAAGTCCCTTGGATCCCAAGGGACACCCACTAAGAGTGGGTTTAATGGTGGATGATAGTGGGTGGAGACCAAAGGTCTTTTCCATTCATAACACTCCCCCTCATCCATCCATTCTTAGCATATGAATTCTTCAGGATTCAATACGCTAATATGGGGTGGATACTGTTGGATCCAGAATTACCGTGTTTGCCTCGTTAAAACCTTAGCTGTGGACAACCCAGTGGGAAAAACCAACAGCTTAAGGAAAAAGAGTACAATACATAAGTGACTCCCCCTGATCCGTACAAGCTTCGGGCTTGTAGGTATTACAACTGTCTCATCCCTATACAAGCTTTCTAAAAGTACATCTAGGCAATGCCTTAGTAACCAGATCAGCTAAATTATTACAAGATAGAATCTAACGTACTTCAATCTGCTTCTGCTCGTGTAGGTCGTGCGTCCAGAAGAACTGGGAGAGATGTGCTTCGTTCTGTTGCCCTTAATGTAACCAACTTGTAGTTGAGCTATATAAGCTGCATTATCTTCAAATATGGTTTGCTTAAGGTCGTCCGTCGTCAGGCCGGTCGTCACTAGAATGTGATGAATGAATAAACGAAGCCAGACACATTCTCTGCTAGCTTCATGGATTGCCATGAGCTCTTATAGGTTGGATGAGACTGATGTGGTGGTCTGCTTCAAAGATTTCCAGGAGATGGCCGTACCATCGAAAATGAACACCAGTCTGTGATTTCTCGGTATGTGGATCAGACCTGTAACCTGTATCTGCATAACCAATCAAGGTGAAAAATCCACCTTTCGGGATGTATAATCCCAGGTCAACTGACTCTTAGAGGTAGCGCAGAAAGTGCTTTACTCCGTTTCAGTGGCATTGCCAGGGCTGAAACTGTATCTGGATAGTAGGAAGACTATGAACGCTATGTCGGGATGCGTTCAGTTTGCCAGATATAGTAGTGCTCCAAAGGCACTAAGTTGAGGTACTTCAGACCTAATATTTCCTCTCCCTTTTCCAGCGGCTGAAAGGGGTCTTTATGTACATCCAAAGATACATCGACCATTGGTGTACTTAGAGGATGTCATTTATCCATATGGAAATTTTTAAATAATTTCTTTGTGTGTGTGCATTAGTGTAACAGGATTCCTCCTCTGAGGTTTTATATCTGTAAGCCAAGACTATATTTAGTCTTTCCTAGGTCTTTCATTTCAAACGTTAGTTTGAGGCTTGTAAATATATCATCAATCTCTGCAGGAGATCTGATGAGATTTAAGTCGTATACTTAGACGGTTATTAATAGGAATCATGTTCCCGTGGTTTTCAAGAAAATACACGGGCAGACTTCATTATTGGCGAAACCTTGTTGAACAAGGAATTCACTCAGTTTGTTATGCCACATTTTTCACAGATTGTTTAAGATCTGTCATGCCCTATTTAACAATATACGTGTATTCTACTGAACACACGTGGTATTTTTACCTACGGTGCATACATATGCATGAAATAAACGTAGATATAGATGTATGTAACGTACTGTAAGGGGGATTAGGCCGTAATGCGTGGCTAAGAAACGAGAAAGAGAGATTGAGTTCGGGAGAAGTGTGAAGAACGTCGTTAGTGCAAAACAACAGGGATGTGTTGGACGTGCGTGTGCAATGCATGTACGCATGCATGGATGTGCGTGGATGTGTGTAGGAAGAGCCATGCAAGTGTGAAAGGGGTTAGGGGTCAATGTCAACCCCCCGTAAATTTTTAGAAAGGTCAGGGGCAAAACGGTCTTTTTGACTAAAACTGCTGTGCGTACATACTTAAGTGGTCGGTGCATAAAGTAATGGAAAACTTGTAAATACTTGGAAGATGGGGGTATGTTGGTCATTTTCCTCATGGAATATTCCACTCTTGTAAGAGAAGAAAGGAATAAGAAAAGAGACGAAAGAAAGAGAGAAATCTAGATATATATCTCTCTCCCTCATTTTTTCATCTCCTTTTCTCATTTCCTCTCTCCCCCATGCTATGGCCAGACACCCTACCCTCTTTCCCCCCTCCTTCATCAATTAAAAACCCTAATTTTCATTTCCTAATGGAAGGAATTCAAGTTTGCTTCAAGGAGAAAGAAGATGGAGTGAAGAGAAAGAGAGGGAGAGAAGAAATCAAGTTTTGGGGTAGGAATCTCTTGGATTTAGAATTTCAATAATTTGTTCTTGCTACTATGTTTTTATAGCATGATTCACTTAATATGTGATAGGGATAATCAAAAATCCATGTATCATGTTCAATTTCAAAATTTTCCCCTTGAAATTCTTAGTAAACCTATCTCTTTTAAATTTTAGAAACTTTGATGTCTGATTTTGCCTTGATTCTGATTACTGTAACTCGAATCATGTTTCGAAAAAAATATGAGCTTGTAGATCTTGAAGTTCTACCCCAAAATCATATAACGTTTGATATAGTTTCAATTCAGAAATTAGGATCAATAAATCCATCTTCACAACATGTCTGTTTGATTTTCAGTGTTGACACTGTTTAGTAAAATTGGCCTATACACTTGCACACATCATGGAACTTTTTGATCTTGGTCTTGTTGGAAAGTTAACAAGTGTTTCTAAAATTTCACCAGAGTTCTTATATATCGAATTTCTGGCTCCAACATGCCCAAAATTGGATTTCAATACAGGCTCTGAAAATCTGTCTGAAAAACAGATTTGACACACTTCAACAAATAATTCACCATAAATCAAATACTTAATATTTTTGATGAAAATTTATCTGTTAATCCATAACTATCATAGCTACAAGTTTCATGCAGGAAGTTTTGCTAAATTAAATATATAATTGGATGATATGAGCCACTTTTTATGACATCTTGTGCATTTCCTGCAAGCTGAAGCTTTTGCATGGTGATATGATTTGTGTAATATTGCCATTTGTACCCCTATGGTCCATGATTGTTGTTATTACCTAAAAGGAAGTTGATTGGTGTAATATACTATGAAATTGCTAATGTGATTGATATGTGGAATATGATGCATATCATGTGTTCGATGAAATGCCTCAATGAAGGCAATAACCAGTAATTTAAGAAACGTGTATGTGATAATGTTGGCATTGAGCCGCATTGATAATTGGTAAAGTTAGAGGCTTGAATGGCATGGATACATTGAAATTGTGAGTGGATGATGTGTTGTGATAGAGGGCATGTCACGTGAGTGCATGACCCTATGTCTGATGATGGACAGTTGAGGTGACGTATGCATACCCATGCCATCAAGACCCCTAACGTGTCACTTATGATGTTAACTTATAAAATTGAATAAATGTCAATCCTCTCTAATGAGGGTATGCTAGCAAAGCCCGAGTTTTAGGTGGGGTTTGAGTAAATTGTGGATATGAGGCCTGGACTATGAAGTTGGGAGATGATTAAGTGATGTGTGGAGTTTATACCCACTCGCCTTTACCGGGAGTGGAGGGGATTTTTATACCCACTCGCCTTTACTGGGAGTGGTGGGGTAAGGAGGTTGTAGAGCCTCACTCCTGCCAGGGACGGGGGAGCTGAGAGGCCCGACGTACAGTGCCCGTGTCCACTGCGTCGTGTGCTAGTTCACCCTAAATTTGGGGTGAAGTCCAAGACCTGGTATCACACAGTTTACCCAAATTCCAATTAACTCAACTATGAAATAATACAATAAGATTTGCGTGTTACTTCTACTGCTGACAACACTTCCCCTTCCCCTTTGCCCGTACTTTGTGGCTCTGTGTCATGCCTCAGGCACTTGCACTTATCTTATTTGATATTGGTTACTTGAACACTTGTGTTATTATTATTATTATTCGTGCTAACCCTTTTCTTGTAGCTGCTCTATATTAGATCGTAGGTATGATCCCCTTATCTTGCTATTTACTTTTCATTACGTTAATTAGTTTGCATGCATTAGTTTCCTTGCCTTGTTTGGTGGATTAATAACTTTAGAACGGTGTTCCAAATCCAAACGAATACGATTCACATCCCCTAACTACTCCATACCATGCACAAATAAGATTTAGCTACTCATAATGCAAGAACAAACAAAGTTCATAGCAAAATACATGGTTCTAATAGCAAAATACAATTAAAAATACCCAAATACAGGGTATGAGTTTAAGAAAATATCACCAAAACTCCAAGCTAAGCCTCAAAACTCAAAAACTTGGTAGGCCCAAAATAGTGCTTCTCTCAAGCGCAAGAGTCCGTACAAGTAGTAAAATCTGGGAGTCCAGATGTCGAATCCTCGGAAGAAAATCTGTTGAAACCACAGCTCAAATCAAATAGAAATCTGTCGGAAAGAAACTAACCACTTTAATAAGGATGGTGATGATGGTGTGAAAGTACGTTGTGAATACGTAATCAATGCGATCAACGAACTTAGCGTATGAAAGTATATATGAGAAATATGCACATGGTATGTGTTTGTTAGGATCAGTGATTCGTATACGTTGGTTGATTAAATATAACTCAATAAATCCTCCTTTTGGGAGCGATTCATCGGAAAATACCCTTTTGGGGGTTCAAGCACAATATGAATAAAATCGTCGCTAAAATTATAATCCTACAAATACGGTATGAAACTCTCTTTTGGAGAGATCAAAGCTCACCCTTGTGGGGCGATCATCAACTTAATCACTTCTTTTGGAAGATGAAAAAGAGGATTTAATAATAAAAACTACAACTTTAGAGACATTTATCGATTAAGCACAATGAAATTCAATCAAACGAATACGATTCACATCCCCTAACTACTCCATACCTTGCACAAATAAGATTTAGCTACTCATAATGCAAGAATAAACAAAGTTCATAGCAAAATACATGGTTCTAATAGCAAAATACAATGAAAAACACCCAAATACGGGGTATGAGTTTAAGAAAATATCACCAAAACTCCAAGCTAAGCCTCAAAACTCAAAAACTTGGTAGGCCCAAAATAGTGCTTCTCTCAAGCGCAAGAGTCCGTACAAGTAATATAATCTGGGAGTCCAGATGTCGAATCCTCGGGAGGAAATCTGTTGTAACCACAACTCAAATCAAATAGAAACCCAATGAAAAGAAGCTAACCACTTCAATAATGATGGCGATGGTGTGAAAGTGCGTGATGGTGATGTGCGAACAATACAAACAAAGAAAAGTCGTGTATGAAAGTATCGACGAAAAGTATGCACATGGTATGGGTTCATTAGGATCAATAATTCATATTAACTTGGTTGACGAATATAACACAATGAATTCTCTTTTTGAGAGAAATTCACCGGAAAATACTCAATATAACTCAATGAATTCTCCTTTTGGGAGCAATTCATCGGAAGATGCCCTTTTGGGGGTTCAAGCACTATAATAATAAAGTCGTTGCTAAAGCTATAATCTTACAACTACGGTATGAAACACTCTTTTGGAGAGATCAAAGCTCACCCTTTTGGGGCGATCATCAACTCAATCACTTCTTTTGGAAGATGAAAAAGACGATTTAATAACAAAAATTACAACTTTAGCGACATTAGCGATCAAGCACGATGATATTCAACCAAACTAACACAAATCACATCCCCTAACTACTCCATACCATACACAAATAAGATTTAGCTACTCATAATGCAAGAATAAACAAAGTTCATAGCAAAATACATCAATCTAATAGCCAAATACAATAGAAAAGCATCAAATACGGGGTATGAGTTTAAGAAAATATCACCAAATCTCCAATATAAGCCTCAAAACTCTCTGGAAATACTATGAACAGCCTCTGGAATTTTACAGAATTTTACAGAGGAGAAATACGGCTCCTAGAGCCTCCAATACGCCCAAAATATGCCAGAATTCGGCCAAAAACCCTAAGAATACGTTATATAGATGCATTGCGGGTTTGGGGTGCTTATCGGGTTGAAACCCGCTCAAAATTCGAACCCAAACCCGCTTAAAACAGCCGCCTCAAACCCCATTCATCGGATCAATGCGGGATTGAATAAATAACATGCAAGCATCGTTTTGCGCAAGCGAAAGTATAACACGTCGTTTTTCTCTAGTTTTCTTGTTTCCAAGGAATTGGCATCTCACAAAGATCGTTCAAGTCATGGGCATTGAGGTTGCTTAGTTTATTCGCCACTTCTTTTCTTTTATTAGTTCCGCGTAACGCGCATCAAGCAACATTCGCAGAAAAATGTATAACTTGGATCGCTCCATCAAATGAGTGAGGTTCCGGTCAATGGCTCCCAAATCAGACGATAATAGGGCATTAGGCCAAAAAGGACCCCTCGGACTGTACTACTCGAGCCAACCAAGTTATTTATTAGTGACATACTTATTGATTCATTTTTCTTTATTCATTTTTTTCTTTTCTTTTCTTCTTTTCTGTTTTTTTGTAAGCAACTCAACGCCCATTCTTCGAACAAAACATTAATAACAAAGGCCAAATTCCTCTTCAACTTGAAGACTTTTCTAATAAATCGTGTATACTTAAGCTTTTTCATCACATTAGCATGCATGAAATAAATTCAAACTATTTCGAGATATTAATCATGGCAATTGAAAATTTTCATGAATAGCATATTAACTAGTAATTTCATGAAGGAAAAATAAATAACTCAAGCCATAAACAATTTTTAGAACTCAATTAATGCGTAATCATCCGTATTTGTGGCATATGAAGGAGTTTTAAATGATGAGATTTGGTGATTTATTCTTCTCAAAAAAAAAATCCTAAGGTCTCGTACACACCCCCAACTAAAGATGGACATTGTCCTCAATGTCGAAAGGGGTACGAGTTTATTCAAGCCAACAACCTAGAAAGCATATAAAAATCTACACTACTGGAAAGAACACACCGTGATCAAATGGCGGATCCCGAATCTTTGATGGTGGAGGGAGTTGTTCAATTTGCTCCTTGCGCTCCTCGGCGATTATTTTTCCTCCAGAAGCTAAATTGGACCCCAGCAACACAACTTCAAGCATCTCTATAACTTGTTTGCCAATGTCCTGTGAGAGATGAGTTATGTCAGTCCAAATTAGTTTAAGATTTCTTTCAACAAAAATATTCCAAATGTAGTCATCAAAATAGTTGAAATAAATTAAAGCAAGTTGACGACTACTCCCTGAAAGATATGCACTACTCTCGGTATGATGCTCGATCAATGGGGAGAGGTGTAAATGATTTTGGGACAAAACTGGAGGAGGGCATGGTTCTGACTCCATGGCGATAATCTCAAAACCCTTGTCCCTAGTTGTCTCCTTCTCTCGTTCATCCAAAATTGCTAGCTCGTCCTCTCTTTTGCACACACTTTTTGCCATGTAGATATTTTTATTCGTGTCCTCAACGTGACATGGCTTGCTCGATTTTCCTGCAATAGAAGATAAATTCGTATTAGATTCTTGAAGTTGAATTTCAAAAGAATTATTTTCATCTAAGCAAGTGGCAATCAGAGTAAGATTTTCAAAGGATTTCTGAATCTGCCGACTCCGAGCAAGGAAATTCTCCTGGAATTGATGTGATTTAGCCTCCTGTGTCTGAATAATTGAGTGAACTTCCTCTTTCAAGGATTGCAAAGGTACGTCTACGCTTTGCTCCCCTTGATCGAGGCACGAAGGCTCCGTTGAATCGCACTCTGAAGTCTCTTCCATGGTTTCTTCATTTTCTTGCAGAGACTCCATGTATTCCCACGCCTCTGTCGGCGTCATGCCTCCCAATAATTCCTGCAGCTGTGGTCGTAGTCCATCTAGGAAGGACGCCATAAGCTCTTCATTTGTGTACCCATGCTGCGGATAGCTCGATACTATATCTGTGAACCTCCTCTAGGCCTGAAAGAAAGTTTCACAGTCAGTTTGATTAAAATTAACGATCTTGAGTTTCTACATCCTATGTTTGTGTGCATTAGCATATCTTGCATCATACAGATTGTTTGTGCAATAGAAATTCATAGACTCCATTTTTTTAATTAAACAAAAGTTTATCTACAATGAAATTAAACAAAAATTTATATACAGTAAAGTGAAAAGATCTCACCGAAGGTTCTCTAAATGAAATAAACCGTAGTCACAAACCATTCCTCCCCGGCAACGGCGCCAAAAACTTGGTAGGTGTCACGACCCGCTTCCCTAAAATGGAGGCGAGACGTGCGAAGGTCCGCTCAAGCGTGGAGCTGTGAAGCCTCACGCCTGATAAGCGTAAATTTAGTATAAGCAGGTCCCTGTAATTGCAATCGAAACAACAACAATAATAATAACATGAGACGGATATAAAATACCAATCCCAAAGTTTGTCCACAAAATATTCAACATCACAGAAAAGCCACCATGCTAAAAGAAAGAGTCTAAAGGCCCAGAACAAGGCCAAATAAAAGGCAAATATAACAGAGTATCAAACTAGGTGCCACGCACCGACAACCCAAAAGATCTAACAAAACTAGACGTAGACACTAAGACTGATCTCCAGTGTCTACGAAGTCCTCGTCCAATACGGGCGCAAGCTCGGCGTCCGCAAACACCTCACCCTCAGCAAGTAACTCGGGCTCAAGGTCTAACATGCGTCACCCAAAAGAGAAAGGGGCACATGTCAGCAAGTCTAAAAGACTTGAGCAAGGAAACTGAAGGTAACTAGCAACCTAGCACTTATAATATTAAGCAATGACATGGCAGTTAAGTATGATGCAACAGTTTAAAAGAGAGGCAAGCACGCACTATGTAGCAAAAGCTACCAAATCACCAATTCACGAATCACTCATCACTATTTTCACTTATCACTGTTTATCACTTAGTGCATAGAGAGTCCACCTGCTGGCCAGCTCGTGGCTCAGGCCGCTTATCTCTATCACTATTAATCACTTGTGCACTAGAGAGTCCACCTGCTGGCCAGAGTGGCGGATCAGGCCAACTCGGGGCTCAGTCCGCTTATCTCTTACCCCACCCATATGTGTCGAGCGTTGGGATTTCCAACTCACTGAGCTCGCTTCTGGAACACGAGCCAGGAAGTGTATTTGGCATAGGGGTGCACCTAGCCGGTATCCGAGCGTTGGGGTTTCCAACTACAGGGCTCGCTTCTGGAACACGAGCCAGGAACACAAACATCGTAGCAAAGCTACGCAATCACAGCAACACTTAAAGAATGCAATGACATGACAATTAATTCACGTACCGTTAATGGAAAGTAAACATGACATGGTAATTGTGCAACATGCTAAATGTCGGAACTAGCTTCGTTGTCAAGCTAGTTCCCCAATTTGCGCCTAGGCGAGTATCATTTCGTCGCCTAGCCTCTTTTATGCCTACTACAAGCAAAATGGCCTAAAACATGGCCTAAACCCTAAGTGGCAAGTTTCACTTGCCTAGCACCGGGGATGACGACCACTTCGTCACACGGATGCCAATCTACGGGGAAATCGCTGTTTTGGGGGAACAATCATCAAACAACATGAAATTTTATTAGGGTTTCATAAAAATATAAATAGGTTATGAAAACAACGGTAGATCGATTTCTTACCGAGAGGAGGCGGAAGAAACACTCCGGGGAACCCTAGGATCAGATCTGGAAGCAAATGGAGAAGTTTGGGGAAACTAGGGTTTTGGGGGATTTGGGGATTTTGATGGATTTGGTGAGATTTTGGGGAAGATGAGAGGTAGATAGAGTGGATGGATGGTTTGGATGATGGATTTAAGGCTTGGAATGAAGGGATGAAGCTTGGAGGAAGATGGGGGCTCAAGGGGGAAGATTTTAGGGTTTTGGGTCGTGTTAAGGAAGAAGAAAATGATTGGGATGGGTTTAAATAGGTTGGGCTGGCGGCTGCCCAGAAATTAGGGTTTTAACACAGATTAGTCGGTCAAAGAGCAACCACTGACCGACTAGTTTGGCAACTAGTCGGTCGGTTGACCAACGCAGACCGACTAAGTGTAAACAGTAACTTCTAAACGAAAATAGGATTTTAGAGTTAGTCGGTCCATGAACAAATACTGACCGACTAGTTTAGCATCTAGTCGGTCGATGAACGTTCTTAGACCGACTAAGAGTAAACAGTAACTCAACTAAAATTAAGATGATGTGTTAGTCGGTTAAAGAAGCATTGCTGACCAACTAGTTTGCAACCTAGTCGGTCAACCAACGTTCTTAGACCGACTAACGATAAACAGTAACTCCTGAATAATTTAGAAAGCTAACTAGTCGGTCCAAGAAGGATTTCCGACCGACTGGATCGTCATCTAGTCGGTCGGTGCCCCTTCTTATACCGGCTAATGAGCACAAAAAGTTTCGATATGGAGCACGGGGCCCCGGGATCGATTCCTAAGACTCCTAGGCTTGATCTAATAGTAAGATACGACCGTTATGAAGTCCGTCACGAGTGACATACTTTGAAATCGACAATCCTAAGGAAGAAACGAGAAAATACGACGAATCGATCGAAAATGGAAGCTACGGAGACGAAAACCACACAAGAGGAGAAAATCCACCAAAACATATATTATATTATAATAAATCCAGATACATGAAAAGCAGTCGTTACATCCTCCCCAACTTAAGAAAAATTCCGTCATCGGAATTTCCAAATACTCACGAGTCCGGAAACAAAAGTGGGAAACGCTCTCGCATCTCATCCTCATTCTCCCAAGTAGATTCTCCAGGTGAGCCGTGTCGCCACATCACCCTCACAAGATTGACAATCTTGTTCCGAAGCGATTTCTGACGCCTGTCCCGAATCTGCACTGGATGTTGGTCATACGTCATATCGGGGCGAACGGTAATCTCCGAAAAGTCCACAGCATGAGATGGATCGCTAATGTATCGACGAAGCTGCGACACATGGAAAACATTGTGAACTCCTTCCAAAGATGGCGGCAAGGCCAAGCGATAAGCTACCTCGCCAACCCTCTCCAAAATGTCAAACGGTCCAATGTATCGCGGGCTCAACTTCCCACGCTTCCCGAAACGAATCACACCACGATTCGGGGAAATCTTCAAGAACACATGGTCACCCGGCTGAAACTCCAAAGGACGACGTTTAGCATCCGCCCAATGCTTAAAACGGTCCTGAGCAACTCTCAACCTCTCCCGAATATTCCTGACGATATCCACGGCCTCCACGATCATCTCAGGTCCCAACAACTCCCGATCACCAACGTCATCCCAACTCAATGGCGATCGACATTTCCTCCCATAAAGAGCGGCGAAAGGCGCCATGCCAATACTCGCCTGGAAGCTGTTGTTGTAAGAGAACTCCACCAGGTGTAGATGGTCCTCCCACGAACCCTTGAAATCCAACATGTACGCCCTCAGCATGTCTTCCAAAATCTGAATGGTCCTCTCGGACTGGCCATCCGTCTGCGGATGGTACGCCATACTGAAACTCAGACGCGTACCCAAGCTCTTCTACAAACTCTGCCAGAACTGAGATGTGAACCTCGTGTCTCTGTCCGACACGATACTCACGGGGACTCCATGAAGTCGCACGACCTCCTCCATATATCTCCTTGCTAGCGCCTCAGTGGACTGTCCCACTCGGAATGGAATAAAGTGCGCGGATTTGGTCAATCGATCTACGATCACCCAAATCGCGTCATTCTGCTTCGGACTCCGAGGTAGTCCAGTCACGAAATCCATAGTGATGTGTTGCCATTTCCACTCCGGAATCGGAAGCGGTTGTAGCAACCCGGCCGTACGCTGATGCTCCGCCTTCACTTGCTGGCAAACCAAGCACTTGGCTACACTCCGAGCCACGCTCCTCTTCATACCATGCCACCAATAATTTAGACGAAGATCCTGGTACATCTTGGTGCCACCAGGATGCACAGAATACGACGAACTGTGTGCCTCCACCATCAACTCCTCTCTGATATCCCCAGCTGGCACACACAACCTGGCTCCAAACCTCAGCGAGCCATCCTCATGAATCAAAAAGTCAGTCCGCAGACCGGCTTCCACCTGCTCCCGAATCCTCACCAGCTTCGGATCCTCAGCCTGGCCAGCCTTAATCCGATCCATGATCGTCGACTGTACCTGCATGTACATCAACGAAGAAGTCTCCCCAGGAAGAACAATCTCCACGCCAGACTCGCAAAAATCCTGCTGCAATCTCCACTGCGAGGTCAAAATCATCACCGCTGGAAGCCTACTCAAAGCATCCGGAACCACATTCACCTTGCCAGGGCGAAACTGCAAATCAATATCATAATCCGCCATAAGCTCCAACCATCGACGCTGTCGCATGTTGAGCTCCTTCTGAGTGAAAATATACTTCAAGATTTTGTGATCGGTGAAAATCTTCACTTTCTCACTCAGCAGGAAGTGCCTCCAAATCTTAAGAGCAAACACAACGGCAGCCAACTCCAAATCATGCGTCGGATAATTCTTCTCATGAACCTTAAGCTGACGAGACGCATATGCCACAACGTGCCCATGCTGATGCAACACACAACCGAGACCCTTGCTAGAAGCATCGCAAAAGATCTCAAATCCACCGCTGTGATCAGGCACAACAAGAATAGGGGCAGTCGTCAACCTCTCCTTCAGAATACCAAAAACACTCTCACAATCACCCGACCAAACAAAAGCAACATCCTTCCGCGTCAACCTGGTCATCGGCTCAGCAATACGAGAAAAGTCCTTAATGAAACGCCGATAGTAACCAGCAAGTCCAAGGAAATTCCGAACCTCAGACGCCGACGACGGAACAGGCCACTCCCTGATGGCCCTAATCTTCTCGGGATCCACTGAAATACCACCTCCGGTCACCACATGCCCAAGAAAAGCAACTCTATCCAGCCAAAACTCGCACTTCGAAAACTTAGCATACAACCGATGCTTCCTTAAAACCTCCAACACCGTCCTTAAGTGCGAGGCATGCTCCTCCTCCGACTTCGAATAGATCAGAATGTCGTCAATGAAGATAACGACAAACTTATCCAAAAAGTCGTAGAAAATCAGGTTCATCAGATTCATGAAAACTGCGGGCGCGTTAGTTACGCCGAAAGGCATAACCACAAACTCATAGTGTCCATACTTCGTCCTGAACGCTGTCTTCGGAACATCATCCTTCCTTACCTTCAACTGATGGTAACCACTCCTCAAATCCAATTTAGAAAACACCCTCGAACCTCCAAGCTGATCAAAAATATCATCGATGCGAGGCAACGGGTATTTATTCTTAATGGACACCGCATTCAACTCCCGATAGTCCACGCACATGCGACGCGAACCATCCTTCTTCTTAACCAGCAACACCGGTGCTCCCCACGGAGACACGCTAGGATTAATATAACCCTTCTGCAACAGCTCATCCAACTGCTTCCGCAACTCTTCCAATTCTGCAGGTGACATACGATACGACGCCTTCGAAATCGGCTGCGCACCTGGAACAAGATCAATAGAAAATTCCAGAGCTCGATCAGGCGGCAAACCAGACATCTCCTCGGGGAAGACGTCACCAAAATCACGCACCACAGCTGGCCACTCCAGCTCCATCTGCATAGCCACAGCCTCCACCGGCCTGGCCCGAAATCTGACAGGACCAAGCGAACTGCTACCACGACTGAACTCAAATACTGGATGTTCGGGAATCTCGAACACCACCTTCTTCCTCCTGCAGTCAATCGTAGCATAGAAGCTCGCAAGCCAATCCATCCCAAAGACCGCATCGTAGTTGGTGATGTTGTGGACAATAAAATCAGCATAAAGCTCATGTCCACAAACCACCACAGAGCAAGGACTGCATCCACGATGCACCGTGACTACTCCATTCCCTGTAACGATGTTCCAACTCTTGGAGAGAGGGGGCGTCGACAAGGAATACTTCTCCACGAAGCTCTGGGCCAAAATGCACATCGATGCACCAGAGTCAAAGAGGACTCGGGCAGGGAACGTGCAAACCAAAACCACACCTAATAAACAGTCTAATCAATCAAATCTTATTCTAGCAACATTCATACACAAGCATCCAACATAATTTTAACAATCAACTAATTAGGGAAGGAACAACTAGATTGGAAGTTACCTGCAATGACCTCATCCATGGCCAAAACCTCCTCCTCGGTCATCAGAAAAGCCTGCCTCCTCGGCGGGACAGCCTGCTGAAAAGCCTGCCTCTGCGGAACAAGAGCTGCTCCATGACCAGCGGGCACCGGGGCTCTCTGCTGCAACGGCGGGGCATCAATAGGTGCCTTCCAAGGCTGCCTCAACCTCGGGCACTCCCTGAGAACATGGTCGGGATCTCCACAGGCAATACATTGCCCCAAGAACTTCCTACATGATTCCTTGATATGGCCCTCCTTGCCACAGAAATTGCAAGTCCTCCGAACGGGCCCTCCTGGCCTCTTAAACTGAGCAGGCTGGTTCGGCCTGAATCCAGGTCTAACCACAGCTCTCGCCTGTTCCACAGGCCTCCTCCCAGCACCAGCGACAGACCCCTTCCTCTGGTTCACGAGCAGCTCCTGCCTCTTGGCAGCGACCAGAACCTTCTGATAAGATTCCCGGTCAGAAGAGGTCACAAAACTCTGGAGCTCCGAAGCGAGTCCCTGCAGGAACCTCTGAGCTCTCTCCTCAGCGTCCTGCACCATCTTCGGTGCAAACCGACTCAGCCTCATGAACTCTTGGTGATAATGGTCCACCGACGAGCTCCCTTGCTTCAAATCGATAAAACGCTGCAGCATCTCCTCCCTGGCAGCCTTCGGGAAGAACTCACCATCAAATCTGGCCTTGAAGGTAGCCCAGACGATCGGCTCCACCAACATCTTCTCTTCAGCATCCCACCAATTCCGAGCATTATCCTTCAGCTGGCGCTTCGCCAAGTCAACCCAACTAACTTCGTTGACCTTGGACATCTTCAGATTGTCCTCGATATTCCTCATCCATTCATCAGCAGCTAGTGGACCTTCGGTTCCATCAAAATACGCAGGACCCAGCTCTCTGAACTGCTTCGCCCCGGGCTCAGGGCGAGGGGCTTCCACCACCCGAGCAGCTCGAGCCACCGGAGCATTCTGTACCTGCAGAAGCACACCCTACTGAACCTGTATCATCTGCAACATCATCCGCATCATCTCTCCTTTAGTGGGCTCCCGCTCAGGCTCCTCGTCATGAGGGGGAGCACCACTACCACCACCACGGGTGATTCGCCTTCCTGCCATCTAATGACACAGAGAACGAAACGATTAGACTCATAGCTTAGGGCTCAGATGTCGAACTTATTTGTTGGACAATCTTGTATTATTATTATTATCCAGATAATTGCGGTTACAGAAGGACCTGCATGGGCCACCACTAAAACCGGTCACGACCCGCTTCCCTAAAATGGAGGCGAGACGTGAGAAGGTCCGCTCAAGCGTGGAGCTGTGAAGCCTCATGCCTGATAAGCGTAAATTTAGTATAAGCAGGTCCCTGTAATTGCAATCGAAACAACAACAATAATAATAACATGAGACGGATATGAAATACCAATCCCAAAGTTTGTCCACAAAATATTCAACATCATAGAAAAGCCACCAGGCTAAAAGAAAGAGTCTAAAGGCCCAGAACAAGGCCAAACAAAAGACAAATATAACAGAGTATCAAACTAGGTGCCACACACCGACAACCCAAAAGATCTAACAAAACTAGACGTAGACACTAAGACTGATCTCCAGTGTCTACGAAGTCCTCGTCCAACACGGGCGCAAGCTCGGCGTCCGTAAACACCTCACCCTCAGCAAGTAACTCGGGCTCAAGGTCTAACATGCGTCACCCAAAAGAGAAAGGGGCACATGTCAGCAAGTCTAAAAGACTTGAGCAAGGAAACTGAAGGTAACTAGCAACCTAGCACTTATAATATTAAGCAATGACATGGTAGTTAAGTATGATGCAACAGTTTAAAAGAGAGGCAAGCACGCACTATGTAGCAAAAGCTACCAAATCACCAATTCACGAATCACTCATCACTATTTTCACTTATCACTGTTTATCACTTAGTGCATAGAGAGTCCACCTGCTGGCCAGCTCGTGGCTCAGGCCGCTTATCTCTATCACTATTAATCACTTGTGCACTAGAGAGTCCACCTGCTGGCCGGAGTGGCGGATCAGGCCAACTCGGGGCTCAGTCCGCTTATCTCTTACCCCACCCATATGTGTTGAGCGTTGGGATTTCCAACTCACTGAGCTCGCTTCTGGAACACGAGCCAGGAAGTGTATTTGGCATAGGGGTGCACCTAGCCGGTATCCGAGCGTTGGGGTTTCCAACTACAGGGCTCGCTTCTGGAACACGAGCCAGGAACACAAACATCGTAGCAAAGCTACGCAATCACAGCAACACTTAAAGAATGCAATGACATGACAATTAATTCGCGTACCATTAATGGAAAGTAAACATGACATGGTAATTGTGCAACATGCTAAATGTCGGAACTAGCTTCGTTGTCAAGCTAGTTCCCCAATTTGCGCCTAGGCGAGTATCATTTCGTCGCCTAGCCTCTTTTACGCCTACTACAAGCAAAATGGCCTAAAACATGGCCTAAACCCTAAGTGGCAAGTTTCACTTGCCTAGCACCGGGGATGACGACCACTTCGTCACACGGATGCCAATCTACGGGGAAATCGCTGTTTTGGGGGAACAATCATCAAACAACATGAAATTTTATTAGGGTTTCATAAAAATATAAATAGGTTATGAAAACAACGGTAGATCGATTTCTTACCGAGAGGAGGCGGAAGAAACACTCCGGGGAACCCTAGGATCAGATCTGGAAGCAAATGGAGAAGTTTGGGGAAACTAGGGTTTTGGGGGATTTGGGGATTTTGATGGATTTGGTGAGATTTTGGGGAAGATGAGAGGTAGATAGAGTGGATGGATGGTTTGGATGATGGATTTAAGGCTTGGAATGAAGGGATGAAGCTTGGAGGAAGATGGGGGCTCAAGGGGGAAGATTTTAGGGTTTTGGGTCGTGTTGAGGAAGAAGAAAACGTTTGGGATGGGTTTAAATAGGTTGGGCTGGCGGCTGCCCAGAAATTAGGGTTTTAACACAGATTAGTCGATTAGTCGGTCAAAGAGCAACCACTGACCGACTAGTTTGGCAACTAGTCGGTCGGTCGACCAACGCAGACCGACTAAGTGTAAACAGTAACTTCTGAACGAAAATAGGATTTTAGAGTTAGTCGGTCCATGAACAAATACTGACCGACTAGTTTAGCATCTAGTCGGTCGATGAACGTTCTTAGACCGACTAAGAGTAAACAGTAACTCAACTAAAATTAAGATGATGTGTTAGTCGGTTAAAGAAGCATTGCTGACCGACTAGTTTACAACCTAGTCAGTCAACCAACGTTCTTAGACCGACTAACGATAAACAGTAACTCCTGAATAATTTAGAAAGCTAACTAGTCGGTCCAAGAAGGATTTCCGACCGACTGGATCGTCATCTAGTCGGTCGGTGCCCCTTCTTATACCGGCTAATGAGCACAAAAAGTTCCGATATGGAGCGCGGGGCCCCGGGATCGATTCCTAAGACTCCTAGGCTTGATCTAATAGTAAGATACGACCGTTATGAAGTCCGTCACGAGTGACATACTTCGAAATCGACAATCCTAAGGAAGAAACGAGAAAATACGACGAATCGATCGAAAATGGAAGCTACGGAGACGAAAACCACACAAGAGGAGAAAATCCACCAAAACATATATTATATTATAATAAATCCAGATACATGAAAAGCAGTCGTTACAGTAGGCCCAAAATAGTGCTTCACTCAAGCGCAAGAGTCCGTACAAGTAGTAAAACCTGGGAGTCCAGATGTCGAATCCTAGGAAGAAAATCTGTTGAAACCACATCTCGTATCAAATAGAAATCTGTCGGAAAGAAACTAACCACTTTAATAAGGATGGTGATGATGGTGTGAAAGTACGTTGTGAATACGTAATCAATGCGATCAACGAACTTAACGTATGAAAGTATATATGAGAAATATGCACATGGTATGGGTTTGTTAGGATCAGTGATTCATATACGTTGGTTGATTAAATATAACTCAATAAATCCTCCTTTTGGGAGCGATTCATCGGAAAATACCCTTTTGGGGGTTCAAGCACAATATGAATAAAATCGTCGCTAAAATTATAATCCTACAAATACGGTATGAAACTCTCTTTTGGAGAGATCAAAGCTCACCCTTGTGGGGCGATCATCAACTTAATCACTTCTTTTGGAAGATGAAAAAGAGGATTTAATAATAAAAACTACAACTTTAGCGACATTTATCGATTAAGCACAATGAAATTCGACCAAACGAATACGATTCACATCCCCTAACTACTCCATACCATGCACAAATAAGATTTAGCTACTCATAATGCAAGAATAAACAAAGTTCATAGCAAAATACATGGTTCTAATAGCAAAATACAATGAAAAACACCCAAATACGGGGTATGAGTTTAAGAAAATATCACCAAAACTCCAAGCTAAGCCTCAAAACTCAAAAACTTGGTAGGCCCAAAATAGTGCTTCTCTCAAGCGCAAGAGTCCGTACAAGTAATATAATCTGGGAGTCCACATGTCGAATCCTCGGGAGGAAATCTGTTGTAACCACAACTCAAATCAAATAGAAACCCAATGAAAAGAAGCTAACCACTTCAATAATGATGGCGATGGTGTGAAAGTGCGTGATGGTGATGTGCGAACAATACAAACAAAGAAAAGTCGTGTATGAAAGTATCGACGAAAAGTATGCACATGGTATGGGTTCGTTAGGATCAATAATTCGTATTAACTTGGTTGACGAATATAACACAATGAATTCTCTTTTTGAGAGCAATTCACCGGAAAATACTCAATATAACTCAATGAATTCTCCTTTTGGGAGCAATTCATCGGAAGATGCCCTTTTGGGGGTTCAAGCACTATAATAATAAAGTCATTGCTAAAGCTATAATCTTACAACTACGGTATGAAACTCTCTTTTGGAGAGATCAAAGCTCACCCTTTTGGGGCGATCATCAACTCAATCACTTCTTTTGGAAGATGAAAAAGACGATTTAATAACAAAAATTACAACTTTAGCGACGTTAGCGATCAAACACGACGATATTCAACCAAACTAACACAAATCACATCCCCTAACTACTCCATACCATGCATAAATAAGATTTAGCTACTCATAATGCAAGAATAAACAACGTTCATAGCAAAATACATCAATCTAATAGCCAATACAATAGAAAAACATCAAATACGGGGTATGAGTTTAAGAAAATACCACCAAATCTCCAATATAAGCCTCAAAACTCTCTGGAAATACTAAGAACAGCCTCTGGAATTTTACAGAATTTTACAGAGGAGAAATACGGCTCCTAGAGCCTCCAATACGCCCAAAATATGCCAGAATTCGGCCAAAAACCCTAAGAATACGTTATATAGATGCATTGCGGGTTTGGGGTGCTTATCGGGTTGAAACCCGCTCAAAATTCGAACCCAAACCCGCTTAAAACAGCCGCCTCAAACCCCATCCGTCGGATCAATGCTGGATTGAATAAATAACATGCAAGCATCGTTTTGCGCAAGCGAAAGTATAACACGTCGTTTTTCTCTAGTTTTCTTGTTTCCAAGGAATTGGCATCTCACAAAGATCGTTCAAGTCATGGGCATTAAGGTTGCTTAGTTTATTCGCCACTTCTTTTCTTTTATTAGTTCCATGTAACGCGCATCAAGCAACATTCATAGAAAAATGTATAACTTGGATCGCTCCATCAAATGAGTGAGGTTCCGGTCAATGGCTCCCAAATCAGACGATAATATGGCATTAGGCCAAAAAGGACCCCTCGGACTGTACTACTCGAGCCAACCAAGTTATTTATTAGTGACATACTTATTGATTCATTTTTCTTCATTCATTTTTTTCTTTTCTTTTCTTCTTTTTTGTTTTTTTGTAAGCAACTCAATGCCCATTCTTTGAACAAAACATTAATAACAAAGGCCAAATTCCTCTTCAACTTGAAGACTTTTCTAATAAATCGTGTATACTTAAGCTTTTTCATCACATTAGCATGCATGAAATAAATTCAAACTATTTCGAGATATTAATCATGGCAATTGAAAATTTTCATGAATAGCATATTAACTAGTAATTTCATGAAGGAAAAATAAATAACTCAAGCCATAAACAATTTTTAGAACTCAATTAATGTGTAATCATCCGTATTTGTGGCATATGAAGGAGTTTTAAATGATGAGATTTGGTGATTTATTCTTCTCAAAAAAAATCCTAAGGTCTCGTACACACCCCCAACTAAAGACAGACATTGTCCTCAATGTCGAAAGGGGTACGAGTTTATTCAAGCCAACAACCTAGAAAGCATATAAAAATCTACACTACTGGAAAGAACACACCGTGATCAAATGGCGGATCCCGAATCTTTGATGGTGGATGGAGTTGTTCAATTTGCTCCTTGCGCTCCTCGGTGATTATTTTTCCTCCAGAAGCTAAATTGGACCCCAGCAACACAACTTCAAGCATCTCTATAACTTGTTTGCCAATGTCCTGCGAGAGATGAGTTATGTCAGTCCAAATTAGTTTAAGATTTCTTTCAACAAAAATATTCCAAATGTAGTCATCAAAATAGTTGAAATAAATTAAAGCAAGTTGACGACTACTCCCTGAAAGATATGCACTACTCTCGGTATGATGCTCGATCAATGGGGAGAGGGGTAAATGATTTTGGGACAAAACTGGAGGAGGGCATGGTTCTGACTCCATGGCGATAATCTCAAAACCCTTGTCCCTAGTTGTCTCCTCCTCTCATTCATCCAAAATTGCTAGCTCGTCCTCTCTTTTGCACACACTTTTTGCCATGTAGATATTTTTATTCGTGTCCTCAACGTGACATGGCTTGCTCGATTTTCCTGCAATAGAAGATAAATTCGTATTATATTCTTGAAGTTGAATTTCAAAAGAATTATTTTCATCTAAGCAAGTGGCAATCAGAGTAAGATTTTCAAAGGATTTCTGAATCTGTCGACTCCGAGCAAGGAAATTCTCCTGGAATTGATGGGATTTAGCCTCCTGTGTCTGAATAATCGAGTGAACTTCCTCTTTCAAGGATTGCAAAGGTACGTCTACGCTTTGCTCCCCTTGATCGAGGCACGAAGGCTCCGTTGAATCGCACTCTGAAGTCTCTTCCATGGTTTCTTCATTTTCTTGCAGAGACTCCATGTATTCCCACGCCTCTGTCGGCGTCATGCCTCCCAATAATTCCTGCTGCTGTGGTCGTAGTCCATCTAGGAAGGACGCCATAAGCTCTTCATTTGTGTACACATGCTGCGGATAGCTCGATACTATATCTGTGAACCTCCTCTAGGCCTGAAAGAAAGTTTCACAGTCAGTTTGATTAAAATTAACGATCTTGAGCTTCTCCATCCTATGTTTGTGTGCATTAGCATATCTTGCATCATACAGATTGTTTATGCAATAGAAATTCATATACTCCATTTTTAAAAAAAAACAAAAGTTTATGTACAATGAAATTAAACAAAAATTTATATACAGTAAAGTGAAAAGATCTCACCGAAGGTTCTCTAAATGAAATAAACCATAGTCACAAACCATTCCTCCCCGGCAACGGCGCCAAAAACTTGGTAGGCCCAAAATAGTGCTTCACTCAAGCGCAAGAGTCCGTACAAGTAGTAAAATCTGGGAGTCCAGATGTCGAATCCTCGGAAGAAAATCTGTTGAAACCACAGCTCAAATCAAATAGAAATCTGTCAGAAAGAAACTAACCACTTTAATAAGGATGGTGATGATGGTGTGAAAGTACGTTGTGAATACGTAATCAATGCGATCAACGAACTTAGCGTATGAAAGTATATATGAGAAATATGCACATGGTATGGGTTTGTTAGGATCAGTGATTCGTATACGTTGGTTGATTAAATATAACTCAATAAATCCTCCTTTTGGGAGCGATTCATCGGAAAATACCCTTTTGGGGGTTCAAGCACAATATGAATAAAATCGTCGCTAAAATTATAATCCTACAAATACGGTATGAAACTCTCTTTTGGAGAGATCAAAGCTCACCCTTGTGGGGCGATCATCAACTTAATCACTTCTTTTGGAAGATGAAAAAGAGGATTTAATAATAAAAACTACAACTTTAGCGACATTTATCGATTAAGCATAATGAAATTCAACCAAACGAATACGATTCACATCCCCTAACTACTCCATGCCATGCACAAATAAGATTTAGCTACTCATAATGCAAGAATAAACAAAGTTCATAGCAAAATACATGGTTCTAATAGCAAAATACAATGAAAAACACCCAAATACGGGGTATGAGTTTAAGAAAATATCACCAAAACTCCAAGCTAAGCCTCAAAACTCAAAAACTTGGTAGGCCCAAAATAGTGCTTCTCTCAAGCGCAAGAGTCCGTACAAGTAATATAATCTGGGAGTCCACATGTCGAATCCTCGGGAGGAAATCTGTTGTAACCACAACTCAAATCAAATAGAAACCCAATGAAAAGAAGCTAACCACTTCAATAATGATGGCGATGGTGTGAAAGTGCGTGATGGTGATGTGCGAACAATACAAACAAAGAAAAGTCGTGTATGAAAGTATCGACCAAAAGTATGCACATGGTATGGGTTCGTTAGGATCAATAATTCGTATTAACTTGGTTGACGAATATAACACAATGAATTCTCTTTTTGAGAGCAATTCATCGGAAAATACTCAATATAACTCAATGAATTCTCCTTTTGGGAGCAATTCATCGGAAGATGCCCTTTTGGGGGTTCAAGCCCTATAATAATAAAGTCGTTGCTAAAGCTATAATCCTACAACTACGGTATGAAACTCTCTTTTGGAGAGATCAAAGCTCACCCTTTTGGGGCGATCATCAACTCAATCACTTCTTTTGGAAGATGAAAAAGACGATTTAATAACAAAAATTACAACTTTAGCGATGTTAGCGATCAAGCACGACGATATTCAACCAAACTAACACAAATCACATCCCCTAACTACTCCATACCATGCACAAATAAGATTTAGCTACTCATAATGCAAGAATAAACAACGTTCATAGCAAAATACATCAATCTAATAGCCAAATACAATAGAAAAGCATCAAATACGGGGTATGAGTTTAAGAAAATATCACCAAATCTCCAATATAAGCCTCAAAACTCTCTGGAAATACTAAGAACAGCCCCTGGAATTTTACAGAATTTTACAGAGGAGAAATACGGCTCATAGAGCCTCCAATACGCCCAAAATATGCCAGAATTCGGCCAAAAACCCTAAGAATACGTTATATAGATGCATTGCGGGTTTGGGGTGCTTATCGGGTTGAAACCCGCTCAAAATTCGAACCCAAACCCGCTTAAAACAGCCGCCTCAAACCACATCCATCGGATCAATGCGGGATTGAATAAATAACATGCAAGCATCGTTTTGCGCAAGCGAAAGTATAACACGTCGTTTTTCTCTAGTTTTATTGTTTCCAAGGAATTGGCATCTCACAAAGATCATTCAAGTCATGGGCATTGAGGTTGCTTAGTTTATTCGCCACTTCTTTTCTTTTATTAGTTTCGCGTAACGCGCATCAAGCAACATTCGCAGAAAAATGTATAACTTGGATCGCTCCATCAAATGAGTGAGGTTCCGGTCAATGGCTCCCAAATCAGACGATAATATGGCATTAGGCCAAAAAGGACCCCTCGGACTGTACTACTCGAGCCAACCAAGTTATTTATTAGTGACATACTTATTGATTCATTTTTCTTCATTCATTTTTTTCTTTTCTTTTCTTCTTTTCTGTTTTTTTGGTAAGCAACTCAACGCCCATTCTTCGAACAAAACATTAATAACAAAGGCCAAATTCCTCTTCAACTTGAAGACTTTTCTAATAAATCGTGTATACTTAAGCTTTTTCATCACATTAGCATGCATGAAATAAATTCAAACTATTTCGAGATATTAATCATGGCAATTGAAAATTTTCATGAATAGCATATTAACTAGTAATTTCATGAAGGAAAAATAAATAACTCAAGCCATAAACAATTTTTAGAACTCAATTAATGCGTAATCATCCGTATTTGTGGCATATGAAGGAGTTTTAAATGATGAGATTTGGTGATTTATTCTTCTCAAAAAAAAATCCTAAGGTCTCGTACACACCCCCAACTAAAGATGGACATTGTCCTCAATGTCGAAAGGGGTACGAGTTTATTCAAGCCAACAACCTAGAAAGCATTTGAAAACTACACTACTGGAAAGAACACACCGTGATCAAATGGCAGATCCCGAATCTTTGATGGTGGAGGGAGTTGTTCAATTTGCTCCTTGCGCTCCTCGGCGATTATTTTTCCTCCAGAAGCTAAATTGGACCCCAGCAATACAACTTCAAGCATCTCTATAACTTGTTTGCCAATGTCCTGCGAGAGATGAGTTATGTCAGTCCAAATTAGTTTAAGATTTCTTTCAACAAAAATATTCCAAATGTAGTCATCAAAATAGTTGAAATAAATTAAAGCAAGTTGACGACTACTCCCTGAAAGATATGCACTACTCTCGGTATGATGCTCGATCAATGGGGAGAGGGGTAAATGATTTTGGGACAAAACTGGAGGAGGGCATGGTTCTGACTCCATGGCGATAATCTCAAAACCCTTGTCCCTAGTTGTCTCCTCCTCTCGTTCATCCAAAATTGCTAGCTCGTCCTCTCTTTTGCACACACTTTTTGCCATGTAGATATTTTTATTCGTGTCCTCAACGTGACATGGCTTGCTCGATTTTCCTGCAATAGAAGATAAATTCGTATTAGATTCTTGAAGTTGAATTTCAAAAGAATTATTTTCATCTAAGCAAGTGGCAATCAGAGTAATATTTTCAAAGGATTTCTGAATCTACCGACTCCGAGCAAGGAAATTCTCCTGGAATTGATGGGATTTAGCCTCCTGTGTCTGAATAATCGAGTGAACTTCCTCTTTCAAGGATTGCAAAGGTACGTCTACGCTTTGCTCCCCTTGATCGAGGCACGAAGGCTCCGTTGAATCGCACTCTGAAGTCTCTTCCATGGTTTCTTCATTTTCTTGCAGAGACTCTATGTATTCCCACGCCTCTGTCGGCGTCATGCCACCCAATAATTCCTGCAGCTGTGGTCGTAGTCCATCTAGGAAGGACGCCATAAGCTCTTCATTTGTATACCCATGCTACGGATAGCTCGATACTATATCTGTGAACCTCCTCCAGGCCTAAAAGAAAGTTTCACAGTCAGTTTGATTAAAATTAACGATAAATTCCATCAATTGCTTATGGCATGGCTCAATAGTACGCTTTCCAACATGATCCAGACTATCAATATACTCCATCCATAAACAAAATCAACCACATGATATTTTCTCTAATTTAGTTTGAATAAATAACATGCAGGCATCGTTTTGCGCAAGCGAAAGTATAACACGTCGTTATATTCTAGTCTTCTCATTTCCAAGGAATTGGCATCTCACAAAGATCGTTCAAGTCATGGGCATTGAGGTTGCTTAGCTTATTCGCCACTTCTTTTCTTTTAATAGTTCCGTGTAACGCGCATCAAGCAACATTCGCAGAAAAATGTATAACTTGGATCGCTCCATCAAATGAGTGAGGTTCCGGTCAATGGCTCCCAAATCAGACGATAATAGGGCATTAGGCCAAAAAGGACCACTCGGACTGTACTACTCGAGCCAACCAAGTTATTTTTTAGTGACATACTTATTCATTCATTTTTCTTCATTCATTTTTCATTCATTTTTTCTTCTTTTCTTTTTTTTCTTTTTGTAAGCAACTCAATACCCATCAATATGAATATAAACATTAGTACCAATGGCCAAATTCCTCTTCAACTTGAAGACTATTCTTATAAATCGTGTATACTTAAGCTTTTTCATCACATTAGCATGCATGAAATAAATTCAAACTATTTCGAGATATTAATCAAGGCAATTGAAAATTTTCATGAATATCATATTAACTAGTAATTCCATAAAGGAAAAAATAATTAACTCAGGCCATAAACAAATTTTAGAACTCAATTAATGCGTAATCATCCGTATTTGAGGCATGTGAAGGAGTTTTAAATGATGAGACATGGTGATTTATTCTTCTCAAAAAAAATCCTACGGTCTCATACACACCCTCCAACTAAAGATGGACATTGTCCTCAATGTTGGAAGGGGTACGAGTTTATTCAAGCAAACATCCTAGAAAGCATTTGAAAACTACACTACTGGAAAGAACACACCGTGGTCAAATGGTGGATCCCGAATCTTTAATTGTGGAGGAAGTTGTTCAATTTGCTTCTTGCGCTCCTCGGTGAATAATTTTCCTCCAATGACTAAACTGGATCCCAGCAACATAACTCCCAGCATCTCTATAAGATGTTCACCTGTAACCTGTAAGAGATGAGTCACTCAATCCATTTCAGTCTAAGATTTTTTTCAATAAAAGTATTCCAAATGTAGTCATCAAAATAAGTGAAATAAATTAAAGCGAGTTGACGACTACTCCCTGAAAGATATGCACTACTATCGGTATGATGCCCGATCAATGGGGAGAGGGGTAAATGATTTTGGGAGAAAACTGGAGGAGGGCATGGTTCTGACTCCATGGCGATAATCTCAAAACCCTTGTCCCTAGCTGTCTCCTCCTCTCGTTCATCCAAAATTGCTAGCTCGTCCTCTCTTTTGCACACACTTTCTGCCATGTAAATATTTTTATTCGTGTCCTCAACGTGACATGGCTTACTCGATTTTCCTGCAATAGAAGATAAACTCGTATTAGATTCTTGAAGTTGAATTTCAAAAGGATTATTTTCTTCTAAGCAAGTGGAAATCAGAGTAAGATTTTCAAAGGATTTCTGAATCTGCCGACTCCGAGCAAGGAAATTCTCCTGGAATTGATGGGATGTAGCGTCCTGTGTCTGAATAATCAGGTAAACTTCCTCTTTCAAGGATTTCAAAGGTACGTCTACGCTTTGCTCCCCTTGATCGAGGCACGAAGGCTCCGTTGAATCGCTCTCTGAAGTCTCTTCCATGGTTTCTTCATTTTCTTGCAGAGACTCCATGTATTCCCACGCCTCTGTCGGTGTCATGCCTCCCAATAATTCCTGCAGCTGTGGTCATAGTCCATCTAGGAAGGACGCCATAAGCTCTTCATTTGTGTACCCATGCTGCGGATAGCTCGATATTATGTCTGTGAACCTCCTCCAGGCCTGAAAGAAAGTTTCACAGTCAGTTTGATTAAAATTAACGATCTTGAGCTTCTCCATCCTATGTTTGTGTGCATTAGCATACTTTGCATCATACAGATTATTTGTGCAATAGAAATTCATATACTCCATTTTTTTTAAAAAACAAAAGTTTATGTACAATAAAATCAAACAAAAATTTATATACAGTGAAGTGGAAAGATCTCACCGAAGGTCCTCTAAATGAAATAAACCGTAGTCACAAACCATTCCTCCCCGGCGACGGCGCCAACAACTTGGTAGGCCCAAAATACTGCTTCTCTCAAGCGCAAGAGTCCGTACAAGTAATATAATCTGGGAGTCCAGATGTCGAATCCTCGGGAGGAAATCTGTTGCAACCACAGCTCAAATCAAATAGAAATCTGATGGAAAGAAACTAACCACTTCAATAATGATGGCGATGGTGTGAAAGTGCGTGATGGTGATGTGCGAACAATACGAACAAAGAAAAGTCGTGTATGAAAGTATTGACGAAAAGTATGCACATGGTATGGGTTCGTTAGGATCAATAATTCATATTAACTTGGTTGACGAATATAACACAATGAATTCTCTTTTTGAGAGCAATTCACCGGAAAATACTCAATATAACTCAATGAATTCTCCTTTTGGGAGCAATTCATCGGAAGATGCCCTTTTGGGGGTTAAAGCACTATATGAATAAAATCGTTGCTAAAGTTATAATCTTACAACTACGGTATGAAACTCTCTTTTGGAGAGATCAAAACTCACCCTTTTGGGGCGATCATCAACTCAATCACTTCTTTTGGAAGATGAAAAAGACGATTTAATACCAAAGTTCACAACTTTATCAACGTTAACGATTAAGCACAATGAATATTCAACCAAACTAACACAAATCACATCCCCTAACTACTCCATACCATGCACAAATAAGATTTAGCTACTCATAATGCAAGAATAATCAAGGTTCATAGCAAAATACATTGATCTAATAGCAAAATACATTGAAAAACACCAAAATACGGAGTAGAAGTTTAGAATTCTATCACCAAATCTCCAAGATAAGCTTCAAAACTCTCTGGAAATACTAAGAACAGCCTTTGGAATTTTACAGAATTTTACAGAAAGCAAATTCGGCTCCTAAGTCCTCCAATACGCCAATAATACGCTAGCCTCCGCCCAAAAACCCTAGAGTACGCTTAAATAATGGCATTACGGGTTTAACTGTGCTTATCGGGTCTATACCCATTTCAATTCTTGCCCAAAACCCGTATATAACCGTCGGCGCAATTTATAACCGTCCGATCGTGCGGGATTAACCCAGAACGCGCCACGTGGCCGTGTTATCGGATCCACGCTTCGCCTGCACCCGCATCCGCATCCGAGTCTCTTTTGGATTCATTTGTGACCGTTGGATCGGGGGCTCAATGACGTGGATGAGGCCACGTCGCTCACGGATGCTCGCTCTTTTGTTCTTCATTCGCTCAGCAGCTCGAATCCGGGCCGTCCGTTCAATAGGCGGGATTGCGCCTCGGAGCCCCACGCGTCCCTTCTTTGCGTTTAATTCGTATTTGCTGTGTGCCGTCAGATCGAAATCACATGCCCCAAGAGCTGACCACGTCGCCGCTTCGAAACGAAATTGATTTCAAATACGAGTTCGTCTTCACCGTCGATTCGAGCGTCGAAGCCCTACGATTGCGCCACGTAGCCTCCGATTCGCTGCTGCGTTTTCAAATTGCAGGGAGATTTATGTTCGTTGGATTCACGGGCGACGGATCAGATCGAGCCGCTTCTTCTCTTATTTTGCTTTCATCGTGACCATCGGATTCGAATCTGACGGTGTGTACAGCGCCGCGTCGCCTATCTTTGTGTGCCGTTGGATGAAACATAGACGACCATGATTCTGCCACATCACCATGTATTCAGCCTTCACAGCCGACCATCGGATTAACATCGGACGGTCCTTGTTCATCCACGTGGCCGCCAATAATTGTGCACCGACCGTATTTCGTATTTCAAGTGTATTTCTTCTGTATTTCTTCATTTTATTGGTATTCTGCATTCAAAAATACACAGTAATTAGCACAGATCTCAGAAAAATACAAATAAATAGTCGTTGGAATCGTGAGATCGAGACCAAGCTAGGAAAAATATAAAAAGTGCAGAAATACTCCATTAATTGCTGTTTTATGCTCAAATAAGGTGTTTTCTCTAGTAAATGGTGATATATAAAATACGGATGTATTAGAGACCAATATAGCATCACATGAGCACAAAACATGGCTAAATGGGGGGTTAAATATGTAATATTGAACCCGAATCATACATATAATGCTTCAGTAGGTGATTGGGATAGGTTAGCCCTAAGGTGGGTAGTGACCTTATTGACCTTAGAGCTTTAAGGGACCAACCCTTGAACCCCAAGCTTCGGGGAGTCCTGGAATGAACTTTGTAGTGTATTATACTATAGATGTATATTGTGGAAGTATGCGTGCATTTATAACTGTGTGAACCCCGGTGTGTAAGTGCATTTATTGTGCTTGGATATTATGATTATATATGTTGCGGTATACTTATAGTCAGTATTCGTATTTATATTAGAATGACATGAGAGTTATATGTATCTTAGATGGTTATAGTGATATATAGATTTATGATGCAGATATGCGAATAGGCAAGTGTCATATTCGTGTGACCCTGAGCTATAGGTGAAGTATACATGATTCTTCGTAAATGTATACTGGTGGTATATATAAGTTAGTGGAGATGTATATATATACATGGTAGGGGTGTGAGTGGGGATATATACGTATGTATTATAAGATCATGTATGTGTTTCCTATCTATTGTATTATGATTGTGTTCCTGCGTAGGAAATGTACCGATGTGTGTATGACTATCCTTGTATGGATAGAGTAGTGGAGTGTCAACATTATCTTTGGATATGTGGAAAAGTGCATGCGTGTGAATATATGTGTGCTTGTATGGCTAGGTGGTGTAGATATAGATTGGGATATTGGCGTATATATATATATATCGCTAGTGTTGCATTACTAGTGTATGAATTCTTAATGTGTTAAAATTTTGAATAACTGTAAGTATGTGTATGTGCTACCTATGTGTTCATATGAACTGGTATATTATCTTAATTTGGTATACGGTTGTGGGTTGTACTATTGCGTGAAGATAGGTGTTGTGCTAAGGCCATACATAGCGTACATGTAGCGATATAGATAAATAATGAGCGCACATGTAGTATGAGTAATGCTCCCAGGTTGTTTAGAGTAGATGTATCCTAAGGTGGGTAGGGGTGCTTTAGACCTGTCCACCTAAGTTGAGGCCTTAGCCCTATACAGTGCCTATCATGGGATAGTAATATATGTGTAACGTGTAATACATGTAGGATGTGATGGATATAAGTGTTTGAGACCATAGAGTGCAGGTACGTATAGGATGATTGTGAATTTGCACGGTTAAGTGGAGTTATGGTATATGTATATGTGTGTGTATACGCTTACCCGTAGAATGGTGTCTATAGGACCATTTGGATGTATAAGAAGTACACGTACCCTTTTGTTTATAGTGGCATAAGGAGGAATGTGTACTGGCATATGAGATACTTGTATGTATGTGGGGGTGTTGTAGCAAGCGTGGTGTGATTGTTTGCATGTGTTGTTATTATTGAATGTGTATTGGTGTATGTCTTAAAAGTGGTTATATGTATATGTATGTGAATGATCCCTATTCTGAAATGCATGTGTCAGAATATGGATGTATACGTATATGTGGTGTGACTACCTACTGAATGTGTATGAATATTGAAGTACACTTATTAGTGTGTGTACTAGTATACTAATAAAAGTGTGGATATACTGGATATTATGTATATAATGGTATGGGTAGTTGCCGACTACCTGCTAGTATAGTTGAGTAGCTTGACTATATAGTGTGAAAGCAGGATATGCATGATATGTGTGTATGGGTGTGTGCCCATACATGGGGATGTATGTGCATGGTTGCATGGATCCTAATGTTTATATACATGTCTGTGTGTGTACCTACTATTAGAATAATAAACGAATGTGTATGAGCGAACGTGTATATGGCGATGTGTAAGCCTAGAGATATATATAGGGTGTCGATATGAATACATCTGTGGGTATATAATGAGTGTGTATATAATTAGTTGTGGAGTATCTATAAGAAGTATTGTTGTTACCTATATGTGAATATGTATCATACTTGTATAAATGTGGAGTGTAGGGATGTGTTCATGTAGGTGTAATGTGCAGTAGGAGAATATGTAATGGTGTGTATATTGGATGAATGAATATATATATGTAAATATACTATAACATATCTTGTTTGTTTATTTGCTGATCTATCATATATGGTTGTCCATCCAAGTGTATCTCGGTATGCCCTAGATAAATGTATTTCTGCTTGTAAACATGTATATATATAGGTCTGTACCAAAGTATGTGTGTATGTATATATGCAATGAGGATGTAAATATGATAGGTATGGAATATAAGTATATATATACATATTTGATGAATATGATTGAATGAAACTGTTTGATATGTGAGTATTATGATGTATGTGCTTGTTGTATATTATATGTATACGCGTGTGTGGTGTGTAGATGGTATTTATAATTATTTGACAAATTATGGCAGTATGTGTGTAGGATGTACAAAGATAGTTACATATATAGCATATGGCGGGGAATGTATTATGTCTGTGCACTCTTGTGTGTATTGCGTGTGGTACATGTACCTATCTGTGTGAGGCAGTAGGTGCACTACTATGGATGTGAGGTTATGTGTATAATTATTTAAAGCATGATTGTGAGCCTTATGTGACTTGATCATGCATATTTAGTACGTGCACGTGAATGTATGTATGGATGTGACTAAATATTGTGTGTATATAGATATTTATGTGCCTATGAATGTGAGTGAGCTCATATAACTAAGTAGTGGATGTATATGGATCCGGTAAACATACGGTGTGACACCGTGATAGTGGCCTTGTTTGTCACGCTATGGTGTGTAGATTAATGTGTATTATTTTGTGTTGTGCATGGATAAAGATGTGTATGTAAGTATATAAACAGGTGGGATGTAAGTCGTTTATATCTAAATGTATTAGGTGTATACGAAAGCGTACCATGTGTGAGTGACTTATGGATCATGATATGGATATGATGTGATGTCATATCACATAGGTATGAGTAGCGATCTGGATACGTATAATGATACGTATAGAAATCTATTTGTGGTATGTGCATGTGTTGTATCGGTTAAAGTGTATATATGTGTGTAGATATTCATGTAAAGGCTGCATATGTATACATATATAGGTAGTGAATGCATGTAGTGATGTGGATGTGTTATTAGATGAGTAATAGGAGGTATCTATGAAATGTGTGTGATACAGATGTGTATGGATGACAATGAATTATATAAAGTATATAAGTGTGGTGTGGATACGTATTATTGTCTATACTTCATGGGTAGTAAGACCATCATACCTAGCTGACCTCGGCAAGGTTCACACCTTAGGAAGTCCGAGGACGGACTTTATTCTAAGGTGGGAAGGATGTCATGCCCTATTTAGAACTATACGCGTATTCTACTGAACACACATGGTATTTTTACCTACGGTGCATACATAGGCATGAAATAAACGTAGATATAGATGTATGTAACGTAGTGTAAGGGAGATTAGGCCGTAATACATGGCTAAGAAACGAGAAAGAGAGATTGAGTGTGGGAGAAGTGTGAAGGACGTCGTTAGTGCAAAACAACAAGGATGTGTTGGATGTGCGTGTGCAATGCATGTACGCATGCATGGATGTGCGTGGATGTATGTAGGAATAGCCATGCAAGTGTGAAAGGGGTTAGGGGTCAATGGCAATCCCCGTAAATTTTTAGAAAGGTCGGGGGCAAAACGGTCTTTTTGACTAAAACTGCTGTGCGTACATACTTAAGTGGTCGGTGCATAAAGTAACGGCAAACTTGTAAATACTTGGAAGATAGGGGGTATGTTGGTCATTTTCCTCATGGAATATTCCCTTGAAATATTCCATTCTTGTAAGAGAAGAAAGGAATAAGAAAAGAGAAGAAAGAAAGAGAGAAATCTAGATATATATATATATATATCTCTCTCTCTCTCATTTTTTCATCTCCTTTTCTCATTTCCTCTCTCCCCCATGCTATGGCCGGACACCCTATCCTCTTTTCCCCCTCCTTCATCAAATAAAAACCCTAATTTTCATTTCCTAATGGAAGGCATTCAAGTTTGCTTCAAGGAGAAAGAAGATGGAGTGAAGAGAAAGAGAGGGAGAGAAGAAATCAAGTTTTGAGGTAGGAATCTCTTAAATTTGGAATTCCAATAATTTGTTCTTGCTACTATATTTTTATAGCATGATTCACTTAATATGTGATAGGGATAATCAAAAATCCATGTATCATGTTCAATTTCACAATTTTCCCCTTGAAATTCTTAGCAAACCTATCTCTTTTAAATTTCAGAAACTTTGATGTCTGATTTTGCCTTGATTCTAATTACTGTAGCTCGAATCATGTTTCGAAAAAATATGAGCGTGTAGATCTTGAAGTTCTAACCCAAAATCATATAAATTTTGATATAGTTTCAATTCAGAAATTAGGATCAATAAATCCATCTTCACAACATGTCTGTTTGATTTTCAGTGTTGACACTGTTAGTAAAATTGGCCTATACACTTGCACACATCATGGAATTTTATGATCTTGGTCTTGTTGAAAATTTAACAAGTGTTTCTAAAATTTCACCAGAGTTCTTATATATCGAATTTCTGGCTCCAACATGCCCAAAATTGGATTTCAATACAGGCTCTGAAATCTGTCTGAAAAATAGATTTGACACACTTCACCAAATAATTCACCATAAATCAAATACATAGTATGTTTGCATGAAAATTTATCTGTTAATCTATAACTATCATATATACAAGTTTCATTCAGGAAGTTTTGCTAAATTAAATATATAATTGGATGATATGAGCCACTTTTTATGACATCATGTGCATTTTAAATTAAATATATAAATGGATGATATGAGACACTTTTTATGACATCATGTGCATTTCCTGCAAGCTGAAGCTTTTGCATGGTGATATGATTTGTGTAATATTGCCATTTGTACCCCTATGGTCCATGATTGCTGTTATTACCTAAAAGAAAGTTGATTGGTGTGATATACTATCAAATTGCTAATGTGATTGATATGTGGAACATGATGCATATCATGTGTTCGATGAAATGCCTCAATGAAGACAATAGCCAGTAATTTGAGAAACATGTATGTGTTAGTGTTGGCCTTGAGCCACATTGATAATTGGTAAAGTTAGAGGCTTGAATGACATGGATACATTGAAATTATGAGTGGATGATGTGTTGTGATAGAGGGCATGTCACGTGAGTGCATGACCCTATGTATGATGATGGACAGTTGAGGTGACATGTGCAAACCCATGCCATCAAGACCCCAAACGTGTCACTTATGATGTTAACTTATAAAATTGAATAAATCTCAATCCTCTCTAATGAGGGTAAGTTAGCAAAGCCCGGTTTTTAGGTGGGGTTTGAGTAAATTGTGGATATGAGGCCTGAACTGTGAAGTTGGGAGATGATTATGTGATGTGTGGAGTTTATACCCACTCGCCTTTACCGGGAGTGAAGGGGATTTTTATACCCACTCTCCTTTACCAGGAGTAGAGGGGTAAGGAGGTTGTAGAGCCTCACTCCTGCCAGGGACGGGGGGAGCTGAGTGGCCCGGCGTACAGTGCCCGTGTCCACTGCGTCGTGTGCTAGTTCACCCCAAATTTGGGGTGAAGTCCAGGACCTGGTATCACACAGTTTACCTAAATTCCAATTAAATAAATTATGAAATAATAAAATAAGATTTGCGTGTTACTTCTACTGCTGACAGCACTTCCCCTTCCCCTTTGCCCGTACTTTGTGGCTCTGTGTCATGCCTCGGGCACTTGCACTTATCTTATTTGATATTGGTTGCTTGAACACTCGTGTTATTATTATTATTGTTATTATTATTATTATTCGTGCTAACCCTTTTCTTGCAGCAGCTCTACATTGGATCGCAGGTATGATTCCCTTATCTAGCTATTTACTTTTCATTACGTTAATTAGTTTGCATGCATTAGTTTCCTTGCCTTGTTTGGTGGATTAATAACTTTAGAATGGTGTTCCAAATCCAAGTTGGTTCCTACTGGGGCACGCATTGATGTGCTCCTCCCTATTTTTAGGTAGCATGGACAGCGTGGTTGGAGATGACTTGGAGTTGGGTTTCAGAGTAGAATTTGGCGTGGGCTGTAGCTATATAGTGTAACCTGGTTGCTTGGGAGGTGAAGAGTGGTGGTGTATGTGTGGTGGTGTGCTCGAAGCAAGTATATTAATGGAAGATGTTATATGTAAGATATGTTGCTGTTGATTTACGTTATTCATGAGGTTGTTTGATGTTCTGTGATGCTACACTTGTACTATCCCAGCATGTGCGCAGTGGCCTATATATTCAGTCTCTTCTTTCTTTCTTTTTCTCTCGCTCACTCCCCATCACTCTTCAGGATACTTGGAAAAAAAATAAATTTAAATACCGGGTATTCTGGGGAATGGGGCGTGACAAAATCATATAATGATCTTAGAAGCTTAATAGAATAGACGTCCCAATGTCTATCTTTTATTTCTGTTGGTATTTTGAAACCATCTGGACGTTTCATATAGATATCTTTATCTATAATGAAATGTAGATATGCAGTCACAACGTCCATGAGCTGCATATCTAGATCTTCCATTTAAGCTTATTATGAATTGGTATGTGATCGTATCCATAACCAAGGGAAGTATATTCATAATCTATTCCCAGTCGTTGGGAAATCCCTGAGCTAGAAACCGTGCTTTGTAGCGTGCGATCTGATTATTATTATTATTATTATTTTTCCTTACGAATACCCACTTGTATCCCACAGGTTTTACACCTCTTGGTGTTTGGACTTCTGGTCCAAAGACTTTGCGTTTCAAGAGTGAGTCCAGCTCTACTCCTATTGCTTCGTTCCACTTCGGCCAATCATCTCTGCGTTTGTATTTAGCTAGAGATAGTGGATCGATATCATCGTCACATTTAGCGGCATGACTATCAATATCGAACGCGAAGTTGTCGACGACGACAATGCTTTTTATGTCTAGTACCTCCCCAGTACGTACGAATTTTAATTTTATTTCTCCTGTATTGTCCTCTTTGGGGGACTGAAGGAGGGGAGATATTACTGGCCCGAGCTCAGAATCCTATGGTGGGATATTCTTTATTTCTCCAGTTATAATCCTCTACGAGGGAATTTATCCTTGGAGCAAGGCTGTCGTCCTCTTTTTATTTGAGGTACGGCCGATTCTGCTGCCGGTGGATTGCACCCATCTTTGGGGATGTCAACCTTAGATGGCGTATTGGCAGCATGGACGTGTGATCTGATAATCTTCTGGTTATCAGTAAATTTGTTCGGTATTAAAAATATTCTGAATGTGAAGGATCTTCAGGATCTCATCTTCACAGAGATTTGTATGCAGATCATATTGAGAAAAAGACTTAGTGTCCGAAGAAATGGTCTCAGAAGCTTCATGCTTTTGTTTTGGGAGCCTAATATGGAAAATAATTTTATGAAGATGCATCTATCAGTACCATAAAGTACTGAAATGGAGAACGTGATGGGTGAATTAGCCCACAAATGTCCCCTTGTATTTTCTCCAAGAAGCTAGGAGATTCAAAACCCCACTTTCAGGTGGGACGGTCTCCTGATTAGTTTTACCCTTATAACAAGGGGACAAAGAAAATCACCCTTTTGAAGAATCTTCAGGTTCCTCAAATTTTGTCCACATGATGATGCGGTACACCATTACCGATCCTGGGTGACCCAGTCTATAATTGCCAGAGACTGAATTCTGGTGATGTAGAACACTGCTGGTGCTCTATCAGATTAGATTCTATAGGTTGGATGTATGTTTGATAAAGGCTCGACGGGAGTCCATTAAAATGTTCTAGGATGGTTTCAATACCATCCTTATGACGAATAACATACATTTATTCAACACTATTGAAATCATCGGTTGTCAAGTAATATCCGTTTAAACGGATGTCCTTGAAACTTAATAGATTTTTGTTTGATTATGGAGAAAATAAAACATCTTTTATTAAAATTTGTGTTTGGTTTGGGAGCAATAAAATTTCTTCACCTGATCCTTCTATTATATAATTTAGTCCCGAAATTGTAGTGTCGGGACCATAATAATTAAGATGATATTAAAATAGCATCTATCAAGAAGGATCTTGTGCGTGGAGGCACTATCCATAAGGCAGTCACAATTCATCTCTATCTCTTGAAAAGAATGTAAAATGTTTTATTGAAAAGTAAAACTACATTCGATTAAGATAAAGAAGAACATAATCAAAATATTAATGATTATGGCTGAAAAGATGACTAAATTAGCTTTAGTCAAAGAAGTCATTATTCTCGAAATTCTTGGTGTTGAACCGAGTTGGATGCTATATATACACCAGATTTGTTTCAGAGGAAAGCTTCAGGCCTGCCATATATAAATCTTGGAGGTGGCATGGAGTACGACAGACCCTGGACCAGTGTCCAGTTATGCCACATCTGTGGCATTTTTCATCCCAGGTTTTCTTGGGAGTAGAAGTCTGGTCAGAGGTATTCCTCTTCCATGTATTCATTTTGTTCCCCTTATTATTGTTGTTCTGGAGAGGAGCTTTGATCTGCTTCTTTGCAGTTTTCCCCTTGTTGAATCTGCCCTTGTGTTTGTTCTTCATCTTTTGGAAAGAAAATGTGTGAGCTTCAGAGAGAGGAGCAAAGCCAGCATGATGTAGGTTATGAGTGGCCAGTAGGAGTTCTCTGTTCTGCTCTGCCATAAGAAGGCATGGGAGTAAATCAGAGTACCTCATGAACTTGCGTTCACGATACCGTTGCATAAGAATAACATCCTTCTCATGGAAAGATGTATATGTTTTCTCAAGCATTCAGGTTTCCAAGACTTGTTCACCACACAACTTCAGGTGTGAGGTGATGTTATGGAGAGCTGAGTTATACTCAGCTATGGACTTGAAGTCCTGAAGTCGGAGATTTTCCCACTCATAACGTGCACGAGGGAGGATAACATCTTTCTAATGTTTGTGTCCGTCCTCAAGTGCTGTCTACAGTTCATGAGGGTCTCCCACTGTTAGATATTCAGCCTTCAGGGTCCGATAAATATGTCTCCTGATATAGATAATGGATTTCGCCTTCTCTACATCGGAGACTCTAACAGTAGAAGTCCATTCATCAGTTGTCACAGCCGTAGCTGGAGCCTGAACTGTATGGCTTATGCCCTGTGAGCGCAGATGGAACTTCAGGTCCAACTGCCAGCTCAAGTAATTTTTTTTCAGCCGCATCGAGAACATTAAAATCGACGCTCGCAATCTTTGCCATTTATCTAAGCATGGAATAAGCATGAATTTAATATTTTTCAAAAATTAAGACATGCATAATAGTAAAATTAAGACTGTTGTGGGGATCGGCCGGTCACCACCAAAAATAATAAAAGTCCAAAGTCCCTTGTACATTTTGAATCACAAGAAAATAAAAATTACAATTTGGAAACCCTTGGGGGTCCCAACATTAGCAATTTTCCTCCGTCTTCAGGCGAAGTTTCTCTGGGCATTGGATTTTACATTAAGTTCCTCACTACATTTTCACTCGAAAAGAAAAAATAAAATGCGAGAAAAAATAAATGGTGGTGACTAATAACGGCCGATCCAAAAACCACAACACGGTCTTACTAACATTCCAGGAAGTTTTAATAATATAATTATGCAACATCACAGGCTAAACAATACATTTTTTCTTTCAACATCTCAAGCAATTATATTGGATAAATATATTAAATTTATGTTTTATAGTTACTTAGACCATGGAGAAACGTCTACCCGTAGGTTAGATAACTAACCTAACGACATAGCGGTCTCAGAATCCTCGTAATTTATTAAAACGTAATTTAATTTTTTATCCAATTTAAATTAAGGCGAGTAAAAATTAATTACACATCAAATTTAAGTTACAAATTTATTAATTGTCACGAATACCCTGAGAGGAGTTAATCAAACCTAATATCCTCAACCTGATTTTCCCTGATTTTTCTGGATTTTTCCAGAATTTTTTCAGATTTTTCGGATTTTTTCAGAATTTTCTGGAATTTTCAGGGTTTAATAAGTTATAATCTGAAATTAAATTAAATTCGGCATGTAGGCCAGAGGCCTGCGGGCTGGCTGTGGGCTGCAGGCCCGTTAGCCAAACAATACCCATTTGTTTTTAATGCCAATTCTGTTATTTACTGGGCTTCTGGCCCCATCAGGTGAGTCCCCATACCTCTTCTCCCACATACTTTAATTAGAGCTTTAGGGGAGGAAAGGGGGTTTGGAAAAGTTAGCCGCCAGGAGAGTCAAAAAGCCCCCCCTAATATTTTGTTTTTCTGTTTTCGGTCCGCTTTGAAACGCAACAGGGGGGGGGACATGGCCCCCCATTTCCATTCGACTGGCGAGAGGTGCCCCCGACAAGGGGGCAGATCGCAGGAAGTCCCCCACGACGGGGGGGGGGGGGCGATCCGGCACCAGGCGGGCCCCTCCCGACGGGGGGCGGTGATTCGGCCCCAAGCGGGCCGCTCCCGACGAAGGGGGATCTGGCCCCAGGTAGGCCCCCGAGGGGGCGGGGGGGGGGACGATGATCCATTCTCATGCGGAAGGCCCCCGACAGGGGGGGTGGCGACGCTCCCACGTATGCGATCCAACCCCGGTGGAAGGCCCACCCAGCCGGCGAAAAATAGGCCCGCCCCAGCGGGGTGTGGGGCGTCCGGATCACAGAATCCCCCCTCCAACGGGGGGGGGGAGGTGGGGGGAGGGGTGGCCAGAAAATAGAAGGCCCCCCAACGGGGGTGGCTCCGGCAAAATACAAAGGCCCCCCAAAGGGGGACACCTTAACAGGGGTTAATTTAATTTTTAATTTTTTTATTTACTAATAACTAAGTAATGTAATCTATTTAAAAATAGATGTTTTAAAATCTGTGTGTTGAAATATGATTTTCTAGCTATAGAGCTCTTAGAAAAACATAATCACAGATTAAAATGATGATCGAGTGGTTTCGTAAAATGTACCTCTAGATCCTACCCGCCGGATCTAGCGAAGGTCGGAGAAGGAAGCCCTATCCACGTCCTCGCAAATCGTCTGTCAGTACCGATTCGTTCGTCGGCAAGGATTTGGCTCAGCTTAAAAGAGTATTGATAACGTGTTGGAATATTGAGAAGAATTAGCATATGGTGAAGTCCATAGCATTATATATATTATATTAAGAGAGTTATAAGTCCCTTGGATCCCAAGGGACACCCACTAAGAGTGGGTTTAATGGTGGATGATAGTGGGTGGAGACCAAAGGTCTCCCCCATTCATAACAAGTTCATGGATTAGTCTTAAGTCTTCGGTGGACTTTTTGCGTTAAAAAGAAAACCTTTGGCATATAGATTCAGATAGAAAATTGATCGTGCATAATAAGAGTCATATGTTGATGCTGCATTTGTCATCCTACGATTAATTAATTATTACCACTTCAGAAAATGAAGGGAGGGTGGTGTTTTGCGGTGAAATTAAGGGTATGTTCTTTTGTTGGATTTTGCTCAAGAAAGTGGGTGAGACCCACGTGCACCCTACTGTAGCTGAGAATCCCAAATGAACATCTCACACCGTGTTCTTTTGAGAGATTGTGACATCGAGCATTTGGGGGGTGGCGGGGGAATTTGGGATTCTCATCCTCTTTTGTTTTCTCAGTGAAACCTGGCGATTACGCTTGATTCCTCTCCTCTCGCAGGTCCCACTGGTGTGTTATCACCTCACCTACCCCTATTTGATTGCCTTCCTCCTTCTCCCCTTCTTGCAGCTGCAATCGCTTGATCTGTTGGGCAAAAACCCTAAAAATTTGTTCTGCCGTCCCTTCCCCCTTCCAGAGAGCTTGAGCCTTTTGGGTTCCCCTAGGCAGCTTGCAGTCGGGGAGGGGCTATTGCGTTGTTGGCTTGGGGTTTCGAATCTGCGAAGGAGGTAAAGATAGGGGTTTTAAACATTTTCCCTCATTATTTTGGCAGATCTTGTGGCCTATGTACAAAAACCCTAAAAATATTTCTCTTCCTTACTTCGTCAGGTCGCTCGAGCGGTTGTGGGTTACCGAACTTGATCCACTGCAACGCGGATCATCGAAAGTGCCATGGCAGCTTGGTGTCGGTGAGGGGAGTTTCATCTTGACTATTTTGGTTACTGATCTGAGAGGGAGGTATAATTTCTGATATAATTTTGTGTTTTGGTATGGTTGATGGCGCATATACAAAGTGAATCTAGCTGAAATTGATGATTTTCGGCAAATGTGTTGGGGGGTGGAGGGTGTGTGACGGTGTGTGTGTTTATGTTTCTGCTGAAAAAAGGTGGGGGGAAATGCTGAAATTTTGGCGTTAACAGTCAGCGATACCCACTTTGTCGCCCACATTCTTGCAAAAGAATAGGCCCTTAGATGTATGATGCATTTCATACACTGCATGACTTCGCAATACAACCCATTTCAAGTAAGCTGAACCCTTAATTGTATGCAGATCCATTTTAAAAATTGCCCGATGATGAAATATACATATGTAAAATGAGTAATCGTTAATATTTATTAAATGTTGGGTCATTGCTATGGTATGCTTGATATATTTCAAGAAATCAGCAATGCTAAATTGATGTCAGTTTATTCTGAGGGCAATAGGTTGAGGATTCATGCAAGGCTTGGAATGTCGTTGATGGTTGTTGTATCATGTAAGAGGCAATGAAATGTATTTTTTTATATGATGAATGTTGGTTTCAAATTTCATCCATGAAAAAAATTCTTTTTTCAAAGAGCCCAATGATGACACGTAATCATGGCTGGACGTATGAATTCCGTATTCGAGAATAAAGGCTGGCTGGATGGTTCCTTTAATCAACATTTTGCAGACGTATCAGAGGCACTGATATGGATTTTGATGATGTTTTATTTAACATTAATGGTGTTTGATTTGAAAATCGTTTTCAATATGGATATTTCATCATGATTACTTGTGTTTCTATGATGGATCATAATGGAAATGGGATTTTTTTCGAGCTATGTGTAGATGAAGGAGCAACCGCCATGCCACCAATATGGAAAATAAAAAAATATTTATCTGAGAGCTCACTAAATTTTTCCCCTTTTATTTGTTATTGGCTGTGACTATGCAACATTTTTATGATGGTTTATATAAAAAAATTTGTTGTAGGGTTCATTAATAATTGAATTGTGTGTTGTATGATTTCAAAGTGCCATATACAAATTTTGATCTCTTTTCATTTATTTGGGAGATCGAATAATTTTATAATTTCATAAGTATGTATCACTTATGCATGTTATTATGTTTGATTTAAATACGATTTAGATGGATCGCGATGGAGAACAGTTGGGTAGGGTGGTATGAGATGCATTGCTAAGGAGTTTGATGATGTTTTATTAAACAATGTTGGTGTATTATTTGAATATGTTAATTCAATTTGCACATGTCATCTTGATTAATTGGGTTTCTATGATGGAGCAGAATGAAAATGGGATTTTTTATGACTATGTGTATATGAAGGAGCAACCGCCATGCCACCAATATGGAAAATGGAAAAATGATTATCTGAGGGCTAAATAAATTTTATTCCTATTTTTATTTGCCATGGAATGTGAATATGCAACATTTTTATTATGATTTTATAAATTTAATTTTTGTTGTTTTATGGTTCATTATATAATTGAAGTGTGTGTTGTGTGATTTAGTTGTGCCATGTACAAATTTTTTTCCTTTTTGTTTATTTACCTTGATCGAATAAGTTTATAATTTCATTAGTATGTATCACCTTATGCATATTATTATGTTTTATTCAAATACGGTTTAGATGGATCACAAAGGAGAATAGTCGGGTTGTACAACATGTTCAGCGGCCGCGTTGACTATCCTTTTAGTCGTCATAAACTTCATACTACACAACGAGCGTATGCCAAACATTTACCAATAGAGCCATCCGATATGCATGATCTTCATAGAAACTCCCACATGCGGATAATTCTTCATGGGAGTGAAAGTAGCTATTTACACTACTTAAGAATGCGGAGCCATACTTTCATGAATCTGGCAACTTTAATGAGACAAAGTGATCTTCTCAAAAACACTGTACATGTGTCCATAGAGGAGAAGTTGCCATGTTTCTTTATATCGTAGGGCATAAGTCAAAGAATAGAGTCATGCAAGTTGATTTTATACGGTCCAGGTCTACAGTTAGCCGTTACTTTAACATAGTATTGCAGGCATTTTGTAACTTGCGTGATACGTTCATGAACCAAGCTCCAAATGAGACTCCGCCTGAGATCGTCAATAATCCTAATTGGTATCCATATTTCAAGGTAATTTTGTTTTCGTGAGTAGTAAACCCTAGTCTTTATTGATTGACGGTGTATTAATTATTTGCAACATTGATTGAGCTTGTAGGATTGCAATGGTCTCATTAATGGGACACATATCGATGCCATGCTACCATCCAAACTCGTTCCCTGCTTTAGAGGTCGTAAATGGGTGACGCAAAATGTCCTTGCGTCTGTAATGCCAAATAAAAGATTCACTTACGTAACGCCAGGGTAGGAAGAATCCGAAAATGATTTTACTGTCCTGAAAGATGCATTGTCATTACCCCCCAACGGGCTTCGCGTGTATAAGGGTAATAGGCATACTATTCACTTAATATAATATATAAATATTTCTGATTTCCTTCGGATTATATAATGGGTTGGCGTTTCTGTATGTAGGTAAATATTACATATGTGATGCTGGCTATACAACCATGCCAGTGTTCATATCACCATACAGGGGCGTTCAATACCACCTGAAGGACCATACTGATCGTGTTCTGATCGGTCCATATTTTACTCCTTTTTTCTGCATGTTTTTACGTCATTTCGATTGGTCATATTGCGATTTTCACGAATATTCGACGATATTGCATTATTTTAACTATTTCTTGTTTTTGTCAGATTTCAGGAAATATGGAGCAATCGGGAGCAAAAATGAGCTTAAAGGACTTGCACGTGTACCGAAGCGTCACCTATGGCCTTATTGAGGAGCTAACGGTGCTGGACGATGAGCGGGAGATGAAGGAGATGGATAGAATCGACGAAGAAGCAAGGAGAAGAAGAGTTAACTCCAGAAACAGCCCACTCGGCCGAGCAGACAGCTCACTCGGTCGAGTGAAGGAACATATTCGGCCGAGTACAACAGATACAGATGCACATGGAGTCAAAGTCCACTCGGGCGAGTGAAATATCTCACTCGGCCGAGTGAAGAAGTCCACTCGCCTGAGTACGACAGGGTTTTTCTCATGAGATCTAAGCAAACTCTCCATAATTTTGGAAGAACATCAGAAGACCCTACTCGACCGAGCAGAGAACCCCACTCACCCGAGTGAAGAATCTCACTCGGCCGAGTGACGCCGATGACATGAGCGCCCAGATTTTCAGACATCCTCCTACTCTTTTGAAATATATTATCATTCCAGTGTTCAAAGTATTTTTCTCGTATTTTTATAGATAATAGACTTCATAACGGTTCTAACGCCATCAAGAACGTGCCAATCGGTGGTCGAATGAAATCTGGAGAATTTCTACAAGTTGATGCTGCAGTTTTGGAATTCGCATATCAGTGTCACTCGGCCGAGTGACACTTTCACTCGGCCGAGTGAGATTTCCACTCGGCCGAGTGACCAGTTTTTAACAGTTGTTGACAGAGTGTTGTTTTCTGGAGTTTCTACAGGAATTATCACTCGGTCGAGTGAGCTTTCCACTCAGCCGAGTGGCTGCCAGCCCAGAACTTAAGTTACGCGCAGGTACGAATTTCAGAGGCCTTTGAATGGTTATTTGCTGGGGTTTTTGGGGCTATATAAGAGGTTTGTAACCGTCATTAGAGAGGAGTTCCCATTATGTTTTCTTAGAGTCTTTTTAGAGGTTAGGCCATGCCCTAGGCCCCCTCTTGGATCTAAACGCTTATAATTGGATTGAAGTTCTTCATCAAAGCTAAGTATCCTTGTTCTTGTTGTTTGAATCTTTGATTTGATATCTTTTTATATGCAAGCAATGTCTTTTATTGATTTCTATCGTTATTGCTATGCTTAAGTAGATTTGATGTTCTAGGGCATAGGGATGAACCCTATGGATCTAATTTCAGATTTGTGATGAATGAATTTCTAAGTTGCTAGAATTGCTAGGAGGTTAGGTTGTGATTGATTTATCACGGATAGCTAGGAATTTCCATCGATTTGGGATTTGCAAGAGATTGGATTCCTATCGATGGGAAGGCCTAGATATTCGAATTAGGTTTATAATTGAAATCCACTAGACTTGGTTTGCAAGAGAATGGACCAAAGCTAGCATTTTTATTATAAATCTATACACATTCGTTTGCAAGAGATTGGACGAATACGAACTATCACAATCTAGATCGTAACTCAAGTTTGCACGAGAGTGGGTTCGAGGTGCAATTGGACGATGATGTCGATCTTCATGATAGTGGCTTATGTTAGGGTTTGCACGAGAGTGGGCCCTGATTTAGGTTGCTATATACCGACAATATCGCGAGAGCATGAGCTTGGTTCTATATTCAGTTACGACTAGTTCACCTCAACACAAGTCTAGTAATATTGAGATTCATAATTCACATAGATGTATGACGATCCGTAGTGGGGATTCCCTAGCCATAGATACTTTTATTATATTGTATTTGAATCGATATTTGACCAACATCTTTATCACTGACACCGCCATCCACCACCATTGTCATTACTTCACATCATACCCATCTCCACCAATAAAACTTTCGTAGTCGAGCCAACCTAGGATAGATTGGAACCAACACCACCTCCTCGTATTCGATTCTCACTCGCCACTTGACCGTGCGCTTACGGTAAAATTACAATCGTTCTCCGGGTGTATATCTGGGGCCGATCAAGTTTTTAGCGCCGTTGCCGGGGAGGTGTTTCCGTTAGGTACCAATTTGTCACAATTAGGTTGATTAGACTACGAGAAAAAAAATTTAAAAAGAAATTTTCACCCTCGCCACCATTACTATCATTTCTATATTCTTTTGTGCCACTGATATTTTTCTCCTGGTATTTATCTTTGTTGATCAGGTGTTATTGATTATACTATGTGGACCACAGATTTTGATCAGAGTGCTCAGACGGGAGAATACTATTTTGATCAGAGTGCTCAGATGGGAGAATACTTTTTTGAGGAAATGCACTGGCCTGAGCTTGATGAGAAACAAGGGATTCTTTTTGATGAGATGCATGCACACCAGGTTGAAATGCAAGCCAGGCTTGGTAAGGGCGACCTTCAATTGGAATGGGTGAAGAGGGAACTTAAAATGAATGCGCTCATGCTTAAGGTTGCAGCGATTTCCAAAGATATCAGTTCCGCTTCTTCATATTATGGGAGAGAACATTCGCCAATCATATTACCAGAGCCAGAATGTGCCATCATCGATCCCACATCCTATGATACAGCTATTGCATATGAAGAATGGATGGGCGAAGAGGCAGTGGAGGAAGCAGAAATTGAATCATACGTGCAGCGAGAGGAGGACGCATTTCAGAGATTATTGGAGGGCCTCTTGGAGTCAGTGAGGTTCGTTGGTTCAGAGAGCATTACAGCAGGTGATGTATTTGAGCTACGATTTGCAGATTTTGTTATGAACCGTGTTTCAGCTACATGAACAATTGAGGAGGACATCCATGTCAGTCTTTAGGGGGATAGACTATATTTTCGGATTGCTTGCGGGCATTCCCCTCCACATGATACAACCCCACAAGTTGACACACCTGAGCAGCCAGCATCACCATTCCAGAGAGAGCCTACATTGATAGTTGATGAGAAGGCAAAGGAGCACACTGTCGAGCCAGAGCATATTAACGAGGAGGCCTCACATGCGGAGCCAGAGCATGCTTTTGAGGAGGCCTTACACACAGAGCCAGAGCTTATCACAGAGGAGGTCGTGCATCAGGACGAGGACATAGCTGTAATGCCATACGTAGCTACTGCACAAGTAGTAGAGGGGGAGGGGCGTGAATAGTACTTTAAAATAATTAAGAAGATAATTCCTAATTATCTTGCAAACTCAACCAATAATGCGGAAATGTAAATAATGACAACAAAGAAATGCAATCGCAAACAGACGATATAACGGGTTCGGATCCACCCAAGTCTCCCCAACTTGTTCCCGGTGATCCTACGTCCCAAACACCCGGATCCCCTCCGGCTACTTGAGTTAGAAACCTCTAATTCAAATTTGCACTATGAAATACTTGTAGAAAACCTCTACAAGATCAAATCATACACAAATGAAAATGTGACTCCCACAAACCGGGATCACACACAAACTCTCACAACCGAGAGTAAAACACTTGTAATAGCAAAGTAAATGAAATACGAAATGCTTACCAATAAAATCCTATGCCTTGAGTAAACTTACGATTTAGGTCAAAGAGGATTTTGGAGGAGAAGAAGGCACCAAACCCTAGCTCCAAGATGTTGACCAGTAATGGAGGCCTAGGAAGATGTTGGTGACCTTGGATCAAGCTCTTGGCTTGAATGGCTCATAATCAATGTGAATCTCTCTTTGGAAATAAGAGTGAGAGAGAGATTCTTGAGAAATGAATGAGCTTGGAAATGAGAATTAATGCTTCTCTTTGATTCTCTAAACTTAAATTAATATCAGCCTTGAATGCTATGAAAGTAGCCCTTCAAGTATATATAGGATAGAGGAAAGAGAGCAAAATTCATGGCATTTAATGCTCCAACGGCTCTATTCTGAAGCAGACTAGTCGGTTAAAGAAGGATCACTGACCGACTAGTTTCTTAACTAGTCGGTCGGTGATTCAATATGAACCGACTAACTGAAGAACAGCCAAAAAGCAAAGTTCAGAAGATAGAGAACTAGTCGGTCTAAGAAGACTTGCCAACCGACTAGTTTCACAACTAGTCGGTCGGTGAGTGTTCTTTGACCGACTAAGAGTCAAAACATAATAGGCTGAATTCAAGTTGAACTAGTCGGTCTGAGAACAAATTCCAACCGACTAGTTTCTCAACTAGTCGGTCGACAATCGTTCTTAGACCGACTAATGATAAACAGTAGCTCAGGCTGAAAAACTGTACACACAACTAGTCGGTCTAGGAAGGATTTCTAACCGACTCGTTTACCAACTAGTCGGTCGATGAACCTTCTTTGACCGACTAACTGTAAACAGTAAAGAGCTGAAAATGAACACGACATTCTAGTCGGTTCAAGAAGGATTACCGACTGATTAGATTGCCATCTAGTAAGTTGGTTCTTCTTCTTGAACCAACTAACATGCACAAGAAGCCGCGATAAGAAGCGTTAAGCTTCGGGAAAGATTCTATGGGCTTCTAATAAGATCCTAGCTCTAAGATATGAGCGTTATGAAGATTAAAACGTAAGACCTACTCAAGGCTTAACATTCTACGAAACGAAGCTAGAAGACTATAAATAAAACTTGACGAACCATCTTCAAAAGCTTCGATTGAATCTTCTTGACTTCAATAATGGTCCTTGAGCTTCAACGAAGCTTCAAGCACACGATCACGCGCTTTGAGAAGTCTTGAGACGTTGCTTTTGATGTTCATAGAAATTTGGCGACGATCTCCATAACTGCGCTCACAAAGAGTTAGTTCACGATATTTATGTTTGTTCATTATCAAAACAAAATCCGGGGAATCAATATTCAACATTCTCCCCCTTTTTGGTGATGACAAACCAACATAAATAATAATCAGTAATAATGATTCAAATGAAATTTACTTACTCCCCCTGCATTGATGACACGTTAATTCCATATTAAATAATAATCATAAGCATCAAGCAGACGAGTAAAGTATAAAATGTGAATCCAATTATCGAAATTTAGGATCTAAATCCATTTTTATATCTTAACTCCCCCTGAATCTAACATATCAAATTAGATTCACGGTAAATTGCTCATTTAGCACATCGTCATTATTAATTCTCTCCCCCTTTGGCATTAGTAAAAAGAGTGGGAGGAGATCAACGACAACAACAATGGCTTCAAATAAAAGCACGGGAGTCGTAGAATACGACCACGGTCCAATTGACACCAAAGTAAAATCACGAAGAAAATCAAAGCGTGCCAACGATACCATAGTCGAAAAACGAAAAACGAAATCATCAAAACTCAAATTAATTTCACGTATTGAGTTATGGAACATACTCTCCAATATCAACATTCTTGAAGAATTTAGTGCATGGAAAACAATTCTATGTTTCCATAGAAAGAATTTCTATTAAATCAAATTTAATCGGCGAGCGACGAAGTCAACATCAGAGACAATAATATAATATGCACACAGAAATGAATGGCAACACGATGTGTATATATATATATATATATATATATATATATATATAAGAACATGGATACATCAAAAGTATACATCTGCCAACAATAACATAAACGATCCTCAGATCGGGGCACATCATACAACATATCTCACAGCATACATCGAAGTATCACAAAACATGTATACATCAAAATACATCATAAAAACATCCAAAAATATCAAAAAAAAAATCCATAACCACCAACTATCCTACCCCACTCTCTCACTACAAAATATATCATCCAATGTGCATAGGGAGAGTCCTCCAACGCAAGCTCAGGAGGTGGAGGCAGGGTCCGCAGCAGCAGCATGCTCTGCAAAAGGTGTGGTGGTCTCAGGGACGGCAGGAGTGTCAACTGATGGGAGAGTGGCAACGGGAGTTGTCTCGGGAGCACCAACAGATGAAGTATCTACCGGAGGAATGGTGGCAGCAGGTGTGCTCTCGGGATCACCGTCAGAAGTAGCAGTAGCATGAGCAGGCGTACCCTCTGGGGCACGAGCAGCAGATCCAACAAGCTCCTGGAGCTCATCCTCATCCATCTCCTCATCGTCAGAAACAGACGGAGGAACCTCAATGCCCAAGTGAGAGCAGATGTGAGCAAGCATCACCTCAGAACGAGAGACACGAGACTCCACACGTCTCAGAGAGACGGTAAACTCAGCGAGAGTAGGAGTAGGAGGAGGAGCAGAAGCAACTGAAGCAGAAGCTGAAGGGGTCGTCCTCTGAACGTGACGAAGCTGTGGGATCCTGTCAAAACGATGATGTTAGGATCGAATGAAGAGAAGAGACTTACGTTTGCGTACGCGGCACCGTAGTCTCTGAACTTTGCCCTCGGATTCGCCACAACGGTCGGTACTTCGTCACGGAGGATCGAAGCAGCGTTTCACCGTCTAAATCTCTATTTAGAAGAAGAATTTAATGGAAAGGGAGAAGAAGAACATAAGTTGCCTTATGCAAACTTATGGCATGGATGGAATGGTGTAAAAGCCTTACCCTTGGGTCCTATTTATAGGCTTTAGGGGTAGTTATTGTAGGAAATAACTAAATATAAGCTTATTAGCCTATATTAGCCATTTTACTTATCCTCTTATTCATTCACTTATCAAGTGCCTTTATGCACTTATAAAGTGACTTTTTCCACTTATCGAGTGGTCCTTTTCACACATGAAAAGGTTCCCTTCGTACATGCTTTCATGTACGCGACATCCGAGGTCTATAGACCCTAATACATCCCCTCATGGGTGTATACATGTCGTCCATATCCAACTTCTCCCACTCACACTTGAGGGGATTGTAAGGAAACATCTTTTCCTTTAGTTCTTCTATTCATCATACTGAGAAATAGACCGTGTGACCGTCGTGCGCATAGAGTCTGCTGTTGTGCACTTGTTAGAGATACACAACACTCTTTGAGGTGCAAAGTTGAGTAGATCAACGCATGCTTTACCCTAGATTATTTCTTCACATTTCTTATACTTTATATTCAATAATTGAATCCCATCTGGATTACAATTGGCTGGCCAGCTTTGAATCTCTAAAGTCCAAATGTGAATTTGAAATTAATCTTCCTCTTCTTGAGATCCTTTCGATCTTGACTTGACTCGCTTTTCTAACATGCCCCGCCGGACCGAATTGACCATAGTCCATAAGCAACATGCTAAGATAGCGATCACCCAGTCAAATCTAAAGAAACCAATTAGAGTCCATAAGGGTAATAAGTTAAGACCCATGTGGTCTTTGGGTCTCACATAATAGTAAACACAATTACTATTCTAACCCAATGGTCAAATGCATACGTAGTATGAATACGTACTACAACATCACTCCTTTCCCAGAGAGCGTATGTCTTAATGATGTTGTAAGGATGATGGTCAGACACCACAATGTCTGACTTTGAGTCCCTTTTACTACTCATTGATCTCCTGGACCCACATCCCACATAAGACAGATAAGATTTCAAAAATCTTCTTAGATCTTTTGTAAGCATCCATATGATGCAGATCTTTCATATGACCATTTTGTTCAAGTCATGACTCTAAATCATCCGTCTGATGATTTTGACTTTAAACAGGTCTCATCTTTATCTTATCCGTCTGATAGAATAAAGGCGGTTGCTCATGTGAGAGAGCCAACCTTAATCTGTCCGACATACTAAAAAATCAAGCTGAGATTTAAAAGAAATGTACACAAACATTTTCAAGAAACTCATACGCAATGTTGAAAAGAACTTATTCTTTTATTAAATTTGATCTTTCATAGACATGGGAATTTACACTGGAACAACTCAGCTCTTACGCAATCATTGAGATGATAAGTGTTTGTAAAACACATCTCTGGGGATCGCCTTCGTAAGCGGATCCGCTATCATCTCATGCGTAGATATGTACCTAATGTCTACCTTCTTGGTCTTATCATAGTCTTTTGCAAATTTGTAGCGGATATCAATGTGTTTGGTCTTATAATGGAATTTTGGATCTTTGACATAGGCTATAGATGCTTGACTGTCACTGTGTATAGGTACAGCACCTGAGTCACTTGCATCAATTAGCCTGTCTAAGAACTTCCTAATCCAAACAGCTTCTTGGACTGCCATGCTAAATGCTACAAACTCGGCTTCCATAGTTGAAAGTGCGATGCATGATTGTTTCTTGCTACTCCAGATCCGAGTAGAAAAACATATCCTGAGGTCGATCGTCGCTCATCGAGATCACCAGCCCAATCAGCATCAGTGTAGCCTTCGAGCCTCAAGGCATCTCCTTGATAGCATAAAGCATAGTCTGCAGTTCCTTTAAGATACCACATTATTCTCTTAACCGCTTTCCAGTGTACTTGCCCTAGATTGGATTGGTAACGACTTACCATTTCAACGGCAAAATAGATGTCCGGTCTTGTACACATCATAGCGTACATAAGACTACCAGCTGCACTGGAATATGGAACTTTTTCCATAATTTCCTTTTCCTTTTGGTTCTTTGGACATGATTTCAGACATAAATTATCGCATTTGCTTATAGGAGTATCAATGGACTTGCAGTCCTGCATATTAAAACGTTCTAGAACCTTCTTTATATAAGTCTCTTGTGAAAGAGAGAGAAGTTTCTTCGAACGATTCCTTGAAATCTTAACTCCAAGGATATATGCGGCTTCTCCCATGTCTTTCATCTCAAAAACTGATGAAAGCCAAGCCTTGATATCCATCACAAAGCCCTTGTCATTTCCGGCTATTAAAATGACATCTACATATAGAGACATAATAACATACTTGCTCTTAATCCTCTTGATATATACACAGTTATCTTCATCAAGCATGGAAAAACCATTTGATAAGACAACTTCTTGAAATCGTATATACCATTGCCTCGAGGATTGTTTAAGACCATATATGGACTTACGAAGTTTACAAACCTTATGTTCGTTTCCTTCATTTACAAACCCTGTTGGTTGTTCCATATAGATCACCTCGTCCAATTCTCCATTGAGAAAGGCAGTCTTTACATCCATTTGATATAATTCGAGGTCTAAGCAAGCTACCATAGCCAGAATCAATCGAATCGAGGTAAAACGCACAACAGGTGAGAAGGTCTCTTCGTATTCTATCCCTTCCTGTTGCGTAAAACCTTTTGCGACAAGGCGAGCTTTATATCTGTTTATAGAGCCATCAGCCTTATGCTTGATCTTGAGAACCCATTTGTTCCCAATAGCTCTACATCATCTGGGTAAGTCAACCAAGTCCCAGACTTGGTTAACTTTCATGGATTCTAATTCCTCCTTCATCGCTTCTATCCATTTGTCTTTTGCAGGGCATGATACGGCCTGTTTGAAAGTAGCAGGCTCGTCATCTTCTTGTAGTAAAGTCATAAAGGTTTGTGGGAATTCATCCTCAAATCTTAGAGGAGCTAACCTTGTACGACTACTACGTCGTATTTGGGATTCTTCAAGTCCTTGTTGACTCGAATTTAGATCAATTCTAATATCACTCCCACTTGGAATGTCGTTAGAAATGCTCCCACTTAGATCATTATTCCCGTATGGAATAGGATTCGCATCATTCGTATCATCCATTGGTGAAGGTTGAAACGTATTTTCGTCTTCACCAAGAATTCTCCCACTCGAATGAGGTAATCCCTCTTGATCATAAATCTCAAATAGAGATAAGTCCTGACTTATCTCGCCCTGTCTTGGAAACTCGTTTTCCAAGAAAGTGACATCCCTCGACTTAAATTCAATTAGTCCTCCATTGTCTTCCTTACCAATGAAAACATAACCTTTGGAGTTTTCTGCGTATCGTATAAAGATACATTTCCTCCCCCTTGGCCCAAGTTTGCCATACTTATGGGAGAAAATATGTGCATAGGATGCACATCCCCAAGGTTTTAAAATGCTTAATTCAGGAGACCTTTGGTTCCACAACTCATAAGGAGTGGAGCTAACTGATTTCGAGGGTACGCGGTTTAAAATGAAAGCGGCCGTCAATAATGCATCACCCCAAAAGGTGATTGGCAAGTTGGCTTGCGCCATCATTGAACAGACCATTTCCATTAAAGTCCTATTCCTCCTTTCTGCAACACCATTTTGTTGCGGAGTATAAGGCATAGTTACCTGATGAACTATGCCTTTTTCATCACAAAGTTCCTTAAAACTTGTTGATTGATATTCACCGCCTCTATCGGTTCGTAAGACCTTAATCTTGCGATCTAATTGATTTTTCACCAAACTCATATAGTTTTAAAGCAGGTTAATGCTTCACTTTTGTGGGATATCAAATAGATATGACCGAATCGGGTGAAGTCATCAATAAAAGTGATGAAATAGGACTTCCCGCGTCTTGTCTTGACATTCATCGGACCACATATGTCCGAATGGATGAGCTGTAATGGAACCTCGGCCCTTGTGCCGGTTCCAAACGGCTTCCGACAAGATTTCCCTATAAGGCAATGTTCGCAAGTCGACATTTCGACCATTGAAACATTAGATAGAAGGCCATGTTTGGCAAGTCTATCCATTCGTGTTGGTCCAATGTGACCAAGCCTTGCATGCCAACAAATTACATCTGACTCATAATTTGATGAATTTGCAACAAGGAAATTTTCATTATAAAATGAGGAATCATACATTGTATTTAATACAACAAATCCTTTGAAAACATACCCAGAACCAATTAAAGAATTATTACAAGACAAGTCCACTTTACAACTATGAAAGAACCAACTATAACCAAGACCCATTAAAACGACCACAAATATAATATTCCTTCGAATATCCGGAGCGAAGAGAACATCATGAAGTAGGATAGTGTGGCCGTTGTCCAAGACGAGCTTGCATGTCCCAACGCCTTTCACTTCAACACATGTGTTTTTTCCTACATAGATCCACTTCGTTCCTTGGGGTATCCGGTGATACTCCACGAAGGACTGTCTGTCCCTTGCTATGTGGTCGGTGGCACCTGAATCAATTATCCAAAAAGGATTAGATTCTACAAGAAATACTGAACTAGAAACACATATGTAACTAGTATTATTACAAGTTACCTCATCACCTCCACTCGTACATGAACGAGCATAGTGACCTAACTTGTTGCACTTGAAACACTTGATCTTCTTCAAGTCCTTCTTGTGCCATTTCTTGTGCCCACCCTTATGTTTGAGTTTCTTGGTAGACTCTGGTTGCTTATTACATTCATTAGTAAACTTCGAACGATTTTTCCGTTCTTTCCCCCGTGTGAGGAATTAGCAACCATGTGCACTTCTGCACTTGGCTTGGCGGTCGCAAGCCGCTCTTCCTCTAACTCGAGGTGCTTAGAAACATCGCTGAAGTTCTTGATGCTCTCATTATGAGTAAGATGCATCTTCATTTGGTCCCACCCATTTGGTAGGGAACGTATGACTGCTTGGATTTGTTGCTCATCAGTGAGCATATGACCTGCATCCTTTAACTCTGAGATGAGATTCGCCATATGTCGCAGATGCTTTCCCATGGAATGATCTGGATGTTTCTTGTACAAATCGAATCTTATAGTTAAATAACGAAGTTTGGACACCGAGGTGCCACCAAACTTCTCCTCTAGCTTGGACCATATGTCCATGGCTAGGTCATGCTCTCGGAAGATGCGCATTATGTCATCGGCCATACTGAACAACAACGTAATGCGAGCAATCTTGTTCTTCCGAGACCAAGCATCGAAAGCTTCCTTGTCTCTTCTGTGTTGGGCCGTAGTGCCCAACTCTGGTTCAATCATTATGTTCTTCAGAGTTTCGAGCACATCTTGGTCCTCTAGAACATATTGTATTTTCATGGACCATAGTTTGTAATTATCACCGTTGAGTTTTTCACCTTTGTTTAACTCAGCGACGATGTTCTTAGCAGCAGAAGACATTTCAGTTTTAAAATGCTGCAAATGACATAAAACAAGTTTGATCAAAAACATTGCATAAAGTTTTCATTTGATAAGTTACTTTCGAAAAATATTGAAGATGTTGCTCTAGAATCGGAAAGGTCTCTATGATTCCAATCACCATCTAGAACAACTTTCAATATTTTCCCCTCACTTATCAAACAATAGTACTCTTATAGTACTTGCAGTGGAAAAGCGTTTTTGAAAAACGTATTTTGAAAATGTATTTTTCAAACGTATTTTGCAAACGTATTTTACAGCGGGAGGTAATGGTCTTCCCCGGCCATTGCCGGGGTCGAGCCGTGGCCGTGCCAAGACAGGATTCCCCAAAGTAGGGGGTTTTGCCGTATGCAACTGCCACTGGTCCCGTATGGACCGGCCATGCAGGTGGCCGGGGCCGAAATCACCGGCACCGTAGGGCTCCTCGACTTGGCCCGGCCCTGGCCGATGCCAGGACCGGCCTCAGCCTCGGCCAGGGCCGGCCTGGCCCTGGCCGAAGGTCGGCCAGGGCTCCCTCTGGCCGGCCCTCTGGCCAGCTAGGCCCTGGCCTAAGGCCGGCCAGGCCCTGGCCGAAGGCCAGTGCTCCCTCTGGCCGGCCAGGCCCTGGCAGAGGCCAGGGAGCCCTGCCCTGGCCTCTGCCAGGGCCGGCATTGGCTCTGGCAGAGGCCGGGGGGCGCCCAGCCCTGGCCTCTGCCAGGGCCGGCCAGGCCCTGGCAGAGGCCAGGGCCGGCCAAGGCCATGTGCATGTCGGCCATGGCCCCTTGGCCATGGCCGGCCTCCCCTTCCTTTGGGGTCCGGTTTGCACACCCCCCCTCCCGGAGGGGGGTCTTGCTTGTCATTTGGTCGTAGCCAACCCCCTCCGCATGGGGAGGGGGGTGCATAGCCTCCATGGCCCATATGGCCATGGCGATCATACACCAAAGAGGTCATCTTCTTCGTTGAGAATTTTTGTATCCACCATCGTCTTCTCCGATGAAACACCCGTTCGTCTCGAAAGTAGTTATTCTTTAATGGCTGTGTGCCAAAATGAAAAATAACACACTTTCAAGGCCGCAAACTTCACGCTCCACATGAAGAGAGTTCACATTCTCTATTGAATGGAGACTCAGCATCCATGAAGAGTGCGAGTTTGGCGAGATGAACGGTCAGTTCTTCCCGTCACGGAGAGTTCCTGCCATATCCGTAATGACAGAAGACCCTAACGTGAAAAGAACAACTGCTGCGATTCTCTCCGTCACGATGCGCTCCTACCATATCCATAATGGTAGGAAACTCATTCGTGAAAAAGATAACAACTCGTTCATCGATGAGACCGGGGCAAACCCGTATGGCTCTGATACCAATGTGGGATCCTGTCAAAACGATGATGTTAGGATCGAATGAAGAGGAGAGACTTACGTTCACGTACGCGGCACCGTAGTCTCTGAACTTCGCCCTCGGATTTGCCACAACGGTCGGTACTTCGTCACGGAGGATCGAAGCAACGTTTCACCGTCTAAATCTCTATTTAGAAGAAGAATTTAATGGAAATGGAGAAGAAGAACATAAGTTGCCTTATGCAAACTTATGGCATGGATGGAATGGTGTAAAAGCCTTACCATTGGGTCCTATTTATAGGCTCTAGGGGTAGTTATTGTAGGAAATAACTAAATATAAGCTTATTAGCCTATATTAGCCCTTTTACTTATCCTCTTATTCATTCACTTATCAAGTGCCTTTATGCACTTATAAAGTGACTTTTTCCACTTATCGAGTGGTCCTTTTCACACATGAAAAGGTTCCCTTCGTACATGCTTTCATGTACGCGACATCCGAGGTCCATAGACCATCATACATCCCCTCATGGGTGTATACATGTCGTCCATATCCAACAGAAGTGCCGCAAGAGACTTCTTGACGGCCGTCGCATTCAGAGGAGGACCAAGAGGACGCTTATCATCGGGAGGGAGAGGGACCTTGAAGTGACGAAAGACGAGGGTCAAAAGGTAGGGATATGAGATGTGAGCTGATTTTGTGGACTTTCGGATACATTCGAAAGAGTCCATCTTATCAAGAATAATCCTAGCCCAATTGATCTCGCTCCCCATGAAGAGAGCATAGATCAGCTTAAGGAATGGCTGGGAAGGCAAGCTCGAAGAGCCGTACTTCGGAAGGAGGCACGACTTCAGGATAAGGTTAAGAACCCAGGCATTTGGCTTGAAAGATTTTGATGGGACGCCAATCATGGCAGGAGGGATCACATGGAACATTTCGGCGAGCATGGTCTGGTCAAGGTCAGAAATATCATCGACAGAGATATCGACAGGAAGAAGGCCAGAAGAGGAGACACCTATCAAATCCCCTAAGATTTTTGCCGTGATGACAATCAGTGTCCCCAAGACAGTCGTCTCAATGGAATGGGTCTCGTCATACTGACCCCGGACACGATTCGCATAGAAAAGCTTGACAAGATGGGGGTACGGGTGAGGGTTCGCCTTGGGGTCATGGCGAAGATAGTCGATGAGGCTGCTATGGGAAAGAAGATCGGCGAGATGTGGAAAATCGGAGAACTGAACGAAGTGCTCCAATAGCAGAGGACAGTGCTCAATACGGTTGTAAGCCGCGAGACACAACGGGTCATCGCGACACAACGATATATCGACACCGCCCACTGGCATGAGAGCCTTCCCCTTAGATGGTCGAGTGCTAGAAGTCGGACGAGTGCTAGATTGAGGAGGAGGAGTAGGAGCCCTAGCGGTAGGCTTAGACTCGGGAATATACTCGGTGTCGGAATCAGAAGCACCGGGAGGAGTGGGAGCACGAAATGAAGCTGGAGACACGGTCTGTTTCCTAGGCTTGGGTTGAGATCTAGGCTTAGCGGTCGTCGTCCTCTTCTTCTTAAGAGGAGGCAAAGAAGACGATGGATGGGTCGTTTTGGCTCGGCGTTTGGGTTGAGGGGGGTCCGTAGGAGGTGACTCGACGGTCATAGCAGACGGACTAGATGGACGGATAGGAATACGAGTCTTCGCCATAATCGAGATAAGACAACGCTCAAACGACGCACGAGATCGATAGAGATCGAAAACTAAAACCCTAACACAAACCCTAGGTCGACGGAAAAAGAAGATAAACCTAGAATGAAACCCTAAAAATGCTGAGAGAAGGAGATACCTAGGTGGAGGAGGATATTGATCGGCTAGGGATCGATGGCAAACGGCGGAGATGGCCGGACGGAGATAGCGGAGGAGAGTGAGGGGTTTCGGGGGTTTAGGGGGTTAGAGAGGAGATAGGCACCGATTAGAATGAGATCTAATCGGTACGGAGAGAATAAAAATGATCGGAATGCCAAAAGACGCAACAGCCCCTGTGCATTTAGTCGGTCACAGTTCAAGCGCTGACCGACTAGATTGCAATCTAGTCGGTCGGTCAATGAACATGAATCGACTAAGTGCAAACAATAACTGAAGCCAAATTTTGAGCAAGAGTTAGTCGGTCTAAGTTCATTCACTGACCGACTAGAACTGAATCTAGTCGGTTGGCCAATGAACTTGGACCGACTAATAGAGTCCAAAAATTTGAAATGTAGAAATTTTGAGTTCTCTCCTAATCTCACTGGGACGATACATCGAAATACTCTCATACATCATTATACTACCCCATTAAACATCGAAAATCTTAAATTTGACGTTCATGAATAATTCGAGCATAAATTCCAAAAATTCAACCAAAATTCCAGAAAAAAATCCCAATACATCTAGCATGAGCATATATAAACGAAATTTATTAGCATGCAAGATTATTGAACAAAATGAATCCTAAAGCTCGGATTCACCCATAATCCCCAATTCTCGACGTAATCGCACAAAGGAGTCTTCCTTGAGTGGTTTCGTGAAAATATCGGCGATTTGCTTCTGTGTTTCAACGTACACTAAAATGATGTCCTTTTTAGCAACATGATCATCTAAGAAATGGTGACGGACATCTATGTGTTTAGAACGGGAATGGTGTACCAGATTCTTAGAGAGACATATTGCGCTTTGGTTGTCCATCATGATAGGGCAAGTATCACAGTTTATACCAAAGTCTTTAAGAGTGTGTCTCATCCAAAGAACCTGAGCACACGCAGCATTGACGGCAATATATTCCGCCTCAGTGGTTGAAAGTGATACGGAATTCTGCTTCTTGGAAAACCAAGAGACAAGAGAATTTCCTATAAAATGGCAAGTGCCACTAGTACTTTTCCTGTCGGATTTGCATCACGCATAATCTGTGTCACTGTATGAGATTAACTCATATGTGCTAGACTTTGGATAAAGTAATCCGAAGTCGAGTGTGTAACTTAAATAACGGAAAATACGTTTTACCGCTACTAAGTGAGATTCCTTAGGTTGAGACTGATAACGAGCACATACCCTTACAGCAAACATAATATCGGGCCTACTAGTAGTAAGATATAATAAACTACCTATCATACCTCGATATAGACGAATGTCTACATCTTTGCCACCCGAATCCTTATCAAGATGTGTATTAGTGCTCATTGAAGTCTTCTTGCCTGAGGCATTCTCCATTCCAAATCGATTTAGAAACTCCACTGTGTACTTGGTTTGGTGGATGAAGATTGCATCGTTCATTTGGCGAATTTGGAGACCTAAGAAATATTTGAGCTCACCCATGTGGCTCATCTCAATTTGATCCTTCATAACATTAGAAAACTCTTCGCAAAGAGTGAAGTTAGTAGCACCAAAAATGATATCATCAACATAAATTTGAACTAAAATAATATCATTATTCGAATGCTTAACAAATAATGTAGAATCAACTTCACCCATTTTAAAACCCAAATCCAAAAGAAAATTCTTTAGACGGTCATACCAAGCCCGAGGAGCTTGTCTCAAACCGTAAAGTGCTTTCTTAAGTTTAAAAACATGATTTAGAAATTTTTCATTTATAAAACCCGGAGGTTGAGAAACGTAAACTTCCTCAACAACATCTCCATTTAAAAACGCACTTTTTACATCCATTTGAAAGAGTTTAAAATCTTTATGGCATGCAAAAGATAATAACAATCTAATAGATTCTAATCTAGCTACCGGAGCAAAGGATTCTTCGAAATCTATACCTTCCACTTGCCAGTAGCCTTGAGCTACTAACCGAGCTTTGTTTCGGACGACGATTTGGTTTTCTTCGGTCTTGTTCTTGAAGATCCACTTCGTTCCTATAACGGTGTGGTTCTTCGAAGGCAATGGAACAAGCTCCCAAACCTCATTCCTCTCGAATTGAATGAGTTCCTCCTCCATGGCAAGGATCCAAGCACTATCTTCGCATGCTTCGTTAATATTCTTTAGCTCTATTGAGGAGGCAAAGGCACAATGAGCGAAGTAGTTGACTTGAGATCTCGTCTTGACACTATCAAGTATGTTGCCAATGACTTGCTCATGGGAATGGTCACGAACTGTATGAAGCCGTTTGGGAATTCCCTGATCACTAGGAACATTCTCAAAAGATTTAGTAGGGTTAGTATCAATAGAATCAATAGAATTAGAATTACCAATCGAATCAAATAAGACATCCATGGAGTCATCATCATTAGTAATTCTAGTAGGAACAAAACCTTCATTAAATGAAACATGAAGAGATTCCTCGATCGTTGAGGTTCGTTTGTTGTATATCCGGTAGGCTTTGCTACGGGAGGAATATCCAACAAATATCCCCTCATCGGACCTTGGATCAAATTTGTCCAAACTACCATACGTGTTCTTAATAAAATATTTTGCACCGAAAACACGAAAATGTTTAACTTGAGGCAATCTACCTAACAAAAATTCATAACAAGTTTGTTTGGTGCCGGGCCTCAAAAGTATTCTATTAAACACGTAGCAAGTGGTATGTACCGCTTCCGCCCAAAATTGATGGCCAAGTTGGCTATCATCAAGCATAGTGCGAGCACATTCCACTAGCGTCCTATTCTTCCTCTCAACAACACTATTTTGAGGGGGTGCGCAAGGGAAAGAAAAGGTGTGAGTAATACCAACTTCATCACAAAAATTTGAGAAAGACTCATTCTCAAATTCCCCTCTATGATCACTACGAATAGTGACAATGGTGGTTTCAATGAGATTTTGTACTTTCTTAACAAATATTGTGAAGTTTTCAAAGGCATCATTTTTATTACTTAAGGAAAATACCCAAGTAAATCTAGAAAAGTCATCAACGATGACAAGTCCATATCGTGTATTTCCTAATGAAGCAACTCTAGTTGGCCCAAAAAGATCTAGATGTAAAAGATCTAGAGGCCGCTTAGAAGAAATGCTTTTCTTAGGTTTAAATGACGATTTTGGAAGCTTTCCTCGTTGACACGAGTCACAAAAGCTTTTCTTTTGAAAGACAAGCTTAGGAAATCCTTTAATAGAATTTAACTTGGAAAGCTTAAAAAGTGTTCCAAAGTTCACATGACCAAAACGTCGATGCCATAAGTGTTGTTCACTTGTGTTGGCAATGAGACATTGTTCATGTGATTTTGGAAGATCTAATATATAAATATCCTTATGGCGTGTGCCAGAGAATAATAAATCATTAGTATTTTTATTCAAAATATGACACATTCCTTTCGCAAAGCTAACTTTGTAACCTTTGTCACAAAGTTGGCTTATTGAAATAAGATTGTGGTTTAATCCTTTAACAAGGTAAACATCACTTATAAGTGGTTTAGAAGGATTACCTACTTTACCAACACCAATGATGGTTTCGCTCTCGTTGCCTCCAAAGACGACTCGGTTCCCATTTGCAATGGGCACCACTCCTGAGAGCAATTGAGCATCACCCGTCATGTGTTTTGAACACCCGCTATCGAGTATCCAATTATTCTTGGAGCTAAATTTGGATTTTTTGCTTCGTTTCTTTTTCTTGAGTACCTAAAGATAAGACATATCATTCCATGGTACCCAAGGTCATTGGGTCCTAAAGATTAGACCTTTGGAAGCCAAGTCCAATTGGACTTAGACTTTCCCACATAATCATCATTATGCACTACATTCATGAAATAAGAATTCATGTAAGCTTGTTTTTCATGCATATTGGTGTTCTTTGGGCCCCAAATAGTGAATATTTTGGGAGCCCTATTCCTATTGGGAGCATGCATACGTTGTTGATTTCTACGTGATGCATGTCGTGGATATGCATATGGCACATGATGAAATGGTGGTGGAATCATATGATATGGTGCATGATGATAATTGTTCATATGATAATGTGGATGAGCATATGCATGTAGAGGAACACGTGTGTGAGGGTGTCTCACTTGGTGTGCACGTGCTCGTGGACGTGGTGCATAAAAATCATCATAATTGTGAACCGGTGGAGTAGGATGTGTGTTCCTACGTGGCATGGTATTGGTGTACATAAATGCATGACCCTTCTTTGGAGGTCCACCCAAAGTGGGTTTCTTTCCAAACGAGGGTGTGTACGAAGTGGAAGCACTATTGGTAGATGAACTACCAATAGACTGTTTGCTCCCACTCGTTGAGGCATCGGAAGTTGGCCTAACAAAGGTAGTAGACGATTTGGATGAATTTCCCATCTTATACGCCAAGCCAATGCGATGATTGGCCGGAAGTAAGTCATTTAGGATATTATCCAAATGGTCCTTACCTTTATTGAATTTATTAATCCGGCCAAATGTGGACTCATACTTCTCGGTGAGAGAAAGTATAGAAGCATCCAAAGTGGACACTTGAGTTGTGAGTACACAAACATGAGACTTGAGATTCTCATTCTCAATACTCAAAGTTAAGTTTCGAGAAGTCAAATCCGCTATCTCATGTTCATCCGATTCCTCAATATGAACATGCTCAAGTTGAGATTTGAGATTTTCAATCTCACTTCTCAAACCTTCAACAACGGTGTCGTTGTCGATGGTGATAGGCTTAGGTGAGGTTTGGAGAATAACTAACTCATCTTTAGTCTTAGTATATCTATTTACTAATTTAGAATACTTAGACCAAATTTGCTCGTGATCTAATCTAAGGTCATCCATAGTTACCTCATCGCCTTCATCCTCGCTATCATCGGAGGAAGACTCTTGATCATGCTCCTCTCTAGCCATGAAGCACATGTGTGCTTGCTCCACTTGTTCATCATCCTACTCTCCACTTAAGGAGTCCTCGTCGGAGTTGGTGAATGTCCCGACAAGTCCCTTCTTGTACCCTTTCTTGTACTTCTTGGACTTGTCGAACTTTGGCGCCTTCCATTTCTCCTTGTGTTTGTTTTGAGGACAATCTGCTTTCATGTGTCATGGCTTGTTGCATTTAAAACATAAAGGAGTGGAGGCATTAGAAGAACTAAATTTAGATTTGTTCTTGAAATTACATTTCCGGAAGAATCGGTTGAACTTCTTTGCCATGAGGGCAATGGATTCCAAGTCCAACTCTTCTTCCGATTCTTCATCGTCGGTAGATGTAGATGTAGATGGAGCGGCCTTGAACGCAATCACCTTTTTCTTTGGCTCGTCTTGCTTCAAGTAAGACTTCATCTTGTCCTGCAACTTTAGTTTGCTATCCTTGCGTACCTCATAAGACATCAAGGTACCCATTAGTTGAATGACGGTATACTTACTCATGTCATTACCTTCCTCGATGGAGAAGGTGCGCTTTTCCCAACAAGAAGGAAGTCCGTCAATGATCTTTGAGACTTTCTCTTTTTGGGTGTAGGTCTTTCCAAGAGCCTCCAACTCGTTGGTGATGTCGACGAAGCGAGCATAGTACTCCTTCATCTTCTCACCCTGTTGCATATGAAATAACTCGTAATCTTTATTTACAACTACGAGTTTGGAGTCTCTTACCCTACTCGTTCCTTCATGCAAGATGAGGAGTGAGTTCCAGATTTGATATGCACTCTTACATGTGCATATCTTGTTGAAGTCCTCGGGCTCCAAAGCGCATTGTAAGGCATTCATTGCCTTGGCATTGCTTACCTCCACGGTGACCTCCGCGGTAGTCCACTTAGGGAAATCTTCTTCTTCGGGCTCGACGTACTCCATCAACGTGGCTCTCCATAGTGAAGCACTCCGGAGGAAGGTTTCCATCCGGCATTTCCAGTACCCGTAGTTGGTACCGTTGAAGAAAGGAGGCCTAGTCGAGGAGTGTCCTTCCATCACCGAAGGAGCTCCTTCACGGTTCCTGAAGGTGCTGTAGTCTGAAGGTGGACGTACGGTCTTGTTGTCGTTGGAAGACATAGCTAGGTACTTGGCTCAGATACCAAATTTAATGCCCTACGTAGCTACTGCACAAGTACTAGAGGGGGGGGGGGGGGTGAATAGTACTTTAAAATAATTAAGAAGATAATTCCTAATTATCTTGTAAACTCAACCAACAATACGGAAATGTAAATAATGACAACAAAGAAATGCAATCGTAAACAGACGATATAACGGGTTCGGATCCACCCAAGTCTCCCTGACTTGTTCTCGGTGATCCTACGTCCCAACCACCCGGATCCCCTCCGGTTACTTGAGTTAGAAACCTCTAACTCAAATTTGCACTATGAAATACTTGTAGAAAACCTCTACAAGATCAAATCATACACAAATGAAAATGTGACTCCCACAAACCGGGATCACACACAAACTCTAACAACCGAGAGTAAAACACTTGTAATAGCAACGTAAATGAAATACGAAATGCTTACCAACAAAATCCTATGCCTTGAGTAAACTTACGATTTAGGGCAAAGAGGATTTTGGAGGAGAAGAAGGCACCAAACCCTAGCTCCAAGATGTTGACCAGCAATGGAGGCCTAGGAAGATGTTGGTGACCTTGGATCAAGCTCTTGGCTTGAATGGCTCACAATCAATGTGAATCTCTCTTTGAAAATAAGAGTGAGAGAGAGATTCTTGAGAAATGAATGAGCTTGGAAATGAGAATTAATGCTTCTCTTTGATTCTCTAAACTTCAATTAATATCAGCCTTGAATGCTATGAAAGCAGCCCTTCAAGTATATATAGGATAGAGGAAAGAGAGAGCAAAATTCGTGGCATTTAATGCTCCAACGGCTCTATTCTGAAGCAGACTAGTCGGTCAAAGAAGGATAACTGACCGACTAGTTTCTCAACTAGTCGGTTGGTGATTCAACATGAACCGACTAACTGAAGAACAGCCAAAAAGCAAAGTTCAGAAGATAGAGAACTAGTCGGTCTAAGAAGACTTGCCAACCGACTAGTTTCACAACTAGTCGGTCGGTGAGTGTTCTTTGACCGACTACGAGTCAAAACATAATAGGCTGAATTCAAGTTGAACTAGTCGGTCTGAGAACAAATTCCAACCGACTAGTTTCTCAACTAGTCGGTCGACAATCGTTCTTAGACCGACTAATGATAAACAGTAGCTGAAAAACTGTACACACAACTAGTCGGTCTAAGAAGGATTCCTAACCGACTAGTTTACCAACTAGTCGGTCGGTGAACCTTCTTTGACCGACTAACTGTAAACAGTAAAGAGCTGAAAATGAACAAGGCATTCTAGTCGGTTCAAGAAGGATTGCCGACCGATTAGATTGCCATCTAGTCGGTTGGTTCTTCTTCTTGAACCAACTAACATGCACAAGAAGCCGCGATAAGAAGCGTTAAGCTTCAGGAAAGATTCTATGGGCTTCTAATAAGATCCTAGTTCTAAGATATGAGCGTTATGAAGATTAAAACGTAAGACCTACTCAAGGCTTAACATTCTACGAAACGAAGCTAGAAGACTATAAATAAAACTTGACGAACCGTCTTCAAAAGCTTCGATCAAATCTTCTTGACTTCAATAATGGTCCTTGAGCTTCAACGAAGCTTCAAGCACACGATCACGCGCTTTGAGTAGTCTTGAGACGTCGCTTTTGATGTTCATAGAAACTTGGCGACGATCTCCATAATTGCGCTCACAAAGAGTTAGTTCACGATATTTATGTTTGTTCATTATCAAAACCAAATCCGGGGAATCAATACTCAACAACAGCCATTCATGAGGATCCCGAGCACTATCCTCCTCCATTAGAGCTCCCGCAGCCACCTCATCCTTCCACTAACATCGAGGACTATCCCATAGAGCTTACTGCTCGCACTCAGGGAGATATTTTTACCCATCCCATTTCTGAATTTTGTATTCCATTCAATATTTATTTTGATTCAGATATTTTTGACAAGTCATTATTTTTGCAGCACAAGTACGATTATGGACCGGAGGTATGCTTGGACATGTCACAGTTTGACGAGACTGTCGAGGAGGTCCATACCTATGATCTAGATTTACCTAAGCAGCTTAGAGAGGACACCATAGAGACATCTATCACAACACGAGAGGATATTAGATTATTTCCAGGGAAGTATCGTCCACCACTAATTATTTCATATATTTCTATAGACGATCCTCTTTGGAATACGTTTATTATGAGGGTGAATTTTTTGCAGCGAACTGATGCATCCTATTCTCTGCAGGGTACAGGTGGAGTCATTGTGGGAATGTTGGAGGATGCATTACTGGAGTTTGTTGGTGTTCTGGACATACACGCTTGGCGGATCCACAGAAGGAGCAGTTGGAGCAGTTGCCTGCACCGGCAAAGATACTGGATCTGCCTTTTGCTATATGTGATATCAATCCATTAGTGTATAAATTTTATACTTTCAATAAACACGAATCCTCTCGACAGCAAGAGGACCGTATAGATTTGCTTGAACAAATATCACCTCATATGACGACAACAAAAATATTTTACACCCAAAACCCGTTATATATATTAATTGCCTTCTTCATATTTTTATACGCCACATCCTTTTGCACACCACCATCGAGCATTTCTTTCAAGTGAAACCTTACTTTCTTATTCGTTTGACTTGATCACGCTTTGCAAAGCCATGACATTTTTGGTCAAGTCATTTAAATAGGTTTGTTTGGTATAAGCTTGGGGGAAGGCGCTCTCATGCATCACTGTATTTGCATGTAGTTGCATTAGGATTTCATGTCATTCATTTCATCATTTTTCATTCACCCCCTTATTATTATCGTTGTTCCTCATATTCTTCCATTATGATCACATTGAGGACAATTCGAAGTTTAAGCTTGGGGGAGTGCATTTACATGCCATTTAGATGCATTAGTTGCATTTTTACTTTATTTTAGGATTTTTAGAAATTTTCAAATTTTTTGCATCATCTTTCTGATTTTTCCATCTTATTTTTCATATTATGTGTGTTCATGCATCATGTTGTGTGCTTGATTTTCTTTTCTTTCCTCTCATTTATTTTTTTATTTTTTTATTTTCTTTTCCTTCCTTTGCTAGATATGTTCCTTATGATGATATCTCTTATTGCTTTAGCAACCATCACGATGCTTATTATTCCATGCCATGCTACTTAGAGTATTCCATAGTCTTGCTATTCACATGTGCTTGCAAATCTATTTCTCTTGATGATTCCTCTATATGAATGCATGATATTAATTGAAGCTGAATGTATGGATTAGTGTTTAGTATGCTTTTGTTGGAAGTGCACCAAGATTCACGCATCAATTGTATATCGGAAGCATCTGCCTTATTATCTTATTCACCTTCTATTGCATGCCTGATATGATTGTACTCTTTACTGCTTGGCTTCACTATTTATTGAAATGATTGAGAATATCCATGCTTATCTATGAGTTTAGTTGATGTATTATCCTATTGAAATGTTTGTGCACATCTTAGAGTGAACCGAGTGTTACACTATTTTCTTTCTCCACAAATATCTTTTATTCTCTACATGTCACTTGAGTTCACCACCCAAAGCTACTTATATCGCATCTATTTCCCAAAAAATTCATACAAAAGAAAACGTAGCTCCAAAAAGTCTAAAAAGCCAAAAGGGAGCCAAAAAACCAAAAATAAAAATTATATAGCTCCTACAAAAATCCAAAAAGAAAAATGAGAAACAAAAAGTTCAAAAAGAGAAAGATAGTTCTCTATCTCATTATTGGAGCCACAAAATACTTGGAAAACCCAAGGCAAAAGTCCCATTTTTCACTATCACATTCCTTTAGATGAGATGCCTCAAGCTAAGTTTGGGGGGTGAATTCACTTGACCATACGAGTGAGTGCGACATTAGAGTGGAGAGGTGCACGAATGGGAAAGTTTGATAATACTGAGACTTAGCGAATTACTTTAGCTATGGAGATTTCTTATTAATTGATATGAAAATGTGAATGACATGTCTCTTATTCCATTCTCTATTGCATGCTTGGTGTGATTCTTATATGCTTCTATTATAACTCTTTATTGAAAAGTGCATCGCCAACATTTGTATATTAAACTCTATGAAATGCGTGATGTGGATATGAATTGATTGTATGAATTTAGAGAGTCTCTTTTGTTGTTCTTAAAAGCTTGCAAGTACCATATCTAAGTAAGATATGAAATCCTTATAGCATGTGATTCGTATTTTCTAATTTATTGTGATGTGTAGCTTACGGCTTGAGATCTGAGAGAATAATCTAGCGACACCTTCCACCTCGTGTTCTTTCTTTTTCATTTCATTTTCTTTGTTTTCATCTCCCGAGTTCGTCTCTCTACTTATCTTCCTCGAGGACGAGTAAGAGGTAAGCTTGGGGGATTTTAATCGGTCCATATTTTACACCTTTTTTCTGCATGTTTTTACGTCATTTCGATTGTTCATATTGCGTTTTCACGAATATTCGACAATATTGCGTTACTTTTCACTATTTCTTATTTTTGTCAAATTTCAGGAAATATGGAGCAATCGAGAGCAAAAATGAGCTTAAAGGACTTGCACGCGTACCGGAGCGTCGCCCATGGCCTTATTGAGGAGCTAACGGCGCTGGACGATGAGCGGGAGAAGAATGAGATGGATAGAATCGACGAAGAAGCAAGGAGAAGAAGAGTTAACTCCAGAAATAGCCCACTCGGCCGTGTAGATAGCTCACTTGGTCGAGTGAAGGAACGTACTCGGCCGAGTACAACGGATACAGAAGCACATGGAGTCAAAGTCCACTCGGGCGAGTGAAATATCTCACTCGGCCGAGTGAAGAAGTTAACTCGCCCGAGTACGACAAGGTTTTTCTCCTTAGATCTAAGCAGCCTCTCTGGAATTTTGAAAGAGCATCAGAAGACCCTACTCAGCCGAGTAGAGAAGCCCACTTGCCTGAGTGAAGAATCCCACTCGGCCGAGTGACGTCGATGACACGAGCGCCCAGATTTTCAGACAGCCTCCTACTCTTTTGAAATCTACTATTATTCCAGTGTTCAAAGTATTTTTCTCGTATTTTTTATGAATAGTAGACTTCATGACGGTTCCAACACCGCTAAGAACGTGCCAATTGGAGGTCGGATGAAATTTGGAGAATTTCTGTAAGTTGATGCTATAGTGCTGGAATTCGCATATCAGTGTCACTCGACCGAGTGACACTTTCACTCGGCCGAGTGACCAGTTTTGACAGTTTTTGACAGAGTACTATTTTCTGGAGTTTCTATAGGAATTCTCACTCGGCCGAGTGAGCTTTCCACTCGGCCGAGTGAGCTTTCCACTCGGCCGAGTCAGCTTTCCACTCGGCCGAGTGGCTGTCGGCCCAGAACTTAAGTTACGCGCAGATCTGACTTAGGGTACGAATTTCATAGGGTTTTGAGGGGTTATTTGCTAGGGTTTTTGGGGGCTATATAAGAGGGTTGTAGCCGTCATTAGAGAGGTGTTCCCATTATGTTTTCTTAGAGTCTTTTTTAGAGGTTAGGCCATGCCCTAGGCCCCCTCTTGGATCTAAAAGCTTGTAATTGGATTGAAGTTCTTCATCAAAGCTAAGTATCCTAGTTCTTGTTGTTTGAATCTTTGATTTGATATCTTTTTATATGCAAGCAATGTCTTTTATTGATTTCTATATCATTATTGCTATGCTTGAGTAGATTTGATGTTCTAGGGCATTGTGATGAACCATATGGATCTAATTTCAGATTTGTGATGAATGAATTTCTAAGTTGCTAGAATTGCTAGGAGGTTAGGTTGTGATTGATTTATCACGGATAGCTAGGAATTTCCATCGATTTGGGATTTGCAAGAGATTGGATTCCTATCGATGGGAAGGCCTAGATATTCGAATTAGGTTTATAATTGAAATCCACTAGACTAGGTTTGCAAGAGATTGGATCAAAGCTAGCATTTTTATTATAAATCTATACACATTCGTATGCAAGAGATTGGACGAATACGAACTATCACAATCTAGATCGTAACTCGAGTTTGCACGAGAGTGGGTTCGAGGTGCAATTGGACGATGATGTCGATCTTCATGATAATGGCTTAGGTTAGGGTTTGCATGAGAGTGGGCCCTGATCTAGGTTGCTATAGGCCGACAATATCGCGAGAGCATTAGCTTGGTTCTATATTCAGTTACGACTAGTTCACCTCAACACAAGTCTAGTAATATTGAGATTCATAATTCACAGAGATGTATGACGATCCGTAGTGGGGATTCCCTAGCCATAAACACTTTTATTATATTGTATTTGAATCGATATTTGACCAACATCTTTATCACGGACACCGCCATCCAACACCATTGTCATTACTTCACATCATACCCATCTGCACCAATAAAACATTCGTAGTCGAGCCAACCTAGGATAGATTGGAACCAACACCACCTCCTCGTGTTCGATACCTGCTCGCCACTTGACCGTGCGCTTGCGGTAAAACTACAATCGTTCTTCGGGTGTATATCCGGGGCCGATCATGTTCCTAGAAATCGCAAAGAGCTATTCAACCACAGTCATTCTTCATTACGAACAAAGATAGAGTCGACTTTGGTATACTAAAGAACAAGTTTAAGATATTGTCGGCCAAGCCCCACTATCCATTCCCAAGTCAGGCTGATACCGTCCTAGCTTGCACCGTGTTGCATAATTATGTCCAAGTTTCAAATCCTTATGACCTCCGGCTAAATGAGGATGTGGATGTGGTTGAGGAGGACGAAGATGTTATCAGAGCGTATGATGACTCGATTATGGATCTTTCACAACAGTTGCCCATACGTGAACAAACCTAACAACGGGACCAATGGAAAATTCGCAGGGATCAAATCGCTTGGGACATGTGGGACGACTATTGTAACATACATAACAATGGGAGCACACTTGATCATGGCTTATGATGGATGCTTTTAAGTTTGGTGTATGTGGCTGCTTTATAAATTTTTCTTTTGTGTAAAACTGGCAGTGTTTTATTTTAATTATGTCATATGTATCATGTTTTATTTCCATCGCTTTTGGTAATCTGGTATTTGAAATACATGTAATATATGTTTGTGAACGTCGTTTGCCACAACTTTGTTATTGCAATTTTAAATCTTTCATTTTGTAGGCATGGCATGGTCTTCTTCACAGCCAGGGTAAGGGAGTGATCCTATGACCCTCGTATATGACCCTACATATGGGAACCCGTAGTATGAAGAAGAATGGGGGAATGATCCATCACTTGGGCACCCGATGCCCGTAGGATGACTGAGTTCCCTTATCATTTGCAGAGCTACCTGGGTGTAGTCCTAAGCTTGCCGTTTTTACAAGTCCCATAGTATAGCATGCCAATGCACATGCAAACACCCCTAGCTTTATGCAAATGCTCCAGAGGGAATCAATCCATTTTTAAGCCCGTCACTCCAAAGTGCGTTCAACAAGACATCATCTCCAATCGGTAATGACCCAAATGTCGGAAGTGGATCTTCGAGAAAGTCAGGTCGACGGGATGACGAGAGGGATGCTTTGGTGTCTAGTCCAAGTAAAAGGGGTAAGAATCAAACTCCCAAGGGATGCAAAACAAAATTTGGCAATGGGATCATGACATGTCCCTCATTCCTTTCCTTGCAGAGCAGGCAAGGTAAGGAAATAAGGTAGATAAGACATTCAAACAGACTGCATTCAACGCTACAGCTGCACACATCAATTCTATACATGGCACTGCCTACACCAACAAACATGTAAAAAAATCATATGAAAGGTCTGGCTCGGTGCATTATCGATGTGTCAGTGTGCATCCAGATAAGTGGTGCGGGCTGGTGTCTTGATAAGAAGATGATATTGCTGGATTCTGAAGTTTATGAACCAAGGGCCGCAGTATTCTCTTCTACATTTTAGTGAAAATGAAAAAACTGTTTACATTTGTGATTTTAAACTCCTTAATATATATTGCATTGTTCGTGTAGGCAAACCCTAGGTTGAAAGCATATGTTAATCAACTGTTGCATTGGCTTGATGATCTGTCTATCATAATAGGAGATGATGTGGTAAAGGGGATTTTAGGAAGACCGTGTATCAACAATTTGGAGGCCCATTCGAGGAAGTCGTTGGGAATCATTCTAGTCCTGCACCCACCCCACAAACTGATTTCCACCATGACATCCCACCGTCTGACTCGACGGGTAATTTTGAAGGCGGGTCGAGCCATGCTAGTCCGTCCTCTGTGGGGAGGAAGAAATCACGTAGACAGGTTGCAAGGGATGATTCCGAAGTTATGCTAAAAATGCTCGACAAATTTTCAGAGGTCGCCGAAGCAATTACGATCTCCACTCCCATTGGACAAAAGAGCTATCATCTAAGTTGTATGCATACACGGAGTATCCAACACCTTTGTTGGATATAATTTATAATGATCTTGTCGATAATGAGCGTGATGGGAGGAAGTTTGTGGCTAAGCTGGCTGAGTCACGTAGGAGATTTCTCAAGCATAAAATTGAGGAGATTCAGAGGGCTAGGGAGGAAGAGGGTAGCGGTGGTGACAGAGACGAGGAAACCTTTGACTTTGATTGTTGTCCTATGTATCACTATGAGATTGGGAACATATATGGGATTGGTGAAGGAGAGGTGGAAGGAAGAGTATGAAAAAGAGTAAGTAATTGTGTGTTTTATAAGTAGACTTTTGTATCATGTAGGGTTGTTGTTGTAATGAAATTGAGCAGGGTTTGAGATCATGTAAAAATTATTATTGTGAGACTTTTGTATCATGTAGACATGTTTCCTTATTATATCCATCTTCATAATGCATATTATCATGTAGGTTGGATCTCTTTATCTACATCACATCACATGCATTTGTCTATATATTGTATATAGGCACAGGGAAATAATCCAATATATATCAATATGTATGACAGAGAGAGAGAGAGAGAGAGAGAGTGTGTGTGTGTGTGTGTTTCAGTGTGTGTGCATTATATTGTGAGAGAGAGAGAGAGAGAGAGAGTGAGAGAGAGTGTATTATATCTGCATTTTTTCCTTTATTTTGTGTTGATTTGTGCCTTGCTTCTTTTTGACAGACATGAAAACCATGACCTTCATTTTTTCTGAAGTGCTGGCTTTGTGACAAATTTGTTTTGTTCAAGCCATTACTCATATTTTAGCTATGTTTTTTGTGGCAAAGTAGCTCTGTTTTCTTACTTTAACTTAGTTACTGGGTTTGATTCAATAGTGAGAAACTAATCAGCATGCTGAAGAGTGGATTTCATTATATATTTTGAACTTCTGTGATTTAATTTGGCTCCTCTATAAGAGTACTTCTGTAATTTGGTCCCAGCTTTTCTTGCATTTAGTCCCAGCTTTTCTGTGCATGTTCTGTAATGTGATTCAATTTTGCACTTCTTGCATTCAGTCCCAGCTTTTCTGTGCATGTTCTGTAATGTGATTCAATTTTGCACTTCTTGCATTCAGTCCCAGCTTTTCTGTGCATGTTCAGTGGGCGTGTGTTGATTCAAAAATTCTGTGCATCTCATTATTTATGTTTCATTTCTCAGCCTATTGATGTGGCGAGGTAGCAAATAGCTGCAGCCAGTAATTAGGAAGGGATTCTATGCAAGATTCATGCATCTTGGTATAGGGGTTACGACACAGTGTGATGAGATAATATATGCATGCAAGAAGAACATGAGCCCAGTTGCTTCTTATTTTGTCCACTTCATTGCATGTGATGAGATAATGACACAGTGTTCAATTCATGGTAGGGATGCTTGCAATGGGTTGTTGGGAATTGCTGAGACAGTCTGTAGCTATTGGGTATCAGGTTGGATAACATCTTGGGTAACGTGGTCACCATCATCAGCCCATATATTCCAGTTTGTAGTCTCAGTTTTGGTATTTTATATCTGCATTTTATTTCTGCCTTGTATTTTATATGGCGTTGTATTTGTTCACTTTGGTATTTTATTTCTGCATTGTATTTTATTTCTACATCTGTCTTAGTTATTTACTCATTCATACAATTTTTCCAAGCAACAAGGCATTGGAACTGGATTGGTACAAGTTGGAAAGAAAAAAACTAGCTTTTCTGTGCATGTTTCTTGTTTCCTATCATTTTCTATGATTCATTCCTTTATTTCATTCATTCCCATATTTCCTGGGAATTATCAGTATGCTTGGATGGCAATGACAAGTAATCTGAATGAGATGCTTTTTGGGATTACTCTTTTGTTTCTATGTGTGCTATCAGTATGCATTAAGTTCTATGGTTTATTTATCTTTCAAGTGGTGGAATATCTATGGAGTAATTGATTAATGCAACTACTGGCAGTTTGCATTGTGTCTTCAGTTGCAATTTGCAGAAATTTTGGTGTTGGGTTTTGCAAGTGATGGCTCCCTTCAGAATTGTTAATTTACATGCTTCTCTCTGTATCACCTTATATTATGTTGTAATATTATAGGCAAACATCTTGAACCAACATATCTGACTTACTATGCAGTGCAATTTGTGTTTCTCTATTGAAGTTGCAGTCTATATGCATTCTCTATTTGCAGTCTATTTTCGATATTTCTTTGTGTTGGTTTCTTTGTGCAGTCTCTTGGCAGCCCCTATATGTGGTAGTTGGATAGGGATTTGGATTTCATTTCTGAACTTTGCTTCTACTTTGGTTTTTTTTCCACTAGCCCAATGATGAATACTCGAAAAAGAATAAATTTTATCTTTATATTCCCAATTAATTGGAAGGTTGTCTTGATGGTTCCTGTCTTCACCAATGTGAGTGAATTCCACAAAAAACACCCCCAATAATGATTGATATGAATGGTTATGAATTGGGGTACTTGGGTTAATTGTTACTCAATTGATATGTAGTTCATTGTCTACTAAATTTGTTACTCAATTTTACTTGGGTTGATAATGTAGGAACAACTGCCAGAAACCAAGTTGGGAATTTGAAAAAAATGGATCCTGAGGGCTATATATATACAAATATTCTTTGTCTATGCTTTGGTTGGGGTTATTAGTTGTCTATGTTACATTTTTTCCTTTTGTCTGTGACGTCTGATTTCTGCCAGATAATGTCATTATACGGTGTGTTTTACATTTACATAGGTACGCATTTACACCAAATTTTCTCCTTATTCATATCTTTTCTCTTTAAATTAATATTATTTAATTGAGTTTATTTGTATTATTGTGTAGGTACACATGAGTTTAGGATCGAGCTCTTCTATTCGCTCCCGACCACGTGACACGCCTTATGATGAGTTGGCTTCAGATGTTGCGGACTTCAGGACGTGCCACTGTGGTCTGAGGGTGCCCAGGAGGACTTCATAGACCAGGAGCAACCCATGCCGACGTTTTTTGGAGTTGCACGGCTTCAGGGAATAAATGCAAGTTCTTCGAATGGAAGGACCCATCTCATGGTAGGGGTGGCAAACGGGCGGGTCGGGTCGGGTTCGGGTCGGGTCAGGTTTGACCCGACCCGAATAAGGGTAAACCCGAACCTGACCCGAATTAAATTCGGGTCAGGGTTCGGATACCCGAACCCGACCCGGTCGTAACCCGGGTGACCCGTACCCGACCCGGTTTGTCTTACGGGTCGGGTACGGGTTCGGGTTCGGGTCGGGTTCGGGTCAGGTTTGGTGTGAAATAGTGATTATTTTTCAAAAAAGGTCGGGTTCGGGTCGGGTTCGGGTCGGGTTGGGGTGAAAAGAGTGAAAATACGGGTCGAATTCGGGTCAACCGGGTCGAGGGGTCAAACCCGTACCCGACCCGGATTTTTATCCGGGTCGGTCGGGTTGACCCGAATTCGACCCGACCCGGATTGGCCCCTACCCATACCCGACCCAAGAGGCCGGGTTTGGGTCGGGTCGGGTCGGGTCGGGTCGGGTCGGGTCAATTTTGACACCCCTACCTCATGGTGAGTGGTCCACATTTGTTATCCATCATTTAATGGATGAGAATGAATGAGGGCCAAGAGTAGAAAGCTCTGCGAGCTCGCTATCTGAGAGGAGGTTGTTGGAGTTAGTGGGGCGGTTGGAAACAGGCATAGGGCAATTTAAGAGATACAAGGAGAAAACGGAAAGTTTCCTATCCATTTTAAATTGTTTTCGATCATAGTTGTAATTGTTTGTTTTTAATGATGGTGTATAAGTAGTTTGAATGATGTGTGACTGAAATAATTTGTATAACGATATATGTTTTTTTGTGTTGGTGATGTTTTTTGTATAACGACTTTGGTTTTCTCGCATTTTTTTGTTTTATCTCATTCTGGTCTATGTTACATGTTTGTATTGCCTTATGATTCTTGATGTATATGGTTTTTTATGATGGAGATGAATTGGGTGGAATTGTGTTCCATGTCTAATAAATTTTTTATATCAGTTTCATACAAAATGTGCCTTTGCTGATTGCAGTTTTTAATTTTTCTATTCGTTTCATGACGGTATTGCATCGGATACGTGTTGTATTGTGGTTTTTGTTGGATCTACAAATGTGAAAAAATAGCTCAAAATGAACTATTTTTATTTAGGGGTTTAAACTTACCTAGGATCACCACAACCCAAAATCCAACTTTCTTCATCCAATTTTCTTCATCCAAAAGAACACACTACACGGAGTGAGCACCACAATCAACTTTCCAACTCCACAATCCAACCCCACTTTCCAACAAAAGAACACCATACACCAAGTTTCTCTCTCCAAAGAATCCTCACCCTCCAACTTTCCCACTTTTCACAATCTAACAAAAGAATATGCCTGAAAAGAAAATGAAGGGAAAGACTAAGTTTATTTAAAGGATAAAATTGAAACAAATAGCGGTGAATTAATAAATGACAAGAATTTGATGTGATTAATTTAGAGTTGCGGTGAAATTATAAAGATATGCAGTGCATCTATCAGCACTCTTAAATTTGGAGAATTGATATGCGAATGGACCTTTTTTGCTTAGACCCTTAATTTGTCGAAAAATATCGAAAATACCCTTTTAAAAAAATCCCAAACTCCCCTCTGAATCGTTAGTGATGGCAATGGGCCAGGCCGGTCTCGGTCTTTCACATGCCCAGTGCCGGCCCAATTTGACATCTGGCCGGGCTCGGGTTCGGGCTTGGGAGAAGCGGGCTTTAGAAATACTGACCCGTTCGGGCCTTGGGTTGGGCTCGGACGTGCCTGTCTTTTTATCAAAGTACATAAGACATCTTTTTTGCAAAATGTAAAAGTTGGAGAGTGGATGTGAGTGCCCACAACACAAAGCTTACAGTTCTCATAAATTGTACAAAGAAAAAAACAGTAATATGTCCACATATTCATTTTCTTAAGACATCAACACTTGAATCCTTTGCAGGTCATCACCCATATAAAATAAGCATTAAATGAATGCGCAAAGGGAAAGTCTAGTTGCTATTTCATGTGTATTTCATGTGCATAAACCCAAAAGAATTAGGCCAGGGGCTGGGCCCCTGTGTTGTGCATGCTTCACAAGATGACGAGAGCTCCTGAGTTGTGCAAGCCGCAGAGGTGGAAGGTGAAGAGAATTAATCCTCGTTATTTTGGTGTAATGATAATTAGGATTTTTTAAAAATATGATTATATTTATACATATATATTAAATAATTTTTTTATATTAAATATATATACCGGGCCATGCCGGGCGAGCAAATGGTGAGCCCAGGCCAGGCCCGAGCCCGCCAAAAATGACACGGTACGGGCTTAAGCCTGGCCCGAAGCCTGACCAGAGCAAAAAATGCCCACGCCCGTCAGGCCGGGCCGGGCCGGGTGCCTGTGGGCATGGGCTTTTTTGCCAAGCATATGAATCGTTGAGTTCATGGACCTTTTTACTCTTTGTGCACAGATCGGGGAAGCCCCAAAAATCACAGAGTTTACTGGCTTTTTTACTAAACGCGAACATACATCTAAAATTAGGAGAGATTTGCTCAAAGCGCACCGATCTAGTTGATTTAACTGCTAACTTCGATTATTTTTGAGAGAATCGAATGAATTACAGCTTGAATAAAAAAGATTGAAGGATTTTTTTGAGAGATCAACGACCTAGTAAAGGGGATCCAAAGATTTAGGCAAATTGCTGACAAAAAATTATGAAAAAATGAGTTGCATCGGCTAATCGTGCAATTGTTGGTAAGTAAGATTTCGAAATTTTTTTGGAATTAAAACTGAATTAGGCGGCATTTTTAGATGCATGTTTAAATTTTGTTAACAGTGAGGGATGTTTACATTCGAAATTCATTTCAAGTAAAAATGAATTTCGATAACATTGTTACATGTTTAAATTAGTGAGAAATAACTATATGCTGTTAAATTAAGGGAATTTTTAACATGAAATTGGTCTTTAACATTGATGCATGTCACGTAGGTGTTTAGCTTTTATTTCGAAGTCGTTGCTATAGATTGACGAAGGACATTATTACATAGATAATGAAATATTTCATATGGATAGTGTTGAGTATTGGACTTCTCCCTGCTTGGTTTTGATGATGAGCAAACATAAATACTTGTGACTAATCCCCTCCATGCAGTTAATTTATTGTCTAATTAAATCATGAAGATCATACTGTAATGAATGACACTCAAAAATCAATCAAAGCTCAAAGAGTTGAAGATTGGGTGATCAAGATAAATATAGAAGCTTTAAAGACTTCAAGATCATTCAAGAGAAATAAGAGAAACAAATACAATGTAAATCTTTTATTCTCTTGTTTCTTTCTCATTAGAATGTAGCCTTGAAGTAGAGTAATGTTGGAGCACACATCACTCAATCTAGCCTAGGAATATATTAGAACTCATTCCTAGGACTCTAACTTTAAATTCCCCGAGTTGTGCATTTTAGGTTATCAATAGGTGACTACTGAACATTTTTCAGGTGCATGTCTCCTTACATGTGCCTTTGATTTGTTCTACAGTCGTCTGTTATGCACACACTTTTGATAGGATTCTTTGGGTTTCTTAATTCAATTCTAATAGGCGACTGTTGTACAATATACATGCATCTGACTAGTTGTAGTTGCATGCGACTTGTTAATCAGTCGCATGTATCATCTTGCCCAAAGATCCTAAGTTTTGTTAACTTTTGCACTTGTGCAATCAGGTGCTTGATGTTGGTTTCATAGTCGCCTGCCCATGGCACAAGCACATGTGTGTACTAAATCAGTTGCATGTCCATCTTTGCCTAGATCGTTCATTTTGACAAGTTTCATACTTGTGCATAATGATGACCGACGTTAGTTTCCAAATCGCCTACCCATGGGGAAGGCGCCTGTGGATACCACTTCAGTCGCTTGTCCATGCTTCCTAGAATTCTCAAGATTTGTTAACATTCGCACTTTGGAACTCAGACGCCTGTCGAACGTTTCTCAGGCACATATCAGTTTTCAGGCGCCTGTCCAACCTTCATCAGTCGCATGTCCTACGTGGTAAGTTACCATTTGAATTCTCAATTACCCTATGACACAGTGCATCAGGTGATTGTTGTTTCTTCATTAGTCGCCTATCTTGTGTGTAAAATCAATTCGTTGGCTCTTTCCACACGAAATTTGAGAGGGGTTTTGGGTAAAACGTTTGGGGCTTTAAGAGAACTTATAAAAGGGCAAGCTAGTTTTCCATTGAGAGACTCTTAAACATTCTTGCATTCATCTCTCAAGCTTAATCTATCTCAAGCTTTCATTTGCAATCAAAGCCCTAGGATTCCAAGTCTCATTTTTTCTTCCAACTAGAATCAACTTTCATCCTCTAGCTTTGGTGAAGACAAGTGCAAGGGCTATTCTCTCTACTAGGAAGAGATCAACACACTCCAATCACTTTGCTCCTTCAAGTTCTACTTCAAGGCATAAGTGATTTGTAAGTGTAATTTTGAATTTTATAACTTTCGTAAATTTGTTTTACTCTCGGTTTGTGAGAGTGTTTTGCTTGATCCCAAGTTGTGGGATTCAAGGTCATCAATATTGTATTGATTACACTTGTAGGGTTGCTACAAGTGGGTTGAATGGAAAACTCAAGCTATGGGTTTAGCTTGAGTATCTGGGTGGTATCCCAGGTGGTAGGGACGTAGGATTACCGGGAACAAGCCGGGTTTGACTTGGGTAATCCAAACCATTGAAACATCCTTGTGTTTGCTTATTCATTGTTGTTTTATTATAATTCTGTATTTTTGTTGGTTAGGATTTTAATTAGGCGTAATTGTCTATTTAATTTTCTAAACACTATTCAACCCCCATTCTAGTGTTTTCCTCATAGCACAAGATCATTACAATTGGTATCAGGGCGCAATGTTATAGCTATGGCATCCAACAACAACAATGTCCCTCCACCGACTTCCTACAACAATCATGATCGTGAAGGCGCTTCTTCCATCTTTGAATGCCAATCTACGGTTCGTCCTCCATACTTCAATGGCATGAATTTTGGCTATTGAAAGTGCTGGATGGAGACGTTCCTTAGGAGTGATTCTTTGTGGAGAATCCTCCACAAGGAATACGAAGAGCCTATGGAAGAAGATTACGACAAATGGACTCCTGTCGAGAAGTCTATAGAGGTGAACAACACCAAAGCAATGAATACTCTTCATTGTGATTTGGAGCCCGATGAATTCAATAAGATATGCACATGTAAGGGTGCATATCAAATTTGAAATCATCTCATCGTCACCCACGAAGGGACCAACAAGGTAAAGTTGTCAAAGTTATATATTGCAATACAAAACTTCGACATGTTTCAAATGCAGTAAAATGAGAACATTGCCTCGATGTATGCTTGCTTCACCGACATCACTAATGAGCTTGAATCTCTTGGACAGACAAGTTAGGTAGTGGTGTTTTTGACCAATTTTGTTTTGATGATGATCACAACATTGTGTTATTGCTAATGACTCTAATGTTTTAGTCTCATGATTATCAAATACAGAATAACATGATTTGGAGACTAATAGCTTGGTGCAAGGATGTACATCAAGAAGAGCATAGCCAAAACCTCGACCTTGATGAGGGAAAGCTCGTCAAGAGGTGCCAAAGCTTGGAAGATGATAGGGAGCATCAAGGTTGAAGATTAAACTCTAAGAGAAGCAAATGTAATCCATGTAATTTCATTTGCTTGCTTTTCTCATTATGAGTCTAGGATTATTATAATGCCTTGATATATGGTCTACTTATACATGCATATGCATATACACATCTTAGTGAGACTTAGGATTATCATAGAATCCAACCCAATAGGTTCCTCATGCCATGAACTCTAATTGGAGTGTCTGGCTCCCCAACAGGCGACTTCTGAAGGAATGACAGGCGACTGTGTGATTCCAGGCACCTGGCCATCATTCTACAGCCGACTGTTGTGCACAGCTCCAGTCAAATATTTATTGACTCCTTCATGAGATTTTGGAGCAAGCGACCGAAGTTCATTTGACATGCGTCTGTCTTTCATCAAGCGCCTGGATATTGTTCTTCAGTCGTCTGTACGCCAAAGTGCGTAACTTGCATTTTCTGGGCTTCAACCCACTTTGTGAGTCAGTTGTTCGATCCAAAATGTAACCCTAGAGAGACCTAGCTATGGCGCAAATTACACGGAGATAAATCCCCGGTAACGGTGCCAAAAAATTGATCGACGCCCCGGTATGCACGCGCACCCGGGACAGAGCGACTCGTAGTCTTACCGCAAGCGCACGATGTAGCGGCGAGCGGGTATCGAACTCAGGGAGGAACAATGATAGTGTCTCTTTCCAATCACCTAGCTATCAAAATGGTCGGGAATGATTCGGGGTGAAATTGTCACAATCGTTCAAATGTCTATGGAAATATCAATAAAATAAAACGCCTAGCGATAGGGAATCCCCGCTAGGGACCGTATCTCATCGTTGTGATTTGTAGGTTTCATCATTGCTAGACTTGAATCTTAGGTGAACTAGTCACAACTAAATGTAGAACCAAGCTCTCGCTCTCGCGCTATTGCTGGTCTATAGCGAACCTAGGGTAGGGCCCAATCTCTTGCAAACCCTAACCTAAGCCGCTAGCGTGAAGAATGACATCATCGTTCAACCGTATCTCGAGCCCACTCTCGTGCAAACTCGACATACGACCTAGGTTGAGATAGTTCCTACCCGTCCAATCTCTTACAAACGGATATTGGTATAGAAACACGATTAAAAATCCTAGCTTTGGCCCAATCTCTTGCTAACCAATTCTAGGGAAGTCCAATCGTAAATCTAAATCGAATTTCTAGGGCTTCCTATCAATTGGGACCCAATCTCTTGCAAATCCCAATCAATATGAATCCCTAGCTATCCGTAATTAATCAATCCCAACCTAACCCTAATCAATTCTAGCAAGCATTTCACCAATTCATCACAATTTAGAAATAGGGTTCATAGGGTTCATCCCTATGCCCTAAGACGATAAAACTACTCACTAATCATCATGCAATTCATGAGAAAATCAATAACAAATCCAACACAATTCATTGCAATAGAGAAATTATCAACAAAAATAGAGTTTTTGATAAGAAAAGAGACAAACCAATGAGAACCCAATAGCATCCAACAAAAATAACCTTTTAATCTCCAAGAGAAAAGCTAAATCTAATGATCTAAAAAGCTCTCTAAAAAGGCTGCAAAAAGTATCAAAAAGTTCTTCCAAACTAGGGCAAAAACTGGGTTTAAATACCCCTCAAAATCGCCCAAAAAATCGTGACAAAAATGCCCCTACGCAGCCCAGAAATCGCAGTTTACGCAGCAGGCGGGGCGGCTCACTCGGCCGAGTGACAAATGTCACTCGGCCGAGTGACAAACCTCGTACATTTCCAGTAAGTCGGGGATTTTCGGGGGTCTGTCTTCGGAGGTGACTCGGCCGAGTGGCTTTACTCACTCGGCCGAGGGGCATTCCATGCTCGGCCGAGTGACGACTCTGAAATCGACTGTAAAATTACAGTAAGTCGGCTCCTTCGGTGATTGGATTTTCCCGTGCCACTCGGGCGAGGGGATATCCATACTCGGCCGAGTGGACTATCATCACTTGACCGAGTGCACGCTGATTTTCTTCTGTGGTGCGTGTCCGGTCTGGTCGACCGAGTGGTCTTCTTGCTCGGCCGAGTGAGTGCTTCACTCGGCCGAGTGACATGCTGTATATGCCCATTCTTCATCATTTCGCCTCCTCGTCGCTCCTACGAGGTTCCTTCTTCTTCCACTTGTCTTCCATGCCGAATAGTCCTCAAAAGAGCCTTGGGTGACACTCCGGAGTGGGTGCAAATCTTCTTGATCTCAAAATCACTCCGAATCGCCACATATCTCCTGGAATACGACAAAAACAAGAAATCGTGAAAAGCATCGCAATATTGTCGAATAATAGTGAAAAATGCGATATGAGCGATCAAAGTGGCATGCAAACATGCAGAAAAAGGGTGTAAAACATGGAGTGATCAAAATCCCCCAAGCTTACCTCTTACTCGTCCTCGAGGAAGATGAGTAAAAAGCAAACCCGACGGGCAAAATAATGGAAAAGAAGAAAAATAAAAATAAAAATAGAATAGAAAGCGAAGAAGGGGGTGCTAGATCATTCTTCTCAGGACGTGGGTTTTGCTTACTCATATAGCATGCATCGAATATAAAACACACGTCACAGACTTTTATTTCGATATCATAGTATAATGATGCATTCGAAATAGAAAACCCCAAAATATCAAAATAGCACGAAATATGGAATCATTCTAGGATTAGCATTGTCTGAAGCATCAAAAGAGGTATGCACAACCATAGATCACACACTTTTCAATTGAATGCTTTCTATAAGTTGTATAAGAGATATCACACAATATGGAGTAGCAAGAATACAAAAAGTATGGTTTTCATGAAATGAATGCTAAGTGTCGATTTCTGAATTTCGTGAAACTTTAGCAATCTCACCGAGTATAGAAGATTACTTAGCCTAGGTTGTCATGCACCGTCAAGTAGTCACTCTCTCACACATCATTGGATCCTCTCCCCCAAGCTTATCCATAAGCGTGGTGGCATAAACAAATCAATATGTACATTCCCCATTTCTTTTGAAGCTCCAAAAAAGGTAAAAATAAAAAACAAAAGAGGGAAGAAAGAGAGAAATAGTATGAGATGGGATCGTTGTAAACCTCTTTTCTCTTTTCTTTTATTTTTCTCAATTTTTCTCTTCTTTTTTTGAATAAACATATATACATAAGCGATCCCAAATTAAAAGAGAGAAGGATATGCATGTATATATATATATTATTTTCTTTTTGATTTTGGGGATTTGGAGCAAGGAAACTAATAGCGGGGGAAATGCCGATAATAGACTTGCTAGGGGGGATTCACCAATGAATTTTAAGTAGAGAAATAATGCTCAAGATATGTGGAGAAAGAAATAAATGTATCACTCGGTTCACTCTATAGGACGTGCACGACAACTTTCAGCAGAGTAATATAATCTACTCAGTTTAAGCTCAAAAAGCAAACTAGTCCAGATATATCATCCTAGCAATCATTCAATCAACCTGAAAGTGAAGCGTACAATTCATGCAATAAGATGTGATATGAGAAAGGAAAGAAGTACTCCAGATATAAGCAATCAATGCGTGAAGCTTGGTGTGTTTTCTATGAAAAGCATACATATGAATCATCAGACATCAGCTAATAACAGAATTTCATCCATATTCATACAGAAAAAGAGTGGGTTACTATTTCAAATGCAAAACAGAACATAGCATATGATATCTGAAACAAAAGCTAGGACATGACAAAATAGCATGCACATAGAGATAGGCTAACACCACGTCATCATCATCACAGAAAAGTCATCTCTAGCAAAAGATGAAAGAAACAAAGATAAAAGAAAATAGAACTATATATACAATGCGGCACACAAAGAAAATAAGAAAACATGATGCATGATAAAAAAACGAACAGGTGAGTGAAAGTCGGGTAAAAAGCGGGAAAAGAGTGGGAAATCAAAAATAAAGGGTGGCAAAAAAAATAAAAAGTGTGAGCACTCCCCCAAGCTAAAGTGCACAGTGTCCTCATTGTGCGGAGTGTAGCACACCGAGAGACGTGAAGTGGGTGGGGTGGGTGAGGATGCATGCATGATGAAAAAGAAAGAGAAAGAAAAAGAAAATAAGATGTGAAGGAATGTGATGCATGCAAAGATCAGTATGGTGCAGATATAAGTGTCCCCAAAAAGTCTCTCCATCACTCCCAAAAAGATATAAAAAGATATGATCAGAAAGGCACCAAAGTAGTATGCGGAGGAGGGGGGCAAAAAATCACCAGGCCCAAGAACAAACGGGCAGCAAAACAAAAAAAAATATCAGAGGCATCAAGAGTGTGCCTAAGCTGGTGGTGGCGCTGCGCCAGCACCGTCCTGTGGCGGAGGTGGTGGTGGAGGTGGTGGGCGTGGTATCTGTTGGGTGGGTGTGGGTGGTGGGGACAGACGCGCCAGAATCTGATTCAGGCAAGCCTGAATACTGGGAAGGATGGCGAGGCGGGTCTGCATGGCACTGACCGTGGTGGAGAGAGCCCTAAAGTCTACTCAAAGTCCACTAACAGCCCCATCAAGAGCACGAATGCTCTGAACTAGAGTGTCCGGGGGTGGTGGAGCGGAGGGACGCACAGGTCTAACAGGTGAGGTGTGGGGCTGTCTCTGGCGGGCAGTGTATAGGACGGGGCCAGCAGGAAAGTGTGGAAGGGGTGCTGTGCTCGGTAAGTGATGCCCAGCCTCGGTGTGAGGTTGGGACATAGGCTGGGTTGAAGCAAAAGCAGCAGTAGAAGAGGTGGAAGTCAAAATGGGCGACGAGGCAGCAGTAGAGGTCAGTGACGCAGACGTGGGGACAGAAGTCACGACGCTCTCAGTTCAGTAAAGACATGGGCGGTGGAGACCGAAAGGTCGACGACTGGGGAGGCAGTGAAGGTCACAAAAGATGACTCCCCAGGAGTCGTGGACAGCAATTGGGAGAGGGTCTCCACGGCAGCAGAAAAGGAAGACTCGCCGCTCTCAAGAATGGTGGGTGGATGCTCGGGGCTCAGTGTGGCAATGGGCTCGACGGACATAGGCTCAGTGGTGGTGGTGGTGGTGGACTCAGCTAAAGTGCTCCTGACACTAATAGAAGTGTGGACAGAGGTGTCGAGAGGTACAGACAGTGCAGGCGCAGGCTGAGGGATCATGTGGTCGACAGGTGGTGCAGGGGGTGCCTGCTCAGCTCCCTCGGGCTCAAGCACGTAGGCGGTGGGGATAAGAAGATCCATCGCTGGAATCCAGTCCCCGTGAGCCTGTCCAATGTGTGTCCGATCGGAGCTCGGGAGAACCATGTAATCAGCGCTTAAGGGACCGTGCAACCACACCCAGTGCTGATGACCGTGGGGACGAAGCATCTTCATCCGGGCCATAACATCTATCGAAAGCGCAGTGGGGCCCAGAGTTCGACGCAGGTCGTCAGGTAGGTCCACACCGGTTGATTCGGAGTGAATATTGCATATTTAACCCCCTTATTAGTCCTATTTTGTGCCTATATAATACTTAATTGCTCTCTAATATGTGCGTATTTTGTACACCATTATTTATTAGAGAAATCACATTATTTGGGCACAAAACACGAATTATATTGAGTATTTCTGCATTTTTATATTTTTCTTAGCATCGTCTCGATCTCACGATTCCAACGACTATTTATTTGTATTTTTCTGAGATCTGTGCTAATTTCTATGAATTTTTGAATGCAGAATACCAATTAAATGGGGAAATACGCAAATAAATACGAAAATACGGTGCACGAATCTTGACGCATTGCGCGGCATCCATCGGGACAGCCACGTGGCAAGATCTTGACGGTCTCCGCCTTCATCCAACGGCCGTCGTCGCTTCCGCATTCGAATTCGGAGGTGATGACGCGGCTTCGTGTGATCCGTAGGATTATCATCCAACGGCCGAAAGTAAGCTGCTGCCGCGATACGAATGAGAGCGCCGTGGCCATTAGATCTCGATCCAACGGTCTACGAGCGAGGCGCCTAAATTCAAAAAGGCGGGGCTACGTGGCTCTTCGTGGTCCGTTGATGAGCGATCGAACGGGTGCAGATGATGGCGAAGAAGCGGTCGACGTGGGTTGATTTGGGCGGTAGATGCGTGATCCAACGGCGGAAGAACACCCCGTGTTTTGAATCCAAACTCGCGAGCACGCGAGATCTCGACCGTTTGATCGTTCGATCGAACGGTCCCAGTTCACTCCGAATTGGGTTCGAAGGTTAGAATGCGGATGCGGGCGCAGCACGGTTTTTGAAGTACACGCGTCGCGTCGTGGGGCGATCCCGCATGATCCGACGGTCGTAATTTACGCCGCTCAGTGATGATGGGTTCAGGCGTGAAAACAAAGCGGGTTTCGACCCGTTATACCCTCAAACCCGCAATGCTAATATATAAGCGTATTTTAGGGTTTTTGGGGGAATGCTGGGTATTTTGGGACTTTTGGAGCGGCTACTGTGCGTATTTCTCCAGGGAAAAATTCTGAAAAATTCCAGAGGCTATTCTTCCTATTCTAAAGGATTTTTGGGTTCTAAAGTGGAGATTTGGTGACAATTTCTTGAACTTATACCCCGTATTTGGTGTATTTCATTGTATTTGGCTAGTATAACGATGTATTTGGCTATCAAAACTGATTGTTTTTGCACCATGCGTGGCTAAGATCTTTGTGCTATGGTTGTGAAGTAATTAGGAGTATTTAATTGATGAATTTCATGTCTTTAGCCCTATTTTCATGTCAAAATCACTCGTAACATTGATTTCTACAACGTATTTGTTGGGTATTTGCTTATTGTCGATATTATTTACATCCCGTATGGCTAGGCCTTGACAAGGCTAGCCAATTTATGTTCACTAATCTGAACTTATTATTACTTTTATCGTTTAATGAAATCAATGTTGCTAGTGATGCGTATACGGCCACTTTGACTAGTTTTCATCGTTTCATCTTCCGACGTCTTCGTGCCCTGACCGGACGAAGCGTTGAGTTATAGAAAAGACATGATATTTCAGCGATTATTATCTCCTAATGAAATCACAACCGTAGCACATCCACTTCATATGTGTTGGTGTTGACGTAGTTAGGGTGTCGTGATTATTGATTTCTATATCTTTTCGCCCTAGTTTAATTGTATAATTCTTTGGCACGTTTCTATATGCTTGATCGCCATACTTTCCGACGTTCTCGTGCCCTGACCGGACGAAACGTTGAGTTATAGAAAAGGTATTAATAATCATTGGTTGCACACACCCTAACGAAATCAAACCCAAAACATACTCCCCATACTTGTACCCCTACCAAAGTCACCGTAAATATCGTAGGATTTTCATTTCTTATTCCATACTCTTGATCCTATATCTTTGTGTTCGATAGGTGGTTGGTTAACATCGTATTATTACTCTTTTCAGATTGACGATCGTAGTTTTGCAGGTCAGTTGTCCCGTGGATTCGATACCTGGACTCACCAGAATATTACTTGCACGATCTCCTGCGCTTGGGAGTAGTACTCACAACATTTGAGACGAGGCACCGGTCATAAGGGCCAAAAGGGTGATCAAACCACCGCAACTGATAGGGGAGCGAGTGCTCACCTAAATGATAATGCGGTCTAAAAACCAACTGGCAATGTCGATCTCGACGGCGGGGACCAAATCGTCACTACCCCTATCTAGAACCCTAGGGCGAGTCATCGCATAGAGTATGTAGAGCTCTGGCGTAGACATGGTCCCGGGCTCGTACCTCTCAAGGAAAGTAGTCGCCATAAGGTGCTGTGCAATGCGGAGGCAGGGGTAGAGGATAGCAGATGCCTTGGCCCTACTAGGGTCAAAGCCGAGTGGGGATCCCGTGATCCGTGTCTAGAATGTGTAGGTGTCGAACGACGTGGGTGGGATGTGCGTGGGAGCGTAGGCGCGGTCAGGGACCGGGACGGCGGGCCACTGGAAGAATGCTCTAAGCATGTCAAGAGTGATCTCGCACTCTCGATCCATCAAACGGAATGTGCATCCTCTAGGGGTCCGGTCAATGGAACTGAGGACCTCTAGTGTCGGACGGATGTAAGTATCCACCGACACCGAAAGAAAATCACGCCATCCCACGTTGTCGTACAACGTGAGAAGCCCATCGAGTACCCCTAGGTGGTCTAGGTCGGCTAGGTGTGAAAACCTAGAGGGTACTATCGAGCGATGGAAGATACGCTCGAACCTGGCGCGGTGTGCATCATTTCGAAACGTAATCCCCATCGGCCCAACGGCGGGAGCGGGTAGAGGGACATGATCAGTAGGGATAGGCTGTGTAGGTGGCGGTGGCGGTGGCGGGCTAGGTGGAGTGGATTCCTACCTAGCAGAAGAGGGACCAGGATCATCGGTCCTCTTCCGCTTCGAAGCGGCTCCCTGTGTACGTGGCCTAGTGCGTGGCGGCATGTGTGCCGCGAGACGTGTCCCAACCAAATAAGAAAAGTGACGTGCTAAATGATGGAACGAGTGTACCTGAACACGCCGCGAGAGAAATAAGTAGTGTGTACGAAGAGACGCCTCCACCGCGAAGCTCAATGCGCGTCCAAAAACTCCCCAAAGCTCCCCCAAGCTAGCCTGCAAATCAAACTATCAAATCAGCGAAATATATATGGGGGAGATAGGGGATAATAGATAGATATGGAAATTAATTTGAAATCGGGGTTCACGGGCATACAAATCAAGAGAAATAGGGAGAAACGGGGTTTTGGGGCAAAATGGGGGTGATCGGAGGCGGCGCCGGCGGTGGGGGGGGGTGGTGGCCGGCGGTCGGCAGTCGGCGGGGTGTCGATCACCAGCGAGGGGGTCGCCTCGGGCGATGGCAAGGGTGCAGTGGGCGAGGAGAAATCGCAGCGGCCGAGGAAGCTCAAGCGACAGCGGGCTCGGGCGGAAATTGGGATTTTTGGTATCGAAAACTGCGTCGTGGCGCTTCAGCTTATATAGAAATTTTTACGACTCGGCCAAGTGAAAATGTCACTCGACCGAGTGGCGTAAACGAAAAAATTTCAAAATTCTCCTCGCCACTTACGACTCGGCCGAGTGGCTTTGGTTCACTCGGCCGAAGGGAGAAACTCCACTTGGCCGAGTGGCTCTGCCACTCACAATTCTAGAGCTAGGATGGTATCTGTTTCACTTGGCCGAGTGACAAGTCACTCGCCCGAGTGGCAATTAAAACTAAAACTTACAGAAATTGACAGAGAGTTGGTCTGCAGAAACTTCCCTGTTTGGTGCTCCACTCGATCGAGTGGAGTCTGTGCTCGGCCGAGTGGCATAAGCTACTCGACCGAGTGAAGTGCTGTTTTCTGCATCGGCTCTCCGTTTTCGCTCCAGTCTATGTTTTTCTTCCTCCAGTCTGTTCTTCCTCCTCCTAAGGCCTGAGCGCGTCCCTGAAGCGCTCTTCCTTGCCTCGGTCATCCTCCATATGAGTGGTCTCCCTTTCTCCTTCTACTGTCATGAAATTTAGGACCTGTTGTCACGATTTTTATGGACGTAAGACTCTAAACACTAATAAAAGTCTAAACCAAAAATGAAAATCAAATAAAAACAATGCAAAAACCGTCGGGTTGCCTCCCGACAAGCGCTCGTTTAAGGTCATGAGCTCGACCCCTTTAGATATTCGTTTAGCTCGTGATGTTGGGCGTATATGAGATACGCCCGTCGAACTTGTCGGGAAGGCCGCTTGGATTTGGGTCGTGATGATCATCGGTCTTCCTCGACGCCCCCGCATCATGGGTAATATTGGGGGATAAGTCCCCCAAGCTAGAGCTTGTTCCTATCTTCTTCTTGGTCGGTGACACCGATCTTCCATTCGATGGAGCATTCTTCGGATTCTTGGCCTTTGAGAGCTTGCAAAGCTCTCGTATTCTTGCGACATCAGCGTCGCCTTCATCACCATCCATGGAGCTATCTGGAGGGTCCTCCAACTTCTCTTCATCATTAGAAGCTTGGCCTTCTTCGAAGCCATCGTCATGGAGAGTGCCAATAGAATGGGGGATTGCTTCTTCAATCACTTCATCGAGGAGATCCACATAGTCTAACTCCTCGTGATAGGGCATATGTTTCATGGCATTGGGTATGTGAAGCTCGACTTCTATGTTCCTGACATTCAAGGATAGAGTTCCTTCACGTACGTCGACGATAACACCGGCGGTTGCGAGGAACGGGCGTCCAAGTATGAGCGAAGTGTTGCCCTCTTCCTTGATGTCCATTATGACAAAATCACAAGGCAATCATATCCCTCCCAGAACTTGGAGTGGAATATTCTCTGCGATCACTACCGGCCTAGTAATCCGACCGTCCGCAAGTTTAATTCTCATGTCGGTCGGCTTCAAGCCGGTGACCGTGTTCAATTTCCGGAACATGCTAAGAGGCATAAGGCTCACACTCGCACCCAAGTCAACTAGAGCTTTTTGCAAAGGGACGCATCCTAGTGTGCAATGGATGCGGAAACTCATGGGATCCTTCAATTTCGCCGGCTCCTTCTCCTTCCGGGTAAACCAAGTTCCTTGTTTCGCAAGCATAATTTTTTCCTTCCTTTTCTTTCCCGAAATCATGTCCTTCAAGAACTTCGCATAAGACGGGATCTCAACTATTGCATCTAAGAAAGGAATTTTGAGGCTTACTCCCCTCAAGTATTCTAGGAACTTGGCGAGCCTTTTCTCTATCTTGGCTCTAGCTAGCCGTTGTGAAAACGGCACCGGTGGCATGTAGCGGCGCTCATCAAGTGGCTCCACCACTTTAGAATTTCCTTCTCCAATCGGCTCCTTTTGGCTCTCCTCTTCAATTGCCGGTTCTTTTTCTTCCAAAATGTCCACCGCGGGTTCTTTGTTTTGGGTCATAGCGGGCGTGGTATCCTTCCCGCCCCTTGTTGTAACCTCTACCACCGCATTGATGTGTTCGGTGTTGCTCCATGGATTGGGCTCGGGTTAAACCGGCAATTGTTGGGCGTTCTTGTTAAGCAATGCAAGTTGCTCCCCAAGTTGAGCGACAACGGTATTTAGTGAATCTTGTCTCGCCGTCAACCTAGCATTGATCTTCCTTTGCTCAGCCATGAATTCCTCCACCCTAGCTTCGTGGTCCGATCGTGGTTGAGCTTTAGGTGGCTTGGGAGCTCTCCAACCTTGATTGTAACCGGGCGGTTTATATGGTCCCGCTTGTTGCCTCGGCGAGTAATTTTGTTGCGGTGGACCCCTCGGTTGATACTGAGGTTGTGGTAGTGGAGGCCGAGCTTGAGGAAGTTGTTGTGGTAGGGGGTTCAAAGCACCATCATTGTTTGCATATGAAAAGCCCGAATGGTTTCTAGCGGCCGGGTTGGCCCAATATCCGGAGTTCCCCGCGACATATTGTACTTGTTCCAATGCCCCCTCTCCATGCTCTCCTCCTACATACATGGCTTGAGATTGGTCTTTCCAATCGCTCATATTGCTTATAGGTGTAGATGTAGAGGGTGCTCCATGTGGCTCGGTGATATATTTCTCGAATCTCTCCACTACCTTGTGGAGAGAGTCAAATTTGTTTGAAAGCTTCGCTACGGCCTTGGCCTCATATATACTAGTGGGCTTCAAGGAAGAAGAAGAATGACCTCGCTCATCGCCCCATTGTTGGTTATTAGAGGCCATCTCCTCTAACAAGGCCGTAGCTTCATCCGGGGTCTTCGATAATATGGCTCCATTGGCGGTTGCGTCTATAATTTGCTTTGTTCCCGGTTGGAGTCCATTGTAGAAACTGTGAACAAGCTCCCAATCTTCTATACTGTGATGGGGGCATTGATGCTATAAATCCTTGAAGCGCTCCCATGCCTCATAGAGGGTCTCCTGCGGTCCTTGCTTAAAGGACATGAGAGCACTCCGTATTTTCACCGTCTTGGATGGTGGGTAGAATTTGTCAACGAAGGCGCTAGCCAACTCATCCCAAGTAGTGAATGTTCTTCCGCTTGCGTCCTCAACCAATATAAAGCTTTATCTTTGAGTGTGAAGGGGAAGAGTCGCAGTCGGATCGCATCAACGGAAACTCCCGGCATTTGGAAGGTTGCGCACTTGGACAAGAAAAGCTGGATGTGATAATGCGGATTCTCATGGGAGTTCCCATGAAACGGGTCTTGTTGCATCAATACTACCAATCCCGTCTTTAGCTCAAAATTCTTGTCCGCCGCCAATTCCGGCATGGCGATGGATGATGTGGTGGAAGAAGTCTTAGGCCGAAGCCTATCTCTGATGGATATGATCCTCGCCATACGTGCGACTAGCTCCTCTAGTGTCTCCGCATGGTTCATACAATTGTCCTCCGTAGCGTGCCTTCTCTCGGCTCTGATCCTCCTCACGGTACGTTCGATCTCCGGATCAAATAGTATTTCCTCGGGGTTCGTCGTAGATTTCGTGTACATGCAAAGGAAAACAGAGTTTCAAAGGAATTGTTAGCATGAATAAGGAGTAAAAAGATAAAAGTAATAAAAGAAAAAGAAGACACTAAGTAAAGAGAATAAAACATTGTCGCCTCCCCGGCAACGGCGCCAAAAACTTGATCGATCCAAAATGTAACCCTAGAAAGACCTAGCTATGATGCAAATTACACGGAGATAAATCCCTGGCAACGACGCCAAAAACTTGATCGACGCCCCGGTATGCACGCGCACCCGGGACAGAGCGACTCTTAGTCTTACCGCAAGCGCACGGTGTAGCGGCGAGCGGGTATCGAACTCAGGGAGGAACAATGACAGTGTCTCTTTCCAATCACCTAGCTATCACAATGGTCGAGAATGATTCGGGGTGAAATTGTCACAATCGTTCAAATGTCTATGAAAATATCAATAAAATAAAACACCTAGGGATAGTGAATCCCCGCTACGGACCATATCTCATCGTTGTGATTCGTAGGTTTCATCATTGCTAGACTTGAATCTTAGGTGAACTAGTCGCAACTAAATGTAGAACCAAGCTCACGCTCTCGCGCTATTGCTGGTCTATAGCGAACCTAGGGTATGGCCCAATCTCTTGCAAACCCTAACCTAAGCCGCTAGCGTGAAGAATGACATTATCGTTCAACCGTATCTCGAGCCCACTCTCGTGCAAACTCGACCTACGACCTAGGTTGAGATAGTTCCAACCCAGCCAATCTCTTGCAAACGGATATTGGTGTAGAAACACGATTAAAAATCCTAGCTTTGGCCCAATCTCTTGCAAACCAATTCTAGGGAAGTCCAATCGTAAATCTAAATCGAATTTCTAGGGCTTTCTATCAATTGGGACCCAATCTCTTGCAAATCCCAATCAATATGAATCCCTAGCTATCCGTAATTAATCAATCCCAACCTAACCCTAATCAATTCTAGCAAGAATTTCAACAATTCATCACAATTTAGAAATAGGGTTCATAAGGTTCATCCCTATGCCCTAAGACGATAAAACTACTCACTAATCATCATGCAATTCATGAGAAAATCAATAACAAATCCAGCACAATTCATTGCAATAGAGAAATTATCAACAAAAATAGAGTTTTTGATAAGAAAAGAGACAAACCAATGAGAACCCAATAGCATCCAACAAAAATAACCTTTTAATCTCCAAGAGAAAAGCTAAATCTAATGATCTAAAAAGCTCTCTAAAAAGGCTGCAAAAAGTATCAAAAAGTTCTTCCAAACTACGACAAAAATTGGGTTTAAATACCCCTCAAAATCGCCCAAAACATCGTGACAAAAATGCCCCTGCGCAGCCCAGAAATCGCAGTTTACGCAGCAGGTGGGGCGGCTCACTCGGCCGAGTGACAAATGTCACTCGGCCAAGTGACAAACCCTGTACATTTCCAGTAAGTCGGGGATTTTTGGGGGTCTGTCTTCGGAGGTGACTCGGCCGAGTGGCTTTACTCACTCGGCCAAGGGGCATTCCATGCTCGGCCGAGTGACGACTCTGAAATCGACTGTAAAATTACAGTAAGTCGGCTCCTTCAGTGATTGGATTTTCCCGTGCCACTCGGGCGATGGGATATCCATACTCGGCCGAGTGGATTATCGACACTCGGCCGAGTGCACGCTGATTTTCTTCTGTGGTGCGTGTCCGGTCTGGACAGCCGAGTGGTCTTCTTACTCGGCCGAGTGAGTGCTTCACTCGGCCGAGTGACATGCTGTATATGCCCATTCTTCATCATTTCGTCTCCTCGTCATTCCTACAAGGTTCCTTATTCTTCCACTTGTCTTCCATCGCCGAATAGCCCTTAAAAGAGCCTTGGGTGACACTCCGGAGTGGGTGCAAATCTTCTTGATCTCAAAATCACTCCGAATCGCTCCATATCTCCTGTAATACGACAAAAACAAGAAATCATGAAAAGCATCGCAATATTGTCGAATAATAGTGAAAAACGCGATATGAGCGATCAATGTGGCATGCAAACATGCAGAAAAAGGGTGTAAAACATGGAGTGATCATCAGTCAACTGATGAAGACTTTTTAGTCTCTTGTCTAGTTTTAGGCGCCCGAGAGATGTTCTTCAGTCGTCTAAATGCACAAGTGCGTAAGTTGCATTTTCTCTGCTCTATTCCATCACATGGGATAGTCGCCTGTTGAAGTATATTCAGGCGCCCACTCATTTTTTAGGCGGTTGTGTAGTCTTCTACAATCACCTGTCATGGCTCAGATTATAGCCGTTGGGAATAATATAGCCGTTGATCAGTCGACTGTCCATCCTTCTTCTTTACCTTACCAAACACATATCGAACCTCGCCAATGATGCTTCGGGCGGCACGGATATGTCCATGTCCTATAATTGCTCCGATTCGCTCCAAAGTTCCTGAAAATCCATGATTCTATACGAAACTCGAATATAACGTTAAAAGCGCTATAATATATATAAAAGTGAACTTTGGACGGTGAAAATGATATGAAATGATGCGATAAAAACATATAAAATATGGACACATCGGGTATTATGCTTAATATTTATTCTTAGCATACTTATGATTGTGTGTGGCTTTTCATGATTTTGAAAACTTTTCAAATTATGTTTTTCATGAAAATGGGGACCTTGGGGACTACATTGGCATACATGTATTTGTTGATCCATATATATGTCAACAGGGAGTTAATATGTTAAGTATGTTTAAAATTATTTTAAAACATAGTTTAACTCTCTTTTTGGGTTATGCTTGAGATCTTTATTTCCAATTGGTAATTATGGTTTCAAACTCACCCAATTGATGTTGCCAACATGTTTCATGTTATATCTTGTTTTGGTAATGTCATTTGTATCATGAAGCTTGATCTTTTCATATCTATGCTTTGATACATTTGAGGCCCATGGCTCCAATTATTTTTCCAATTGGTATTGATCCTAGAAATCAACAATTTGACCATTTCTATGACTAGGGGGAGCATGTAATGGTGATTGATACCCACTAAATTGTTACATTTGGTATTATACATCTCTTTATCTCTTGCATGTTGTCACTTTTTAATCGGAATCAATGACAAGAGTCCATTTGTGTTTGTTTGATATCCACCTTTTTGACAATGACAAGGGGAGAGAGACATGGATTATGTAAAGCATACCTTCTAGGGGAGAGAGATATCATACCATTCTTGTGAAAAGTGTTATTTATATATTACAATTGGTTTATGTAATCCATGCTTACTATATGTCACTATTGTTCTTAATTATTTGCAATTGGTTATTTATCAGTTTACAATTGGTGCATATAAGTAGGGGGAGCACATTATCATTGTGCTTTAATTATTTATATTTTACATAATGTGTGTCATCATCAAAAAGGGTGAGATTGTTAGGTATTGGTGTTTTAGACCAATATTGTTTTGATGATTAGCACAACATTATGTTATTGCTAATGACTCTCATGTTTTAGTCTCATGATTATCAAATGTAGAATAGCATGATTTGGAGACTAATAGCTTGGTGCAAGGATGTACATCAAGAGGAGCATAGCCAAAGCTTGGATCTTGATGAAGGGAAGCTCATCAAGAGGTGCCAAAGCTTGGAAGATGATGGGGAGCATCATGGTTGAAGATTAAACTCTAAGAGAAGCAAATGTAATCCATGTAATTTCATTTGCTTACTTTTCTCTTTATGGGTCTAAGATTATTGTAATGCCTTGATAGATGGTCTACTCATACATGCATATGCATATAACCATCTTAGTGAGCCTTAGGATTATCATAGAATCCAACCCAATAGGTTCCTCATGCCATGAACTCCAATTGGAGTCTCTGGCTCTCCAACAGGCGACTTCTGAAGGAATGACAGGCGACTGGATGATTCCAGGCACCCGGCTAGCCTTTTTACAGCCGACTGTTGTGCACAGCTCAAGTCAAATATTTATTGACTCCTTCTTGATCTTTTGGAGTAGGAAACCGAAGTTCATTTGTTAGGCACCTATCTTTCATCAGGTGCCTAGATATTGTTCATCAGTCGTCTGTGTACCAAAGTGCGTAACTTGCATTTTCTGGGCTTCAACCCACTTTGTGAGTCAGTTTATTAATGAAAACTTTTCAGTCGCATGTCTAGTTTAGGCTCCTGAGAGATGTTCTTTAGTCGTCTGAATACATAAGTGCGTAAGTTGCATTTTCTCTGCTCCAGTCCATCACATGGGACAGTTGCCAGCTGAAGTATATTCAGGCGCCCGCTCATTTTTCAGGCGCCTGTGCAGTCTTCTACAGTCGCCTGTCCTGGCTCAGATTATAGCCTTTGGGAATAATATAGTCGTTGATCAGTCGACTGTCCATCCTTCATCAGTCGCTTGTCGTTGCCATAAAATCCCAGATTCTAGCCATTACGAAATTTTGTCCTTGGCCTCTAGCTTGGGTTTTATGGGGTTTTAGTGGCTTCTTTTAAATAGGAATGAGCTTAGTTCATTTAGAACACTTATAACTATTTAATATCTTAGTGAATCAATTAAGTCACTCCTAATCTCTCATTTCCCTCTCATTAAAGCTCTAATCTCTTCATGCATTGAAGCTTAGTTCAAGGGAAATCCTCTAAGTGAAATCAAGCTCATCTCATCACTTGGAGATCCTCTTCTATGCCTTCATATTCAGTAAGTTCATCTCAAGGCATAGGTAAGAGTAATTTGTTTCATTTGTTTTCTTGAAACCCTAGCTTTCTTTGTGAGAGCTAGTTATTCTCTTTATGAGATTTTAACCCTTGTATTGGGTTGGTTGAGTACTCTCTTTGTGAGAGTTAAAGTCTTTCTGTGAGAGAGCAAGGATTTCTCTTTGTGCGAATTCAAATCCTCTGTGTGAGGTTCTCTATATGAGATTGTATTCACTACCTTGTGTAGAATCATAGTGGACATTTGTGTTGCTGGATTTACCCAAGTTGGGGAACCAGGGTAAAACTCTTGTGTAAGCGTTTGCATTGATTGTATGAATTATTCCCCTCTTGCATTTATAATTCCGCATTTGCAAGTTTATTTTTTAATTACTCAATTATTGCCATTACTTTATTCTCAGCCCCTCTAGAGTGTTTATTGTTAGTATTGCAAGGTATAGACGGTCCTTACAAGACATACACACAACAAGAGCATGTGAGGATGATCATCGTGTTAATGACCTCAAAATGGAAAAGAAGTGTAAGGTCTTTGCTTATGAGGAAAACACTAGAATGGGGGTTGAATAGTGTTTATGCAATTTTAAATGATAATTACACAAAATTAAATTCCTAACCAACAATAAATGCAGAATGAAAATAAACCCTAAAATGAAACAATGCAAATGCAAGGAGGTTTCAAGGGTTCGGATTACCCAAGTCACTTCCCGACTTGTTCCTGGTAATCCTACGTCCCTTCCACCCAGATACCACCGGATACTCAAGTTAGAACCATAACTTGAGGTTTCCATAAAAGCCCACTTGTAGCAACCATATAAGTGAAATCGAAATACACTCGATGTCATTGACTTCTACAACTTGGGAGCAAGCAAACCACTCTCACAACCTGAGAGTAAATCAAATAACGAAAGTTATGAAATATGAAATAAACAACACGTACAATCACATATGCCTTGAAGTAGAACTTGAAAGAGAGTGTGTTGTGTGTTGAATGACTTCTTGGAAGAGAGGAAAGCCATTTCTCTTGACTGCACCAAATGCCTAGAAGATTTCTCTTTGGTTCTAAGTTGGAGAGCAGGAGATTAAAAGATAAGAATTCTAGGGCTTTGAGATTTTGAGAGCTTGAAGATGAAAGATTAGGGTTTTAATAGAATTGATGAGTAAGTGAGTAACCTCTCAATGGAACAGTAGAGGCTGCCTTTATAGTTTCCCCAAAGCCCTCAAAGTAAATACACAAAACCCCCTTTGAAATCCGTTGAAAAACAGCCAATGGATAGAATTTGCACACACAACAGTTGACTGTTGAACAAAACACAGTCGGCTGCTGCATTGTGTCAGAGGGTAGGTGAGAATTCAAACGGTAACTTACCACGTGGACAGTCGACCGATGAAGAGAAGACGGTCGACTGTTAAACCAACAGGCGACTGTAAATCTTTCTACAAGCGATAGGCCGCAAGATGAATAAGCTTAGAAATTTTCAAAAAATACTGGGAAGACAGGACAGGCGACTGGTGAAGCATTTACAGGTGACAGTTCCATGGACAGGCGACTGTAAATACAACATCAGTCGACTGTCACAAACCCTAACATTTTCCAGAGAGTTGAGTCTGCAGAGTAGTTCAAAGACAGACGACTGTTGAAGCATTGACAGTCGACTGTGCCATTAGACAGTCGACTGTAAATACAACAGCATTCGATTGGCACTAGAATGATAAACATTCCAGAGAGCAAGTTCTACAGAAGACTCATGGACATGCAAATGTTGAAACATTTACAGTCGACTGTGCCTTGTACAGGCAACTGTAAATACTACACCAGTCGACTGGCCATATGATAAGGAATGATCCTTGGGCTGAAGATAGACATGCGACTGTTTCACAAATTACAGGCAACTGTCTCTTGGACATGCGACTGTAAAAAGTACATCAGACGCATGAAAGAGTTAAAGCTTAGAAAGCCCAGAAATTCATTGGTCAAGTATGTGCATAACAGGCGACTGTAGAACAAAACACAATCGACTGATTTTAGACATGCGACTGTAAAATGTTTAGCAGTCGACTGTTGAGTTCACAACATGCACAATCTTGAGAAATGTGAATTGGAGTCAAAGGAAAAGCGATCTAATGATTTCCTATGACTCAAATGAAGATGTGTGTGTGCTCCAACATAGTTCTACTTCTAAGCTACATACTAAAAGAGAAAAAGAAGATTACATTATGTAGAACTCTCTCTTCTATCCAAAGTACGAGCTTGAAGTCTTCAAGGAGCTTCATTCACCATCTTTGATCATCCAATCCACTTTTCTTACTTTCATTGATCTTTGAGTGTCATCCATTGCTAATTGATCTTCATGATATGCTTAGGAAATGGATTAACTACAAATTGGGGATTAGTCACAAGTATTTATGTTTGCTCATCATTAACACCAAGTAGGGAGAAGTCCAATACTCAACATTCTCCCCCCTTTTGATGATGACAAACAAACATAAACAAAAAGATAAATAATTGTGCTTATAAAAAACTTACTCCCCATACATAAATGCCAATCAAGTTAGTAATGAATATAAGGGTATCTATTGATCAAATGAAGCAATCATGTAAGATATGAATGAATGTAATGATTTTCTTGAAATCTGGGAATCTAGGATTTTATAATCGAACTTCATAATATCTTACTCCCCCTGAATTAGATTCAAGTTTAGAATTAGAATTTATGTAACTCGTAATTATGATCCTGTTTATTTCTCTCCCCCCATGGCATTATCCAAAAGGTGGGAGTAGAATAACAACAACAATCGTGCTAAATAAGTTTTAAAACCATAATGAGAGTATAAAGATAGGATGTATAATCAATTTGATGCCAACATATAATCGAAGGAAAACTAATCAACGAAAGGGGCATCTCATTGACGTACATACCAAAAACTCATAAAACACAAGAAAACTTAGTTGATTAAAGGAACGAAAAATCCAATATCAACATTTCAATCCAAATGCGAAAAGCATCACACAATACATCATGAAAATGATATAGCATACAAAGAGACAATTTCACAATATTCACACAATTAACATATAACAATGAGACAATGTGTGAAGTAACATAAAAGAAACGTCATATATATATATATATATCTATTATACATTTGACAGCGATTTTTGAATCCTAGGGCTGACTAGGACAAGCTGACTAGGACAAACTGGTTGATAAAAGATGGCCAGGATTTAATCCTGATGAATCAATGGTTGGGATGAAGTTTTGACAAAATTTTAGACGGGAAAAATTTGAATTTTGGGGGACAAAATCATTGGAATCTGCTTCGTCTTGGAAGTTGGAACGCACCAAACGCAATAATTCTTTCATCTTCTTGCAACCTGCAAGAAGCCCAAATGGGCACAGTTCATATATTGAAACAACACACCAAGAACCGAGAAGAATTAATTTAAATACCCTAAAAAGAGGGGGAGAGAGGGAGAAGAAACAACCCACCAAGCTTACAAATGGTGGTAAGAATTGTTTTCTCAACCGTGCTTAGATCGTCGGCTTTCTACTGATCCGACCTGTTCGTCTTCCTCCTCCTCTATTCCATGTAATTTGTCAGTATCTGCCTGGGCGTCTTATGCCTTTACTGCTATGCCCGCCAGCTGTTCGACAGGTGTTCCCTTCATTTTCTCTCCGAATTATTTCTGATTTTATTTTGTTTGACAATGAATGATATCAATCTGTTATTCCATTTTGCTAATGAATAACAAAACACTTGCAGATCGCTTGATGGTCAAGTTCAAGTTATTTGGATTGTGCTCCTTTTAGTACATTTATATTTCAAAGAAAAAAATAACCCACTAAAAATTACAAATGTTGTAACTGATATTAAAGGAAAATTATTCATATGCTACTCAATGCAACTCAAGTTGAATTCAAAAAAATAAATATTGAGCAGTCACGACATAGAGGTTCTAATTATCTCAACTACATTACATCCTTGGGATTCACCAAATGGAGCAAGTATGAAAGGGAGAGCAAGATATCAATCCGTGAGATGATCCGTATGTGTTTTGTCATCTTCCATTGGTCATTTTTCGTCACTCGGGTAATGCGCTATTTTTTTTCCTCATTTTTCTTAATTCAAGTCATTTTCCTCATTTTTCCTCATTTTTTGTCACTCGCGTCTCGGAATTGTTGTAGAGCATATGCACAGCGGTAATTTTGGAACAGAGGCTAGCAGTCGTCATGGCTCTGCACCTCAACCCCATTCGTTCAATCCCCCCTCAAATTCTTCGGATTGACTCCGACCCTCCGAATTCTCCCGCCCAAATTCGTTCCATTATCATCCAAATTTGCAAATTTTGGGTTTCGTCTCCAGGGCGGAGGCGGCGGCGAGCGGAGGAGAACCATGGCTGGTCCGATGACGATGAATGAGAAGATCGATCTCACGGAGGTGGAGGAGAAGATATTCAAACGATTGCATGATGTGTTGAAGCACTTCGAGTTGGATACTCAGCTTCGACTCGCAGGCGGTTGGATCCATGATAAAGTCATATTTTAAATGGAATGCAATTCTCAAATGTAAAAAATGTATCCAGGTTTGAGGTGCCATTTTTTTTGGAAGTTTTTAAATATGACATTTGGATTAACAACCATATTTTATCACATCATTTTTCTCCATTTTATGGAGTTTGAATGTCGCACATTTGGATATGGATGGTTCTTTGTGCCTGCTAGGCTTGCTTTTGGTAGACTTGCTCGGACTTTTCAGATATGATAAGTTCACATTAAATACATAAAAATATGCTCAAAGTTTAGTCGAGCGACTGGTAACCTTTCAACAATATATAAGTAGCAGTGGGAATGTCACGACCTGCTTCCCTAAAATGGAGGCGAGACGTGAAAAGGTCCGCACGGGAGTGGAGCGGTGAAGCCCCAAACCCGATAAGCGTCAATTTAGTATAAGCAGGTCCCTGTAATTGCAATCGAAACAACAACAACAATAATAATAGTATGAGACGGATATGAAATACCAATCCCAAAGTTTGTCCACAAAGTATCCAACATCACAGGAAAGCCACCAGGCTATAGGAAAGAGTCTAAGGGCCCAGAACTAGGCCAAACAAAAGCAACGACATAAATAAGTATAGGTGCCACGCACCGATAACAAAACAACTGTCTAACAAAATAAAACACAACGGAGACACTAGGACTGGTCCCCAGTGTCCACGTACTCCCCGTCCAACACGGGCTCAAGCTCGGCGTCCGCAAACACCTCACCCTCAGCTGGCAACTCAGGCTCAAGGTCTAACATACGTCACCCAAAAGAGAGAGGGGCACATGTCAGCAAGTCTAAAAAGACTTGGGCAAGGAAACTGAAAGTGACTAACAGCCTAGCATTTAATTGTTAAACAATGGCATGACAGTTGAATATGATGCAACAGTTTGAAAGAGTAACAAGCATGCACGGTGTAGCAAAAGCTACCAATTCACTAATCACTAATCACTAATCACTTATCACTTATCACGTATCACTTATCACTTATCACTTATCACTTAACACTTAGTGCATAGAGAGTCCACTTACTGGCCAGCTCGTTTATCTCTATCACTATCAACACTGAAACACTAGAGATTTCACCTGCTGGCCGGAGTGGCTGATCAAGCCACTCGGGCTCAGTCCGCTTATCTCTTACCCCACCCACATGTGACGAGCGTTGGGGTTTCCAACTCATTATGCTCGCTTCTGGTCACGAGCCAGGAAAATAAGTGTGTGTTGACATTCGAGCGTTGGGGTTTCCAACTACAGGGCTCGCTTCTGGAACACGAGCCAGGAAACATGGGATTGTAGCGTGTGCTACGCAATCACGATAAATAATCACTATGCAATGCTATGAACAGATAATTGCGTACCGTTAATGGAATTTAAACGTGACAGGCAAAATGCAATGATATGAACATATTCGCGTACCGTTAATTTAAAGTAAATGTGACATATGAGCATGATGAGGGTGACGGACCAAGCTTCGTTGTCAAGCTAGGTCAATGGCGTCTAAACGGCTATCCTTTCACCGTTTAGTCTCTTTTACGCTAAAGCAAGGGAAATGGCCTAAGACATGGCCTAAACCAAGAGATGCAAGTTTCACTTGCCTATCACCGGGGATGACGGTTACGAAGGTTCGTTACCACGGATGCTAGCTTACGGGGAATCGCTGTTATGGGGAACAATCATCAAAACACAAGTATTTTATTAGGGTTTCATAAAAATTACAATAGGATAAGAAAACAACGGTAGATCGATTTCTTACCGAGAGGTGGCGGAAGAAACACTCCGGGGAACCCTAGGATCAGATCTGGAAGCAAATGGAGAAGTTTGGGGAAACTAGGGTTTTGGGGGATTTGGGAATTTTGATGGATGAGGGTGAGATTTTGGGGAAGATGAGGGGTAGAAAGAGTGGATGGATGGATTGGATGATGGATTTAGGGCTTGGAATGGAGAAATGAAGCTTGGAGGGAGATGGGGGCTGAAGGGGGAAGTTTTTAGGGTTTGGGGTCGTGTTGGAGAAGAAGAAGTCGTTTGGGTTGGGTATAAATAGGTTGGGCTGGCGGCTGCCCAGAAATTAGGGTTTAACACTGGTTAGTCGGTCAAAGAGCAACCACTGACCGACTAGTTGGCAACTAGTCGGTCGGTCGATCAACGCAGACCGACTAAGTGCAAACAGTAACTCATGAACGAAAATAGGATTCTAGAGTTAGTCGGTCCATGAACAAGTACTGACCGACTAGTTTGGCATCTAGTCGGTCGATGAACGTTCTTAGACCGACTAAGAGTAAACAGTAACTGATACAAATATAATATGATGAGTTAGTCGGTTCAAGAAGCATTGCTGACCGACTAGTTTGCAACCTAGTCGGTCAACCAACGTTCTTAGACCGACTAACGATAAACAGTAACTCCTGAGAAATTTAGAAAGCTAACTAGTCGGTCCAAGAAGGATTGCCGACCGACTGGATCGTCTTCTAGTCGGTCGGTGGCCCTTCTTACATCGGCTAATGAGCACAGAAAAGTTCCGATACGGAGCGCGGGGCCCCGGGATCGATTCCTAAGACTCCTAGGCTTGATCTAATAGTTAGATACGACCGTTATGAAGTCCGTCACGAGTGACATACTTCGAAATCGACAATCCTAAGGAAGAATCGAGAAAATACGACGAATCGATCGAAAATGAAAACTACGGAGACGAAAACCACACAAGAGGAGAAAATCCACCAAAACATATATTATATTATATTAAATCCAGATACATGAAAAGCAGTCGTTACATCCTCCCCAACTTAAGAAAAATTCCGTCCTCGGAATTTCCAAAAACTCACGAGTCCGAAAACAAAAGTTGGAAACGCTCTCGCATCTCATCCTCATTCTCCCAAGTAGACTCTCCAGGTGAGCCGTGTCGCCACATCACCCTTACAAGATTGACAATCTTGTTCCGAAGCGATTTCTGACACCTGTCCAGAATCTGCACTGGATGCTGGTCATACGTCATATCGGGGCGAACGGTAATCTCCGAAAAATCTACCGCATGAGACGGATCGCTAATGTATCGACGAAGCTGCGACACATGGAAAACATCGTGAACCCCTTCCAAAGACGGCGGCAAGGCCAAGCGATAAGCTACCTCGCCAACCCTCTCCAAAACGTCAAACGGTCCAATGTATCGCGGGCTCAACTTCCCACGCTTCCCAAAACGAATCACACCACGATTCGGGGAAATCTTCAAGAACACATGGTCGCCTGGCTGAAACTCCAAAGGACGACGTTTAGCATCCGCCCAATGCTTAAAACGGTCCTGAGCAATTCTCAACCTCTCCCGAATATTCCTGACGATGTCCACGGCCTCCACGATCATCTCAGGTCCCAACAACTCCCGATCACCAACGTCATCCCAACTCAATGGCGATCGAAATTTCCTCCCATAAAGAGCGGCGAATGGCGCCATGCCAATACTCGCCTGGAAGCTGTTGTTGTAAGAGAACTCCACCAAATGTAGATGGTCCTCCCACGAACCCTTGAAATCCAACATGCACGCCCTCAGCATGTCTTCCAAAATCTGAATCGTCCTCTCGGACTGGCCATCCGTCTGCGGATGGTACGCCGTGCTGAAACTCAGACGCGTACCCAGGCTCTTCTGCAAACTCTGCCAAAACTGAGATGTGAACCTCGTGTCTCTGTCCGACACGATACTCACGGGGACTCCATGAAGTCGCACAACCTCCTCCATATATCTCCTTGCTAGCGCCTCAGTGGACTGTCCCACTCGGAACGGAATAAAATGCGCAGATTTGGTCAACCGATCTACGATCACCCAAATCGCGTCATTCTGCTTCGGACTCCGAGGTAGTCCAGTCACGAAATCCATAGTGATGTGCTGCCACTTCCACTCCGGAATCGGAAGCGGTTGTAGCAACCCGGCCGAACGCTGATGCTCCGCCTTCACTTGCTGGCAAACCAAGCACTTGGCTACACTCCGAGCCACGCTCCTCTTCATACCATGCCACCAATAATTCAGACGAAGATCCTGGTACATCTTGGTGCCACCAGGATGCACAGAATACGGCGAACTGTGTGCCTCCACCATCAACTCCTCTCTAATATCCCCAGCTGGCACACACAACCTGGCTCCGAACCTCAACGAGCCATCCTCATGAATCAAAAAGTCAGTCCGCAGACCGGCTTCCACCTGCTCCCGAATCCTTACCAGCTTCGGATCCTCAGCCTGGCCAGCCTTAATCCGATCCACGATCGTCGACTGTACCTGCATGTACATCAACGAAGAAGCCTCCCCAGGAAGAACAATCTCCACACCAGACTCGTAAAAATCCTGCTGCAATCTCCACTGCGAGGTCAAAATCATCACCGCTGGAAGCCTACTCAAAGCATCTGGAACCACATTCACCTTGCCAGGGTGATACTGCAAATCAATCTCATAATCCGCCATAAGCTCCAACCATCGACGCTGTCACATGTTGAGCTCCTTCTGCGTGAAAATATACTTCAAGCTTTTGTGATCGGTGAAAATCTTCACTTTCTCACTCAGCAAGAAGTGCCTCCAAATCTTAAGAGCAAACACAACGGCAGCCAACTCCAAATCATGCGTCGGATAATTCTTCTCATGAACTTTGAGCTGACGAGACGCATACGCCACAACATGCCCGTGCTGATGCAACACACAACCGAGACCCTTGCCAGAAGCATCGCAAAAGATCTCAAATCCACCGCTGTGATCAGGCACAACAAGAATAGGGGCAGTCGTCAACCTCTCCTTCAGAACACCAAAAGCACCCTCACAATCACCCGACCAAACATAAGCAACATCCTTCCGCGTCAACCTGGTCATCGGCTCAGCAATACGGGAAAAGTCCTTAATGAATCGCCGATAGTAACCAGCAAGTCCAAGGAAACTCCGGATCTCAGACGCTGACGACGGAACAGGCCACTCCCTGATGGCCCGAATCTTCTCGGGATCCACTGAAATACCATCTCCAGTCACCACATGCCCGAGAAAAGCAACTCTATCCAGCCAAAACTCGCACTTCGAAAACTTAGCATACAACCGATGCTTCCTCAAAATCTCCAATACCGCCCTCAAGTGCGAGGCATGCTCTTCCTCCGACTTCGAATAGATCAGAATGTCGTCGATGAAGATAACGACAAACTTATCCAAAAAGTCGTAGAAAATCAGGTTCATCAGATTCATGAAAACTGCGGGTGCGTTAGTTACACCGAAAGGCATAACCACAAACTCATAGTGTCCATACTTCGTCCTGAACGCTGTCTTCGGAACATCATCCTTCTTCACCTTCAACTGATGGTAACCACTCCTCAAATCCAATTTAGAAAACACCCTCGAACCTCCAAGCTGATCAAAAATATCATCGATGCAAGGCAACGCGTATTTATTCTTAACGGTCACCGCATTCAAGTCCCGATAATCCACGCACATGCGACGCAAACCATCCTTCTTCTTAACCAGCAACACCGGTGATCCCCACGGAGACCCACTAGGATTAATATAACCCTTCAGCAACAGCTCATCCAACTGCTTCCGCAACTCTTCCAACTCAGCAGGTGCCATACGATACGGCGCCTTCGAAATCGGCTGCGCACCTGGAACAAGATCGATAAAAAATTCCAAAGCTCGATCAGGCGGCAAACCAGACATCTCCTCGGGGAAGACGTCGCCAAAATCTCGCACCACAGCTGGCCACTCCAGCTCCATCTGCATAGCCACAGCCTCCACCGGCCTGGCCCGAAATCTGACAGGACCAAGCGAACTGCTACCACGACTGAACTCGAACACTGGATGTCCGGGAATCTCGAACACCACCTTCTTTCTCCTGCAGTCGATCGTAGCATAGAAGCTCGCAAGCCAATCCATCCCAAGGACCGCATCATAGTTGGTGATGTTGTGGACAATAAAATCAGCATAAAGCTCATGTCCACAAACCACCATAAAGCAAGGACTGCACCCACGATGCACCGTGACTACTCCATTACCTGTGACGATATTCCAACTCTTGGAGAGAGGGGACGTCGACATGGAATGCTTCCCCACGAAGCTCTGGGCCAAAATGCACATGGACGCACCTGAGTCAAAGAGGACTCGGGCAGGGAACGTGCAAACCAAAATCACACCTAACAAACAGTCTAATCGATCAAATCTTATTCTAGCAACACCATACACAAGCTCTCACATAATTTAACAATCAAATAATTAAAGAAGGAACAATCCAGATCGAAAGTTACCTGCAATGACCTCATCCATGGCCAAAACCTCCTCCTCAGTCATCAGAAATGCCTGCCTCCTCGGCGGAGCGGCCTGCCGAAAAGCCTGCCCCTGCGGAACGAGGGGCACCCCACGACCAGCGGGCACCGGGGCTCTCTGCTGCAACGGCGGGGCAGCAATAGGTGTCCTCTAAGGTTGCCTCAACCTCGGGCACTCCCGGATAGCATGGGCAGGATCTCCACAGATAATACATTGCCCCAAGAACTTCCTACATGATTCCTTGACATGGCCCTCCTTGCCACAAAAATGGCAAGTCCTCCAAACAGGCCCTCCTGGCCTCTTAAACTGAACAGGTGGGTTCGGCCTGAATCCGGGCCTAACCACAGCTCTCGCCTTGTCACGACCCGCTTCCCTAAAATGGAGGCGAGTACGTGAGAAGGTCCGCACGAGAGTGGAGCTGTGAAGCCCCAAACCCGATAAGCGTCCACAATACAAAAACAGGTCCCTGTAACCACAACAGAATAGCAATAATAACGCAAGCAGAGACTGAAATAAAATTCAGATCTCACAAATATTGTCCAGCATCACAAATAAGTTCAACATCCAGAAAAGCCACCAGGCTAAAAGAAAAGAGTCTAAAGGCCCAGAACAAGGCCAACAAAAGAAACGACAACAACAAAGCAAAGTATAGGTGCCACGCACCGATAACAAAACAACTGTCTAACAAAAGTAAAACACACGAAGACACTAGGACTGGTCCCCAGTGTCCGCGTACTCCCCGTCAAACACGAGCTCAGGCTCGGCGTCAGCGAACACCTCGTCCTCAACGAGGTACTCGGGCTCGGGATCTAACATGTGTCACCCAAAAGAGTAAAGGGGCACATGTCAGCAAGTCTAAAAGACTTGGGCAAGGAAACTGAAAGTAAGGCAACTAGCAACCTAGCAGTTTAGTATGCATGACATGGCAGTTATAACATGAGTGCACAATTTAAAACATGGCAAGACAGTTTGTACAAGAGAACAATCATCGGGACAAGACAAGACAAGACAAGACAAGAGTAGCCACGCTACTATCAATCTCAATCAATTCACATTGTTGGTGTTTACGCCCTTCGCTGAATGGTAAACATTCAGACCGATCGGCACTAAACACGATTCACATTTCACGGTTGTTTTGTAGATGTTTGCGCCCTTCGTTGAATGGCTAGCATGTCAGTCCGATCGGCCCCAAACACTACCCCACCCCAAAGAGTTTACGCCTTACAACTGCAGTTGTTGATCAAACAGACTCCCAGTTGAATGGCCGCTTAACCCTCACCCCATCCCGCACTAAACAAGCCAGGGTCCCTGAACATGAGCCCAGCAAGTGAGCCAGGGTTGCCCCACACGGGAGCTTGTTTCTTAGTTCACAATTCAATATCGAGCGTTGGGGTTTCCAACTACAGGGCTCGCTTCTGGAACACGAGCCAGGTAACACAAGTAGTGTAGCAAAGCTACGCAATCACGGGATCACCAAAACAATGCAATGACATGACATTTAATTTGCGTACCGTTAATGGAAAGTAAACATGACATGGTATTTGTGCAACATGCTAAATGTCGGAATTAGCTTCGTTGTCAAGCTAATTCCCCAATTTGCGCCTAGGCGAGTATCATTTCGTCGCCTAGCCTCTTTTACGCCTATAACAAGAAAATGGCCTAAAACATGGCCTAAACCCTAAGTGGCAAGTTTCACTTGCCTAGCACCGGGGATTGACGATCACTTCGACACACGGACGTTATCTACGGGGGAAATCGCTGTTATGGGGAAAACAAACACCAAACACATGAAATTAATTAGGGTTTCACCAAAATTATAAATAAGTTATAAAAACAACGATAGATCGATTTCTTACCGAGAGGAGACGGAAGGAACACTCCGGGGAACCCTAGGATCAGATCTGGAAGCGAATGGAGAAGTTTGGGGAAACTAGGGTTTTGGGGGATTTGGGGATTTTGATGGGTTTTGATGGAGATTTGGGGAAGATGAGGGGTAGATGGAGTGAATGGATGGATTGGATGATGATTCTAGGGCTTGGAATGGAGAAATGGAGCTTGGAGGAAGATGGGGGCTGAAGGGGGAAGTTTTTAGGGTTTTGGGTCGTGTTGGAGAAGAAGAAGTCGAATGGGTTGGGTTTAAATAGGCTAGGCTGGCGGCTGCCCAGAAATTAGGGTTTTAACACTGGTTAGTCGGTCAAAGAGCAACCACTGACCGACTAGTTTGGCAACTAGTCGGTCGGTCGACCAACGCAGACCGACTAAGTGTAAACAGTAACTCCTGAACGAAAATAGGATTCTAGAGTTAGTCGGTCCATGAACAAATACTGACCGACTAGTTTGGAATCTAGTCGGTCGATGAACGTTCTTAGACCGACTAAGAGTAAACAGTAACTGATACAAAAATAATATGATGAGTTAGTCGGTTCAAGAAGCATTGCTGGCCGACTAGTTTGCAACCTAGTCGGTCAACCAACGTTCTTAGACCGACTAACGATAAACAGTAACTCCTAAGAAATTTAGAAAGCTAACTAGTCGGTCCAAGAAGGATTGCCGACCGACTGGATCGTCATCTAGTCGGTCGGTGGCCCTTCTTACACCGGCTAATGAGCACAGAAAGTACCGATACGGAGCGCGAGACCCCGGGATCGATTCCTAAGACTCCTAGGCTTGATCTAATAGTTAGATACGACCGTTATGAAGTCCGTCACGAGTGACTTACTTCGAAATCGACAATCCTAAGGAAGAAGCGAGAAAATACGACGAATCGATCGAAAATGAAATCTACGGAGACGAAAACCACACAAGAGGAGAAAATCCACCAAAACATATATTATATATATATAATCCAGATACATGAAAAGCAGTCGTTACACGCCTGCTCCACAGGCCTCCTCACAGCACCAACAACAACCCCTTCCTCTGGTTCACGAGCAGCTCCTGCCTCTTGGCTGCTACTAGAACCTTCTGATAAGATTCCCGATCAGAAGAGGTCACAAAGCTCTGGAGCTCTGAAGCAAGCCCCTGCAGGAACCTCTGAGCTCTCTCCTCAGCGTCCTGCACCATCTTTGGTGCAAACCGACTAAGCCTCATGAACTCCTGGTGGTACATGTCCACCGACGAGTTCCCCTGCTTCAGATCGATAAAACGCTGCAGCATCTCTTCCCTGGCAGCCTTCGGGAAGAACTCACCATCAAATCTGGCCTTGAAGGTAGCCCAGACGATCGGCTCTACCAACATCTTCTCTTCAGCATCCCACCAATTCCTGGCGTTATCCTTCAGCTGGCGCTTCGCCAAGTCAACCCAACTTACTTCGTTGACCTTGGACATCTTCAGGTTGTCCTCGATATTCCTCATCCATTCATCAGCAGCTAGTGGACTTTCGGTTCCATCAAAATACGTAGGACCCAGCTCTCGGAACTGCTTCACCCCGGGCTCAGGGCGAGGGGCCTCCACCACCCGAGCAGCCCGAGTCACCGGAGCATTCTGCACCTGCAGAAGCACACCCTGCTGAACTTGCATCATCTGCAACATCATCCGCATCATCTCTCCATTAGTGGGCTCTCACTCAGGCTCCTCGTCATGAGGGGGCGCACCACTACCACCACCACGGGTGATTCGCCTTCCTGCCATCTAATGACGCAGAAAACGAAACAATTAGACTCACAGCTTAGGGCTCAGATGTCGAACTTATTTGTTGGACATTCTTGCATTATTATTGTTATCCCGATAATCGCAATTACAGAGTCGACCTGCATGGGCCACCACTAAAACCTGTCACGACCCGCTTCCCTAAAATGGAGGCGAGACGTGAAAAGGTCCGCACGGGAGTGGAGCGGTGAAGCCCCAAACCCGATAAGCGTCAATTTAGTATAAGCAGGTCCCTGTAATTGCAATCGAAACAACAACAACAATAATAATAGTATGAGACGGATATGAAATACCAATCCCAAAGTTTGTCCACAAAGTATCCAACATCACAGGAAAGCCACCAGGCTATAGGAAAGAGTCTAAGGGCCCAGAACAAGGCCAAACAAAAGCAACGACATAAATAAGTATAGGTGCCACGCACCGATAACAAAACAACTGTCTAACAAAATAAAACACAACGGAGACACTAGGACTGGTCCCCAGTGTCCACGTACTCCCCGTCCAACACGGGCTCAAGCTCGGCGTCCGCAAACACCTCACCCTCAGCTGGCAACTCAGGCTCAAGGTCTAACATACGTCACCCAAAAGAGAGAGGGGCACATGTCAACAAGTCTAAAAAGACTTGGGCAAGGAAACTGAAAGTGACTAACAGCCTAGCATTTAATTGTTAAACAATGGCATGACAGTTGAATATGATGCAACAGTTTGAAAGAGTAACAAGCATGCACGGTGTAGCAAAAGCTACCAATTCACTAATCACTAATCACTTATCACTTATCACTTATCACGTATCACGTATCACTTATCACTTATCACTTATCACTTAACACTTAGTGCATAGAGAGTCCACTTACTGGCCAGCTCGTTTATCTCTATCACTATCAACACTGAAACACTAGAGATTTCACCTGCTGGCCGGAGTGGCTGATCAAGCCACTCGGGCTCAGTCCGCTTATCTCTTACCCCACCCACATGTGATGAGCGTTGGGGTTTCCAACTCATTATGCTCGCTTCTGGTCACGAGCCAGGAAAATAAGTGTGTGTTGACATTCGAGCGTTGGGGTTTCCAACTACAGGGCTCGCTTCTGGAACACGAGCCAGGAAACATGGGATTGTAGCGTGTGCTACGCAATCACGATAAATAATCACTATGCAATGCTATGAACAGATAATTGCGTACCGTTAATGGAATTTAAACGTGACAGGCAAAATGCAATGATATGAACATATTCGCGTACCGTTAATTTAAAGTAAATGTGACATATGAGCATGATGAGGGTGGCGGACCAAGCTTCGTTGTCAAGCTAGGTCAATGGCGTCTAAACGGCTATCCTTTCACCGTTTAGTCTCTTTTACGCTAAAGCAAGGGAAATGGCCTAAGACATGGCCTAAACCAAGAGATGCAAGTTTCACTTGCCTATCACCGGGGATGACGGTTACGAAGGTTCGTTACCGCGGATGCTAGCTTACGGGGAATCGCTGTTATGGGGAACAATCATCAAAACACAAGTATTTTATTAGGGTTTCATAAAAATTACAATAGGATAAGAAAACAACGGTAGATCGATTTCTTACCGAGAGGTGGCGGAAGAAACACTCCGGGGAACCCTAGGATCAGATCTGGAAGCAAATGGAGAAGTTTGGGGAAACTAGGGTTTTGGGGGATTTGGGGATTTTGATGGATGAGGGTGAGATTTTGGGGAAGATGAGGGGTAGAAAGAGTGGATGGATGGATTGGATGATGGATTTAGGGCTTGGAATGGAGAAATGAAGCTTGGAGGGAGATGGGGGCTGAAGGGGGAAGTTTTTAGGGTTTTGGGTCGTGTTGGAGAAGAAGAAGTCGTTTGGGTTGGGTATAAATATGTTGGGCTGGCGGCTGCCCAGAAATTAGGGTTTTAACACTGGTTAGTCGGTCAAAGAGCAACCACTGACCGACTAGTTTGGCAACTAGTCGGTCGGTCGATCAACGCAGACCGACTAAGTGCAAACAGTAACTCCTGAACGAAAATAGGATTCTAGAGTTAGTCGGTCCATGAACAAGTACTGACCGACTAGTTTGGCATCTAGTCGGTCGATGAACGTTCTTAGACCGACTAAGAGTAAACAGTAACTGATACAAAAATAATATGATGAGTTAGTCGGTTCAAGAAGCATTGCTGACCGACTAGTTTGCAACCTAGTCGGTCAACCAACGTTCTTAGACCGACTAACGATAAACAGTAACTCCTGAGAAATTTAGAAAGCTAACTAGTCGGTCCAAGAAGGATTGCCGACCGACTGGATCGTCATCTAGTCGGTCGGTGGCCCTTCTTACACCGGCTAATGAGCACAGAAAAGTTCCGATACGGAGCGCGGGGCCCCGGGATCGATTCCTAAGACTCCTAGGCTTGATCTAATAGTTAGATACGACCGTTATGAAGTCCGTCACGAGTGACATACTTCGAAATCGACAATCCTAAGGAAGAATCGAGAAAATACGACGAATCGATCGAAAATGAAAACTACGGAGACGAAAACCACACAAGAGGAGAAAATCCACCAAAACATATATTATATTATATTAAATCCAGATACATGAAAAGCAGTCGTTACAGGGAAGCCAGACCAAAATAAGCTACAACCAGGATTTCATATATAGTGTGTATAAATAAAATATACAGAAATTGGTGAGGCTGCATACCTAAAGGCTAGGTCAGTGGGTGTGCGATGAATAATCAAGTCTGGAGGGTGTACATTTAGAGGTAATGTTGTAGAGCATATGCACAGCGTTACAGCTACCTGAGTGTATATCAGAGGTAATTTTGGAGGAGCACATACACAAAGGTGCATTTTTCGTCACTTGCGTGTATTCCGGTCATTGTTGTAGAGCATATGCACAGAGGTAGTGTCTGTTCTTCCATTTGCCAGTTAAAGAATGCTCTTTGAGCTTTAAAAAAGATGAATTGTTCTAATTTTGTTGCTTGATTAGTAACAGGTAATTGTTGTGGCCAATTTAGTGTGAATAAGATGAAAGGGATATATGCATGGGTGCCCATTTTGGCTGCAGCCCCTTTGCCCGTTAGCCAGACAGCAAATATTTTAGGATATTTAATATTTAGAGGGGAAAATATTTTAAATGAACCGTGCCCTTAGGGCACGAGTTATGACTGGGACAAAAAACCTGAAGGCGCCCACTAAATTCTTTTACGCTAATTTGTTGTTTTTATTGTTCTGCGCCAAAGGCGCCCGCGCCGAATTTTGTTGTTCTGCGTCGAAGACGCCCATGCCGCTAAATATTTTTACGCTAATTTGTTGTTCCGCATAATTTTGGCTGTGGAAATAATTTTTTGGAGAACAAAGAATTCGGGGGAGAAAATCTTAAATGAACCGTGCCCGTGGGCACGGGTTATGACTAGTATATATATATCTATTATACATTTGACAACTGTTTTTGAATTCTAGGGCTGACTAGGACAAGATAAAGAGTGGCTGAGATTTGATCTTGGTAAATCAATGGTTGAGATTAGATTTTATGAAAATTTTAGTGGGAAAACTTAATTTTTGTTGGGAAAAATGTCTTGGAAACCAAAACTTTGAAATTAGAAATGTCTTGGGAAAGATTGTGGAGATTAAATTGGGGGGGTGAAAGTGCCTTGGGAACCTTAACTTTGAAATTAGAAGTGCCTTGGGAAAAATTGTGGAGATTAAATTTGGGGGAAAGTGCCTTGGGAACCTAAACTTTGAAATTAAAAGTGTATTGGGAAAGATTGTGGAGAAGCATTATCCATTAAATTAAACAAAATAAAAAATTTAGCGTAAAACAATTTAGCGGAACAACAAGTTAGTGTAAAAGTACCCTGAGGTTTGTTATTCCGCGCCGAAAGCGCCCGCGCTTAATTTTTTTACGCTAATTTGTTGTTCCGCGACAAAGTGGCTAAATTTTTTTACACTAATTTGTTGTTCCGTGCCAAAGCCGCGGGCGCCAAATTTGTTCTTCGACGCCGAATTTGTTATTCCGCGTCGAAGGCGCCTGCGCCGAATTTGTTGTTCCGCGCCAAAGACCCCGCGCCGCTAAATATTTTTACGCTAATTTGTTGTTCTTTTAAATTTTGGTTGTGGAAATAATTTTTTGGGGAAAAAAGATTTCGCGAGGGAAATGTTAAATGAACCGTGCCCGCGGGCACGGGTTATGACTAGTATATATATATATATATATATATTTTTTTTTTTTGGCAGCCCAGAAAAATCCCCAACCCCCTCCCCCCGCCGCTTCGGCATAGGAGGGTAAGGCGAGAGCCCGGCCGAGACTATGTAAACTGGGGGGAGACCGCCGTGCCCCAGACGGCCCCCCGGGTATGCTCCGAGAGGGGAGATGTAGCCCCAGGATAAATAATCCCCCAACAAATACCAACCCATGTAGGCCAGAGGCCTTGAACCCATGACTCTTGGCTTTGGAGCGGAATGACTTACCACCAGGACACCCTCTCGTGGGCATATATATATATATATATATATATATATATATATATATATATATATATATATATATATATATATATATATATATATATATATATATATATATATATATATATATATATATATATATATATATATATATATATATATATATATATATAAAATCCAAAATTTACATGTAGTACAAAATGTAAAGATACAACTCCAAGTACATCAAACGTATATGAACGTCATACATACATGATCCATACATCAAAACTAAAATCACGAAGATACAAACTGACACTCAAAAAATCTCAACCCTAACAAAAATCTAGGTCTAAGGGTGAGCCGCTAAGTGAAGTGTCAATCCATAGCAGCATCTGAGGAGGGAGCCAAACCAATCTCGAACTCCTGTGCCTCTGGATCAACCGAAGAATCCTCGAGAGGAGGAGGAGGAGGAGCAGCAGGGGAGACATCCTGAGGAGCCGAAGAAGCACCCGGTTCAAGAATAGTACCACCAGGATGCTCCAAACTCTCAGAGACAACATGTCGAGGTGGCTAAGTAGGCTGAGGTGGAACAAAGGGTCTAAGGTGCTCAGTGAAAGGGATTCCTTGATGCTGGAATGACATAAAGAACAACTCATATAAACCAAAAACCTAATCGACCAACAGGTCACGAGAGGGTACAGCTGAGGTAGATGGCTGATTGGTTGGAGGAATGGTGGATGACGAGGAAGCATTAGTATATTACCTCTTCTTGGATACAGTCTGCAGAGCCGAAGAGAACTTTGACTTCGTAGAAGCATCTAGAAGAGGACCAAGAGGTAAAGGCTCGTAAGGGGTCAAGTCAATACCAAAATGACGGAAGACCAATGTAAGGAGACCACCATATGGAATGTGGGAAGAGGCAGTAGTAAACTCGACCTTGTCCATCCTATCAAGGAGGATGTCGGCCCAGTTTACTGACATACCAGAAAAGATAGCATACATGCACCGAAGGATCTCCTGAGAGGGCTGGTTGGAGGAGCCATACTTCGGCAGGACGTTGGACTTCACCACAAGGTGAACATGCCAACCCTTAGAATCCGTGAACATGGAGGCCCTGACTCCAGACGAAAGGAAGGTAGGAATCACATGGAACATGTCCTGAAGAACATTCTGATCAAGGTCACCAACATCAAAAATAGAGATATCAGCAGGAAGGGAGACATTTGTGGGGATCCTAAGAATGGTCCCTAAGAGAGTAGGGTCAAGACAGATGCGGGTCCCCTGAATTACGGTGTCTATCTCCCCCGTGTCAACATATTCACCGCGAATGCGGTTTGCATAAAATAATTTGACTAGAAAGGGATAAGCACGTGGGGAGTCGATATGTGAGTATCGAAAAAGATCACCCAAGTGGGTCGAAGAGAGGATCTCTGAGAGTCTCTCAGCAGTGAACGACTGATAAACAATAAAACATTCGCGAAGAAGCCTGATCCCTAGCATGGAGTGGAACTTTGACAGACAAGCATATCTCGGTAAATAGGAACTAGAGCTTCAGCAAGAGGCACGGTAGGATTTTGGCCTTGAGGAGAATCGTAACTAGACTCAGGGTGAGTGTCAACAGCCACTCGAGTAGGTTCGGCCTCAGTGACAGGCTCATTGATGTGAACACCAACGGGCTTACGCTGACGCTTCACGAGAGGCTCAGCTTCGGAGGAGGAAGAAGAAGGGGAATAGCCACCCGAAGAGTCGGAGGGAGGATCAGTGTTCTTGGTACGGGCTTTATGGAGTCGCTTGGTTTTGACAATGGTCGGTTTAGGTTTCTTAGTGCGTCTAGGAGCAATGGCCTTTTCTTTGGTCTTGTAAGCCATAGTACGAAACGAATGATAGGAAAGAAACGCACGACTCGAATCGATGACAGAAAACGAAACCTAATACACGACGATCGACGGAGGGAGAGTCAAACGAAAAAACAATCGGAAGATTGGAGGAGTGATTGACGACAGGAGCTTCGAATCGACGAGAAATTAACGAACGGTGGAGTTCGAAGGAGGAAGACGAGGGAGCAGGGGTGGAACCGGGATTAGATGACTGGGGGGCCGGACGACATTGCAAGAAGGTATGCAAACTGCATTTGTAAAGTATATAATGTGATGGTGTTCAAGTCGATGAGTTCAAAGGAGTTCAAAGAGATAAAGGAGGTGTTTTTCCATTACGTTTAAGTATATTTTTGTTTAGCCTTTTTTATTTTCTCAATCAGTGACTCCGCTATGCTATAATTAAAAACCTAGAAAAAAAACTCGCATAGCGTTAAACGAAAATCTAAAAATCTAAAAATTGCTATATTACATTATTTTGTTATAGTACATTATTTGTAACAAGAACGATGATAATTTTAACAAGAACGATGATAATTATATTACATTATAAGGCTTATTTTGTTATATTACATTATTTGGTATATTACGATCAGTTAATTTTAACAACAAGTTTCTTTATGTATGCTTATACTGACGTTAGTTTCCTGTAACCTTGTTCTTGTGGGTTCTCCTCAAGTCATCAGTGAATTTGAAAAAAGAACCAGCGTAAGCTACGATAAATACAGTTGCAAACGATTAATTCTGTTCACCCTTTACCACATTTATGTGTAAAGCAATAACTTTTTTTGGTACATCAGAAAACATTGAACACTCGATCTCTCATAAGAAGAGTACCACTAGGCCAATTGGTTCCTGCTTTCATCACGACCATCAACCAACTCGACTAACTGATTAATTGTCCCATAATAACATTAATCGAACATGCGTTACGTAGACCTCGTGTTTTGATGGTCTAAATAATTGAGCTTTAATTTAAAATAGAAACATAATTAGCTCCATTCCGATGCATTAAAAAAAGAAACATAATTATCATCGTTCTCAATAAAAAAACACTCTCCAATAAGGCTTATTTCGTTAAGCTCTCTTATGAAAAATAGTTGGTATCAAAACTCTCCAATAAGGCTTATTTTGTTAAGCTCTCTTATGAAAATTATTTGGTATCAAAAAGAGGCTAGCGGGCATTGAACCTGCGACCTATTGCTTGAAGAGGGAACAGACAACCAACATGCCAGAGAAACAAATGTGTTACTAAGACTTACATAGTTTTACTTAACCTAACATTACGGCCTGCATATATACATAGATAAGTAAATTTTGAAAAATGGGGGCGGGGGGCAACCCCTGAGTGGGTCCGCCCCTGCGAGGGAGTTTCGTCGGATGAAAGAGAAAACAAATGATCGAATCGACAGCTCTCGATGATATAAAGAGGGGTCCAAAGAATTTGGGCCATTGGATCAAAAAATCGACGGCTCAGATCAAGTTAACGAACCGCCACAACAGTAAATAGTCGACTGATAAACAATCGTCAATCGACTGGTTGATCAGATAGAAATAGGATTAGGGTGACAGACAGTCGCCTGTCGGAGAGATCAACTGTAACTAACTCATCAGTCGACTGACAGAGAATCAAAAAATATGATGATAAAAACAAAAACCTCTGAAGACTTGGACATGCGCTTGATGACCAAATTGCAGTCGCCTGTCATAGGGACAGTCGACTGCAAAAATCTTCATCAGTCGTATGAGCGAAAAATACAGTCTGTTGTTTGATAAAATAGAGAGGGGCAGTCGACTGTCGAAGGAATGACAGTCGTCTGTCCTGGTCCAGAAATACACAATGAGGTAGAAATCCAGAGAATAGAGACAACTCACACTAGGACCTATACTCTAACACAAATCTATTCATAAAATCACTATCAAAATATTATAGATTCGTGTATAAATCTCGTAAATCAATCCAAACAATCGAAATCATCAAAATCTTAAATACATCTCTTAAAACAAATTTATGTGCAACATATAATTTATTTAGAAGAAGAGAAGTAAAATGATGATATGAGTTCAATTATGATATAACACAAAAGTATGAACTCCTATATTTTAGATTCACCCATAATCCCTAATTCTCCACACAACCTCACAAATGAATCACCTTTAAGAGGTTTAGTGAAGATGTCGATGATTTGTTTTTGGGTTTCAATGTACTCTAAGATAATATCCTTCTTAGCTACAAGACCATTAATAAAATGGTGTCTCACATCTATGTATTTGATATGGGAGTGATATACCGGATTCTTGGAGAGACAAATAACACTTTGGTTATCAGTCATGATAGGGCAAGTATCACAATTGATACCATAGTCCTTATGAGTGTGTCTCATCCAAAGAACTTATGCACATGCAAGACCCGCGGTAATATATTCTGCTTCAGTCATGGATAATGATACCGAGTTCTGTTTCTTGGAAAACCAAGAAACTAGGGAATTTCCTAGAAAATGGTAAGTGCCACTAGTACTTTTCCTATCGGATTTGCCTCCGACAAAGTCGGCATCACTATATGAGATTAACTCATATGTGCTAGACTTAGGGCAAAGTAACCCATAATCTAGTGAATGGTTGAGGTAACGTAAAATTCGTTTAACCGTAATCAAGTGTGACTTCTTAGGTCTACCTTGATATCTAGCAGAAAGGCATAGAGAAAACATGATATTAGACCTACTAGCTGTTAAATAAAGTAAGCTACCGATCATACCTCGATATAGACGCACGTCTACATCTTTTCCATTCTCATCCTTGTGAAGATGGGTTGTCGTACTCATTGGGGTCCTTTTGCTTGAAGACGATTCCATCCTGAATCGCTTGATAAGCTCCACGGTGTACTTGGTTTGATGTATGAAAGTCACACTCTTCATTTGCCGAATTTGTAGTCCAAGGAAATAGTTGAGCTCGCCCATATGGCTCATCTCGAATTCATTCTTCATAGACTTAGAAAATTCTTGGCAAAGATTAAAGTTAGTAAAACCAAATATGATATCGTCTACATAAACTTGAATTAATAGGGTGTCATTTCATAATCCTTAATAAAAAGTGTTGAATCAACTTCACCCATTATAAAACCAGAATTCAAAAGAAAGGTTTTGAGTCGATCATACCAAGCTCTAGAGCTTGTCTCAACCCATATAACGCTTTCTTAAGTTTGAAAACATGGTTTGAAAATTTTTCATAAATAAAATCGGGTGGTTGAGAAACATAAAATTCTTCATTAACAATACCATTTAAAAATGCACTTTTAACATCCATTTGAAATAGTTTAAAATTCTTATGGGATGCAAAAGATAAAAGCAATCTAATAGCTTATAATCTAGCTACGGGGGCAAAAGATTCTTCGAAATCAATACCTTCTTCTTGCCGGTAGCCTTGAGCTACTTAACCTTGCTTGTCCTTGTGATGACTTCGTTCTCATCGGTCATGTTCTTGAAGATCCACTAGGTCCATATCACTTGGTGACCACTTGGAAGAGGAATGAGCTCCCAAACTTCATTTCTCTCATTTTCATGAGTTCTTCTTCCATTGCCACTATTCAAGACCTATCTTCACACGCTTCTTGGATGTTCTTTGGCTCAATTTTAGAAACAAATGCGCAGTGAGAAAATTCTTCAATTCTTGACCTTGTTCGAACACCCACACCAATATCTCCAATAATTTGGTCATGGGGGTGATTACGAACGGTTGGGTATGTTGTATCTAGATCGTAGCCTAGAGGGCGGTGAATAGGCTAATAAAATTATTCGTGCAACCCACGAACAATCCCACACAGTTATAGGCACAGACAGGGTAATAAAAAAGCAATCACAGAATACGCATAGATATACCCTGGTTCGGTCGTCCCTACGACCTACTCCAGCCCCCGAAAGCAAATACTAGATAGATATGTAATCAAGTACGGGTACAATGAGTCAAGATCCCAAATCTACCCTCACCTAGCTCATACGCACACCACGTGCTCTACACTCTCAATCTAGTCAGATGCTCTCCCTCCGTGACGACTCCCAAAGTCGTAAGGTCCCCAAAAATAACACAAAAGGTAATGTTTCCCCTACGAAGATCTATCACAATTGCTACACAAAATAATAAAGTATTGAGTTTAGAAAGCTTAGATTGTGCAGTAGCGATGTCTTCGTCAATAAGCACGGGCCAGAAGTCGTCTAACAAGTAGTAGTGGTCTCTCGATGTCTCCTTGATAGTATGGCTCCCCTCTCGATGAGACTCACGCCTTCCACCAAAGATTGAAACTTGCGGCGCCTCTGATCGGATCTCCACTCACGGCAAAGTGTAGCTTGGTGAGACTCTCAAATAATATTTGGCCGACCTTGTCTTCAATTGTGCTCCCAGGAGGAATTCGGCTCCCTGTAACCAAACAAAGCAAATGATCACAAAAATTTTGTTTGCACTCCAATAGAATATTCGGCAATTACAATCAAGGCACATGTATTAAAAACGATGGAGAGATAAAAATTCGGCTCCTAAAGATTTCGTTGCCCTTATTAATTTGGCCCCACCTGTGATTAAGAAATAGGCCTGAGCTCTTTTAAATTTTGCACACAAAATCAAATCATGTGGCTCTTGATGCAAAAAATGTTGCAAAAAAACAGAGAGCCCCCTTCAAAAATTGCTTTGTGATTATTTTTGTTTGATCAAAAGAATGGCAGGCTTGCTCAAAAAATAATTCCTCAAAGCTTTGGCCTGTAAAAGTAAACACACAAGAGACTAAAAACAACGGCTCCTTGGGATCTTGCGCCTGCAATCAAAAAGGCAAACAAAAATAAAGTTCGGCTCCTTGTAATTGGTAGAGAATTGCGGCTCTGGCCCTTGTGCTCCTTTTGATTTTTTCGGCTGCCTCCTTTTTGATTGAGAGTTACCCTAAAAAAAGGAACAGAGGTGCGGCTTCTCCAATGCCTCAAGAATTTCAAAGGGGGAAGACACCTAATATTTCGGCCCCAGGCTTTTTTATATATATGAGAGAGTGCGGCTTCTAGGGGTTTTAAAGTTTTTAAAGTGTGGCTGCAAAACAAATGAAGGCTAATTAAAGATTCGGCAGCTTGGTTTTTGGAGAGATTGGTGTGGTGCCTTCTGAAAGATGCCCTCCTGGATAAATTGTGAAGCCCCTTTATTTCGGCTGTATGCAACAACCAAACAAACAAATTGGGCCGGCCTGTAGGGGTGAAAATTTTGTGCTTTGATCATTGGCCCAAAAGAAATTGGTAGTTAATGCTCTGGATGATTTCGGCTGCCTGCAAAGAGAAACAAGTATGATGATTTCTTCTTTCATGATCTCAAAGCCCAGGTTGATTTCTTTTGGGGCCGTACGTCGTATCTCCCTTTCTCCTTTGCACTTTGACCAAATCCTTCCGTGAATTAATCGCACGTTCACCGTTCCTGAAACAATTAACACACGCATCAGATCGTTCACAACTGTTTGTCATCATCAAACCATAAGTCCTAGATCGTTGCTTCCAACAATCTCCCCCTTTTGATGATGACAAACCCATAAAGGATTTGCACAAATAAGTGTACGTGTGTGACGTGTGATGAATGATGTAAATGATGTAATGCAATATGATATATTCAATGAGATGATATCAAACATTACTAGCATGCACAATATAACAATATAGTTAGCATGCTCCCCCTTTTTCCAAGCTCCCCATTTTTTCATTGCTCCCCCTTCAATCAATAATACCGTATGTTGAACCAACAATGATACCACAAATCTTTCAACACTTTTCTCCCCCTTTGTCATCATCAAAAGTGTATTCGTGAAGATTAAAACATACGGCAAGCAAAAAGAGAGTATTATTAATTATAACTAGCATTTGCATGTCGTCATTCTATAATTAGCACTTCAAGTCCAGTGATATTAATAATTAGAATTCAACACCATCGTGTAAGTACAATTATTAAACATAGTAGTACAAAGGGAGATACTTTTATAAATCCAACCAAAACCAATCCACATTTTCCAAATAACTTTATATCACCTAGGATTGATTTTCCCCACCTCATTAAAAATGAGTTCAAGGTATCACACCCCAAAACATAGCCTAAAAGGACGCTTAGATGTGGGGGTGACATTGCTTGATGAGTAAAAACACCAACGCTAAAGATTACCCATAAAGCTAATGTTGGATACTCGTGGGTAGTGTATTTGCCATGAATTGTATCCATTTTTCATACGGAGCAATTTTCAATTTTTTTTTCATATTCATTTCATTTGTTTTGTGCTCAATTTTTATTCATGGCAAATCACATCATATCCCTTAGATTTTTTCAGTTAATAATCATCCTACGTTCACTTTCCAATATGCATAAAAAGTATCTCCAAAGGTACGACATAGTTTAACATTCGTGGAAGTGAAAGTAGGTGTAGAACTCATATTATCAAATCATCGAACTTGGCATGGCTATTAAGAAATAAAACATACGCATGTAGCCATGATAATAATACTACACTTTCTACAAGGATATGATCATCATTCATTTATATCACTAGAATGATGCAAAGAGAAAGATATGCATTAAGCTCCAAATTTTTTTTTTGCTTTTGTCTTTTTCATTTTTTTTATTTATAATGAACTAAAAAACACGCCAAAAAACAATCAAGTAGACAAAAACAAAAAGCAAAGAAAATCCAAGCACACAAAAATGTTAAGAAAAAAAATGCTATGAAGGTATGCATTAAGTTCAAAGAATGAGATATACCTTTGCGTCGCCGTTTGACTAAGGAGCTAAAAAATAATGAGACATTTAATTTATTGCTCTTCGTCAAATTTCCATCCACCTACAAAAGAGGTGTCGTGTGTGACCTTGGAATCCAACAAGGTCCACTCACGTTAGTCATCAAAAATTTAGGAACCCATATTTGTTTGAACTTAATATTTTTGTTCCTATATTTGCAATGATATGAAGTATGACCAACGCATCCACATGTAAAGCACTTAGCATGAAAATTTCCAACCTTTGTTGATTCAATGTGAACTTTTCTATATTTTGATTTTTCAACATTTTTAAGACCATATCATAGTCCTCGCCTATTATTGCCATAAATTTGATTTCCAAGAATAATGTCCAAATTTTGTTTTCCAATGGAAAATCTCTTTATTGACAATTCTAGGGTGGTGACTTTGGATTTCAAGATATCGTTTTCATTCACAAGCAAAGTGCATTTACTAATTAAAGCTTGCTTGTTTTCCTCTTCTTTCTTTTCAAAATCCCTCATTTTTTCTTTAAGTTCAAGATTTAGCATGTTAATCTTTTCAGAAAGCAATTCATTTTCAACTTCAAGCTTTGTCTTATCTAGCTTATACATGCTAATATCCTTTAATAAAGAGGGACATGAAAGACAATCAGTTTTTTCAGACAAGCTAGCTTTCTCTTTATTTAACATGTCAATTGTAGCGTTACATGCAACAATTTCAGTTTTCAGTTTTTCAATTTCCTTAGACATGTCATACTTAGATTGTTGCATATCAAAATTATCATTCCTATAACTATCCACATCAGCTTCTAGCTCATTAATAGTATTTTGCATTCCTTTCAAGATTTCTAACAATTCAGCTTTAGTGGGAGATCCTACCGCATTGTGTTTGGCCATTAATGCCATGCAGGAGTGGGATTCATGTTCATCCTCCTCATCCTCAACTTCGCTATCCATATCCCACGTCAGCACTTTCGTTTTTCCTTTTGCAACTTGAGCTGTGTGTTGTTGTGGGCAATCTTTTATGTGGTGCCCTTTCTTCCTGCATTTAAAACATTCACTTCTATTAATAGCTTTCTGATCATAGGAATTTCTACCAAAATTAGAATTATTAGAACGAATGAACCTTTTTCCCATTTCAGCTATTCCTTGATCAGTCTGAATATATCTCCTGAAGTTTCTGACCATTAGAGCTTGCTCTTCATCAAGATCGTCGTCGTTAGCTTAAAGAGCTAATGGTGTGGAAGCTTTGGTCTTCTCTTCAGGTTTCTCTCTGGCTTCTATACTCTGCAACTCAAGCTCGTGTGACATTAGGTTGCCTATCAAGTCCTCCACTTTCATTGTTGACAAGTCCTTAGCTTCTTGAATAGCGGTGACTTTAGGCCTGAACGAGCTTGGTAGCACCCTTAAGATCTTTCGTACCTGTTCATGGCAAGAGTATGGCTTACCGAGGGAACTGGATTTGTAGACGATGTCTGTGAACCTCGCAAACATGTCTTTAACTGTTTCTGTTGGTAGCATGCGGAAGCTCTCATATTCAGTGCTCATCAACGCAAGTCTGGATTCCTTTACTTGCGATGTTCCCTCGTGTGTCACCTCCAGAGTATGCCAGATTTCCTGCGCAGTTAGAAAATGTGAGATACGATTAAACTCAGATTTATCAAGAGAGCATATAAGCGCATTCATAGCTTTACCATTAAGAGTATAAAGTTTCTTTTCAGCTAAATCCCACTTGTCTTTAGGCTTAATCAAAACAGTGTCTTCAATTTTAATAGTGGGTAGACTATAACCATTTTCAACAATATCCCACACATCATAATCTACAGACACTAGATAGATTTTCATCCTAGCCTTCCAATATGCAAAGTCTACACCGTTAAACTTAGGGGGACGGGCTATAGACTGACCTTCAGTAAAAGCACAATCAGATATATTCATGGTCATCTAAAAATCTAGACTAGATTCCTCTAAACTGGCTCTGATACCACTTGTTGGATCTGGATCGTAGCCTAGCGGGGGGGGGAGTAGGCTAATAAAATTATTCGTGCAACCCACGAACAATCCCACGCAGGTATAGGCACAGACAGGGCAATAAAAAAGCAATCACAGAATACGCACAGATATACCCTGGTTCGGTCGTCCCCACGACCTACTTCATCCCCCGAAAGCAAATACTAGATAGATATGTAATCAAGTACGACTACAATGAGTCAAGATCCCAAATCTACTCTCACCTAGCTCGTACGCACACCACGTGCTCTACACTCTCAATCTAGTCAGATGCTCTCCCTCCGTGACGACTCTCAAAGTCGTCAGGTTCCCAAAAATAACACAAAAGGTAATGTTTCCCCTACGAAGATCTATCACAATTGCTACACAAAATAATAAAGTATTGAGTTTAGAAAGCTCAGATTGTGCAGCAGCGATGTCTTCATCAATAAGCACGGGCCAGAAGTCGTCTGGCAAGTAGTAGTGGTCTCTCGATGTCTCCTAGATAGTTCGGCTCCCCTCTCGATGAGACTCACGCCTTCCACCAAAGATTGAAACTTGCGGCGCCTCTGATCGGATCTCCACTCACGGCAAAGTGTAGCTTGGTGAGACTCTCAAATAATATTTGGCCGACCTTGTCTTCAATTGTGCTCCCAGGAAGAATTCGGCTCACTGCAACCAAACAAAGAAAATGATCACAAAAATTATGTTTGCACTCCAATACAATATTCGGCAATTACAATCAATGCACATGTATTAAAAACGATGGAGAGATAAAAATTCGGCTCCTAAAGATTTCGTTGCCCTTATTAATTTAGCCCCACATGTGATTAAGAAATAGGCCTGAGCTCTTTTAAATTTCGCACACAAAATCAAATCATGTGGCTCTTGATGCAAAAAATGTTGCAAATAAAAAAAAACAGAGAGCCCCCTTCAAAAATTGCTTTGTGATTATTTTTGTTTGATCAAAAGAATGGCAGGCTTGCTCAAAAAATAATTCCTCAAAGCTTTGGCCTGTAAAAGTAAACACACAAAAGACTAAAAACAACGGCTCCTTGGGATCTTGCGCCTGCAATCAAAAAGGCAAACAAAAATAAAGTTCGACTCCTTGTAATTGGTAGAGAATTGCGGCTCTGGCCCTTGTGCTCCTTTTGATTTTTTCGGCTGCCTCCTTTTTGATTGAGAGTTACCCTAAAAAAGGAACAGAGGTGCGGCTTCTCCAATGCCTCAAGAATTTCAAAGGGGGAAGACACCTAATATTTCGGCCCCATGCTTTTTTATATATATGAGAGAGTGCAGCTTCTAGGGTTTTTAAAGTTTTTAATGTGTGGCTGCATAACAAATGAAGGCTAATTAAAGATTCGGTAGCTAGGTTTTTGGAGAGATTGGTGTGGTGCCTTCTGAAAGATGCCCTCCTGGATAAATTGTGAAGCCCCTTTATTTCGGCTGTATGCAACAACCAAACAAACAAATTGGGCCGGCCTGTAGGGGTGAAAATTTTGTGCTTTGATCATTGGCCCAAAAGAAATTGGTAGTTAATGCTCTTGATGATTTCAGCTGCCTGCAAAGAGAAACAAGTATGATGATTTCTTCTTTCATGATCTCAAAGCCCAGGTTGATTTCTTTTGGGGCCGTACGTCGTATCTCCCTTTCTCCTTTTCACTTTGACCAAATCCTTCCGTGAATTAATCACACGTTCGCCGTTCCTGAAACACTTAACACACACATCTGATCGTTCACAACTGTTTATCATCATCAAACCATAAGTCCTAGATCGTTGCTTCCAACAGGGTAAGCTTTGGAATCCCTGCATCACTTGGAACATCTTTAACAATCTCATTAGTAGTGTTAGTCTCAATAATCGTATCATTAATCTTAACATTACTAAGAGAATCACATATAGCATCTACACTATCATCAATCACATGAGAAATATCAAAATCTTCATAAAATGATACGTGTAGAGATTCCTCGATCGTTGAAGATGTTTTGTTGTATATCCGGTAGGCTTTGCTACATGTGGAATATCGAACAAAAATTCCTTCATCGGATCTTGGCTCAAATTTATCTAAGTTACCAAAGGTGTTCTTGGTAAAACATTTTGAACCAAAAACAGGAAAATATTTAACTTGTGGCTTTTTGTCATATAATAACTCAAAACAAGTTTTGTTCGTTCGGGGTCTCACTAGGATCCTATTGAGCACATAACATGTTGTGTGCATCGCCTCTGCCCAAAATTGTAGTCCAAGATGACTATTATGGAGCATGGTACGGGCACACTCAATTAAGGTCCTGTTCTTTCTCTCTAAAACACCATTTTATAGTGGTGCGCGAGGAAAGTAGAAGTTGTGAGTTATCCTGGTGTCATCATAAAACTTTGTAAAAGACTCATTCTCAAATTCTCCTCCATGATCACTACGAATAGTGATAATGGTTGATCCTACGAAATTTTGAATCTTCTTAGCAAATATGGTAAACTCTTCAAAGGCTTCATTCTTATTAGATAAAAATGAAACACAAGTAAATCTAGAGAAGTCGTCAACGACAACTAATCCATAGTGAGCATTACCTAAAGAGGCGGTTCTAGTTGGCCCAAACAAATCTAGATGAAGTAGTTTTAGGGGCCTATTAGAAGATATGCCTTCTTTACGTTTAAAAGATGATTTACTAAGTTTACCTCTTTGACATGAATCACAAAATTTTTTCTTACTAAAAGCAATTTTTGGAAAACCTTTGACAAGATCATGCTTAGCTAACTTATATAAGTGCTTAAAATGAACATGACCAAAACGCCGATGTCATAATAGCTGTTCATTTGTATTAGCAACTAAGCAATGTCCTACGGTTTTAGGCAAGCTCAAATAATAAATATTTTTACACCTAATACCGACAAATAAAACATGAGAATCAAAATCAACAATTTTACACATACCTTCTCCAAAGTTAACATTGTAACCTTTGTCACCAAGTTGACTAATGGAGATGAGGTTATGACATACACCACTAACTAAATAAACATTTGTAACAAGAGGTTTGGAAGGATTACCGACTATACCTACTTCAATGATGGTTCCATTTTGATTACCTTCAAAAGTGACCATTGCACCATCCTTGATGCTAATCACTTCGGAGAGCAATGAGGGATCTCCCGTCATGTGTTTGGAGCAACCACTGTCGAGTGTCCATCCTTTCTTTTTAGAGCTAATTTGACCTTTATTGCTCTCTTTCTTTTTCTTGGGTACCTACATAGTATACCATAAGTTCATGGTACCCAATTTTTGCTGGGTCCAAGGGGATTATCCCTTTGGAAGCCAAGTCCAAGTGGACTTTCGCTTCCCAACATAGTTACCACTATTTATTACTTCATTGAAGTAGGAATCAACATAAGCATTCCCAACATTTAAACTAGTGTTCTTAGGACTCCAAATAGTGTAAGTTTTGGGAGTCCTTTTCCTAGTTGCATGCACAATTGATTGGTTTCTATGTGGTGCATGCTTCATGGGAACATAAATTCTAGCATAAGAATATGGAGGTTGATATGCATTAGACATATGACGGTTGTATGCAATCTTGGGAACATGCATGTTGTATGGAACTTATGGAGCATGCATGACATGTGGTAGATGTGCATACATAGAAGAATGATGCATATGAGCATATGAGTGTGTAGGGGCACGTGCATGAGTATTTCTCATGTGTGGATTTGCACGTGTCCGTGGGTGTGGAGCATAAAATGTGTCATGAGTGTCCACTTGTGAAGTAGGAGATTTCCTACGTGGATGAAGGTTAGTGAACATGTAAGCATGGCCTCTATTTTGGTTTTCACCCTTAGTGGGTTTCTTGCCAAAAGGAAGTGATTATGAAGTGATGGCTTTCTTGGTAGGTTTGCTACCAATAGTGTTTTGACACCACTTGTGGACGCACCGGAGGATGGCCTCACAAAGTCTATAGTAACACCACTATAAGAGGTGCGAGCATTGGATGCATTCACTTCCACATAACCATGTCCGACACGATGTATGGCCGAAATTTGATTTGCAAGCAAATCATCCAATTGTTCTTTTCCCTTGTTAAATCTCATAACACGGGAGGACATGAGCTCATATTTCTCCTTAAGAGAAGAAATATTGGTATCCAAGGTGGACACCCATGCTTTGAGTTCGTGCACTTGGGTTTTAAGAGAATCATTCTCTAAACCCAATTGTGTGTTTTAAGAATCTAGATCACTATTATCCTTAGGATACGTTTGATCCCGTTGAGATTTGAGGGTATTCACCTCATTTCTCAATATGACATTTTGAGAAGCCAAATTTGCTTTCTCAAGTGTTAGTGTATCAACAATGGTGTCATTGTTGATAATGTAAGGTATGGATGGGTTGCTAACATTCGATTTCTTTAGACTAGTAAATCTAAGCATGAGAGATTGATTCTTAGAGAGTAGTTCTTTGTTAGCTATACGTAGTTCATCCATAGTTACCTCGAATTCATCTATGTCGATATCACTCTCATGAGAGAGTGGATCTTCTCATGCCATGAAGCACATGTGGGCGCTTTCACCCTTCTCATCCTCAGATTCGCTTGATGAATCCTCGCTTGAGTCATAAAACGTACCGACAAGTCTTTTCATCTTGTCCTTCTTGAACTTGTCCGACTTGTGGTACTTGGGAGCTTTCCACTTCTCTTTGTTATGGAGCATTGGGCAATCCTTCTTGTTGTGCCCTGGCTTGTTACATTTAAAACAAAGAGATGTATAGTTATTCATAAAATCAAATTTATTCTTGGAGGAAAATTTACCTTTGCGAAAGAAGCGTTGAAACTTCTTTGCCATTTGCGCCATTTCATCCAAGTCCATTTCTTTTTCAGATTCTTCACTGTCGGAAGATGAAGAATTAGCTTTGAATGCTAATACTTTCTTCGTTGCCTCCGTTGGGTTCATCATAGCTTGAATCTTCAATCGGTTCTCCTGTTTTACTTCGTAAGACATAAGAGTACCAATGAGATTTACTACATTGTAATTCTTCATGTCGTTGACCTCCTCGATGGCGATAACTCTTCTTTCCCATTTGGAAGTCATTTCCATTATGATCTTTCTCACCTTGTCCTGTTGGCTGTATACTTGCCCAAGAGCTTTGAGCTCATTGGTGATGTCGGTGAACCGTCCATACATTGTTGCTATGTTCTCATTTTCCTGCATGTGGAACATATCGAAATTTTGTACAACAACATATAATTTTGAAATTTTTACGTTATTCGTTCCCTCGTGGATAACGACAAGATAGTTCCAAATTTGATATGCACTCTTACATGTGCATATCTTGTTGAACTCATCCGGATCCAACGCACAATGAAGAGCGTTCATTGCTTTGGCGTTGTTGACTTCGACAGACTTCTCGGAGGGCGTCCATTTGTCGAAATTCGTGCATTTTCAATAGCCGAAATTCGTGCCATTGAAACGCGGAGGACACACTGTTGATTGTCCTTTGAAGACCGTGGACGCTTCATCACGATCGTGATTGTTATACGAAGTCGGTGGAGGAACGTTGTTGTTGTTGTTGGATGCCATAGCTTTAAACCAGCGCTCTGATACCAATTATAAGGTCCCTGGCTATGATGAAAACACTAGGGGGTTGAATAGTGTTTATGCAATTTAAAATGATAATCACGCCAAATTAAATTCCTAACCAACAATAAATGCGGAATGAAAATAAATCTAAAATGAAACAATGCAAACGCAAGGATGTTTTAAGGGTTCGGATTTCCCAAGTCACTTCCCGACTTGTTCCCGGTAATCCTATGTCTCTTCCACCCGGATACTACCAGATACTCAAGTTAGAACCCTAACTTGAGTTTTCCTTAAAAACCCACTTGTAGCAACCCTACAAGTGAAATCGAAATACACTCGATGCCCTTGATTACCACAACTTGACAGTAAGCAAACCACTCTCACAACCAAAGAGTAAATCAAATAACGAAAGTTATGAAATATGAAATAAACAACACTTACAAATCACCTATGCCTTGAAGTAGAACTTGAAGGAGAGTGTGTTATGTGTTGAATGACTCTCTTGGAAGAGAGGAAAGACCTTTCTCTTGACTACACCAAATGTCTAGAAGATTTCTCTTTAGTTCTAGGTTGGAGAGCAAGTGATTGAAAGATAAGAATTCTAGGGCTTTGGGATTTTGAGAGCGTGAAGATGAAAGCTTAGGGTTTTAATAGAATTGATGAGTAAGTGAGTAACCTCTCAATGGAACAGAAGAGGCCCACTTTATAGTTTACGCAAAGCCCTCAAAGTAAATCCCCAAAACTCCCTTTGAAATCCGTTGAGAAACAGCCAACGGAGAGAATTTGCACACGTGACAATCGACTATTGAACAAAACACAGTCGACTGCTGCACTGTGTCAGAGGGTAGGTGAGAATTCAAACGGTAACTTACCACGTGGACAGTCGACTGATGAAGAGAAGACAATCTACTGTTAAATCGACATGCAACTGTAAATCCTTCTACAAGAGACTGGCCGCAAGATGAGTAAGCTTAGAAATTCTCAAAAAATACTGGGAAGACATGACATGAGACTGGTGAATCATTTACAGTCGACAGTTCCATGGACAGGCGACTGTAAATACAACATCAGTCGACTGTTACAAACCCTGACATTTTCCTGAGAGTTGAGTCTGTAGAGTAGTTCAAAGACAGGCGACTGTTGAAGAATTGACAGTCGACTGTGCCATTGGACAGTCGACCGTAAATACAACAACAGTCGACTGGCACTAGAATGATAAACATTCCAGAGAGCAAGTTCTGCAGAAGACTCATGGACAAGCGACTGTTGAAGCATTTACAATCAACTATGCCTTGGACATGCGACTGTAAATACTACAGCAGTCGACTGGCCATATGATAAGGAATGATCCTTGGGCTGAGGATAGACATGCGACTGATTTACAAATCACAGTTGACTGTCTCTTGGACAGGCGACTGTAAAAAGTACATCAGACACCTGAAAGAGTTAAAGCTTAGAAAGCCCAAAAATCCATTGGTCAAGTATGTGCATAACATGCGACTGTCGAACAAAACACAGTTGACTGATTTTAGACAGGTGACTGTAAAATGTTGAGCAGTCGACTGTTGAGTTCACAACATGCACAATCGTGAGAAATGTGAATTGGAGTCAAAGGAAAAGCAATCTAATGATTTCATATGACTAAAATGAAGATGTGTGTGTGCTCCAACATAGTTCTACTTCTAAGCTACGTACTAGAAGAGAAAAAGAAGATTACATATGTAGAACTCTCTATTCTATCCAAAATATGAGCTTGAAGTCTTCAAGGAGCTTCAATCACCATCTTTGATCATCCAATCCACCTTTCTTGCTTTCATTGATCTTTGAGTGTCATCCATTGCTAATTGATCTTCATGATATGCTTAGGTAATGGATTAACTACAAATAGGAGATTAGTTAAAAGTATTTATGTTTGCTCATCATTAACACCAAGTAGGAAGAAGTCCAATACTCAACAAGAAGAGCAATTATGATTAAGGGGGTCAATGACATGAAGAGCTACACCGTGGTGAACCTCATCGGTACTCTCAAGTCTTATGAAGTGAGATGGGAGAACCGATTGAAGATAAAGGCAATGATGTAGCCAACAGAGGCAAAAAAGAAAGCATTAGCATTTAAAGCTACTTCTTCATCATCCGATAGTGATGAGTCAGAGACGAGATGGATTTGGAATCCATGGTGCTCATAGCGAAGAAGTTCCAAAACTTCTTTTGCAAAGGTAAATTCACATCCAAGTCCAAATTAAATTTCACTAACAATTCTTCTTCTCGTTGTTTTACGTGCAACACCCCGAGGCAAATCAAGAAGGATTGCCCAATGCTAAAGAATAAGGAGAAGTGGAAAGCACTGAAGTACCACAAGTCCGACAAATTCAAGAAGGATAAGAAGAAAGGACTTGTTGGCGCTTTCGATGATTTAAGCGGGGATTCTTCTAGCGAATTCAAGGATGAGAAGGGTGAGAGTGCACACATCGTTGGATCCTGTGGATGGCAAACAACACTAGAAGGGGGTTGAATATTGTTGTGGGAAAAAAACTTTTCACAAATGAACACCACAAAAATAAATTCCCTTCCAATGTTGCCTAAGGAACCAAGTAGAGTGATCTACGCTTGGTCCTTAATCAACACAATTGATCTTCAAATATAGATAAGATAATATATAAACAATAAAGTTCAAAGGAGTAAAGATAATAGAATAGATCTCACAGCGGAATATAAACTTGCAATAATGAATTTAGTTAGCAAGAGTAAATTAACGAATGATTGCAAATGACGTATAATAAAAATGAACTTGTTAGTGTAAAGTAAATTCCAATCGCAAATACAAAGATTTTATCCTGGTTCCCCACAACCTGGGTACGTCCAGTCCCCGAAACTCTTGTCGGGCTTTGATCCACTATTATCGGTAAATCGTACAAACCACCTCCCGCCAAGAGGATTTACAACCACCTTGCCTACAATAAGGATTTTCAACCACCTAGACTTGTCTAGGATTTTCACTTGCCTCACAACCCGAGGACTTTTCCTTGCCTCACAATCCTAGGACTTTCAACACCCTTATCACCAAGGGACTACAAGTAAAATCAAATCCAATACACCACAATGAATTAGTGGAGATTGGTTTTTACACCCAATAATTCTATAGCCAAGATTAAATTTGCAATAGTGCTTAACGTGGCTAAAAGAATTTAAATCGTTTGTAGATCACATAAAGAATATGAGTTTATTCAATGTGATCTAGAATCTAGATGTGTTCTTAGATCACACAAAGAATATGAAATTATTCGATGTGATCTAGAATCTAGATGTTTCAAAAATCCTTTGAGAATATGAAAAATCAAAGAGAAGGATTTTGAAAACCAATTTGCAATAGCCAAATAATAATAATGATCTTAAAAAGAATTATAAAAGAATATAAGCAATACGATCAGAAATTGAAAAACCGTTTTGGCTATGAAGAACTTTGAGAGCGATGAGAACGATGAGATCTTTTAAGAGAATAAGAATTTTGCTCAAGAATAAATTGGTGAGGAAAAAGATCTCATATGGTCTCTATTTATAGAGCCAAAGGATAATTCTAAATGATTCAAATCAAGTTTGACTTTAGCCCAAAAATCAAGCAGCGAATAAATGAGAGAGTGAATCAAGGAATTCTGGTCGCACCGCTAGTGGTCGACTCCCTACATGTGGTAGTCGACTCCCAGAGTGTTTCTGAGAAAATCTGCTACAACGGGTAGTCGACTCCCTATCTTTGGTAGCCGACTACCAGAGTATCTTTTCAGGGAGAAGACAGAATTAGTGCAGTGAACTACTGGGTGTTTGTAGTTGACTACAAGTTGAAACTTAGCTTCTATGAAAAGTATGCTCTCAACTAAGTTTTGAAACAAGTTTAAAAACATTTTAGGAAATCATTTTGTGTGTGTGCATATTCTTTCTTGGCTTTGACATAATCCTAAGAAAATGAAAAACAACTCAAGCACTAGACTCTATGAAGAACTTGAAGCTATGGTTAAGCTTGAGCTAGTTGCATAGGCTTCACTTGAGTTTGAGCTCCTCTTTAGCTTGAGCTTGAGCACATTCTTTGAGCTTCATCTTCGAGCTCCTCTTGTGCTCAAGCTTTAGAATATAGACGTGGAATGTGAGTTCAATCCATCTTCATCTTCTATGTGTGTAGTTATAGTTCTTCTTCTCGGAGTATGTTTCGAGCTTCAATTAGCTTATTGCACAACCTACACACTTAAGTAGTATGATTAGTAATTTAATAACATTTGGTGTGATCATCAACAAAACAAACCACTTGGGGTGGGACTAGATTTCCATCACACTCCCTCTTTTTGATGATGACACCCAAATGAAAAACATATGAATAATATGATTATAAAAACAATGAGTAAGTGTACTTACTCCCCTTGCTTAGATGCAGTTATTATTCATTCTTGTTTTTGCGTGCTTGTTGTCACTTTTTCTCCCCCTTGTCATCACAAAAAAATATAATAGTATACATAACAAGTGAATGAATTTTTTTCATAGGCTCCTCCTCAAAGTTTGCATCATTGCAGTTGGGTCTCCCCCTTAATGTATGCATGGATTTAGAGATTCTTTGGGAGCTCTTCTACTAATCCCGTATAGTTTTGGTACCTGAAAATCAAACAAATAATTTTGATACCCTTTCTTTGTGGGTCCGTGGGATTAGTCATACATAATAATGTAATCATCAACCAAGAGGGAACCAAACCCATTTGGGTTGAGATTTCCCATAAATAAATCTATAATCTCTACAAAAATGAACATTGTTCATAAAACTAGAAATGTAATTGTCTTTCATTTGGACGGTTTCAATTTTGGGAATCCAAACTTTGACATATCCATTTTCAGTTTTAGGAACTCTAGCTTGATGGTGAGAGATCCTAGCATTTTGATTGGTCATATTATAACATAAGTCATGGTTGCTAGATTGGGGTTTTTGTGATCTAATCAAGCTATCTAATTTTTCTTTACCTTTATTGAACCTAACAACATTATTAACCAAGTCCTCATGCTTTGCTTTAATGGTGGTCATGTTCTTTTCTAAGTCTCTAAACCTATTTCCTAGGTCTTTGAGTTCTACATTGAGCAACTTATTCTTTTCAAGTAAATCCTTATTGTTGCTAATCAATTTTAGGTTCTCTTCTCTAATCTTTTCTAGCTCTTGATTAGTAGGATTTGAACCACAATCTTTATGCATCTTTTTGAGAGTTAGAAGCTTTTAGAGTTAGACCTCATATAATGCATAAATTTTATGAAATTCCTCCTCATAATCAATTTCATCATCATCGCTACTATCGCTATCACTAGAGTTATGGTAGGAATTTACATTGGGGTCTTCCTGTGCCATGATGCACATGTAGTTCCGCTCGTTCCTTTTGCTTGCTTTTCCTTCATTTTCGGATGATGATGAGCTATCTGAATCCTCTTTATCATCGCTTCTATCCCAAGCCCCAAAAGCTTTTCTATTTGGCCTTTTGCCTTTGTATGACATCGTTCTCTTATCTCTGATTTTCTTTAGAGGACACTCATTCTTCATATGGCCTGGCCTATTACATTCATAACAGATAATATCATTAGTGAAATTGAACTTACGGTTGTAGGACTTACGTGCATTTAGGATTTTCTTGTATCCTTTGGAGATGAGTGCCATTTGTTTCTCCATCTCATCTTTGACTTCGTTATCAAATTCCTCCGTATCCGATGTTGTTTTGAATGCAATGTTCTTCTTCTTCTCACCGTGTTCCTTGGTCTTTCGCTCTTGTAGTTGGAGTTCATATGCCATTAGATTGCCGATGAGCTCCTCCAAGGTTAGCTTTGAAGTGTCGTTGCATTCTTCAATGGCCAAAGCTTTGGATTGCCATTCGGTAGTGAAGGATCTAAGGATCTTCCATACGTGATCATCTTGTGTGTACTTCTTTCCCAATCCCGCAAGTGTGTTGACGATCTTCGTAAGCCTCGTGTACATCTCCGTTATGTTCTCGTCTTTCTCCATCATAAATTTTTCATACCTGCCAGCATAAAGAGAAGATTTTGAAGATTTAACTTTTGGTCACCTTCATGCGTTACCTCAAGATGTTTCCATATTTGGTGCACGAAGGTAGCAATGGAGATGCGGTTGTACTCCGTTGTGTCAAGGCCGCAATATAGAGTGGACCCCACCTTGGCATTTAGAGCCACTTTGTCCTTCTCCGTCTTGGTCCACTTTTCTTCCTCAAGAGTGGGTTCTTCATAAGGATTCTCCACTATCTTCCATAGATCATAAGAGATAGAGAGAATGTACATTCGCATCCGATTCTTCCAAGATCCATTATTTGATCTGTTGAGAAGTGGTGGTCTGGTGGAAGATTGTCCTTCGGGGAAATGATGGTTGACGCCATCTAAAACCTTGCTCTGATACCAAGTGTTGGATCTTGTGGATGGAAAACAACACTAGAAGGGGGGTTGAATAGTGTTGTGAGAAAAAAACTTTTCACAAATGAACACCACAAAAATAACTTCCCGTCCAATGTTGCCTAAGGAACCAAGTAGAGTGATCTACGCTTGGTCCTTAATCAACACGATTGATCTTCAAATATAGATAAAATAATATATAAACAATAAAGATCAAAGGAGTAAAGATAATAGAATAGATCTCACAGCGGAATATAAACTTGCAATAATAAATTTAGTTAGCAAGAGTAAATTAACGAATGATTGCAAATGACATATAATAAAAATGAACTTGTTAGTGTAAAGTAAATGTCAATCGCAAATACAAAGATTTTTATCCTGGTTCCCCACAACCTGGGTACGTCCAGTCCCCGAAACTCTTGTCAGGCGTTGATCCACTATTATCGGTAAATCGTACAAACCACCTCTCGCCAAGAGGATTTACAACCACCTTGCCTACAACAAGGATTTTCAACCACCTAGACTTGTCTAGGATTTTCACTTGCCTCACAACCCGAGGAGTTTTCCTTGCCTCACAATCAGAGGACTTTCAACACCCTTATCACCAAGGGACTACAAGTAAAATCAAATCCAATACACCACAATGAATTAGTGGACATTGGGTTTTACACCCAATAATTCTATAGCCAAGATTAAATTTACAATAGTGCTTAACGTGGCTAAAAGAATTTAAATCGTTTGTAGATCACACAAAGAATATGAGTTTATTCAACGTGATCTAGAATCTAGATGTGTTCTTAGATCACACAAAGAATATGAAATTATTCGATGTGATCTAGAATCTAGATGTTTCAAAAATCCTTTGAGAATATGAAAAATCAAAGTGAAGGATTTTGAAAACCAATTTGCAATAGCCAAAAAATAATAATGATCTTAAAAAGAATTATAAAAGAATATAAGCAATAAGATCAGAAATTGAAAAACCGTTTTGGCTATGAAGAACTTTGAGAGCGATGAGAACTATAAGATCTTTTGAAAGAATAAGAATTTTGCTCAAGAATAAATTGGTGAGGAAAAAGATCTCATATGGTCTCTATTTATAGAGCCAAAGGAGAATTCAAACTGATTCAAATCAAGTTTGACTTTAGCCCAAAAATCAAGCAGCGAATAAATGAGAGAGTGAATCAAGGAATTCTGGTCGCACAGCTAGTGGTCGACTCCCTACATGTGGTAGTCAACTCCCAAAGTGTTTCTGAGAAAATCTGCTACAACTGGTAGTCGACTCCCTAAATTTGGTAGCCGACTACCAGAGTATCTTTTCAGGGAGAAGACAGAAATTAGTGCAGTGAACTACTGGGTGTTTGTAGTTGACTACAAGTTGAAACTTAGCTTCTATGAAAAGTATGCTCTCAACTAAGTTTTGAAACAAGTTTAAAAACATTTTAGGAAATCATTTTGTGTGTGTGCATATTCTTTCTTGGCTTTGACATAATCCTAAGAAAATGAAAAACAACTCACGCACTAGACTCTATGAAGAACTTGAAGCTATGGTTGAGCTTGAGCTAGTTGCATAGGCTTCACTTGAGTTTGAGCTCCTCTTTAGCTTGAGCTTGAGCACATTCTTTGAGCTTCATCTTCGAGCTCCTCTTGTGCTCAAGCTTTAGAATATAGACGTGGAATGTGAGCTCAATCCATCTTCATCTTCTATGTGTGTAGTTATAGTTCTTCTTCTCGGAGTATGTTTCGAGCTTCAATTAGCTTATTGCACAACCTACACACTTAAGTAGTATGATTAGTAATTTAACAACATTTGGTGTGATCATCAACAAAAAAACCACTTGGGGTGGGACTAGATTTCCATCACATATGTGCTTCATGGCACGTGAGGATACACCCTCCGATGGAAGCTATAGTGAGAGTGATGAACCCGATGTAACTATGGATGAACGTAGAAAAAAAATGAAGAATTATTTTCTAAGTATCAATCTCTTATGCTTAAATTTATTAAGTTTAACAAGTTAAATGCTAGTAAGTCATCCATGCCATCCATCACCAACAATGACACCATTGTTGAAACACTCACACTTGAGAAAGCTAATTTGGTTTCTCAAAATAGCACATTGAGAAATGAGGCAAATTACCTCAAATCTCAATTATATCATGTATCTCTTGAAGATAGTGATGATCTTCTATCAGAAAACGTACAATTGGGTATTGAGAATAAATCTATCAAAACCCAAGTGCACGAGTTCACCACAGGTCTGTCCACCTTGAACACTTCTATTTCTTCTCTTCTGGAGAAATATAAGCCCATGTCCTCCCAAGTTACAAGATTTATCAAAGGAAAGGACAATTGGATGAGTTGCTTTCAAACCAATTTCTGGCCATACATCATGTTGGACTTGGTTATTCGGAGGCAAATGCCTCCAAATCATGCTCCTCCTATAGTGGTGTCACTATAGATTTTGTGAGGCAATCCTCCAGTGCATCCAAGAGTAGTGACCAAAACACTTTGGATAGCAAACCTACCTAGAAGGTCACCACTCCACACACTCCCTATTTGGCCAAGAAACCCGCCGAGGGTGGAAATCAAACGAAATGACATGCTTTCATGTACACCAACACACACACCACGTAAGTGTAAGTACCATGGATATGAGGAAAATACTAGAAGGGGGGTTGAATAGTGTTTATAAAATTTAACTAAGAAATTACGCCTAATTAAAATCATAATCCAACAAAGATGCAGAAATAAGAATTAACAACAATGAACAATGCAAACAATAAGATGTTTCAAGGGTTCGGATTACCGAAGTCAAACCCGACTTGATCCCGGTAATCCTACGTCCATTCCACCCGAAAATCTCCGGATACTCAAGTTAGAACTCTAACTTGAGGTTTCCTTTAAACCCACTTGTAGCAATCCTACAAGTGTAATCGAATAACAATCGATGTCCTTGAATCTCACAACTTGGGATCAAGCAAACCACTCTCACAAACCGAGAGTGACTTAAATTTTGAAAGATATGAAATTATAAAATTGCAACACTTACAATCACATATGCCTTGACGTAGAACTTGAAGGAACAAGTGTGTTATGTGTTGATGTCTCTTCCAATAAAAGAGTGAAACCCTTTCTCTTGTCACCACCAAATAGCTAGAGGATATCAACTTTGATTCTAGGTTGGTGAGAAATAGATGATGACATTCTAGGGCTTAGAGAGAATGAGAGAATGAGAGCTTGAAGATAAATTCTTGAGTTGCTAAGAGAATGATTAAGATGCATTAATGGAACAATAGAAACCCCTTTTATAGGTTCTCCGAAACCCTCAAACAAAATACCCAAAACCCCCTTTGAAATCTGTGTGGAAAAGCCAGCGGATAGAATTTACAGTACAGATAGTCGACTAGTGAAGAAACCACAGTCGACTACTGCAATGTGTCAGAGGGTAGGTGAGAATTCAAATGGTAGCTTACCATATAGGACAGTCAACTGATGAAGGTTGGACAGGCGCCTGAAAACCATCAGGCAACAGAGGAACCTTCTGCAGGCGATTGATGCGTAAGTTATGAAAACTAAAGAATTCTGGGTATACTAGGAAATGCAACTGATGTGGAATCCACATGTGCCTGAGCCATGGGTAGGCGACTGGGAAACCAGCATCAGTTGTCTGTTGCATAAATACGTAACTTGACAAAATCAAAGTCCTGGGCAAGTGTTAGACAGACGACTGTAGAAGCACATGCAGGCCCCTGTAAATCCTTCTTACATCGCATTCAGGGGCTAGTGCAAAATTTTACAAAACTTAAGAAGTTTGGACAAGATGAGACATGCAACTGACTAACAAGGCACATGCGCCTAAAATTAGACATGTGCATGTACTTTGTACAACAGTCACCTGATGAAAGTTAAGAACCGAAAGACCGAAAATTCAAGTCAAAAGAGTGTGCATAACAGACGACTGTTGAACAATTCATAGTCGACTGTTTTAAGACGTGCGCCTGTAAACTGTACTTCAGTCGACTGTTGGAAGTCTAAATTTCACACCTTATAATAAAAAAAGTTGGAAACCTAGGAATTGATTTCTAATGACTTCCGAGGTTTGAATGAGTGAAGTGTGTGAGCTCCAACAATAATCTACTTCAAAACTACATTATAATAAGAAAGAAAAAGAGAATAAAATGATTACATTTGATTTAACTTCTCTCTTTTCTCTTGAATGACCTTGAATGAGTCTTGAAGTCTTTGAAGCTCCATTATTTATCTTTGATCACCCAATCTTCAACTTTGAGCTTTGATTGATCTTCATGGTCATCCATTACTATTTGATCTATATGATAAGCTTAGGCAATGGAATAACTGCTTGGAGGGGATTAGTCACAAGTATTTATGTTTGCTCATCATCAAAACCAAGTAGGGAGAAGCCTAATACTCAACATTCTCCCCATTTTTGCTGATGACAAACAAAAATAAATAAAAATATAAATAATTATGCTTAAGAATACTTACTCCCACTACATAGATGCCAACCAAGTTAGACAAGTAATATATCGGCATCTAATGATCAAATTAAATCAAATTAAACCAGAGTACATGAATGAAATGAATTGAAGTATTGGAATTTAGGATTTTTGAATCCAAATTCATTAAATCTTACTCCTCCTGAATCTAAGACAGCTTCAATTTTAGATTCAAGCATGGCTTCTAATTATCACAAAATTATGATTTGTTTATCTCTCTCTCCCCCTATGACATTATCCAAAAAGGTGTGAGTATAAAAACAACAACAATAGTGCTAACTAAACTAAAGAACAATCACATGAGCATAAAGAATGAGATATGTATTTAATGTGATACCAAATGAAAATCGAAAAAGCACGAAGGTGTATCACACAAATACGTATCAAAACTCTTCAAAACTAAGTTGACTAGAGGAATAGAAGTCCAATAGTAACATCTATTATGCAATTCATCTCAACATTCAATTAATACAATTAATAGCACAAGAAGAGACAAAATTGCACAACATTCACATGAGAGAGTAATAAGGCCAACAGAAACATCATGTGTGTGTGTGTGTATGAAAAGATACATGGAGTATACAAATAACCAATTCCATATAAACAAAAGTGTATGACCAACATACATACAAGTAACCAATGTGCCATAAGCATAGACACTAAAAGACAAACATCTATATATGAAACTATACATCTAGCACACATCAAAACATCAGACTAAGACTCTCAAACCTAACAAAAAAATCTAGGTCCTAGGGTGAGTAGTCGTCAAGAAGCATCAGTCCAGCTGAACAACGGTGGAGTCATCAGGAGCTCTCATCTCAATCTGAAAGCCCTGGGTCTCTAGATCTGAAGAAGTCACGACATTAACAGCAGTAGAGTCATCCTGAGGAGCCTGAGAGGCAAGATTAGCATTACCGGCATCATATGGCTCTGGAATCGGAGAGATGACAGGAGGAGGAGGCTGGGTGACGTCTGCAGGAGGGGCCTGAGCATCAGCTGAAGCAGTAGTATGAGGGATATCCTTAGAGGGATGAGCAGCAGCCAGCTGAAGATACTACTGGAGGGATGCATGGAAGGGTATGCCATGGTGCTAGAAAGATAGGTGGAACAGCTCATAAAGACCAGCTACCTTTTTGTCCCCCTTGACAAGAAGGGGGTCAGGAGAAAGTGTAGCATAGGATGAAGGGATCGACGAATCACCAATATTAGCAGCAGACGAAGAAGGGCCAGAAGTAGACAACTGCTTCTTTGCTGCAGTCAACAACCTCAAAGAAGACTTCGACTTAGCTGATGCATCAAGAAGTGGGCCAAGTGGGACATACTCATAAGCAAAAATATCAATACCAAAATGGCGAAAGACATGAGTAATGATACATCCATAAGGAATATGGTAACATCCATAAGAAATATGGGAAGAGGTGGAGGTAATCTCGATATGGTCCATCATGTCAAGTATGACCCCTGCCCAGTTCAGCTCCATCCCTGAGAATATTGCATGGATGCACTTGAGTATCTTATTGGATGGCTGGTCAGAAGAACCGTACTTAGGCAGGATGTTGGACTTGACCACATGGTGGACATCCCAACCTCTAAGAGAGAACATGGAGGATCTGGCTCCAGAAGTGAGGATACGAGGACCCTCATGGAACATGTCCCGAAGGACGACCTGATCTAAATTAGCAATAGAAGAGATGAAAATGTCAACTGGTAAGGATCCGGTGGAGGGAATCCTAAGAATAGTCCCTAAAAGCTTGGGGTCAAGCTTGATTGGGGTCCCCTGAAAAATGGTGTCTAAAATCTCAGACTCGATGTATTCACAGCTAATGTAGTTTGCATAGAATAACTTCACGAGCATGTGGTACGGTATAGGAGAATCAACATGGGAATACCGGAATAGATCGACCAATTTGGTCGCAGTCATAAGCTGTGATAGGTTCTCGGAAGTGAAAGCTGGATATGAGATGAAACGCTCCTTGAGGATCTTGACATTAAATATCAAATTATATTTCTCCAAACACGTTTCGTCACGACACATAGTGACATGTGAAGCAGGAGGAGACTTAGGTGGCCTTGGGCTTTAGCTTCAGGGTTAGCCTGGGTTAAGAAGCATGATGCTCAACATGGGGTTCTTCCTCATGGGGAGTGGAGGTCAAAGGCTAGGGGCTGAGTCTGAGGTGCTTGTCTACATCTATGTTTGAGGGAAATCTCCTCACTAGATGAAGATGGGGGCATACTCAGATTCATCACGATCATAAAGACCCATGAATTTGGAAGCATGCTCAGCAAACTTGGTGCAGGTTTTGTAGGGTCCTTTCTTTGAAGGGGCAACCTTATGTTTAGGGTTTATAGGCTTCCTTACAGTAGGGGATTTCCACATGGAGGATGATGCTAGTTTGGGTGCCATGGAAACAAAATCGACAGAATATGAAAAAACTAGGGCTCGAATCGAAATGAAAGATGGAGAGTTATACCAACGCAAGGAGAAGAGAGGCTGACGCAAGGAGGAGCACAACAAAAGTGATCGACGGCTGTGAGGGCTGGTAGAATAGAGGAGGATAGGATATCGGCAGTCGACGGAGGGAGGAGGAGAGTCGGGCTCAATTTGAATCGTAAGAGAGAGAGAGAGAGAGAGAGAGAGAGAGAGAGAGAGAGAGAGAGAGAGAGAGAGATAGTCACAATCGACGCTTATATGGAAAAGATGCAGTGATCTGGGCCGTTGGATCAAAAAATGGCTCAGATAGTGGGCTACGAATTGCCAAACTCGGTGGACAGGCGACTGATGCACATCATGCAGTCGCATGTCAAACTGTAATAGAAAATGACTCAAAAAACAGACATGCACCTGTAGAAGAAAATACAGTCACGTGGATTTAGACAGGCGCCTGTGAAATGACTTACAGGTGCCTGCTGCACAGTAAAATTTTGAAGAAATTTTGAGCTATTTCTCAATGAAAATAGTGACAATTAGACAGGCGCCTGATGAAAAAAAATAGTCTCCTGGCGGATGACCAGTTGCCTGTAAAATGACCATCAGTCACCTATCATAAATAAGAGTTATAAAAGCTTAAAACTGGAGATGGGTAGTCGACTGTAGAAGAACCGGTAGTCGACTGTCCTGGTTCTGAAATCCAGAATTGAGTTAGAATCAAAGATTTAAGACTTCTCACCCTTAGAACTATATTTTAATCACTCTAATAACATAAAATAATCATCATAAGCATATAGACTAATACACATATCAAGCATAATAATCTAATTATCAAATCATCAATAAATCTCCAATAAATCTCATTGAAAACAAATGTGAAAATATGACATATTCAACATGAGATATGGAAATGATCATATGAGTTAAAAACAAGTTATAACATATGAAAATGAGATCCTAAATTTCAGATTCACCCATAATCCATAATTCTCCACGCAACCTCACAAATGAGTTTTCTTTTAGAGGTTTAGAGAAGATGTCGACGATTTGTTTTTGGGTTTCAATGTACTCTAAGATGATGTCCTTCTTAGCTACATGATCATTAATAAAATGGTGTCTCACATATATGTGTTTGGTACGGGAATGGTGTACCGGATTTTTGGAAAGACATATTGCACTTTTGGTTATCAACCATGATAGGGCAAGTATCACAATTGACACCATAGTCTTTGAGAGTGCGTCTCATCCAAAGGACTTGTGCACATGCAAGACCCACGGTAATATATTCCACTTCGGTCGTGGACAATGATACAGAGTTTTGCTTCTTGAAAAACCAAGAGACAAGGAAGTTTCCTAGAAAATGGCAAGTGCCACTGGTATTTTCCCTGTCGGATTTGCATCCAGCAAAATCAGCATCACTATATGAGACTAGCTAATATGTGCTAGATTTAGGGTAAAGTAACCCATAATCTAGTGGTTGATAGATGTAACGAAAATTTTGTTTAACTGCAATCAAGTGTGATTCCTTAGGTATAGTTTGATAACTAGCACAAAGACATACTTAAAACATGATATCGGACCTACTAGCAGTTAAATAAAGTAAGCTACCGTCATACCTCGATATAGACAAATGTCTACATCTTTCCCGTTTTTATCCTTGTGTAGATAGGTGGTCGTACTCATGGGAGTCCTTTTGCTTGAAGATGATTCCATCCCAAATCACTTGATAAGCTCCCCAGTGTACTTGGTTTGGTGTATGAAAATCACATCCTTTATTTGCCGAATTTGACGACATAGAAAGTAGTTAAGCTCACCCATGTGGCTCATCTCAAATTCTTCTTTCATAGATTTAAAAGATTCTTGGCAAAGTTCAAAGTTAGTAAAACCAAAGATAATATCGTCTTCATAAACTTGAATAAGGATCCCATTTTTCGGCCACCCCTCTGTCGTACGACCGCTGCCGACCACCCTCCGGCATCCCCACTCCTTCCTCGACAACCCATCATCCTTCATCACTTCTCTCTCTCCCTTGAAACCCCTCAAAACTCCATGAAAACACCAAGAAACTGCCCAGTCCCAGATCTGTGCGCGCCCGCCGGAAAACGCCCGCTACTGCCACTCCGGTGACCCCCTCCGGCGAACTCCACATCTCTCAGACTCCCATCAAGTTTCCCTATCAACTGAAATTCCCCTTCCCCACTTCCATCATCTCTATCTCCCTCAAAACAATCTCAAACACAACACTAACGACAGTTTGGACAGATCTATCCATCGCCGGAAAAACGCCGCGCCCGGCCACCTCTGGCCATCGCTGGTGATCACCCTAGCACCATTGGACTCCTATAGAACCCCTATATCATCTACAACTTTTATTTCCCACTTCCCTCATCCCTAACTCCTCGAAAACCCGTTGAAACCGAGCCCTAACGGCAGTTTTTGACAGATCTGTGCGCTGATCTTCAACACCGACACACGGCCACCTCCGACCACTTCCGGAGACCACTCCACCATCGTTGGATTACTATTGAAGTCCTTTAGCTACTGCAATTTTCCTTTGACTTTTTTGATCGCTGGTTTTCCTTTGAGATGTGCGACAACGACCGTTGCGCGAATCTGTCCTCTTCGACTTATCACGGCCACCCACCGCCGTACGCTCATGTTGACGGCCACCCACCGGGCCAAACAACTCCCACTGACCTACTTCCATCACCGACAGCCCCCTTGGACCCTTGGAGTTCATGTGCATTGCCGTACACACGTGTTTTTACCCGACATCGCCGTCGTCGTGAAGATCCGTTGCGCTACCTGCAACGTGAGAGAGATCGCAGCTTGCTCGCTATTTTCGTGTCTCCACCTTGCTTTCCAGAGGTGCATTGCTGTGCTACCCATGTCCGAGGAGTTACATACGATGCTGACACATCACCGGTTAGACCAGACATCCGCTATTTGAACGACTCAAAAGGTTAGTCCTCTAACGCGTAGTAAGAACACCCACCGTAGAAAAACAAAAACTTAAATCTAAAAATCGTCAAAAATAATTAAATTTCATTTCCACACCTTTAAAACGTTGTAAATATTAAACATCGACGAAGGACTGAATTTCTGTGCACATAGGATAAATCATCGATTAGGCTGAACTGAAACGAAAACGTGACTTTGACTACTAGGATAGCCATGTTGAACCTAGAAATGAACTCTAATAGAAATGATGAAAAACATGTCCTGACACAGTCGTTGACCCCTTTAAGATGGACCCTCGCTGACACACCACTTTGATGGGACGCTCCGGACAGACGACGCTCTCGCCACCGCAGGCAAGTGTTTATACTTGTACTCGTACGGCCATGTCTAGGCCATCTCCTTCTTAGAATATTAGAGTACATTTACAGAGAACCAGACATGAAATGATAGCGTCCGGAACCCCTTTGACAGCTTAGACTTGACGACGAAGTCTAAGCACAACAAACAAACAACAACTAACACCTTAGGGTTTTCTTGTGTGTGCGTGCATGTGGAACCCCTAGAAGAACATTTCCTTACTTGTCATGTCGTGTCTTGTTATACAAAAAAAGCCTTCAGACATTTCGGATGCTCTCCACGCGAGAGTGATCCCTGTTATACAAAAGCCTCAGGGCGTTTCGGATGCTCTCCAAGCGAGAGTGATCCCTGTGTTACAAAAAGCCTGCGGGCATTTCGGATGCTCTCCACACGAGAGTGATTACTGTTATACAAAAAAAATCCTTCTGACGTTTCAGATGCTCTCCACGCGAGAGTGATCCCTGTTATACAAAAAGCCTCCGGGCGTTTCGGATGCTCTCTAAGCGAAAGTGATCCTGTTACACAAAAAGCCTCCAGGCATTTCGGATGCTCTCCCAGCAAGAGTGATCCATGTATTGTCTTGTCTTGAGCACTTGGGTTTGGGGTAGGGTTGAGCGGTCGCACGGGGAGACGGTCTGATCCCCCTCAAACCGTAAGGCGTGAACCCTTCGAGTCACATGTGTCTTGTCTTGTCCTGTCCCGTCTAGCTTAGTCCCGTAGCCGGTAGCACACGCTACGGCTAGTGCCTGTCGCGTTTTACTTTTCTGCACCGCTTTACTTCTTGTATAGTGTAACTGTCATGTCATAACAACAGCATGTTAACCAACCAGTAAAATGTTGCTCTTAATTACCTACACTTGCAGTAGAGTCTAACCCTTCTTTTAGACTTTACCTGACGTACAGTTCCTTTTCTCTTGGGTGCTGTACGTCAGGTGTAGAGCCAGAGTACGTGGACAAGTCGGACACACCGGAGTACGTGTAGCCAGAGGATGTCGACCCGGAGCACCTTCCTGACGTGGACCAGACTTAGAGGTCTTTTCTGTCGCTGTCTTACAGAGGTTACTACTTTCTTGTTGGTGCGTAGCACCACTTTACTTTCTGCCTAGGTTGGGTGCTTCACACCATTAGTTTCCTTTTCTGTAGTTTGTTGCATGCTTAGGCTTCTCTTTTTAGACTTTTGTACTCGTTGGATATTATCTCTTTATATTAATGAATGCAACTTTCTTTATGTATTTTCTGTTGTTCCGAATTTTATAAATGCAAGAACCTAGAACTTTTAAAATGGTACCCATACAGACGCTTATTGGGTTCGAGCCTCACAGCTCCGGCCCAAGCGGACCTTAGTCACGTTTCGCTTCCGTCGTTTTGGGAAGTGGGGCATGACAAGTTTTAGTGATGGCACATGCATGTCGTGCAAAAAGTTCGGAACAATAAGAGTACTGCATTCATTTAATATCCAGTTTAACATGTACGCGTCTAAATTAGGTTTCCTTGTCTTAGGTGGTAGGAAGACTTAGATAGACATCCAGGTTTGGTAGTAAGGCGATTTGGTTAAGTTTTAGTAATCTCGTCTTAGGATACCCTAGTAGCCTCTCCCTCCCAGGCTCTGACCAAATTAGATTTCTAGAGTCCTTCTTTTAGTCATTCGCTCGGGTCCATAGACTTCTGGCCCAGCAGAGCGTAATCTTGATTCTCTTAGGAACCTTTCACTGAGATCTCTCTATTACAGTCTAGTTCATTAGGAAGTCTTGTTGTTGAGCTTTCCCTGATCTTTAGACGGCCCGATAATTTGGAATCTCAGATTTCTAGCATCTTTCCAAAACGTCACACTTCTGTGTTATCGACCGTAGATTTCCATCATAGCTCTTCATGAATCATATCTTAGGCGTATCCATCATGCGATTATTTTCCCTTGCCCTCGACTCACGTGGTCGCTTCATGATGGTTATCGTTAATCCTTCGAATCTTTCCCTTTACAAATCCTGCTTCATTTAAAAGTATTTTCGAATATTTCCTTATTAAGTTCTTCGCTCAGTTTAACTTCTTTGAAAACCCTTAAAATATATTTAAATTTCTTACTTTTTGGTTGAGTTAAAATTCTTTCACGGATTTTGAAACCTTTTTGGTCGAAATTCTTAGTTACTATCTCGTAACCATTTTCTAACCGGTATCTTTCGTATTTCGGCTTTAAAAAAACCATGTTACCATTTCGAAAATTCAATATACCACCTTTTCTAAACTACGAAATTTACTTTTAACCACTTACTGTACGTACTTTTAGAATATTTTCTAAACTAAATAAGAACGTCAATATATATATATATACATACATATATATATATGGCAATCTTCGGGTGCGAAAAACCCCGTGCGAAAGCCGTGCGAAAAGTTTTTTTTATTTTTTTGAAATTTTTTTTCCAAAATTCTTTTTTTGATGTTTAATCCATACAATTATATACCCCAGGGAAAATAATGGGTGAACCCATTGGGGATTAGAGCACCCATCCACCCGTTACAAATTTAACGGTCTCAAAACGTGCGAATTTGATGAAATGCCTTGATCGAAGACCAAATGACATTATTTCTCAACCATTATTTTTTGAGGGGGGTATAACAACATATAATGAGGGTGGAAAAAAGAATTTTTGAAAAAACAATTTCAAAAAAAGATAAAAGCATTTTCGCACCATGCGAAATGTTCCCATTTGAAAATTTTCCTATATATATATATATATATATATATACATACATATATATATATATATATATATATATATATATATATATATATATATATATAGGGTAAAGTGTTCCTAGGGTGACTCCTTAGATTAAATCTAAGGAGTCGCCCCCATTTTCTCCCATCTCCCACAATTTTTTTGAAATTATTTTTCCTAGGATTGTTGGTCACATCATGGATGATCAACATACCAAAAATCAAGTCATTCCAATACTTTAAAAGCCTCCATCTATCCCTTGCAACTTCAACGGTCTGAAAACGTGCTGAAAAACACATAAAGTTGCAAGGGGTAGATGGGGGCTCTAAAAGTATTGGAATGACTTGATTTTTGGTATGTTGATCATCCATGAGGTGAGCAACAATCCCAAGAAAAAAAAATTCAAAAAAATTGTGGGAGATGAGAGAAAATGGGGGCGACTCCTTGGATTTAATCTAAGGAGTCACCCTAGGAACACTTTACCCATATATATATATACATACATATATATATACATACATATATATATACATACATACATATATATATATACATACATACATATATATATATATACTAGTCATAACCCGTGCCCGCGGGCACGGTTCATTTAAGATTTTCCCCGTGAAATCTTAGTTTCCAAACATTATTTACACAGTCAAATTTTTGTGGAACAACAAATTCGGCATAGTACAATAAATTCGACGAGGGCGCCCTTGAGTCGGAACAACAAATGGGCGCCTTCGGCACGGGCGCGGTTCATTTAAGATTTTTCCCCATGAAATCTTAGTTCACATACATTATTTACACAGTCAAATTTGCGCGGACAAATTCGGCGTAGAACAATAAATTCGGCGAGGGCACCCTTGAGTCGGAACAACAAATTAGCGTAAAAAAATTTAGCGGGCGCCTTCGGCGCGGGCGCCTTCGGAAAATAAAAATAGTTAGGTTCTAAGTTAATAGATGTGGACCCATCAAGCCAAATGCATGAATTTCGACACTGACCGTTAAGGTTTTGCTCCTTTTTCCGCATCGCAAGTTTAATAGCTTTAGAATAATAGAACTTTTTGTGGCAGGTAAATGAACGAACAAAATTTATTAGATTCACTTAATATTTGATATTTTGATATTTTAAAATGGTAAATCAAAATGAACAATTCCAATCGGACAAAAAATATATAGAAGTGGTTAACTTTTTCGAGATCGCATATAACCTAATCATATAATACACATTATTCTCTATTGATTGATAAAGAAAAAACCGGTGACATGGATATGACTTACATGGTATAAAAACTCTTAAATCTTAAGCAAAATAAATAGTTTAAATAATAAAAACTCCAATGACCTATTCATAGACGTAAATACCTAAATAATGGAAACTTCCAAATATTCTTGAATTTCTTAACAGAAACCAATTTTGATTTGATATCATCAACAACGGCATTCCAAACTATTTTTGTTTGGTTGATAAAAGCATCCCAATAGATGAACAACATAAACCAACCCAGATTTAACAATTTACCATAATCACCTTCTTTCCAAAAATTAGGTTCTGCTTCATGGACTTCAGGAAATAAAAATAAAAAACATGTCGAATTTGTTTTCCAGTGGTCCCGACAATAATAGTACATTAAGAACAGCATACCTACAAAGAGTAACCATACAACAAAGGAAACATTCATCCATGATGGCAATGCGCCCAGCTGCAAGCGAGCAAACGCATTGCAGCAAGTGTTCTATACTCTTCCATCTGTGTGTTCGCCGCTTATGAATGAGAAACCTTGACTTTGATCTTTGGAGAGATGAGAGTCTGGTCCACACGAAGCGGGCTTGGTGCTCTGATCAGGGGATGCTCTGATCTAACTCTTTCATCGCTTCCATATGCTCCTTCTGTTTCTTCCCCTTCATCCAGAGGTTACTCCCCCAAATAACAAATTCAAGTGAGAAACAGACTACAGTGGCATACATGAAAGAAAGAACAGTAGGATAAACACACCTCATTTCGTGATGCTTCGCCTCTCTGCATGCTCTTACTTCATCAATATACTTGATGGCATTTAGCGTCTTCTGAGCAACATTTCTATCATATCTTTCTGGCCTATTTCTCTTCCGCTCAAACTCAAAGGTAGAGTCCTAAAGAAACATAGTGGCTAACGAAAATTTAGTGGCATGTTCATGGGAAATAATAATAACCAACAAATAAGAAGCAAGCTTGCACCCAATACCTTCCCCAGATTTATCATTAATGACTTAGGATTACTGCCAATGTAAATGGACTTAGGATACCTGCCATGTTCTTCTCTATCCGGCACTACACCCCCAAAAAACTGAGATCCCATTGTAGGTAGCCCCTTCCACCGATTTTCCCTGCCCTCTACTCAGTGTCATGGTTTCGACTGACCGCCCGAGTTTCGACTGACTGTTGATGGAGTTTCGACTACATATTGCGTGCCTACCCCCCTCCGATTACAACAGGGCATCCATCGTCGAAGCTACTGTGTGGACCAACTGAGCGGCTGCCAGCGACGTTCCCAGAACCAAGTTGCAATCCAAAGTCAAGCTGTTTGTGAAGTGACTTTAGTTTGTCTCAGCTTGTCTCGTTATAATGATCTTTCCAAATGCAAATACAATATCACATTCTTTCTTCATTCTCGAACAAATCATTAAGCAAGGATTCAACCAGTTAGCCCTGCTCAGAGTACACTGATATAAGAAATGTTGCATATTTTGAATTTGAACAGCATATACCTCACTTATTTAGGCAAAAAAAGCCTAATTTTACAACCAGAAACAATATATTAAACAAAAAAAAAAGAAAAAAGCGATCCTGGGTCAGGAGGACGTTGGAAGACTTTACGTTCCCATGAACGAATTTACCACCGCCTTCGGCGTGGATGTGAGCTACGCCTTTTGCCACGCCGAGTATGATCTTCACCTTGGACTCCCAGTTCAACGGAGTTCTTGCTGCACCCCCACGGTTTCCTGTTGCAATCAGAAGGTTAAGTCAAGAACAGAGAATTCGGAATAGCAAATTGATGCGAGAGGAAATACCATGGAGGAGGGCGGAAAAGCTGCCTGCTGGGGCGGAGTGATACACCATGAGCTTCTCATCCTTGGAGTAGAAGAAGGCACGAACGAGCAGAAGGTTCGGGTGCTGGCCAAACCTTCCGATCGCTTCCATCTGCAGTTCGACCTAACCTCATCAAACTCTAAGTCCCCGTCGTCATCATCAGCATCTCCTATCGCTCCTTAACCAGTGCAAAACCCTAACCCAGTTCCCCCAAATCCACTCCATCATCATCAAAATTCAAAACCAACAATCCCCAAAACCCCCACCTCCTCTTCAAGACCATCCTCCACCTCTCCTACCTCGATTCCCCAACCTACGCTTCTTAAATCTTCGCATCCATCGAAGACCCCTCCATTTACCACTACACTGCCCTCATCGGTGCGTTGATTGACTCCGACTCTCACCAAGAATCACTCAACCTCTACTCCCAAATGATCCATAGCTCAGTCGCCCCTGACCCTGTTATCGTCTAAGCTTGTAGCCTTCTACTTGCTCTGAATGAAGCCAAACAGATCCATGCCCATGTTTTAAAACTTGGGTTCGCATCCGAAAGGCTTGTAAGGATGAAGCTCATTGAGCTTTATAGCAAATGCCGTAGGTTTGAGGATGTCGGTCGGTGCTCGATGAAATGCCGAGTGGAGACGCGGTGGAGGCCACAATTTTGATCAAAAACTCAGAAAATACGAACATGCAATGGCGGTTTTTGAGGCAACAGGCGACAGCGAGATCGGCATCAGCAAATCCCGTCCTCGAGAGCGGCCACCACATCTTCCCGGCCACCACATCAGCAAATTCGGGTTAACATCTTCCCGGCCACCACATCCTTCAAAATTTTCACCACCACCATCGTCCCGTCCTCGAGAGCGGAGCCGAAGCCCTCAGCAAATCTTCCAAGTCGAAAGTATAGGAGCAGCCATCAAAAAACACCAACTTGTTCTTCTCGGCCATCTGAACACCAACTTGTTCGATCAGCTTGACGTGCGCAAGAGAACAAACTGGCTGTTGTGAGATCTGCGCAAGAGAACACCGACTGGTATCAAGATTTACCTTGATCGGAGCAAACTGCCGTTGTGAGATCTAGGGGTTCCTTTCCAATAAAGCAAGCAAATGGCTGTTGCTAACCCCCAAAAAAGCCCCTTGCTCTCCCCCAAAAGAAGACTTGCTTTCCCAAGTCAAATGGCTGGTTACGAAAAGAAATGGGACCCACAAAAACTCAAAAATACAAACCATTCATCTCAATTTTTAATCCCAACCGTTCATCATCCAAGATTAAATCCTGGCCCTCTTTCTATCAACCGGTTTGTCCTAGTCAGCTTGTCCTAGTCAGCCCTATGATTCAAAAAAACACTGTCAAATGTATAATAGATATAAAACAGTCCTATGTTCAGTGTACTCATACTTCGAAGACCCTTTTATAAATCTATTTTCATATGCGAATCAAATCACTACCTCACCCTACTCTTTTTTCCTTCGTCTAACTCATTTTCCGAGTTGTAATTTTCTACCATCTGCTTACTTTTTCTACATATTTTTATAAGTATAAAAGTATATGATACCATATTTTACACGTAATTCTTCTTTCATCTATTTAATTATTTTGAGCAATATTTTTGCCCCACCCAACCAGCTATCTTTTTATCTCGCGTTATTTGAACTCGTTCTTTCAGCTCTTATTTCGGTACACTTTTGGTTTCGGCTTCTTTTCTGTTGTGTAGACTTTAGTGTTTGTAGTTGCCTGTGTCAACTCTAGTTTAGTAGTGGGCCCATTGGTTTTTGTGATGTCATCGTGGTGCATGTATATAGGTACAGTGTGTGGACATGTATGAGTGTGCTACCTTTAGGATGTTTATGATTGTCACTTGCATCATGTAGGTATGCTTAGTGCGGTTCGTAATATATGTATGAGGTTATCTGAATGATGATATTCATATATGTGTGGATAGCGTCATAGCAGGCAATTCCTTAGACTTAGTCTTTTGTATTATAGTATAGCTTATCTTTGGCTGCATGTGATTGTACCAAACCTTTTGTTTTCTTTTAACTAAACCTTTAAAGTTTTGAAATTAGCTCACAAGATCACAACCCACATATCTTCCCTCGTCCAATACCACAACTCCACACGTTTTTTCCCACATGTTTTAAAGATATGTCATTGGCCTTAAGTTTTCCTTTCTCTTCTCTTTTTTCCCTCTTCGAAATGTTATGTTTATTGTTGTTATATTATTAGGACTAGCTATTATTGTCATAGTATTTTGTGTGCGAGTAGGTATAGTGTGTGATGAGATATGTAATAGCGATGACTAATTGATTTTGGGACACAAAGATATTAGATTAGATTTCTTTCAGATGAAAAGAACGAGGCGTCCAAGGATTATTATAATACCAATGTGTGGCGGACTCAATGGAGAATTCTGGTTGGACGAAATTATATACAGAGGGATGAGAACTTATCAGACCTGAAACTTGGATGAGTGGTAGATAGGAGTAGCTATGAGGTATGGCATGTTTTAGGGTGATCATGAGAATGAGTAGAGCATTTTAAGCATCAAGATTTGACTATAGGTTGGGGTGAGAGGACATTGAAAGTAACACGACTTGTTGAGACGAATAGAATGTTATGAAGAGGGATTTTATATGATTAAGAGATTAGATGATAAGGGTAAGGATATATGTAGTTTGATAGTTCATTGATTATGGAGAATAAATTTATGAGTCGATATGATGGAGAATGTATTGTGGGAGAGATGATTGATGACTGGTAGGCGATAATGTGGATCTATAATCAGGTGCTAGGGTGTGATTCTACTTGTAGCATTAGCCAGTGAAGAGACGAGTTATGATGGATTATTTGAGGAACGATGTTTGAAGTTATGGGATTAGCAATCATTATGTGGAATATGGGAGTTGTAGGCATAAGTGTTTATAGATATTATTAGTATTAGTATAAGTGATTCCGAGGACGGAATCATTTCTAAGGTGGGTAGAATGTAACGGCCGCTTTTCGACCGTTCGTTTTTCTATGCGTACGACTCTTATCGTGTGCGTATTTTATTTGGCCTCTTCTTGGATCCGGACTATACGATGTGATATGTCGTTGTGACCGTATGGAAGAGTAGTTATTTGTAAGATTTTTGGTGAACGCCATTTCACGTGTCGTTCGCCCACAAATCAGGTTAGATTGCATGATCGTCGTAGCTTTAGACTTAGTCGCCGGATCTTTTATTTTTTTGTTCATTTTCCTTGGACCAAACATGTGATTAACCACCGTACCCCCGAGCCTCTCTTCATCACGGTCAACCCGATATTTTTTTCGTAATTTTTGACACCCCTAGCCCAACCAAATCACTAATCAAAATTCAAGCCCGTTTAGCCCTAACCCATTTTTGAAACTCAAATTAACTTAACCCAATTGGATGCTTACGTATCATGTGATATCTTATTGCTACCCTCACCTCAGTTTAACCCTCCTCGCACACCCCCTCTATCACACACTCTCTCCCCCACCACTTAAATATAACCCATATATAACAAAACAATTTACATCTTAAAACCCCAACTGCATGAAGCCCTAGGGATCACGCAACAAGCCAGCCGCCGGTATCCTTCTCTTAAACCTCACCCATGCGTGACATTTGGCCATCGTCCGGCGATATTTAGCTCCTCTACTTCCTTCCTCCCTCTTCTCTCCATCCTCTCACTTCTCTCTCTCCTAAAAACACCCAAGAAACATCCATGGGCGGCACTTATGGGCAGCCCAGCCCTACCGGCGGCCAACCCCCTTTTCCGGCCACCCCGCTACCGCACGACCACCACCGACCACCCTCAGCATCCTCATTCCTTCCTCAAAAACCCATCATCCTTCCTCACTTCTCTCTCTCCCCCTTGAAACCCCTCAATACTCCATGGAAACACCAAGAAACTGCCCAGTCCCAGATCTGTGCACGCCCGCCGGAAAACGCCCACTGTCGCCACTCCGGCGACCCCCTCCGATGAACTCTACCTCTATCGTACTCCCCTCAAGTTTCCCTATCAACTGCAACTCCCCTTTACCACTTCCATCATCTCTATCTCCCTCAAAACAATCTCAAACACAACACTAACGACAGTTTGGACAGATCTGTCCATCGCCGGAAAAACGCCGTGCTTGGCCACCTCCGGCCATCGTCAGTGACCAATCTACCACCGTTGGACTCTTATCGAACCCCTATATCATTTGAAACTTTCCTTTTCCTCTTCCCTCATCCCTAACTCCTCGACAACTCGTTGAAACCGAGCCCTAACGACAGTTTTTGACAGATATATGCGCTGATCTTCAACACCGGTGCACGACCACCTCCGACCACTTCCGGCAACCACTACACCACCGTTGGATTAATCTTGAAGTTATTTAGCTATTTCAATTTTCCTTTGACTTTTTTGATCGCTGGTTTTCCGTTGAGACGTGCGACAACGACCGTTGCACGAATCTATCCTCTTCGACTTCTCACAGCCACCCACCGTCGTACGCTCATGCCGTCGGCCACCCATCAGGCCGAGCAACTCCCACTGACCTACTTCCATCATCAACATCCCCCTTGGACCCTCGGAGTTCACGTGCATTGCCGTACTCACGTGTTTTTACCCGCCGTCGCCGCCGTCGTGAAGATCCGTTGCGCTACCCGCAACGGGAGAGAGATCACCGCTTGCTCATTGTTTTTGTGTCTCCACCTTGCTGTCCAGAGGTGCCTCGCTGTTCTACCCACAGTTGACGAGTTGTATACGACACCGACACATGACGGTCAGACCCGATGTAACGGTCACTTTCCGACCTTATGGATTTCTACGTGCACGTACTCTTTTGTACACGTATTTTATTTAGCTATTTCTTGGATACGGTATATACGATGTGATATGCCGTTGTGACCGTATGGAAGTGAAGAATTTTACATAGTAATTTTTGGGAACGTCATTTCACGGTTCGTTTTCTCGCAAAACAGCTTTGAATGGAAGGGCGTTTTGGTCTTTTGGCCTCAACGCTCAGTTCTCGATTTTACAATAATTCTCGGTAGGTGTAGTACGTGGCCAGACTCTGTAGCCCCGTACTTCTCATCTCTACGATCATCCCGGTATTTTCAGATTATTTTTTTGATGCCCATAGTGAAACTTTTCCCCTAATCAATTTCCAACCCTTGATTAACCCTAAATCTTTTTGAAATTCAAATTTGATTGGAATCTAATTAAATCCCTAAATATTATCATGCATATCTTTCCAATTATTCTCCCTCTATTGTTCCCTAAACTTTCCCCTCTTTCTACACCCTCTATCTCTCTATATCTCCCCCTTCAACCTATAACCCTATAGCCACTTAGGAAATGTTTTCATTTTTGAAACTAACCTAGGCCTACCCAATCTCCGCCGCACAGTACTCCCCCCAATTCATTATTTAATAGACCCTAGGGCTAGCCATATCTTTCTCCCAGCTGCCACAAACACATGCCCAGTGCGAAACCTTAAGGCTCCAAACTCAGCCGCCGCCGACCCACACTCTTCCCCTCCTCCTTCCTTCGAGATCGCAGCGTTGCCCAGTCGGTGCCGTTGGCCTCCTCTGTCGGAGAGCACTGCCCCCCGGTGCCCTGCTCCCGCCGTGCGGCCACACTTCGCACGCAGCAGCCGCCCAGGCCCCGCTCAGCCGTTTTCCCCTCGCGCTGTGAGCAGCCGTCGCCTGTTGCGTCTTCCAGCACCGCACGGCCATCCAGCGCCGCCCCAACCTTTCTAAGCCGTCGGAAGGAGCCTCCTACATCGCTGGAAGGAGCCCAGATCACCGAAGAGCTCTTCCCCAGTCCTCCAACGCCGCCGGAGCCCCTCCGGCGTCCCCCTTGCTCGCTGCTCCTCCCGGCAGCCACCCCGAGGCTGCCCAACGCCCAGAACCGCCGCTTGTGGCTTCCTGACACCGCCACACTGGCCTACCGACCCTCTGCTGCTGGCCAACACCGTTCGAAGCCCCCGTTGCCGCTACTGTCGCCCCCAGCGCCGGCCAGCGCCTCACGACGCCCCTGGCAACCCGTTGCTCGCTGTTTCACCTTCCATCGCCACCCCTAGCTCGCTACTCATTGCAGTAGATATGCTCGCTGCCTTTTCTGTTTCTGACATCTCACCTTTCGTTGCCGTAGCTGATGTCCCCTTGCATGTTACCATAGTCGTCGACGTCATTTGACGCTGTCATTGCTCGCTCTCTATCTCGCTACGCTACCTACAGTCGAGGAACTGACGAGGCCAAGCCGTTCAAATCCATCGCCGTTCAGACCCGACGTCAGATCCCGCTCGATCGTTATTTCAGGTCGGTCCCCTGACTCGTAGAAACCCACACCGTAGCTAATCGAGACCTAAATAAAAATCGGCAACTTAATATAATTAAATTTACTTTACGCTCTTTTAAAATATTGTGCAAATCTAGAATCGATGAATGGACTTGATGACTGTGCACATAGGATAGATCGTCGATTAGGCTGAACAATCAAAACGTGACTTCTAACTGTTAGGGTAGCCCCCATTAACCTAGAAATGAACCGTAATAGGATTGACAAAAAGCACGATCTGACATCGCCATGACCCTGTTTCAGACGGACTATCGCCGACGCGACGCTTCGACGCGACACTCCAAACAGACGACGCACTCGCCACCACAGGCAAGTGTACTCACTTGTACCTTCGACCGTGTTTAGGACTTAGACTTTTAGAACTGTTAAAACATAAACAAAGAGAACCAGACATGAAATGATAGCGTCTGAGATCCCCTTGATAGCTTAGGCTTGACGACGAAGTCTAAGCATAACAACAACATTTGACACCTTAGAGTTTTCCTGCGTGTGCGTGCGAGTGGACCCCCTAGAATAACAATTCCTTGTGTGTAATGTCGTGTCCTGTTACAAAAAAGCCTCCGGGCATTTCAGATGCTCTCCACGCGAGAGTGATCCCTGTTACACAAAAAGCCTCCGGGCATTTCGGATGCTCTCCACACGAGAGTGATCCATGTTACACAAAAAGCCTCTGGGCGTTTCGGATGCTCTCCACGCGAGAGTGATCCCTATTACACAAAAAGCCTCCAGGCGTTTAAGATGCTCTTCACGCGAGAGTGATCCCTGTTATTCAAAAATCCTACGGGCGTTTCGGATGCTCTTTCAGCGAGAGTGATCCATGTACCTTTGAGCACTTGGGTTGGGGTAGAGTTGAGCGTGCGCACGGAAAGAGGGTCTGATCCCCCTCAAACCGTAAGGCGTGAACCCTTCGAGTCACACGTGTCTTGTCGTGTCTTGTCGTGTCTTCTCTTTTCTTGTCTCGTCCTGTCTTGACCAGTTTAGGTTAGTCCCGTAGTCGGTAGCTGACGTGCGTCTATATTTCATATATTCACGCACGTTTTCTTTTGTGTTTCTCCGTGTTTTTCCACCGTCTCTTATTCGTTTTCGTATGTTTTCCCGTTTTCTTTCACTTTTCTTTGTTTGTCCATGATTTCACTGATCAAATCCGGGAAGTCCGGTGTATCATCCTGGGCACCGACCGGAATATCGGGCCCATGGGACGCCTGTACCACTTTTAGAGGCAACGTCCCACCATTAGACCCTAATCCCGATCGCTATCCATACCCGTAGGCCGCGTCGGCGAGAGTCTCTCGTCGGGTTGGAAACCAAAGTCCCGGGTTTACTTTCTTTTCGTTCTTACGCTTTTATTCCCTTTTGTGACAACCAACCACCGATTCGGGCTAGCTCGCCCCTCGGGGTGATTCAGGTCCTACCTGACCCAAGCACAACCTCGCCTCCCTGAGTTCGATATTCCCGCACCCTACACTAACCGTGAAACTTGCGGTAAACGACACCGCGCCGCCGCGACGCAAGCGGGGCGCCGGTCAAGTTTATGGCGCCGTTGCCGGGGAGGCAACGTGCTTGATATTTTAGGATATCTTGAACCCTCGTGTCTAGCTCACATCCCTACCTCGCGATAATTTTCGCATTCTCCTTTTTCTTTTTATTTCTCTTATTTTTATTTCTTATTTTATCTGTCTCTTTTCCACTTGTTGCTTCACGGGTGTTTGTTGTTTTTCATGCGCAGGAGTTCAAGGAGTCTCGACGACTTGATCCCCCTCGATCCGGAGATTAACGCCACCCTTAGGCGCTTGGCCGCCGAGAAGCGGAGAAGGGAAGATCCCGAATCCATGGAGGGAACACCCCACCTCAGAAGTCTCTGCTGGAATACTCGATGCCATCTATCGAGTCCACTTCCGCCATCCGTCCTCCAGCTATCACGGCCCAGAGCTTTGAGCTAAAGCCGTCATTGGTGACATGGATCCAGCAGGATCAGTTTGCGGGTGCACCCATGGAGAGCCCGATCGAGCATCTAGACTCCTTCTTGGAGAAGTGTGACACCTTCCGGATCAATGGTGTCACGACAGAGGCTATCCATCTGAAGCTGTTCCCCTTCTCTTTGCGGGACAAAGCCAAGCAATGGTTAAGGGGGAAGGACCCCAACACTTTCAACACCTGGGAGAAGCTCTCCAACTCTTTTCTGACAAAGTTCTTTCCTCCGGGGAAGACCATGAAGTCGAGGAGTGAGATCTCCTCCTTCTCCCAGGCCAGCCACGAGTCCTTGCATGAAGCTTGGACGAGATATAAAGAGATGCAAAGAAGATGCCCTCACCATGAGCTTCCGAAGTGGCAGATTATTAATCTGTTCTACAATGGGTTGAGGGATGACCTTAAATCTTCTATGGACGCCGCGGCTGGGGGTTCCTTCATGTCTCGAAGCGAGGAAGATGCCGGGAATATTCTGGAAAACATGGCATCCAACAATGAGCGGTGGTGTGACGAGAGAGCCACACCAAGAACTGGGAGTATACACAGAGTCGAGGACGTCGACAAACTTTCAAGCAAGTTCGACTTGCTTTCGACCCAGATCTCCGCACTGATGGTAGGAGCCGGTGGGGCCGGTACACAGCAAGTTTCTGCGGTAGAGTCCGAATTCCTTGGGGAATTCGACGGTGGTGACATCTCACCACCGTTGGATCAGGCGAGCGCACTATTTTACAACCCCACGGGGAATGCGCCATATCCACCAAGGACAAATTCCAACCCAGCCTACTCTCCCAACAACCGGAACCACCCGAATTTCAGCTACCGGCCACCATTTCAGTCCTCGCCGCCTCAGCAACCGCAGCAACAAGCATATCAGCCGGCTAGGCCACAGCAGAGTCAGTTTCAACAGCAACCATCTCAGCAACAATCCTACGTCCCCAGGAATCAGCAGCCGTTCCAGCAGCAGCAGCAGTATGGCCAACAAAGGGCCGTCTCTCCGGTTGAGTCTCTCTTGACTCAATATATTACCAACCAGGAGAGGATCAACCAGAAGCTGGAGATGGGTCAGCGGACCCTCACGGACCAAGTAACCCAGCTGGGGTTACAAGTGGCGAACCTTGCAAGGTCACAAAACCAATTACTGCCACAACCGGAGGTGAACCCGAGGGGAGCACCCCAGACATTGGCCCTCGTGCACGAGCACGCGAATGTGTCCGCTATCGTTCTGAGAAGCGGGACACAAATTCCTACTAGAGTGCCCCCTAGCAACCCGGAAGCACCATTGGTCGTTGAGAGACCGACTGAAAAATTAAACGACACCGGTGCTTCGTCATCAAATCCCATGACTCCGGAGGGAGTGTCTGAAGAAGAGAAGAAGAAGGAGGAAGAGAGCCCAAGAGTGTATAAACCCGTTGTGCTATTTCCACAACGGTTGGCTCAGGCGAAAATTGATGAGAAATATGGGAAGTTCTTCGCTATGGTCAAGGACCTAAGCCTGCAAATCCCCTTCTTGGAGGCAATCGAGACAATCCCCTCCTATGCAAAATTCTTGAAAGATTTGGTGACTAGAGGGTCCAGAAAGGAGAAAGTAGTGTTGATGGCGGAGTGTAGCGCTCTTATCTAGAGGGCAAATCCGCCGAAACTTAAAGACCCGGGGAGCTTTTCCATTCCTTGCACGATCGGAGCAGTGAAGGTTAATCGTGCACTCGTCGATCTAGGAGCGAGTGTTAGCTTGATGCCCTTGTCGATGTACAAGAGAATAGGAATGGGTGATTTGGAGCCCACCGGGATGACCCTACAACTAGCTGACCGGTCGGTCAAATATCCGGTGGGAATTGTTGATGATCTCCCCGTGAATGTGAGAGGGGTGCATGTGCCTGTGGACTTTGTAGTCATGGACATGCCCGAAGACGCACACACCCCCATTATCCTGGGATGGCCTTTCATGGCCACTGCTGGCGTTCTAATAGATGTGAAGAACGGAAAACTATCTTTGAACGTCGGCGGAGAGAAAGTTGAGTTTGACCTGGGATTATCTATGAAGCACCCCGATCCTCCTGATGACCTCCGGTGTAATTTGCTTGAGATAGAAGAAGAAAAGGCTGTGGAGGAGAGCTCCTGGGAGATTCTCCTGAGAAACCCCCCCGATGACTTAGGGAATTCTGAAGATGAAGAAGGCCCCGAAGACAAAGAAGTTGCTGGAAAACCGAGTGCAGCGATAACGACCCCTCCCGGGTTCCCCAAGACTCCTCCTGCGAGGAGAACGGGGAAAGAGCCCATGGATCTCACTAAAGACGAGGTCCGGATCCTGAAAAAGATGGCGGGAAGCGCCAACACCAAGGAAAAGCCCCCGGACCCCAAGAACAAGGGAAGGGTAGTCGAGCAAGTATTTTTCCAGCCGCTGACTACTCCAAGTGCCTTCAGCTCCAACGAGAAAGAGATACCGAAATTTGGGCATCACCCGTATCAGCCACCATGAGCATCTCTTGCGGGCGTCGAGCCAACGACGTTAAACAAGTGCGCTCCATGGGAGGCAACCCATGTTCTAAACTTTTTCCCACTTTTTAGCGTTATTTTTCACTTTATTTTATCTATTTTTATAAATAAAATCAGCCGCAAGAACATCCGTTCGGGGACTTAAGCAAATTTCTTGGTTTTTGCAGGAAACAAGCCCCAACCGATCGGGTGACAACTCACCCGATCGGTTGGGATGTATCAGATACATGCCGAGATCTGTCCCCGAATGAACCGATCGGTTGAGTAATGAAGAGACCGGGTGGAAGACCGGGTGAGCTGGGGAGAACTTTCGAAAATTTTTGGGGAATATCAACCGATCGGTTGAGTTCATGCACGATCGGTTGACGCGACCGGGTGAGCAGCCCTAAGTTCTCGGGAAATTTAGTGGAGCGGCCAACCGGTCGGTTGATAAGTCAACCGATCGGTTCGCCTGTTGCATTTCTTCGGCAAAATTTTCGACCTAACAGTCAACCGATCGGGTGACAAGTCACCCGATCGGTTCGACTTAAAACCCTATAAATACCCGCAGACACCCGCTCGTTTCCGCCCTCGCCCGATCGCAATTCTCGCCGTCGTTTCGTCTCCCCCTCTTCTCCAACAACCGATCCCCACTCCCCCACGTCCCCTACTCCTCCATCACTCCCACTCTCCACCTCCTTCATCAACCCCTCCATCATCTCCACCCTCTCTTTCCTCCCATTCCGAGATTTTGACCTAATTTTCCCCCAAACTACCCCCATTTCGAAAATTATTGCCGAATGAGTTCGCCGCGGCTCCACGCTACTCTCGCTGAACAGTGTGGGGCATCAACGAGCAAGCTCCGCCACTCCGCTTGGGTAAACTCGCTCCTAAGCTTATTTTATACATTTTCCCTATTTATTGTGCTTGCTCGTTTGCTTGTGTTGGTGTGCATCCACGATTTTTGCACTAATTCTTGCTCGCACACACACACATGGCTAAAGATAAGGATAAGGGGAAGGGTATCATGAGGGAAGAGGAGCCGTCTCGAAAGAGACGAAAACAAACACGCCCCCCTTCCCGTGCACGAGCACTTACACTTGGCCCTCCTCCACCTGTTATTCCCCCTGTGGACCCAATGTTGGGCCCACACGGGTATATTTTTCAGAACCAGGAGCACAAAGACTTTTACCGTAGGCTTGATGCTCGAGGGCATCTATCCACCAAGTTCCCGCACGCACGTACACTTGTCGATCTCGGTGTCTTCACCGAGGTCGAATCTCTTTTCGCTAACTTGGGGTGGTTAGCCTTTCTTAATACACATGCCATATCCTACCCGGCCCTCACACTCGAATTCCTCTCTACACTTGTCTGGGAGTCCGGGTTAATAATTAGATTCAGGGTGCGTAACCGTAGTGTCACCACAAATCTAAATACGATTAATGATATATTTGGTTTCCCCAATCTCGGGGATGATTCCATCCGACACTACGGGTACACGCCCGAGTTTGATGTCGATAAATTCTGGTTCCGTCTCACTTTGATCCGTGATTACCCTCGAGGAAGGGCCAAGGCCTCCTCCATCATTCATCCCGTGTTTAGATTGGCCCACAGGATCATTTCATCTGCATTCTTTCCTAGGGACGAGTCTGGTACTGTGACTATCCCTGACCTTTTTATCCTTTGGGCCATGACTTTTCCTTATGTCCGGGATGATGATGGAGTCAGCTTCAGAGCCCCTACCGTCCCCATCCATAGTAGCGATTGGCTTGTTTACAAGCTACTCGAGATCAGCCGGGCCGGGAAGGGGAAGTTCTGTTGTGGGGGCATCATCACGATCATATGCTCTCACGCCCAATTCAATATCACCATCCCCAATAATCTTCCAGCTGCCGCAGGACCCTCACATCTCGATACTGATGTCCTGCGGCACATCCACATGATCAAGCCCCGCTCGGATGGCCGCTTCATATTTCATTATGGCCACCCCCAGCCCCTTACACCATTCTGCCCAACCCCGCTCGCATGACCCTTGCTCTCGTGGGAGATTGGACTTTCCCTCCTGATCCCGATTTCTTAGCTGGGTTGAATCTTCCTTTCTTTCCCGCAGACGCCCGCAGATCACCGTCCCCTGCCGCCCACTTAGGCGAGCAGGATATCCATGCGTCTGTGGGAGATTTAGGGGCTGGCCCGAGTCGTCCCGTTTCTGCTCCGGGACTGATCACGTTTGAGCACCTCCTTGCGGCCATTTCTGGCCTTGTCTCCTGTGCTGGCATGACCACTGCCGCCAGCACCTCTTCGACCTTACCTGGCGGCACCACCTCTGCCTCGCGTCAGTCTACGTCTTTTGGTCGCCGTCAGGTATCTGCCCGTCTAGGACTTGAGAGGGAGGTCGCCGCCCTTCGTTAGCTCGCCATGTCCTCTGTTTCCTCGGACCCATCACCATCCTCCCTTCTTACTCATATCCACGGACCACCTCCACCTTCACCACCTCCACCTTCACCACCCAGGCGATCTTCTCCTCCACCCACCCACACTTCTCCACATCCATCACCCCCCTCACCACATTCTTCTCCTCCCTCTTCACATCCCATCCCGGCATCCACTTCACCCCTCCCGACCACTTCCACCGCACTCACGCTACCTCCATCCTCCTCCGTCACTCTATACGTGCGCCGGAGGAAATTGCCGGTGCGCTCCAGATCCCTCCCACCACCTCCCACTACCGTCACCACCGCACCTACTTCCTCCACTTCTATTCCTCTCACCACCACCTTGATCGCCTTCCTACCACCACCACCCACCACCACCGACACTCGTCCCATTGTTCACACCACCACTGCCCCTACTACTTCGCCTCTTCCCCCACTTCTCAGCACACCCCCAGCCTCCCCCGACCACCCATCCACACCCTCTTCCGAGGAGGACGAGGACTCAGCTCCTCCTGCTTTCTAGATTCACCCCTTTTGTTTTTGACTCCCCCTTGCACATATCTGGATTTCATTGATCATATCGTTTCGCTAGCACTTTCTGGTCTAGCTTGGGGGACGTCTGTTTTGGTGTGCTGTCGTGTTTTCTATGTTTTTCTCATTTTGTGTGTGTGCTTGCTTTTCACTTTTTGAGTGTCGTGTCGTGTGATTTTATTTTATTTTTTATTTTCATATTATTTTGATTTTGATTTTGATCTTTCTTTCTTTTTTCAGTTTCATCTGTGTGTTTTCCTCGTTTTCATTTCTTTTCGTGTCTGTGCGTATTCCCCCCCCCATTTTCATTGCCCTCCCGTACTCACTCTTATTGCATTGAGGGCAATGCAAACTTCAGCTTGGGGGAGTCGCACTTCATGCGTCATTTGTGTTGTCTTTCTACGTTATTTGAGTCGTTTTCCATCGTGTTTTTCTTTTTTTTTTCTTTTTCCTTCTTTCTTTAGCTCTTTCTCCTAGAAATGAATCCTATGATGAATCGCCATAAAGTCACACACACCTAGCATTGCATCGATAATCACACTCACTAACCCTAGGATTTCGAGTCCTTTTGCATTTCACGCATCGTGGGTCCACTTAGCTTTTTGTGAGTCGTGTGTCGTGACTAGCATTTGGTGCGCTTCTGCTTTGTGGTTTTACTTTATATACCGGTTCAGGAATGAACCCTAGATTGTCATGCTCCGATTTGAATATGCGGTTTGCTTCTAATGTCTGCTTCTATATGCATGCTATTTATATCGTATACTTCAATTCGCATGCGTCGGGATTCCACAACTAAGGACTAGGATACCCCATTTAGCCTAAGCTCTATTTAGCAACAATAGTCTCCTTTGCCCGAGTGTTTAGATTTCGACTTCTTTTTTGTTTTACTTGGTGCAAATCCCCTCGTCGTGTACCGTTCTCCCACTTGGGAGAGTACACATGTGTATAGCCAATATCCCAAAAATCCAAAAAAAAAGGGAGAAAAGAAAAGAAAAACCCAAAAAGAAAAGAAAAGAAAAAGATTGTATAGCCAAAAAGCCAAAAAAATATGCAAATACCCAAAACCCAAAAAAATTCCCGTGTGAATATTGTCATACTTGCCAAGAATAAAGGGAAGGCGAGAATTTGCACCGAGTGTTCTTCTCCACATCATCTCAACCCCCGTCGTTATCGAAAACACTTGGCTTGGGAACCTTTTAGCTAGTATCTAGGCTATAGTGGCATGATTTCCTTAACCCTAGTTGTGGAGTCCCCGATGCATGATACGCTTCGATTCTCTCTATTCTCATGCATGCTTGAACTTATATTCGCCGCTTAATTCAATTCGATTCGATATTTGGGTCATATCTTGGATTTGTGTATATCGAGCCTCATTGCACATCGTAGAAAGCTTCACCATTTGCTAGCACACGGCCACGCTCACTCGCGCTTCACTGCGTGGACCCACGACACTTATTTGGACTCGCTTTCCTAGGTTTAGTGGTGTGATTTGGCGTTTGCTTGCTAGGTGTGTCGTTTTTGATTTTGATGGCTCTGATGGACGATCTAGGGCTTAGAGTTTTCTTTTTCTTTCTTCCTCTCTATTTTCCCCTTCCGAGCTCCTACTCTCACTTGTCTTCCTCGAGGACGAGGAAGAGTTCAGCTTGGGGGATTTTGACGTGCGTCTATATTTCATATATTCACGCACGTTTTCTTTTGTGTTTCTCCGTGTTTTTCCGCCGTCTCTTATTCGTTTTCGTATGTTTTCCCGTTTTCTTTCACTTTTCTTTGTTTGTCCATGATTGCAGGGGATTGACCACGTAGGGGACGTTTAATGATGATATCCCAAGTCCCCGGAGCAACGGGAGAAGTCACACTTGATCCAGGGGGTCAAACGGCGAAGTATTCATCTTTCAGCCCCTCACCCGGTCGGTTGGTCATCTCCAACCGATCGGGTGATGCACGCGTGCACCAACCGGTCGCTACCGCAGCTCACAAAGAAGTCACCCGACCGGTTCACAGACCGATTCTGCGGGCGGCTGTTCTCTGTCTTTTCGAGCAGAATTCCAACCGATCGGGTGACTCTCACCCAATCGGTTCATCTGTAGCTGAGAAAAAGAGCTGAAGACACGGACGATTCAACCGGCTGATTCACCCGACCGCTCCAAGATCCAACCGGTCGCTCAAGAACTCACCCGATCGGTTTGTGTGATCGGGTGAAAACTCGCCGTTTTCTGTAATTTATCTGTAACGGATCAACCGATCGGTTGACTTGTCACCCGATCGGTTGATCCGAAAATCTATATATATGACCCCTAGGGTTCCAGAAACGGGAGAGTTGTATTTTGTTACTGTTTTATTTCCTTGTGACGGCTGTAATTGTTACTCTTAAGTAAGTTTTCAGATCTTTCTAAAATTTTAGTATTGTCTTTATTACTCCTTTACTTCCGCATTGCAATTGTCCGATTATGATTTCAACGGTTAAATTTCATTTAGATTGCTTTTTCATGAATTTTTGTGAGTAGTTCCCAAATCTGGGATTTTGGTGGAAACCCCTTCGGGGGCTCTTCCCGATGCGTCCATAGGGTTAGGAAATCGATAGGGAGTAGGAATCTAACGGTTACACGGGGCGTTTCATTGTCATCGGCGGGAAAAAGACCGCCTTTGACCGTCGGGCCAAGGGGGAATATACTTGGCGGTTGACTCCCTAGCCATAGCTCACACCCTTAGCGTAGACGTCGAATCCTAGCACACGGGAGCGGCAGGATGAGACGTTGGGAGATATCGTTGCGGACTTAGTGCTCCCGGGATCGATCAGTGTTTATGGACACGGGAGTGCCCACTGATCAAATCCGGGAAGTCCGGTGTATCATCCTGGGCACTGACCGGAATATCGGGCCCATGGGACGTCGGTACCACTTTTAGAGGCAACGTCCCACCATTAGACCCTAATCCCGATCGCTATCCATACCCGTAGGCCGCGTCGGCGAGAGTCTCTCGTCGGGTTGGAAACCAAAGTCCAGGGTTTACTTTCTTTTCGTTCTTACGCTTTTATTCCCTTTTGTGACAACCAACCACCGATTCAGGCTAGCTCGCCCCTCGGGGTGATTCAGGTCCTACCTGACCCAAGCACAACCTCGCCTCCCTGAGTTCGATATTCCCGCACCCTACACTAACCGTGAAACTTGCGGTAAACGACACCGCGCCGCCGCGACGCAAGCGGGGCGCCGGTCAGTAGCACACGCTACGACTACAGTTATCATGTTTACTTTTCCTGCATCGTTTTACTATCTTTAACTGCCAAGTTATAACCCCAGCATGTTAATCAACCAGTAAACCGTTGCTTTAAATTAAAATACACTTGCAGTAGAGTCTAACATTTCTGTGTAGACTTTACCTGACGTACAGTTCCTTTTCTCTTGGGTGTTATATGTCAAGTATCGAGCCGGAGTTCGTGGACGAGGCAGACTTGCCAGAGTACATGGAGCCTGAGGACGTCGTTCCAGAGTACGTGCCTGAGGAGGACCAGAGCTAGAGGTTCTTCACGTTGTCGTTCCAGAGTTTTACTACTTTTTAGTTAGGTGCATAGCACCGTTTGCTTTTCTATCTAGGTTGGGTGCTTGCACCAGTAGTTTACTTTCAGCTGTTGTTGCCGTGTTGGCTTTTCTTTAAACTCTCAGTACTTTCTAGATATCTGTTGGAATAAAATGAATGTTTCCTTTTTGGTACTTTTGTTGTTCCGTGCTTTTCTGCAGGGACCTGTTCCTTCGTCTTGGAGTACTACACAGACGCTTATTGGGTCTGAGCCTCACGGCTCCGGCCTAAGCGAGCCTTAGTCACGCTTCGCCTCTGTAGTTTTGGGAAGCAGGGCGTGACACCCGACATCCGCTTTTTGAACGACGTCAAAAGGTTAGTCCTCTAACGCGTAGTAAGAACCCCCACCGTAGCAAAACAGAAACTTAAATTAAAAATCGTCAAAAATAACTAAATTTCATTTCTGCACCTTTAAAACGTTGCAAATATTAGACATCGACGAAGGACTGAATTTCTATGCACAGAGGATAGATCGTCGATTAGGCTGAACTGAAACGAAAATGTGACTTTGACTGCTAGGATAGCCATGTTGAACCTAGAAATTCTCTAATAGGAATGATGAAAAAACGTGTCCTGACACCGCCGTTGACCCCTTTCAGACGGACCCTCTCTGACGCACCATTTCAACGGGACGCTCCGGACAGACGATGCTCTCGCCACCGCAGGCAAGTGTTTACACTTGTACTCGTACGACCATGTTTAGGCCATCTCCTTCTTAGAATGTTAGAGTACATTTAAAGAGAACTGAACGTGAAATAATAGCGTCCGAAACCCCTTTGACAGCTTAGCCTTGACGACGAAGTCTAAGCACAACAAACAAACAACAACTGACACCTTAGGGTTTTCCTGTGTGTGCGTGCGTGTGGACCCCCTAGAAGAACATTTCCTTACTTGTCATGTCGTGTCCTGTTATACAAAAAAACCTTCGGGCATTTCGGATGCTCTCCATGCGAGAGTGATCCTTGTTATACAAAAAGCCTCCGAGCGTTTCGGATGCTCTCCACGCGAGAGTGATCCCGGTGTTACAAAAAGCATGCAGATGTTTCAGATGCTCTCCATGCAAGAGTGATCCCTGTTATTTTTATTCAAAAAAGCCTCTGGGCGTTTCGAATGCTCTCCACGCGAGAGTGATCCCTATTATACAAAAAGCCTCCGGGCGTTTCGGATGCTCTCCAAGCGAGAGTGATCCCTATTACACAAAAAGCCTCCGGGCGTTTTAGATGCTCTCCCAGTGAGAGTGATCCCGGTATTGTCCTGTCTTGAGCACTTGGGTTTGGGGTAGGGTTGAGCAGTCGCACGGGAAGAGGGTCTGATCCCCCTCAAACCGTAAGGCATGAACCCTTCAAGTCTCACGTGTCTTGTCTTGTCCTGTCCTGTCCCGTCTAGCTTAGTCCCGTAACCGGTAGCACACGCTACGGCTACTGCCTGTCGCGTTTTCCTTTTCTACGCCGCTTTACTTCTTGTATAGTGTAATTATCATGTCATAACAACAGCATGTTAACCAACCAGTAAAATGTTGCTCTTAATTACCTACACTTGCAGTAGAGTCTAACCCTTCTTGTAGACTTTACCTGACGTACAGTTCCTTCTCTCTTGGGTGATGTATGTCAGGTGTAGCGCCAGAGTACGTGGACTAATCGGACACACCGGAGTACGTGGAGCCAGAGGATGTCGACCTGGAGCACCTTCCTGACGTGGACCAGACTTAGAGGTCTTTTCTGTCGCTGTCTTACAGAGGTTACTACTTTCTTGTTGGGTGCGTAACACCACTTTACTTTCTGCCTTGGTTGGGTGCTTCGCACCATTAGTTTCCTTTTCTGTAGTTTTTTGCCATGCTTAGGCTTCTCTTTTTAGACTTTTGTAATCGCTGGATATTATCTCTTTATATTAACGAATGCAACTTTCTTTCTGTACTTTCTGTTGTTCCAAATTTTATAAATGCAAGAACCTAAAACTTTTTAAAATGGTATGTACACACCACTTTGGTATGTACACACAGCACTTTTGGTCCAAATGACCATTATGCCCCTCACCTTTCTAAAAATTTACGGGGGTTGCCATTGACCCCTAACCCCTTGTACTACGCTACATACATCGATATCTACGTTTATTTCATGCCTACCTATGTATCGTAAGTAGAAATACCACGTGTGTTTAGTTGAATACACGTATAGTTCAAAATAGGGCATGACATTTATCGGTGGGAGCATCACCGTCCAATTCTTTTTATTCCGTGCCGAACTATTCTTCCACTTATCTATGTTCCATTAGGCACACAGCTCCAACTAGATTTCTTCTAGCATCCATCCAGGGTTTGCACTTTTCTCGCGAGCAGTCCGGAGGTCCTCAGACATGTTGTGGCCTACTTGGTGGATCCATATATCATAAGATTGGACCTCATCGTTAGGAAATTCCAGAGGGTACACGTTCTATAAAATTGTGAATAAACAAATTTCATATATATATATATATATATATATATATATATATATATATATATATATCGATAAAAATAAATTGCATTTATTTAAGCACCATATGGTGTGATAACTTCGTGGTAACACATATGCTGCTTACGGTCTGCAGGCACTGATCCAATTGTTGGTCATGTTGTACTCCACAGTCCCCTCACTATTATCATGGCTTTTTCATAACACCAGGATCGGTGAAACTGCATTGCATTCATACAAAATGATACATTAATTGTTAGTATATCATTAAATAGTCATTTCATTAAATAAAATAACTATGTATACGTACCTGTTTCCAGAAAGCCTCATCATACGTTGATGAGGAGCATCTGGACTTTCTCGCTGGTTAGTAGGACCATGTGTCCTACTAGAGTGTGTGTTAGCAGGTTGCTGAGGTTCAGTCTCCTCCTGTGAAGCATCCATCGATGAAGACTCATGTGGTTGATAATTTGATGCAGATCGAGACCCTGCCATATCTACAAAGCCAAAAAATTGTTAATTGCAAAAGAAACACTCATTGAATCTATGTACAAAGAACAAGACAGAGTAGCAAAACATGAATGAAAAAATTATGAAATATGCCAAAGAAAACTAAAATAATTAAAACCATATGATTAACTATATATTTGGACAATATTAGGTATGAAAACAACTGATACTACTAGAAAGTAAATAGTTTACCATGAAATGCATCGGGCTTGAAATTAGTAGGTTAAAGACATCAACGTGTGTTGTTTTGTTGAGCTCATTTATATATGATTCCTAGACAGAAAATTATTGATGATATTTTGGAAAAGATAAAATTATTAAATACAGATGCTAATGGCTTAGCTAGGCAATTGAAAAAGAGAAAATATTCAGCGTCTTCATCATCTCATTCATCTTCATCATCTTCCACCCCTGCATCTGCTTCTACTTCTACATCATCTTCCTCCCCTACATCTACATCTTCATCATCTTCCTCCTCTGCCTCTTCATCTTCAGCACCTTCCTCCTCTGCCCATTCATCATCATCATCAATGAATCCAGCTTTAGCTTGCTCGACTATTTGCACCCCTTCAACTTCGTCTAAAATTCTTGGGACACAGAGAATCGGGTGCATCACCTTCAGCTCTGTCAATATCAACTACACTAATTTCATGTTTGTCATTACAGTGTCGTGATTCCTAAGCATGATATACACAGTGGTCGACAATGGTTTCATCTTCCTCCTCACATAATCTAGCGTAATCATTACACGGTCTGACATTACATACAACACAAAAATCCTTCAAGATTCTATTTTTCAATGCATCTGGGTATGTTATGTAGTACACTTGATTTGTTTGTACTGATAGAATGAATGTGTCATATGCTGCCAAACATCTGTTTAGTTTAAGGTCAACAATGTGATGCTTTTGATGAAAAAACATCCTTTGACTTGACGTGTCGAACCACTTTCACTTGAACAAGACAACCTTATTTTTAGGACCATTATATGTCAACTCAATTATTTCGTCCAGGACGCCGTAAAAGTTCTTGTCACTTTGGCCGGTCCAACTCCCTTCAACCATGACTACGTCATTCACAGTCTTCTTAGTTCTGCCAAAGTGTTGGGTGTGGAATCTGTAATTATTAACCACGTAACCATTGTAACATTTCACTCAAACATATAACCCAATACTAAGCTGCTTTATTCATTGACAATCATCATTAGTTAGATCAGTTACATGTTTAAAAACAAATGATATGTAAGAATTTAACAAACAATTTTATGCATTAATGCATATATAAGTTCAACGTACGTAGTTTGCAACCACTTTGCAAAATTCATAGCATGCATGGTTATCTTCTTTTCATCTAAAAATTGTGGATTCGATATGGCTACCTCTTCATCAACTTTACTGCACATTAAATTGATATTTACAATAAGTGTGTACACCTTACCAACATGTATATATAAAGAATACATAAGAAATGAGAGAGAAGTCAACCCTTACTGGATGAATTTCTCATTCTCTTCATAATTTATAAGCACATATAAATGGGCTATCTTGTACTCACAATCATCCAGATACCTTTCTACGTTTCCCCCAATTGGTCGATCAGGATATGTAAATATTTTTAAACATCCCATCGCATCCACCTTACCATCATCATCATTTTTGGGAGGCCTATTCCAATGATTTACCATGTCCAAACGAAGGCAGAATGCGCATAAAGTCGATATTGCAGGATCGAAAAGTACACCCTAGAGGGGGGGGGGGGGGGGTGAATAGGATGATCGACTAATAAAAAATGTGCAACACAAAAGCAGATAAAAATGCAAAAATCGCAACCAATCACAGATAACACCAGATGTACACTGGTTTGATCGAATCTCGACCTACTTCAGCAATCCCTAAAACCCACTATAAGATCAATCAGTCTCAACATGCATACAGACACTCAGAACTCGCAAATCCCATGCTCCACGCTTACAAGCTATATAGACTCGCAACTCTCATGATCGAATGGACTAAGCTAACTAGTTGGACTCTACCTCAATCCACAGTCCCGTGAATCAAGAATATCAGAACTACGCCTCGTAGCTCACTCACCACAAAAATAATGTTAAAAATAATACAATTATCAAATCACACTACACCACAAAAAATATTAATAAAAAGTTCAAAGTGGTCAGTTTGGGCGTCAATGTGTCCTTGTCGATCTGCTCATAGACAATTCCGTAATGGTTCTAACCGTTCGTCAATCGGAGGTCTAAGCTGAAAGATAGGGCTTCATGAACTTTTAAGGGCCTTTTCACAATTTTTAAATTCTGCGGGACTTTTCTGCAAAAAGTGAACTCTGTAACCCCTTGATCTGGTTGTGTGTGTGTTGCTTGAGATGTTGGATGTACTCTTTGCCCTTTTTATTTCCCTACACACAGAAACAATGATGAAAAGGTATTTAAGTACAAGTCAAATCACCTTCTCTCTCTCCCTCCCTCCCTCCCTCCCTCCCTCCTTTATTCACATGAACATCCCACTTTTGGATCCCTTGGGTGCGCCTCTTTTCCCTGCTAACGACACAAAACTTTAAGAAGAAAAGAGTTAGCCTTTTTGATCTCTCTCTCTCTCTCTCTATTCTCTATCTCTCTATCCTTTTTTTCTTCTACAGTCGCACAAAAATTATTGGAGAGAGTTTTCCTCTTGTGGTCAGCCCTAGTTGGTATTTATAGGGTTTTGAAAAACTTAGGTTGGCTATTTACAAGATTGCCCCAAGCTTCTATATCACATAGTTTAGCCGTTGTAGATTAGTTTTCAAATCCGAAAATTTCTGTGACTTCCTCGTTTTCTTCCTCATGACCCATGGCCATTATTGATGCTTTATAACTTCGTAAAAATGACCAAATTACCGGTTTATGACCAAAGTGCCTTGTATATCCAAAATGTACAAAATGCCCTTAGCTCTCCATTGTCTTGTTTTGACCTGAAATCACTTAACAAACACATCAATATTGTCACGGTCTTTTTTCGATCGTATGCTTTTCGTGCAAGTACTCTTGTTCGTACACGTATTTATTTTGGACCTTTCTTGTATCCGAACCCTATGATGTAATATGCCGTTATGCCCTCTCGAAGAGTATTAATTTGTGGAAATATTCTGGAACATCATTTAACGGGTCCTTCTCCCACAATTTGACTTTGTTTGAAGAGGCGTCATGATTTTCACTTTTGTCGTGAGACCTTTTTATTTTTAGTTTCGTTTCTCGTCATCAAACTCGTGATCAATCTTCTTAGTTTTGTTTCTCTAGTCGACACGGTCGCCCCGGTATCTTTCTCATAATTATCGGGTTCCGTTTGATCCACTTGTGCACTAATTTCCCCATTAATCAACAATCAGGCCTAAGTTTAATATGTTATTTTTCCCTAAGCTCGGTACACCCTATTTTCCCCCTAAACTATACCCTACCCTCTCACATTCTCTCTCCCATTTACCCACAACTACTCAAATCCCTTTGGTGTTTAGCAAATGAGGGAATTTCCTCATACGTATCAATCAAAATCTTTCTCTTCTATTCACCACCCAAAACTCCTCTCCATCTTAACTTCACTCTCTTCATTCAACCCTTAGGTCCACTCCCATCAACCCCCAAATAGCAAAAACCTAGTACTATTAATCACAGCAGCCCTAGGGCTAACTGCAACTCACGCAAACAATGTTCCCAGTGCCGCAACGTAAAACTTTCTCCCCCACGCATCTCCAAGCACACGGCTCCCCCTCCGATCATGCAAACTCTAGCACCGCAATTTTTTCTCCCTCTTCAACCTAACATGGCGGCCCTACCCGTCACCGGACCTCCCCACGACGATCCCCGCGTCGTGCTCTGCCCTGTCATGCAGCTGCGCTACCCGGAGATCCGTTCGACCGCCCCCAACGGCGCTCCTGGGCGATATCAGCAGCAGCAGCAGCAGCGGTTGCTGCTCCTCGCAACAACAGCCATCGGCGCCTGCACAGCAGCCACGACGAGCAGCAGTGTCACCCAATGATGTTTCCTTCGTGCACAGCCCTTCCATGGCGGCGCCACCCCACTCGCAGAACCCGTCAGCCCTCCGGCAGTCTTCACTCTGACCAAACCCGGCTGTTATCTGCCAAGTGCACGCAGCAGCTGTTCTCCAAACGCCGCACCTCCGACATCCTCTCTCCACCGTGCCCTAGGTCGCCAACCCCCGCCGTAACATTGCCGTGATCCCATAGTCACTAGTCTGTACCCTGCCCAGATGCAGGCACCGCAGTAGACCCTCAAGGTATCTATGTAAGGAACCAACTCTAACACTCGGCTACTGCATAGCGAGATATTGGGTTATTCTTAGTTTAGTATCAATGAATAATTGCAACGTTAATCAGGCTCCAAACTAAATGGGCAGCCCATCATTTCCAAAGTTTGGCGCCATAACAGAATAGTTAACCATCTTTAATCTAATTTTTCAATGATTGGAGTATATGCAATTGTACTCGGTGGTGGTACTAAAGATCTTCCAGTCATTCCTAAGTAGAAGAGACTTCTTAGGGTTACATAATTACATTTTGGGATTGCCTATAATTCTAGTCCGTCGTTAAGAACTTATTCGTGCATGTGTTTTATCACAGAGAACCCGTCGTTCTGTACCGTTCGCGAAACCGGAATCCAACCCCTGACGTCGCTACTCGACGTTAGAGTAGCTCTCACGTCGTGTTGAGGTAAGTCTCTCTCCGTAGGAATCCCCACCTCGCCTGTTAATCAACTTAAAAATCATAGTCATTGATCTCTTTTGTAACTCACTAATGAAGAATAATAAATTGGGACTGTATGCTGGACTGCGATCTAAACACATAGGTAGACTCGGACTTGATTGACGGATCTCAACTTGATTGTTTTAGGCAAGTGATACTTGCCAGTTTTCTGTTTAGGCCACGTCTTAGGCTATTTTGTTCAGTAGCGTAAAAGAGACTAGGCGGTGAAATGATAGTTGCCTAGACGCCCTTATTTGATCTAGTTTGACAACTAAACTAGATCCGACACCCTACTTGATATAGCTTGACAACAAGGCTAGATCCGACACCTTTCTCATGCTCGCATTCATGCTGGAATGCCATGTTTAATTTCAATTAACGGCTGCTCATTGCCATGTCATATCATGCATTCAATGTTTCATCGTGATTGTGTAGCACACGCTACACTTATTGTAATGATTGAGGCTAGGCACCTGCTTTGCAGGCAAAACCCTATGCCAAAAAAACTTCCTGGCTCGTGATCCAGAAGATGGGCACCAGTTCATATTGAAAAACACTTCCTGGACTCGTGATCCAGAAGCGAGCTCACGTACTTGGGAAACCAAGGCTCGATACACGTGGAGGGGTAGGATTAAGCTGTCACACAGCGTAGAAGGATGCCTGATCCGCTCCTTCAGCTGTAAGGAGTAAACCCTGTGCACATCGTGAAATGATAATGTTCTTGATTCGTGAAACAGTGTTTTTCGTAGCTTCTGCTACGACTTGCATGCATGTCATCAGGTCATCTTAAATTGTTGCATTCTATAAATGTCATGTCATTTCATTATACTTAGAACTGCTACTCGCTTTATTTTATTTGTATCCTTGCACAAAAGTTCTCAGCTTTCTTTGGGAGACTTTTGCTGACATGTGCCCTTTTCTCTTTGGGTGTCACATGTCAGGTTTTGAGCCTGACTTAGTTACAGAGGACGACAGGTTGTTGACGTTTAGTTCGAGGATTCCGGTCCTACCCTTAGTCTCAGCCGGTGACTCTCTTTACTTTTGTTTCAGCCATGCTTTAGGCCTATTGTTCAGACTTGTACTTTTGTGACTATTCTGTGATGTTGGAATAATTGTTGGATGTTTTGTTGGTAGATGTTCTTTTATCTGCTTCATTATTATTGTTGTTGTTTCGTCGCAATACAAGGACCTGCTATTATTTGTAATTTTTACAGACGCTTATCAGACTGAAGCTTCACAGATCCACGTCTGAGCGGACCTCCTCACGTCTCGCCTTCTGTACTTGGGAAGCGGGGCGTGACAGGTTTTGTTGGTGGCCCATGCAGGTCCTTTTTGCATCCGCGAAATATCGAAACAACAATAATGATAAACAACATCCAATTAAATATTCGGAACATCCAAGTCATGATTAAGTCTAATCTGAACGTTTTCCTGTCTTAGATGGTAGGAAGACTTAGGTAGATGTCCAGGTTTGATAGTCAGGAGCCTTTGTCAAGATTAATATGTACTCGTCTTAGGTTGCCTTAGCAGTCTCTCACCCAGCCCTGACCATATTAGACTTCTAGAGCTTTTCTTTTAGCCGTTCGTTGAGTCCATCGATTTCGGGCCCAGCAGAACGTAATCTTGATACTCTTAGGACCCCACCCCGAGACCTCTATTATAGCCTAGTCTATTAGAGAGTCTTAGCGCTAAGTCTTCCTGATCTCTAGTTGGCCGGTGATTAGAACCACCGATCTTTATCATCTTCCTAATAATTGCACTTCTGTGTTATCGACTGTAGAATTCCATCGTGGTTTTTCATGAGCCATATTCTAGGCATATTCATCGTGCGATCATATTCTTTGCTCACGATTCATGTGATCGCTTCCTGACGATCATCACTAATCTTTCGAATCTTCTCCGTTGCAAATCTTGATTCTTCCAACGGTATTTTCGATTTTCCTTATTAAAATTTTTTTTGCTCAGTCTAACTTCTTGAAAACCCCTCCTTATATATTTAAATTCCTTACTTTTTGATTGAGTTAAATTCTTTCGTAGATTTTGAGGTCTATTGGTTGTAATTTTAACTACTATCCCGTAATCATTCCCTGACCTAGATCTTTCGTATTTCGGTTTTAAAACTTTATTACCATTTTTGATAATTCAATATATCTTTCCTTCCATTTCTATGCTACTAAGTTTATCATTATTCTTCCATTCACCGTACATACCTTAGAATATTTTTCTAAGCTAAATAGAATTTCAATATATTATTATATATCAGATCTATGTTCATCGTGCTCATATTTAAAAATTTTCGTATAAACCTATTTTCATTTACAACCAGATCACTACCTAACCCTACACATTATTTCCTTGTCTCAACACTTTTTTCCGTGTTTTAAAATTTTTCCGTGTTACCCTAAGGATATTAAGGATTGTCTCTCGTGTTATATATATATATACTCAGTGTTATTCGTGATAAGTATTTAAAATTGTATGAATAATATTAGTTATGTAAGTGTGGATAGCTATACCACTTAGGAATGTCTGTATATATTGGAAATTGTATTGGAGTATATACTAGTAGTGTATGTAGTTTAAAGATACTTGTAAATGCTTGCTATATATAAATTAGTAAGTCATGTGTATGTTAAGTGTAATGATAATAGGTGTACTTATAGTTAAGTGAGTAGGCATATTATGAAACCTATATGTAAGTACGTGTGAGCGTGTGCTCGTGCGTAGATATGTACTGTGCTTAGACGTAAGTAGTTATGTAATTGCTGCATGAGTATATGTGATATACGTATGGTAATAGGGTTATAATTTTGTTTGGTATTGCTTACCTTTACGTCATGTTGTGTGTATACGTGTATACCGTGAAGTATACACGATTATGCTATGTCTTAAACTATGTATGGATAAGTAGATGTGTTGGTATACTAATTACAGGTAGATGGATATGGTGTGAATGTATGTTACATGTATGTGACTATGCGATAAATGCATGTATTAGAGAGTGTATTATAATTATACGTGTGCTGATATTTGTAATGTTGTTATAGGGTGAAAAGTGATGGCATTATGTGGGCTTTACTTGATTACGAATAGCGATTGATATTATGGTATGTATGTGGTTATGTGGTGGATGTATATATATATTGGTGTGGTATTGGTATAGGTATAGATACCGATTATGTATAAAGAGTATTCTGATGTGGGTTTTGAGTCTCACTCAAGCTTGAGTGGGTATATTCTAAGTATATTGTTACATATGTCTGTGGTTGTGTATAGTATCATGAATATAGCGATGGATGATGTATGTATAGTGATAGGATTGGTTGTGTCTAGTTGTGTTACGCATATGATTGTGGATGGCTATACCATTATATAGTTATAGGTGTTGGCCTGATAGTATAGTTATTTACAAAGGTTTTATCGGTCGAATGTATATCTGTTAGCTAAACTAGGTGTGCAGTTGTGCTAAGTATATAATGGTATGAGTGGTATGTATGAACGAAATGATAGCGTGTGTGGGCGTGCACCGTGCACGGGTAAGTATGTGCTTAGTTATAGATATTTGTGACTATGGTATGTGTGGCGTGTCTGTAATATAATTATAGGACAGTATGTGATGTGAATATATGGTGAAATATTTGCGTGCATTTGAATAACTATATCTTTGTGGAATGATAGTAGTGGTGAATGTATATTAGATATAGTAAGCCTGATTTAATATTATGTGGTGTGATTACATGTGTTGATATGTTGAAGTTGGATGTGTACTAGGAGATATGGGGAAAAGAATATCCATGTTTGTGGCATGTAGGTAGTTAGCTATACGTAAATACTAGGATCGTATTTGCTAATGTGAAACTATTTTGTGTATGTATATGTACCTTAGTTGTGATAAATGAGTGATAATTATATAAGGATGTACGTGACTATATGAATGATTGAAGTATGTGTATGAATTTGTCTGTCTAAGATAAATATAAGTATTGAATGTGCATATATATATATGTGTGTGTATAGTATTAATGTTTGACTACCTAGTGCATATAAAAGCACTTGTAGTGACTATATCTGGTTTGAATTATAATGTGGTATAATTTGGGTTGTTACTAGAGTGGCTAGATATATTTATAGTTAGAAAGTCCGAGGACGGACTTTATTCTAAGGTGGGCAGGATGTCACGGTCTGTTTTAGATCGTACGATTTTCGTGCACATACTCTTGTTCGTACATGTATTTATTTTGGACCTTTTTGTATCCGAACCATATGATGTAATAAGCCGTTGTGACCCTCTCGAAGAGTATTAATTTGTGAAAATATTCTGGAACGTCATTTCACGGGTCGTTCTCCCACAATTTGACTATGTTTGAAGAGGCGTCATGATTTTCACTTTTGGCATGAGACCTTTTTATTTTTAGTTTTGTTTCTCATCGTCAAACTCGTGATCAATCTTCTTAGTTTCATTTCTCTCGTCGACACGGTCGCCCCGGTATCTTTCTCATAATTATCGGGTTCCGTTTGATCCACTTGTGCACTAATTTCCCCATTGATCAACAATTAGGCCTAAGTTTAATATGTTATTTTTCCCTAAGATAGGCACACCCTATTTTCCCCCTAAACTATACCCTACCCTCTCACATTCTCTCTCCCATTTACCCGCAACTACTCAAATCCCTTTGGTGTTTAGCAAATGAGGGAATTTCCTCATACGTATCAATCAAAATCTCTCTCTTCTATTCCCCACCAAAAACTCCTCTCCATCTTAACTTCACTCTCTTCATTCAACCCTTAGGTCCACTCCAATCAACCCCCAAATAGCAAAAATCTAGTACTATTAATCACAACAGCCCTAAGGCTAATTGCAACTCACGCAAACAGTGTTCCCAGCGTCGCAACACAAAACTTTCTCCCCCACGCATCTCCAAGCGCGCTGCTTCCCTCTCCGATCACACAAACTCCAGCGCCGCGATTTCTTCTCCCTCTTCAACCTCGCACGACGACCCTACCCATCACCGGACCTCCCCACGACGATCCCCGCGTCGTGCTCTTCCCTGTCACGCAGTTGCACCGCCTGGAGATCTGTTCGACCGCCCCCAGCGGTGCTCCTGGGCGATATCAGCAGCAGCAGCGGTTGCTGCTCCTTGCAGCAACGGCCATCGACACCCATACAGTAGCCATGGCAAGCTGTAGCGTCGCACATCGACATTTCCTTCGTGCACAGCCCTCCCACGGCGACGCCACCCCCGCTCGTAAAACCCCATCAGCCCTCCGGCGGTCTTCACTCTGACCAAACCCCGACGTTATCTGCCCAGCGCACGTAGCGGCCGTTTTCCAAGCGCCCCACCTCCGACCTCCTCTCTCCATCGTGCCCTAGGTCGCCAACCCCGCCGTAACATCGCCGTAATCCCCTAGTCGCCAGTCCGTGCCCCGCCTAGACGCAGGCACCGCAGTAGACCCTCAAGGTATCTAGGTAAGGAACCAACTCTAACACTTGGCTACTGCATAGCGAGATATTGGGTTATTCTTAGTTCAACATTAGTGAATAATTGCAATGTTAATCAGGCTCCTAACTAAATGGACAGCCCATCATTTCCAAAGTTTGGCACCACAACAGAATAGTTAACCTTCTTTAATCTAAATTTTTCAATGATTGGAGTATATGCAATTGTACCCGATGGTGGTACTAAAGATCTTCCAGTCATTCCTAACTAGAAGAGACTTCTTAGGGTTACAGTTCAGGATTGCCTATAATTCTAATCCATCGTTAAGAACTTATTCGTGCATGTGTTTTATCATAGAGAACCCGTCGTTCCGTACCATTCGCGTAACCAGAATCCAACCCCTGACGTCGCTACCTGACGTCAGAGTAGCTCTCGCGTCGTGTTGAGGTACGTCTCTCTCCGTAGGAATCCCCACCTCGCCTGTTAGTCAACTTAAAAATCATAGTCTCTGATCACTTTTGTAACTCACTATTCAAGAATAATAAATTGGGACTGTGGGCTGGACTGCGATCTGAACACATAGGTAGACTCGGACTTGATTGACGGATCTCAACTTGGTTGTTTCAGGCAAGTGATACTTGCCAGTTTTCTATTTAGGCCACGTCTTAGGCCATTTTGTTCAGTAGCGTAAAAGAGACTAGGCGGTGAAATGATAGTCGCCTAGACGCCCCTATTTGATTTAGTTTGACAACGAAGCTAGATCCGACACCCTACTTGATCTTGCTTGATAACGAGGCTAGATCCGACACCTTTCTCATGCTTGCATTCATGCTGGAATGCCATGTTTAATTTCAATTAACGGCTGCTCATTGCCATGTCATATCATGCATTCAATGTTTCATCGTGATTGCGTAGCACACGCTACACTTATTGTAATGATTGAGGCTAGGCACCTGCTTTACGGGCACAACCCTATGCCAAAAACACTTTATGGCTCGTGATCCAGAAGATGGGCGCCAGTCCATATTGAAAAACACTTCCTGGACTCGTGATCCAGAAGCGAGCTCACGTACTTGGGAAACCAAGGCTCGATACACATGGAGGGGTAGGATTAAGCTGTCACGCAGCGTAGAAGGATGCCTGATCCGCTCCTTCAGCTGTAAGGAGTAAACCCTGTGCACATCGTGAAATGATAATGTTCGTGATTCGTGAAACAGTGTTTTTCGTAGCTTCTGCTACGACGTGCATGCATGTCATCATGTCATCTTAAATTATTGCATTCTATAAATGTCATGTCATTTCATTATACTTAGAACTGCTACTCGCTTTATTTTATTTGTATCCTTGCACAAAAGTTCTCAGCTTTCTTTGGGAAACTTTTGCTGACATGTGCCCTTTTCTATTTGGGTGTCGCATGTCAGGTTTTGAGCCTGACTTAGTTGCAGAGGACGACAGGTTGCTGACGTTCAGTTCGAGGATTCCGGTCCTACCCTTAGTCTCAGCCGGTGACTCTCTTTACTTTTGTTTTGGCCATGCTTTAGGCCTATTGTTCAGACTAGTACTTTTGTGACTATTCTGTGACGTTGGAATAATTGTTGGATGTTTTGTTGGTAGATGTTCTTTTATCTGCTTCATTATTATTGTTGTTGTTTTGTCGCAATGCAAGGACCTGCTATTATTTGTAATTTTTACATACGCTTATCAGACTGAAGCTTCACAGCTCCACGTCTGAGCGGACCTCCTCACGTCTCGCCTTCTGTACTTGGGAAGCGGGGCGTGACAGGTTTTGTTGGTGGCCCATGCAGGTCCTTTTTGCATCCGCGAAATATCGGAACAACAATAATGATAAACAACTGTTGAGTATTGGACTTCTCCCTACTTGGTGTTAATGATGAGCAAACTTAAATACTTGTGACTAATCCCCTATTTTGCAGTTAATCCATTGCCTAAGCTTATTATGAAGATCTACTTGCAATGAATGACACTCAAATTTGATTGAAGGCAAATGACATGGATTGGATGATCGTAGATGATGATTGAAGCTCCATGAAGACTTCAAGCTCATACGATGGATAGAAGAGAGAATTCGTCAATGTAATTTTCTTTTATCTCTTCTAGTATGTAGCTTAAAAGTAGAACATTGATGGAGCAGTCACACACATAATCATTTTAGTCTTAGGATATCAATAGATCAATCGTCCTTAGACTTCAATTCATTTATTAGTGATTGTGCTTGGATTGTTTATAACAGTCGACTACTGAACACTTTACAGCCGCATGTCTCAAAAACAGTCGACTGTGTTTTGTTCTACAGTCGCCTGTTATGCACAAACTTTTACAATCCAGTTTTTGGCCTCTCTGTTTATTTCGCACAGGCAACTGATGAACGATTCACAGGCGCCTGTCCAAGTGACAGTCGACTGTGTTTTGTAAATCAGTCGCATGTCTATCTTCTGCCCAAACTTTGTTGATCTGACTTTTATGGCCAGTCGACTAATGTTGAATATACAGTCGACTATACCTTGGATCAGTCGACTGTATATGCTGTAACAGTCATCTGTTTGTGAGCCAATCCATTGACTCTGCTCTCTGGAAATTCTCACGGTATTTAACAGTCGTCTGTATAAGGATTTACAGTCGCCTATTGTGATTAACAGTCGACTGTATTATCCTCATCAGTCGTCTTTCCTGTTATCTTACAAGATTTCCAGATTTCATTCAACTTACCCATCTTTCGGCCAGTTGCCTGTAGAAGGATTTACAGTCGCCAGTTGGTTCAACAGTCGACTGTCTTTGCTTCATCAGTCGACTGTCCACGTGGTAAGTTATCGTTATGAATTCTCACCTACCCTTGCTGATTGTGCAACAGTCGATTGAGGTTTCCTCAACAGTCGACTGTCGCGAGCGCAGATTCTATCCGTTGAGAATTTTCTCACGGATTCCTAAAGGGTTTTTGCCTAAACTGTTTTGTGGATTTGAGAAACCTATAAATGGGGCTTCTACTGTTCCATTGAGAGGTTACTAATTCTTCCAAGTTTTCATCTCAAGCTTTCAATCTAAAGTTTAAAGCTCTCAAATCCAAAGCCCTAAGAACTTCTATCTTTGATCTCTTACTCTCCAACTTAGAACCAAAGAGTTATCCTCTAGGCATTTGGTGCAGTCAAGAGAAATGGCTTTCTCCTCTCTTCCAAGAGAGTCTTCAACACACAACACACTTCTCCTTCAAGTTCTACTTCAAGGCATAGGTGATTGTAAGTGTTGCTGTCATACTTTCATAACTTTCATTATTTGAATTTGTTCTCGGGTTGTGAGAGTGGTTTGCTTGCTACCAAGTTGTGGGAGTCAAGGTCAATCGATTGTATTTCGATTTCACTTGTAGGGTTGCTACAAGTGAGTTATAAGGAAACCTCAAGTTAGGGTTCTAACTTGAGTATTCGGAGGTATCCGGGTGGAAGGGATGTAGGATTACCGGGACCAAGTCGGGAAGTGACTTTGGTAATCCGAACCCTTGAAACAACTCTGCGTTTGCGTGTGTTTCATTTTGGGTTAATTTCAATTCCGCATTATATTGTTGGTTAGCATTTAAATTGGTATAACTATCTTTTTAAATTGCTTAAACACTATTCAACCTCCTTATAGTGTTTTCTCCATAGCCAGGGTCCTTACAATTGGTATCGGAGCGCAAGTTTATAGCTATGTCATCCACCAACAACAACGTTCCTCCGCCGTCTTCGTACAACAATCACGACCGTGATGGAGCGTCCACACTTTTCAAAGGTCAATTTACGGTGCGTCCTCCACGTTTCAATGGCACTAAATTTGGCTATTGGAAGTGTAGGATGGAGACGTTCCTAAGGAGCGCTTCACTTTGGAGAACCCTCCACAAGGAGTACGTCGAGCCCACCGAAGAGGATTTCAAGAAATGGACGTCTTCCGTGAAATCTGCCGAAGTCAACAACACAAAAGCAATGAATGCTCTTCATTGTGTTTTGGACCCAAATGAGTTCAACAAGATATGCACATGTAAGAGTGCATATCAAATTTGGAACCATCTCATCGTTACCTATGAGGGAACGAATAAGGCAAAGATTTCAAAGTTATATGTTTCCGTGCAAAACTTCGATTTGTTTCATATGCAGGAAAATGAGATTATTGCATCGATGTACAGACGCTTTACCTACATCATAAATGAATTGGAAGCCCTTGGCCAAATATACACCGAACCTGAAAAGGTAAGGAAGATCATCATGGGAATGACCTCGAAATGGAAAAGAAGAGCGATCGCCATCGAGGATGTCAATGATCTGAAGAATTACACAGTTGTGAATCTTATCGGGACTCTCATGTCTTATGAGATAAGACGAGAGAACCGATTAAATATTCGAGCTATGATGAATCCTTCGGAGGCCAAGAAGAAGGCTTTGGCATTCAATGCCAATTCATCATCCTCTGATAGCGAAGATTCAGAAGATGAAATGGATTTGGGTGAAATGGCCCAAATGGCGAAGAAGTTCCAATGCTTCTTTCGCAAAGGTAAATTTTCTTCTAACAAACGATTTGAGTCTACTAATGCTATTTCCTCTCTTTGCTTTAAGTGTAATATGCCAGGGCACATCAAGAGGGATTGCCAATGCTAAAGAACAAAGAGAAATGGAATGCTCCGAAGTACCACAAGTCCGACAAGAACAAGAGAGATAAGAAGAACGGACTCGTCGGTACATTCGATGACTTAAGTGAGGACTCATCAAGCGATTTCGATGATGAGAAAGGTGAGAGCGCCCACATGTGCTTCATGGCCCGAGAAGATCCACTCTCCGATGAGAGTGATTCTGACACGTATGAACCGAGGTAACAATGGATGAACTTCGTATTGCTAATGAAGAATTGTTTGCTAAATATCAATCTTTAATGCTTAGATATACTAGCTTAAAGAAATCAAATGTTAGCAAGTCATCCATTCCATGCATTATCAACAATGACACCATTGTTGATACTTTAACTCTTGAGAAAGCAAACTTAGCTTCTCAAAATGTCACTTTGAGAGATGAGGTGAATAACCTCAAATCTCAACTAGATCAAACACATCCTAAGGATAATAGTGATCTAGTTACATGACACACACAATTGGGTTTAGAGAATGATTCTCTTAAACCTCAAGTGCGCGAGATCACAGCACGGGTGTCCACCTTGGATACCAACATTTCTTCTCTAAAGGAGAAATATGAGCTCATGTCCTCCCGTATTGTGAGATTCAATAAGGGAAAAGGACAATTGGATGATTTGCTTGCAAACAAATTTCCGGCCACACATCGTGTTGGTCTTGGTTTCGTAAAAGCAAATGCATCCAATGATCGCACCTCCTATAGTGGTGTCACTATAGAATTTGTGAGGCCATCCTCTGGTGCATCCACAAGTGGTGTCAAAGACACTATAAATAGCAATCTTACCAAGAAATTCACCACTTCACCTTCTCTTCCTTTTGTGAAGAAACCCACTAAGGGTGGAAACCAAAAGCGAAGCCATGCTTATATGTACACTAACCTTCATCCACGTAGGAAAGCTCCTACTTCACAAGTGGATAATCATGACACATTTTATGCTCCACACCCACGGACACGTGCAAATCCACACATGAGAAATACTCATGTACGTGCTCCTATACACCGATATGCTCATACGCATCATTCTTACATGTATGCACAACCTCCACATGTTATGCATGACACATATGCTTCATACAACATGCATGTTCCCAAGCATACATATCATTCTCGTATGTTCAATGCATATCCTCTACCTCATTTCCATGCTAGAAACCATGTTCCTAAGAAGCATGCACCACATAGAAATCTAACAAGTATGCATGATACTAGGAAAAGGACTCCCAAAATTTACACCATTTGGAGTCCTAAGAACACTAGCCTAAATGAAAGGAATGTATATGTTGATTCCTATTTTCATGATGTTATTAAGAATCGTAATTATGTTGGGGAGCGAAAGTCCACTTGAACTTGGCTTCCAAAGGGCTAATCCCCTTGGACCCAACAAACATTGGGTACCATGAGCTTATGGTATATTATGTAGGTACCCAAGAGAAAGAAGAAGAGAAATAAAGGTCAAAAAATAAAGGTCAAACTAGCTCTAAAAGGGAAAGGATGGATTCTCGATAGTGGTTGCTCTAAACAAATGACGGGAGATCCCTCATTGCTCTCCGAAGTGATTACCATCAAGGATGGTGCAACGTTCACTTTTGGAGGTAATCAAAGGGGAACCATCATTGGAGTAGGTATTGTTGGTAACCCTTCCAAACCCTTAATTACTAATATATTTCTTGTTAGTGGCTTATGTCACAATCTCATTTCCATAAGTCAACTTTGTGACAAAGGTTACAAGGTTAACTTTGGAGAAGGATTGTGTACAATTGTTGATTGTGATTCGAATGTTTTATTTTCCGGTATTAAGCGTAAAAATATTTATTATTTGAGCTTGCCTAAAACCGTAGAACATTGCTTAGTTGCTAATACAAGTAAACAACTACTATGGCATCGCCGTTTTGGTCATGTTCACTTCAAGCACTTATATAAGTTAGCTAAGCATGATCTAGTCAAAGGTTTTCCTAAAATTGTTTTTAATAAGAAAAACTTTTGTGATTCATGTCAAAGAGGTAAACTTAGTAAATAATCCTTTAAGCTTAAAGAAGGCATTTCTTCTAAGAGTCCCCTAGAGCTTCTTCATCTAGATTTGTTTGGGCCAACTAGAAGCGCTTCTTTAGGTAATGCTCATTATGGATTAGTTGTCGATGACGACATTTCTAGATTTACTTGGGTTTCATTCTTAACTAATAAGAATGAAGCTTTTGAAGAGTTTACCATATTTGCAAAGAAGATTCAGAATCTCTTAGGATTCACCATTATCACTATCCGTAGTGATCATGGAGGAGAATTTGAGAATGAATCTTTTACTAAGTTTTGTGATGCCACCAGGATAACTCATACCTTTTCCTTCCCTTGAGCACCACCACAAAATGGTGTTGTAGAGAGAAAGAATAGGACTCTTATTGAGTGTGCTCGGACTATGCTCCATGATAGTCATCTTGGACTAAAATTTTAGGCAGAGGCGGTGCACACGGCATGTTATGTGCTCAATAGGATCCTAGTGAGACCCCGAACGAACAAAACTTGTTATGAATTGTTTTGTGACAAAAAGCCTCAAGTAAAATATTTTCGTGTTTTTGGTTCAAAATGTTTTATCAAGAACACTTTTGGCAATCTAGATAAATTTGAGCCAAGATCCGAAGAGGGAATCTTTGTTGGATATTCCACACGTAGCAAAGCCTAACGCATATACAACAAAACTTCTTCAACGATTGAGGAATCTCTACACGTATCATTTTATGAAGATTTTGATTTTCCTCATGTTGATGATGATAGTGTAGATGCTATTTGTGATTCACTTAGTAATGTTAAGGTTAATGATTCGATTATTGAGACTAACACTACTAACGAAATTATTGAAGATGTTCCAAGTGATGCAAGAATACCCAAAGCTTATCCGACCGTTCGGAACCATCCTCATAACCAAATAATTGGAGATATTGGTGTGGGTGTTCGAACGAGGTTAAGAATTGAAGAATACTCTCATTGCACATTTGTCTCTACCATTGAGCCAAAGAACATCCAAGAAGCTTGTGAGGATAGCTCTTGGATAGTGGCAATGGAAGAAGAACTAATGCAATTCGAGAGAAATGAAGTTTGGAAACTCGTTCCTCTTTCAAGTGGTCACCAAGTCATTGGGATCAAGTGGATCTTCAAGAACAAGACCGATGAGGACGAGGTAATCACAAGGAACAAAGCAAGGTTAGTAGCTCAAGGCTACCGGCAAGATGAAGGTATTGATTTCGAAGAATCTTTTGCCCCCGTAGCTAGATTAGAAGCTATTAGATTTCTTTTATCTTTTGCATCCCATAAGAATTTTAAGTTATTTCAAATGGATGTTAAAAGTGCATTTTAAATGGGTTTGTCAATAAAGAAGTATATGTTTCTCAACCTCCCGGTTTTATTCATGAAAAATTTCCAAATCATGTTTTTAAACTTAAGAAAGCGTTGTATGGGTTGAGACAAGCTCCTAGAGCTTGGTATGATCGACTCAAGACCTTTCTTTTGGATTTAGGTTTTAAAATGGGAGAAGTTGATTCTACACTCTTTATTAAAGATTATGAAAATGACATTCTTTTGATTCAAGTTTATGTAGACGATATAATTTTTGGTTCTACTAACTTTAATCTTTGTCAAGAATTTTCTAAGTCTATGAAGAATGAATTCGAGATGAGCCATATGTGAGAGCTCACTTATTTCCTTGGACTGCAAATTCGACAAATGGAGAATGGAACCTTCATACATCAGACAAAGTACACATGGGAGCTTATTAAGCGATTTGGGATGGAATCTTCTTCAAGCAAAAGGACTCCCATGAGTACTACTACCCATCTACACAAGGATGAAAACGGAAAAGATGTAGACGTTCATCTATATTGAGGTATGATCGGTAGCTTACTTTACTTAACCGCTAGTAGGCCTGATATTATGTTTTCTGTATGCTTGTGTGCTAGATATCAAGCTAGAACTAAGGAGTCACACTTGATTGCGGTTAAACGAATATTTCGTTATCTCAATCAGTCTCTAGATTATGAGTTACTTTACCCTAAATCTAGCACATATGAGTTAATCTCATATAGTGATGTCGACTTTGCCGGATGCAAGTCCGACATGAAAAGTACTAGTGGCACTTGCCATTTCCTAGGAAATTCTCTTGTTTCTTGGTTTTCCAAGAAACAGAACTCGGTGTCATTATCCACGACTGAAGCAGAATATATTGTTGCGGGTCTTGCATGTGCACAAGTTCTTTGGATGAGACACACTCTTAGTGACTATGGTATCAATTGTGATACTTGCCCTATCATGGTTAATAACCAAAGTGCTATATGTCTTTCCAAGAATCCGGTACATCACTCCCGTACCAAACACATAGATGTGAGACACCATTTTATTAATGATCATGTAGATAAGAAGGACATCATCTTAGAGTACATTGAAACCCAAAAACAAATTGCTGACATCTTCACAAAACCTCTTAAAGAAGATTCTTTTGTGAGGTTGCATGGATGATTAGGATTTATGGGTGAATCTGAAATTTAGGAGCTCATCTTATATGTTTTAACACTCTTTGAGCTCATTGCATCATGTTGCCTATCTTGGTTTGATATATCTTATATATGTGTTTAAGAGAGGCAATTGAGATTTATGTGATTTCATGATTTCTTTGAAATTGATTTTAGTGATTTGTGTTCTCATTGATGTATTGTTCTACATTGTTTTTTTATGTTGAGTTTGTGATTAGAGTATAGGTCCTAGGGTGAGTGTTCTTTTCCTCTGAAATTTTTATCTCACTGTGCATTTTTGGACCAGGATAGACGATTGTCTTGCCTTCGACAGTCGACTGCCCTACTCTGTTTTTCTCAGTCAGAAACTTGTATCGTTCGCACAGGCGACTGATGACAATTTTCCAGTCGACTGTTACTTCAACAGGCGACTGCATTTTGGTCATCAGGCGACTGTCATTTCTGTCAAATTTTTTACAGTACTCTCTGTCTGTTTTGATGAAGTTTATTGATTCTCATGCAGTCGACTGATGCATATATTACAGTCGACTGTCTATCAGACAGACAACTGTATGTTACTAAACAGTCGACTGTCTGTCTTCCTGAGCTTATGTTTTATCACTTCATCCAGTCGACTGACTTTTGTTCATCAGTCGACTGTCTACTGTTGTGATGGTTCACTGCTTTGATCTGAGCCGTCGATTATTTGATCCAACAGCCCAGATTATTGTGCCCTTTCTTATAAACTTCGAGACGTTTCATTTTCAACTCGCGTCGTCTCTCTCCTCCGATTGAAATGACTCGTCTTCCCGCTCTTCTACTCAGCCGTTGCCGTCGTTCTCCTCCTCCCCGCTCGTCAATTGCTTCGTCGTTTTGCGTTCGTAACTTTCGACTAGGTCTGAGCCTCTCTCTCTCATTCGATTATTTTGATTTCATCGCCTGTCGATTTTCTACTCGTTCGTTTGATTGATTCCACGGCTCCCAAGACCAAGGGAAAAGGGAAGATCATGGGTTCTAAGAAACCTATGGCTCCTAGGAAACCTACCGTAGCCAAGACCAAGCAGCCCTACAAAGCCCGTACCAAACAAGACGATTCTCCCTCGCTTACTGCTTCGCAAGGATACTCTCCCTCAGGGTCTTCCTCTTCAGACGCTGAGCCCCTGATCAAGCGTCAGCGGAAGCCCATTGGTGTTACCATCAATGAGCCTACTGCTGACGCTCCCCATCTGTCTTCTTCTGTTTCGAGTTCTGGAGACGAATCTCCCATAGTGCCCATACTGATCCCATTGTTCCACTTTGCTGAGATGACCTTTGCTTGGCAAAATTCCACTCTCTCTTAGGGATCAAACTTCTTAGGGAGCGGTACATCATTTTTCCCACCTTTATTGCTGAGAGACTTTTAGATATTCTGTCTGCTACCCACTTGCCCGATCTTTTTCGCTTCTCTCAGAACGAATCTCCTAGAGCTTATCCATTTCTGGTTAAGCTGTTCTATGCTAACCGCATTCGCGGTGAGTACTCCACCACTGGTATATCGATACTGTTGTTCAGGGGACTTCCATTCGCATTGATCCCACTCTATTAGGGACCATTCTTAGGATTCCTTCTAACGGATCTCTTCCCTCTGACATTTCCATTTTTTATATTGACGAGCTTGACCAGTTTGTCCTTCGGGATATGTTTCGTGAGATACCCTTAGCCCTGGATTCAGGTATTAGGTCATCTATGTTTTCGGCTAGAGATTGGGTAGTTCATATAGTGGTGAAGTCCAACATCTTGCCAAAGTATGGATCATCTGACCATCCTTCCCAGGATATTCTGAGGTGTATGTATGCGATTTTCTCTAGGATGTCCGTGAACTGGGCCGGTGTCCTCCTTGACAGGATGGACAATGTCGAGTTTACTTCTTCCTCCGCTCATATTCCATATGGTGGTATTTTGACTCTTGTCTTTCGACATTTTGGTGTCGATTTGTCTCGTTACGAGCCCATGCCCTTTGGTCCTCTCCTCGATGCATCTGCAAAGTCGAAGTCTTCTTCAGCTCTGCAGTCTGCCTCGAAGAAGAGGAAATTCACATTAGCTCCGTCCTCCTCCACAGTTCCTCCAGCTGACCTGCCTTCCACCTCAGCTCCACCATCTCGTGATATTCTTTTTGAGATGGTCTCTGGACTTTACAGGTTGCTTTCACTTTATTTACTCCATCAGGGAATACCCTTCCCTGAGGATCTGAGACAGTTTGTTCCTCGGCCTCATGTGCCTCCTCAGCCCATCGTCACTGATGTCATTGTGCATCCTGGTGTAGCTTCTACTTAGAATGCTGCTAATGCTGCTGCTGTTGCTACTTTTGACCCTCCTCCAGAGGATACACCTGCTGTCACAGAGCCTGCTTCTTCTTCTGCAGCCCCTGGAGATGCTCACTCATAGATGTGTGTTTGAGTTGAGTTAGCATGTATGATGGTTGTATTTTGATGGGTGATGGATATTTAATGCTGATGTATATCTGATGATATATGTTCTTTTATGATCATGATGTATGTATTTTTGTTAGACATGGTGATGTCCATTCATGCTATCTATGATGTGATGCATTTTTGATACTATTTTTTGTTTCGTATATCTACAATATCGATATTGGACTTCAATTCCTCTATTCACCTAAGTATTTGATGTGCTTTTATGAGTTTTTGATTCCATATATCTTTATACTCCTTGATTGTTGTTAGTTCGTATTTAGCACGATTATTGTTGTTGTTATTTACTCCCACCTTTTTGGATAATGTCATAGGGGGAGAGAAATAAACATACAAGATTCATAATGTATGTGCTAAGTATGTTCTAACAATTTGAATCTAAGATTGAAGTTGCCTTAGATTCAGGGGAGTAAGATTACAATGAATATGGATTTTAATTCATATATTTCTTGAATTAAATTTATGTGTAACTTACTCATTTGCTTCAATTGATATGTAGATGCCCTAATATTTGTTGACTAACTTGATTGGCATCTATATAGGGGGAGTAAGTTTTCATAAGCACAATTATTTATCTTTTTGTTTATGTTTGTTTGTCATCATCAAACAGGGAGAGAATGTTGAGTATTGGACTTCTCCCTACTTGGTGTTAATGATGAGCAAACATAAATACTTGTGACTAATCCCCTATTTTGCAGTTAATCCATTGCCTAAGCTTATTATAAAGATCTAAGCTTATTATGAAGATATACTTGCAATAGATGCCACTCAAAGTTGATTGAAGGCAAATGACATAGATTAGATGATCGTAGATGATGATTGAAGCTCCATGAAGACTTCAAGCTCATATGATGGATAGAAGAGAGAATTCGTCAATGTAATTTTCATTTATCTCTTCTAGTATGTAGCTTAGAAGTAGAACATTGATGGAGCACTCACACACATCATCATTTCAGTCTTAGGACATCAATAGATCAATCGTCCTTAGACTCCAATTCATTTCTTAGTGATCGTGCTTGGATTGTTTATAACAGTCGACTGCTGAACACTGTAATGCCCTGGAAGCTATTGCACAAGTACTAAAGGGGGGTGAATAGTACTTTAAAATAATCAAGAGTATAATTCCTAATTATTGTGCAATCACAAACAACTATGCGGAATAAATAATAACAACAAGAGAATTACAACGCAAACAAACGATGTAATGGGTTCGGATCCACCCAAGTCATCCCGACTTGTTCCCGGTGATCCTACGTCCCAGACACCCGGATCCCTTCTGGCTACTTGAGTTAGAATCCACTAACTCAAGATTCCACTAAACAACTTCTTGTAGAAACTACTACAAGATCAAACAATACAACGATTCGTATCGTGACTCCCACAAACCGGGATCACGAACTTCTCTCACAAACCGAGAGATAAACTTAATTAACAAGTATAATGAAATATAAAACACTTACCACAAAATCCTATGCCTTGAGAAATACTTACGGATTTAGGACAAGGAAATATTGTGAGAAAGGATGATCTCGAAAACCCTAGGAACAACACGATGATCAGTTGGAGATGGCTAGGTTGAGGATCTCGATCGTGATTCAATCTTTCAGAAGTATGATCGCTCGAGATCTGAAAATCTCCTTAAGAAATTAGGTCACAAAGGAGATAGAGAGATTTTTGTGAGAGAGAGAGAGCCTTTCAAAATGATAATCGAATCAATGAAAATTAGATCTGAATCCATTCTCATATTAGAGAAATTTCCATGTTTGAAACGAGTCAAACAATATGGAAAGAATCAAAACAGATCAAGAGAAATCGTGGAAATAAAATCTCCAACGGCTGGAAAATTAAATCAGCTTAATCGGTCTAAGAAGGATCACTGACCGATTAGTTTGAGAAATAGTCGGTCGGTGAACCTTCTTGGACCGACTAGATGGTCGACAGAGAATTTAGTGAAATAAGGAGGGTAAACTAGTCGGTCTAAGATGAAGCATCAACCGACTAGTTTGACAACTAGTCGGTCGGTGAACCTTCTTGGACCGACTAATTGGTCAACAGTAAATATGCCAAAATTCACAAGGATGATTAGTCGGTTCAAGAAGACTTTCCGACCGATTAGATCTTCATCTAGTCAGTTGGTCCTTCTACTTGAACCAACTAAGATGCACACAAAGCCATGAGAAGAAGCGATAAGCTAAGTAAAACTTTCTAATGGCTTCTAAGGCAATGCTAGAGATAAGATGGGATAGATAAGAGGATAACTTAGGCAAGTACTACTCGAGGCTTAACATTCTAGAAGTCAATAAAAATAAACATTACAAACCGTCTTCAAAAGATTCTACATGAATATTTTGAATCCCTTGACTTCATTAATACTCCTTGAGCTTCAACGAAGCTTCAGGCACAACGATCACACGCTCTAAAGAACTCTTAGGACGTCACATGAGATCTACAAAGTAATTTGGCGATGATCTTCATAACTGCGCTCAAAGAGAATTAGTACCCAATATTTATGTTTGTTCATCATCAAAACCAAATAAGGGGAATCAATACTCAACATTCTCCCCCTTTTTGGTAATGACAAACCAACATAAATATAAATCAATAATAATGAGATAAATGAAATTTACTTACTCCCTCTGCATTGATGACTTGTTAGTTCCATATTAAATAATAGATATAAACATCAAGCAGAATAAATATGATCCAACTATTGAAATATAGGATCGGAATCCATAAATTTTTATATCTTCACTCCCCCTGAATCTAACATATGAAATTAGATTCACAGTAATTTTTAAATTATCATTTAGCACTAAGTCATTATTAATTCTCTCCTCCTTTTGCATTATCTAAAAAGAGCAGGAGGAATTCAACGACAGCAACCATGGCTAAACAAAAAATCTAAATAAGAGAGTCGAAGAATATGACTACGTTCCAAATGACACCAAGGAAAAATATCGAAGAAAACAAGGTGTGTCAACTAGACCATAGTCGAGAAGCGAAAAGAGAAATCATCAAAACACCATCAAATCATATGATTGATTAAAGGAACAATCTCTCCAATATCAACATTCTAGCAAATTGAATGCATGGAAAACAATTCATGTTTTCATACAAACAAAGCTATATAACCAACATAATTGACGAGCGACGAAGTAAACAATAGAGACAAAAGCACAATGTGCACACAGAGACGAACTGCAACAGGATGTATATACATATATAGATATAGCAAAAATGATATATCCAGACAACAAAAAATATCAAACATCAGCAGATAGCAGTATAAAGTGCACAACATACTACAACCCAGCATACAACAAAATGTATCACAAAACATACAAAAAAACCACCCATCAATCCTAGCCCCACTCTCTCACAACTAGATGTGTCAGCCAAAGTGCTCAACGAAGAGTCCTCCAAGGTAAGCTCAGGAGGCAGGGGCAGGATCTGCACCAGCGGCAGGCTGTGCAGACGGAGTGGCAGACTCAGGAGTAATGGAGGTATCCACCGAAGGGATGGTGGAAGCAGGAGTGCTCTCGGGAGCTCGAACAGAAGAAGTAACAGCAGGAGTAGCCTCTGGGGCACGAACCGGAGAAGCAGCAGCACGCTCCTCAGCCTCAGCAGCCTCCATGGCTTCCTCATCAGAAACTGTCGGAGGGACCTCAACACCCAAATGCCCACAGATGCGCACCAGCATCTCCTCACATTGCAAGAGACGAGCCTCCTAACGGCTCAGGGAAGCAGAAGAGGCAGCACGAGATGAAGGAGGATGAACAGAAGGGGTGGTCTGCTGAACGTGTCGCAAGGCCGCAAGAGACTTCTTGACGGCGGTCGCGTTCAAGGGAGGACCCAAGGGACGCTGATCGTCAGGAGGGAGGGGAACTCCGAAGTGACGAAAGACCAAAGTCAAGAGGCACGGATAAGGAATATGTGCGGCCTTGGATGATCAGTGGGCAATGCTTGATACGGTTGTAGGTGGCTAGACACAATGGGTCATTGCTACATAGAGAGATATCCACCCCACCAGAAGGCATGGGACCCTTCCCCTTTGACTGACGTGAGGTAGTGCGAGGAGGAGGGTAGGTAGGTTCCTTCTTGACAGCCTCAGTCTCTGGGATATAGTCATCGTCGGAGTCAGAGGGTGGTGTGGGATCACGATAGGGTCCAGGAGTCAAAATCTTTTTGAACTTGGGCTGGGGCTTGGGTTTAGCTTGGGGTTTTAGTTTTGAGGGAGTCGCCTTCTTCTTTTTGATAGGAGGTGAAGAAGATGATGGAGAAGAAGGCGACGAAGGGAGCGGACGAGCGATTTTGGAACGGCGTTTGGGTGGATTAGGGTTGGATGGAGGATCGATGGTCAATGGAGAGGGAGCGGAAGGGCGGATTGGGATACGAGTTCTTGCCACGAGATCGAGATGATAAATCGAAAAAAACAAGTGAAAACGAACCCTAATCGATTGAGAAAAGGAAAGAGGAGATACCAATGATGGAGGAGACCAGCTCTGGAGGAAGGAGGATGAACGGCGGCGACTAGAAGTGGTCGGAGACGGCGGATGACGACGGAGACAAAGAGGGATGCGACGGTTTAGGGTTTTAGGAAAGAGGGGCGCACCGATTAGAATGAATTCTAATCGGTGCGGAGAGGTGTTAATCGGTTTAAGTTGGGCCAAAGGCGGATTTGCCTTTGCACATCGAGTCGGTCTCAGTTCAAGAGCTGACCGACTAAAATGCATTCTAGTCGGTCGGCAAATGAACTTTGACCGACTTAATGGTAGACATCAAGCGAGGTCAAAAATAGGACACGAACTAGTCGGTCTGAGTTCAATGTCTAACCGATAGAAGTGAAACTAGTCGGTCTGGAGATGAACTGGGACCGACTAACAGAGTCAAAAAATTTGAGAATTAGAAATTTTGAGTTCTTTCCAAAGAGCACTTGGACTAAACAACTAAACACTCTCATACGCACTTATTCTACCCCAAAAAGCCAGAAAACCATAAATACGACGCGCAAATCGAAAGACCAATCATAAACCCAACATAAATAAAGAATATCACAGCAAATCCAATAAGAGCTTATGAAACTCATTATCATGCAAGATTATATAAAAAATATGACCTTTGAAAGATAAAAACATTCTTGGAGCCGAATTTAGATTTGTTGCTCCTTTTCTTTTTCTTGAGTACCTTAAGATAAAAATATCGTGTCATGGTACCCAAGGTCATTGGGTCCTAAGATATTAGACCTTTAGAAGCCAAGTCCAATTGGACTTAGACTTCCCAATGTAATCATCATTGTGCACAACATTCATAAAATATGAGTTTATGTAGGCTTGTTTCTCATGCCTGTTAGTGTCCTTCGTGCCCCAAATAGTGAATGTCTTGGGTGCCCTATTCCTATTGGGAGCATGCACATGTGGTTGATTTCTACGTGGTATATGTGTTCTACAAGGAAGTGGCCTAATGTATGCATGTTGTGGATAAGCATGCAGCACATGATGAAATGGTGGTGGCAACATATGATACGGTACACGATGGTAATCATTCATGTAATAATTATGTGGGTGAACATATGCATGTGGGGGAACACGTGCGTGAGTGTGTCTCACTTGGTGTGCACGTGCTCGTGGATGTAGAGCATAGAAATCATCATAAGTGTGAACTTGTGGAGTAGGTGGTGTGTTCCTACCTGGCATAGTATTTGTGTACAAGAATGCATGACCCTTCTTTGGAGGTCCACCCAAAGTGGGGTTCTTTCCAAAAGGGGATGTGTACTTAGTGGAAGTACCATTGGTAGATGAACTACCCATGGGGTGTTTACTCCCACTAGTTGAGGCATCGGAGGATGGCCTTACAAAGGTGGTGGAAGATTTGGATGAATTTTCCTTATTATACCCCAAACCAATGCGATGATTGGCCGGAAGTAAGTCATTCAGAATATTATCCAAATGGTCTTTGCCTTTGTTGAATTTTTCAATTCGGCCTATTGTGGACTCATATTTCTCAGTGAGAGAAAGTATTTTAGTATCTAAAGTAGACACTTGCGTTGTGAGTTCACAAACACGTGACTTGAGATTCTCATTCTCAATACTCAAAGTTGAGTTTCGAGAAATCAAATCGGTTATCTCGTGTTCATCTGAATCCTCAATGTTAACATGCTCAAGTTGAGACTTGAGATTTACAATCTCAGTTCTCAAGGTTTCAACAACGGTGTCGTTGTTGGTGATGACAGGCTTAGGTGTGTTTTGAAGACTAGTTAGCTCGTCTTTGATTTTAGTATATCTATTTACCAACTTAGAATACTTAGACCAAATTTTTTCATTAGCTAATCTTAGGTCATCCATAGTTACCTCTTCAACTTCATCCTCTCTTTCATCTGAAGCGGTCTCTTGATCATGTTGCTCTCTTGCCATGAAGCACATGTGTGCTTTCTCCACTTGTTCTTCATCTGACTCTCCACTTGAAGAATCCTCTTCTGAGTTGGTGAATGTGCCGACAAGACCTTTCTTGTACTCCTTCTTGTACTTTCTTGACTTGTCGAACTTGGGTGCCTTCCACTTCACCTTTTGTTTGTTGAGAGGACAATCGACTTTGATGTGTCCTGGCTTATTGCATTTGAAACACAAAGGAGCAAAGGCATTAGTAGAGCTAAATTTAGATTTGTTCTTGAAATTACCTTTTCGAAAGAACCGATTGAACTTCTTTGCCATGAGGGCCAAAGATTCCATGTCCAACTCATCTTCTGATTCTTCACTATCGGTAGGTATGGTTGGGGCGGCCTTGAAAGCAATCGCCTTTTTCTTTGGCTCTTCTTGCTTCAAGAACGCCTTCATCTTGTACTGCATCTTGATCTTGTTGTCCTTTCGTACCTCATAAGACATCAGGGTACCCATTAGTTGAACAACAGTATATTTGGACATATCATTACATTCCTCGATAGCGTAAGTTCATTTTTCCCAACTCGAAGGAAGTCTGTCAATGATCTTAGCGACCTTCTCTTCTTGGGTATAGGTCTTCCCAAGGGCTTCCAACTCGTTGGTTATATCCACGAAGCGAGCATAGTACTCCTTAATTATTTCACCCTGTTCCATGTGAAATAACTCGAATTATTTATTAGCAACAGTGAGTTTAGAGTGTTTTACCCTGCTCGTTCCTTCGTGTAAGATTAGGAGTTGGTTCCAAATCTGATATGCACTCTTACAGGTGCATATCTTGTTGAAATCTTCAGGCTCCAGTGCACATTGTAAGGTATTCATTTCCTTGGCATTGTTCACCTCCGCGGCGACCTCCGCGGCAGTCCACTTTGTGAAGTCTTCTTTAGTGGGCTCAACATACTCCGTTAACGTGGCTTTCCAAAGTGATGCGCTCCGCATGAAATTTTCCATCAGGCATTTCCAGTATCCATAGTTGGTATCGTTGAAGTGAGGAGGCCTAGTTGAGGAGTGTCCTTCGATCACTGAAGAGGCTCCTTCACGATTCTTGTAGGGGCTGTAGTCGGAAGGTGGTCGAACGGCCTTGTTGTCGTTGTTTGTCATAGCTATGAACTTGGCTCTGATACCAAATGTAATGCCCTGGAAGCTACTACACAAGTACTAGAGGGGGTGAATAGTACTTTAAAATAATCAAGAGTATAATTCCTAATTATTGTGTAATCACAAACAACTATGCGGAATAAATAATAACAACAAGAGAATTACAACGCAAACAAACGATGTAATGGGTTCGGATCCACCCAAGTCTCCCCGACTTGTTCCCGGTGATCCTACGTCCCAGACACCCGGATCCCTTCCAGCTACTTGAGTTAGAATCCACTAACTCAAGGTTCCGCTAAACAACTTCTTGTAGAAACTACTACAAGATCAAACAATACAACGATTCGTATCGTGACTCCCACAAACCGGGATCACGAACTTCTCTACAAACCGAGAGATAAACTTAATTAACAAGTATAATGAAATATAAAACACTTACCACAAAATCCTATGCCTTGAGAAATACTTACGGATTTAGTGCAAGGAAAGATTGTGAGAAAGGATGGTCTCGAAAACCCTAGGAACAACACGATGATCAGTTGGAGATGGCTAGGTTGAAGATCTCGATCGTGATTCAATCTTTTAGAAGTATGATCGCTCGAGATCTGAAAATCTCCTTGAGAAATTAGGTCACAAAGGAGATAGAGAGATTTTCGTGAGAGAGAGAGAGAGCCTTCCAAAATGATAATCGAATCAATGAAAATTAGATCTGAATCCATTCTTATATTAGAGAAATTTCCATGTTTGAAACGAGTCAAACAGATACGGAAAGAATCAAAACAGATCAAGAGAAATCGTGGAAATAAAATCTCCAACGGCTAGAAAATTAAAGCAGCTTAATCGGTCTAAGAAGGATCACTGACCAATTTTGAGAAATAGTCAGTCGGTGAACCTTCTTGGACCGACTAGATGGTCGACAGAGAATTTAGTGAAATAAGGATGATAAATTAGTCGTCTAAGAAGAAACATCAACCGAGTAGTTTGACAACTAGTCGGCCGGTGAACCTTCTTGGACCGACTAATTGATCAATAGTAAATATGCCAAAATTCACAAGGATGACTAGTTGGTTCAAGAAGACTTTCCGACCGATTAGATCGTCATCTAGTCGGTTGGTCCTTCTACTTGAACTAACTAAGATGCACACAAAGCCATGAGAAGAAGCGATAAGCTACGGAAAACTTTCTAATTGCTTCTAAGGCAATCCTAGAGATAAGATAGGATAGATAAGAGGATAACTTAGGCAAGTACTACTCAAGGCTTAACATTCTAGAAGACAATAAAAATAAACATTACAAACCGTCTTCAAAAGATTCTACATGAAGATTCTGAATCCCTTGACTTCATTAATACTCCTTGAGCTTCAACGAAGCTTCAGGCACAACGATCACGTGCTCTAAAGAAGTCTTGGGACGTCGCTTGAGATCTTCAAAGTAATTTGGCAACGATCTTTATAACTACGCTCAAAGAGAATTAGTACCCAATATTTATATTTGTTCATCATCAAAACCAAATCAGGGGAATCAATACTCAACAAACACTTTACAGTCGCCTGTCTCAAAAACAGTCGACTGTGTTTTGTTCTACAGTCGCCTGTTATGCACAAACTTTTACAATTCAGTTTTGGGCCTCTCTGTTTATTTCACACAGGCAACTGATGAACGATTCACAGGCGCCTGTCCAAGTGATAGTCGACAGTGTTTTGTAAATCAATCGCATGTCTATCTTTTGCCCAAACTTTGTTGATCTGACTTTTACGGCCAGTCGACTAATGTTGAATATACAGTCGACTGTACCTTGGATCAGTCGACTGTATATGCTGCAACAGTCATCTGTCTGTGAGCTAATTCATTAACTCTGCTCTCTGGAAATTCTCAGGATATTTGACAGTCGTCTGTATAAGGATTTACAGTCGCCTGTTGTGATTAACAGTCGACTGTATTACCCTCATCAGTTGTCTGTCCTGTTATCTTACAAGATTTCCATATTTCATTCAACTTACCCATCTTTCGGCCAGTCGCCTGTAGAAGGATTTACAGTCGCCTGTTGGTTCAACAGTCGACTATCTTTGCTTCATCAGTCGACTGTCCACGTGGTAAGTTACTGTTATGAATTCTCACCTACCCTTACTGACTATGCAACAGTCAACTGAGGTTTCCTCAACAGTCGACTGTCGCAAGCGCAGATTCTATCCGTTGAGAATTTTCTCACGGATTCCTAAAGGGTTTTTGCCTAAACTGTTTTGTGGATTTGAGAAACCTATAAATGGGGCTTCTACTGTTCCAGTGAGAGGTTACTAATTCTTCCAAGTATTCATCTCAAGCTTTCAATCTAAAGTTTAAAGCTCTCAAATCCAAAGCCCTAAGAATTCCTATCTTTGATCTCTTGCTCTCCAACCTAGAACCAAAGATTTATCCTCTAGGCATTTGGTGCAGTCAAGAGAAAGAGCTTTCTCCTCTCTTCCAAAAGAGTCTTTAACACACAACACACTTCTCCTTCAAGTTCTACTTCAAGGCATAGGTGTTGTAAGTGTTGCTTTCATAATTTCATAACTTTCGTTGTTTGGATTCGCTCTCGGGTTGTGAGAGTGGTTTGCTTGCTCCCAAGTTGTGGGAGTCAAGGTCAATCGATTGTATTTCGATTTCACTTGTAGGGTTACTACAAGTGGGTTATAAGGAAACCTCAAGTTAGGGTTCTAACTTGAGTATCCGGAGGTATCCGGGTGGAAGGGACGTAAGATTACCGGGAACAAGTCGAAAGTGACTTGGGTAATCCGAACCCTTGCAACATCTCTGCGTTTGTGTGTGTTTCATTTTGGGTTAATTTCAATTCCGCACTACATTGTTGGTTAGCATTTAAATTGGTGTAACTATCTTTTTAAATTGCTTAAACACTATTCAAACCTCTCCTTCTAGTGTTTTCTCCATAGCCAGTGTCCTTACAACAACATCCAATTAAATATTGGAAACTCCAAGTCATGATTAAGTCTAATCTGAACGTTTTCTTGTCTTAGATGGTAGGAAGACTGAGGTAGATGTCCAGGTTTGATAGTCAGGAGCCTTTGTCAAGATTAAGTTGTACTCATCTTAGGTTGCCATAGTAGTTTCTCACCCAGCCCTGACCATATTAGATTTCTAGAGCTTTTCTTTTAGCCGTTCATTAAGTCCATCGATTTCGGGCCCAGCAGAACGTAATCTTGATACTCTTAGGACCCCACCCCAGGACCTCTATTACAGCTTAGTCTATTAGAGAGTCTTAGCGCTAAGTCTTCCTGATCTGTAGTTGGCCTGTGATTAGAACCACTGATCTTTATCATCTTCCTAATAATTGCACTTCTGTGTCATCGACCGTAGAATCCCATCGTGGTTTTTCATGAGCCAAATTCTAGGCGTATTCATCGTGCGATCATATTCTTTGCTCACGATTCATGTGATCGCTTCCTGACGATCATCACTAATCTTTCGAATCTTCTCCGTTGTAAATCTTGATTCTTCCAAAGGTATTTTCAATTTTCCTTATTAAAATTTTTTTTGCTCAGTTTAACTTCTTGAAAACCCCTCATTATATATTTAAATTCCTTACTTTTTGATTGAGTTAAATTCTTTCGTAGATTTTGAGGTCTATTGGTTGTAATTTAAACTACTATCTCGTAATCATTCCTTGACCTAGATCTTTCGTACTTCGGTTTTAAAAATTTATTACCATTTTTGATAATTCAATATATCTTTCCTTCCATTTCTATGCTACTAAGTTTATCATTATTCTTCCATTCACCATACATACCTTAGAATATTTTTCTAAGCTAAATAGAATTTCAATATATTATTATATATCAGATCTATGTGCATCGTGCTCATATTTAAAAAATTTCGTATAAACCTATTTTCATTTACAACCCGATCACTACCTCACCCTACTCATTATTTCCTTGTCTCAACCCTTTTTTCCCGTGTTATAAAATTTTTACTGTTGGCTCGCCATTCCTACATATTTTTAAGAGTATATATATATGATACCACATTTTACACGAATCCTTCTTTCATCTATTTAATTATTAAGGACAATATTTTTATCTCACCCAGCCAGCTATCTCCTTATCCTCGCCCATCTTCTGCACCCGTCCTTTCCGATCTTGTTTCGTTACGCTCTTTAATCTTGGTTTCCTTTCTCTTGCTTAGTCACCCTACTAGTGCTTGCCTTTGCTTATGTCAACTCTAATTTAGTAGTGGGCCCTTTGGCTTTTGGGATGTAGTCGTGATGCATGAATATAGGTAGAGTGTGTGGACCTGTATGAGTGTGTTACCCTAAGGATATTAAGGATTGTCTCTCGTGGTATATATGTATACTCAGTATTATTCATGATATATATGTAAAATTGTATGAATAATATTAGTTATGTAAGTGTGGATAGCTATACCACTTAGGAATGTCTGTATATATTGGAAATTGTATTGGAGTATATACTAGTAGTGTATGTAGTTTAAAGATACTTGTAAATGCTTGCTATATATAAATTAGTAAGTCATGTGTATGTTAAGTGTAATGATAATAGGTGTACTTATAGTTAAGTGAGTAGGCATATTATATGACCTATATGTAAGTACGTGTGAGCGTGAGCTCATGCGTAGATATGTACTGTGCTTAGACTTAAGTAGTTATGTAATTACTGCACGAGTATATGTGATATACGTATGGTAATATGGTTATAATTTTGTTTGGTATTGCTTACCTTTACGAGATGTTGTGCTTGTGCGTGTATACAGTGAAGTATACACGATTATGGTATGTCTTAAACTATGTATTGATAAGTAGATGTGTTGGTATACTAATTACAGATTGATTTCTATGGTGTGAATGTATGTTACATGTATATGACTATGCGATAAATGCATGTATTAGAGAGTGTATTATAATTATACGTGTGCTGATATTTGTAATGTTGTTATAGGGTGAAAAGTGATGGCATTATGTGGGCTTTACTTGACTAAGAATAGTGATTGATATTATGGTATGTATGTGGTTATATGGTGGATGTATATATATATTAAAGTGGTGTTGGTATAGGTATAGATACCATGTTATGTACAAAGAGTATTCTGATGTGGGTTTTTGTAGGGTTTTGGGGAACCCTTAGGGCACACAAAAACTCTATTCCCGTCCTAAGTCGGACTGAACATAGACATGAAAAGAATTTGCAGCGGAAGAATAAGTTAATCCAATTAACAAGCAGTTAAACTATTTAACTTAGCCCTAAGGTACAAGACCCTTAGCCAAGATCTATGCCAACTTGGGATGGATCTGACCATCCCAAGAAGGATCTAACCTACTACGATTAAACTAAACTAATGCTTATAAAATACATACCCAGAATCTCAACCCTGGGGCAGGCGAGATGTTCCGCACCGTCTTCTGAGCCGCTCCCCATCCCACGCCGAGCCGCTCCTCGAACCGCTCCTTGAACCGCTCCTCGAACCGCTCTGCATCCCGAGGCGAGCAATCCTCGTGTCGTCGAGCCAACCACGCGCCGAAGAAAGTTTCACGCGAGTGAATCCTTAGCCTAGATTTCGGATCTGAATCCGAACTCCTTTGCGGCTTTGCTAGAGCCCTCAAGAGTAAGGCAGAAATATAGGGAGATAGAAGAATATTAATTTCTGCGTAGATTCGAGCGTGCTCCAACATTTATGAGAGCCGTTCAGATCTAGAGCTTGGGACGAGTTTGGAGGAAGGGGGAGGCCCCTATTTATATAGGCGGCAGACTCTCCCCTTTTCTCAAAATCCGATGTGGGACTAATAATTGAGAGTTAATTAAATCAAGTTAGTTTGCCTTTCACAAAGTGCAAATTTTCTTGAATTTTAAGTCGCTCTCCGTTGAACTTCAAGATTGATACAACCTATCAATTCAAGGGGTGTTCAACGGTGAATGCGTAGAAAAAAATGGTTCGTCAATCGGAGTTCGTTTGACCCTCCAATTGATCGTCCAAAGATCAGCCCAAGACTAGATTTTCGACTAAAACCAGCCGTCAAATCTGTCCAGTAAACCTAGGGTTCTGCACCCATTGGTGGGGCCCAGCAAGTGGGCCCACAGCCCCCAAAATTGCTGACTTGGCGCCTGGCCCAGACCTGGGCGCGGGTGCCCGGGCCTGGGTGCCTGGGCAGGCGCACAGGCGGCTGGGCCTGGGTGCCAGGCCCAGGCCCAGCGGCCTGGCACCCAGCCTGGCTGGTAAGGTGCCCAGGCCAGACCCTAGTCTGGCCTGGGTCAACCTGGTCTGAACCAGACAGAGTCATTGGGTTCTTTTGGATATAAGTTGGGTATTTGGCGTCCGATTTGGACACCGTTCGAACCTGGGCGTAGACCGAGACATTTCCGTCTTACCCGTGAACTTTTCCTTGCGTTTCTTATATTAAATATAGTCTTAAACAATTTAAGATATATTTAATCTCTTTTGCATCATATGCAAATTAGTCCCTATCTAGACTTAAATTATCATATTGCATCAAATGCAATTATTCCATCACTTGCATCAAAAATGCAAAATATTCTCCCTAACTAATTTCTACCTATTACTAGATGAAGGTCGCACTCTTTGTGTGACCCTACGGCCTGACCCTACTACAGGTTGGGCTCGAAGCCCTATACGGTAAAGACCACGAGCAGTGGCTGACGTCCCTGTTTCAGAATCATCATAATGTGGTTAGCTCATCAACATGAGAATTGTCGGGACCACCCTGACTGTGTCTGTGATGAGTTCTGCAGTAATAGTCTTTTCGTCTTAACTATGTCGTGTGGATCAGATCTAGGGTACGATTAAAAAACTGTCAACCCCAATAACTTGACTCTGGTTAGTTTCTATCGATCTTTAGTCAACAAATGTTGGACTTCTTCCAACATACTCTGCGCAGAGATTTTACTAAAGACCGAACTAACTCTACGACACTAACTCCCATTGATCAGGAGAGATGAATCCTCTTTTGGCCACTACTCTCCTCGTACGCTTCAAGTGACACCCAATCAAAGACCTTTCGACAGGCCTAGCCTCGAAGTTAGGTCAGTGATCTAAATGGCACCGTTCACGCACAGGTTCGTAAAATGACCTCAAGTCAAAAGACCAACTAGCCTATCATCACTAAGAGTTATCATTGACAGATTGGTCAATGTAACCATATGATAACTCTTGTGGATCATTCAGTGAACTCATTCTCTAATGAGCACCCGTGTCTTGTCTCCGACTTCGCCAAGTCGAACGATCATGAGATCATCGCCACCGCTTAACAGTGAAGACTAAGACACAATAGTCTATCCGATGTTTCGATATCCTTGTCTTGAAATATCTACGACCACGAACCCTTTTAGACTTATGCTACAGACGGTCAAACATTTCTCCATGATCGAGATACTCATCTCGATACATGTTTGACCTTGCATAAAGTCTCAGGACTTTACCTAAGTTAATATCTAATGTTAACTACATTATTATATAACTTAGATAAATTATTACCAAACAGCTTACTGTTATTTCGAACAAGACGTTTGTGCTATTCACACAGAGATAAATAGCCTCGAGGGCTTCATTTCTCTACATCTCCCACTTGCACTCAGGCCCATTTATCTCGATATCTTATACCGTTTTTACAAATAAGTTTTCCCGACTTCATGTGGTAGAGCCTTCGTGAGTGGATCTGCTAAAACCGTCTACACTATAGACTTAAGGGGTTTCTATGTTCATGTTAGACCAACTATTTGAATCTCATTCAAATAATTCACTTGGTCCTTTCGGAATCCATAATATTTTTATTTACTTGGATCTTATCCAGTTCATCGTACCTTACGATAATCATTTAAATTAGTTACTGGTCATTTCAAATGGCTCATATTTATTTCTGATAAAGTATCAAACTCTTTTGATCACTTTGTCAAAATATATGTTCCATCCCTTTGATGCCTCACATGTAATTTATACGCTCCCACTGACCTTGAAAACTTTCTGGTTAATTCATATAAGTTGGTCCGTCTAAATCATATTTAGAAAAACGAACTTATAAGTGAATGTTCCAATTTTCATGGTCAACTTTGAGCGTTTTATATCGAGCTTGGTCCGAGTAGATCTGTGCACATCTGCTGGCGAGACGGTTTCAACGTAATCCATTTTATAGGAATTAGGATGAAAACCGTTCTCGACCAACATGATTGCACTTCACTATTTTTCTTTCTGCACAAATCTTTCAACTTAAAGATTTACTTGTAGAAAGTGAGGAAACATTTTCCTTGGGCACGTAAACTAAATTCCAAAATTTATTTACGCACACGGACCTATTCTGATTGCATCAAATTTTAAATCGGAGTTACTACTCCGAATTTTCATCCTAGAAATTGGTTAAGTCATCATCAATAATGATGTCTAACTCGACTCTTCGTCTCACGAGATTCGAGTAATTATACAACTTCTTAATGATTGATTTTATGAATATCTTATTGATAATGTCCTCACAGAACATTATCAAAACCTAGGCATTACTATCTGGGACTTAACCCAGAAGGAGGACTTAACTCAGAGTCACTGGCTATGGATCGCACCAAGTCTAACTTAGTGTGATTCATCCTTTAACACACGGATGTGTTAACGGACTTGACCTGAGAGAAAATCACATTTTCTTTTAATTACGCAAGATTTTATGTAGCTAAGTATTTGACCATTCGATCTAATCGAATCAGCTTAAATACTTTAGTCATTTCGTTCTTTATTTTATCAGACTTGTGTTTCATCAAGAACACGTGTCTTAATAAAATATACGAACAACTTATTTTGGTTAATCTAGACTCGAGTACATCAGTTTGTACCAGACTGAGTTCGACAACTCATTCTCCCACTGTCTTACAGATGGGTTTCGGCCATTGTATCTAAGAGGGTAAGACTCACAAGTGTCCGCAGACTTCATAATACGAGATGTCAGACCCCTCTTTATGTGACTTGTGAAGCTTAGTCTCTCGATACGGCCTAGTCTATTTTGCCATATAAGTTTGCTACTATCTTGTGTATTTATATATATTAACATTTAATACATATATTATCATTGTACTTATTACTCATTGCTTCAAAAGCAATGTGACGACATTCGTCAAAATATGTTATACTTTTGTATAACAATAATTATGAAATCGTGACATCAGAATATGTCACATTTTCATTTCCTCCTCCTTATGCCTTTACTAATGATAAATTAAACTATTTAACTCGATTGACTTTCCGGAGTGCCTTCTTCCTTTTCTAAATCATATTTAGATATTAAATAACCCAAACTAAATAAATAGCTATGCAAGCATCTCATGTATCCAAACGCTTGAGAGTTGCAATCTTGAGTGTAGCTCAAGAAGTTGCTTGTCTCAAGATCCAGTTGGGATATATAGTCTTGCACCGCTCATGCACTCGTATTCGACTCAAACAGTTTGATCGAATTCTCGAACTTTGCGGATCAAAATTGTTTGTCCATACAACCATGAGGGTAGCTCGACAAGGTGTAGGGAGAAACATACTTCGAATATCCTATATGTTCAAGCTGCCTTATATAGAGACGAGTGTCATGTAGCTTAAATTTATTTGTTGGACCCAGAGCTTAATGAAATCATATTTCTCAAGTCTGTTTCTGTAGAAGGTCATTTTTAATAATGTCAACGAGAATATAGTTTTAATTATATCAATTAGAATTTAACTTGATATTCAATTAATCAACCTATTTGACCAGTTAACTAATTCTATTAAAATATTATAATTAGATTCCTTCAGTAAACATAGTCTTGCCCTAGTTTAGCATATGTTCAATATTAAATATAGGTAGAATGGCTTTTATCTATCTATATCCTCCCACTATTTTTACGATCGTTTCAAAGCTTAATAACGAACGATTTAATCGAATTAAAATTAATGGGTAAGAGGTCTAATCACCTTGAGTCTAACAACCTTGAGTGTAGCTCAACAAGTTGCTTGACTCTGCGATCGAAAGATGACTCTTCATCGATCATATCAGATATGACTCTCTTAATCGGTTTTTGCCCCTAGCCATTTGTGATCATGAGTGTGCTCATCCAAATCACAATGTCTAGTCTAGTCGGACCCTTGTTTTCGTGTCTAGCCTGACTTGCTCCTTCGCTCGGTGTATTCACGACACGTCGGTTTGGGTCAAGTCTTAGACTACATCTTATGTATTTAAGGAATTGGTTTCTACAGGGTTGCCATGTTACAGCTTGAGTGTATCTCAACAACTATAACACTGGTCCTATAGTTGCCAACCCCTAAAACAAGGAGGGCTACGCTAATCTTGAAAAAGATCATTAACGTATTTGACTTAGATATAGTCCAGGGTGTCATACAATCATGATTCGCGACATTGCGGTCCATCAGAACTCAGCCTGGGAATTGACTAAGCTAGGATCACTATCCCTTAAAGGGTGATCCAGAACTCTTAGCCAAGCACATTGACTGGATCATGGTCCATTGAATGAAGCTTGTCATTTTTATATGCGTGTCATAGACTAAACAACTTTTATTAACAACTAATTAATCCTATCAACTAGTTGCATCCTTAAATTCAAAATTTTAGGATTTGTTTAATAACTTTTATTAAGTCCTTATAAACTATAAGGTTCACGTGCTATCCTAATCATTATTAGGATTTTAATAAATTATTAACAACGCTAAAAGCGAAGTCCTTTAATGAGAATTAATGTCATAACATTTATAATTTAAAAAACATTAAAAGGACTATCCTAATCAGGAATTGGGTCTTGAAGTGTTGTTAATGTTTTATTAAAATATAGCATGTCATTAAAATTCAATTAATAAATTTTAATCATTTCTTAATGGCTAACCTAAAGGGTTGTCTTGTGTTATCAAATAAGGGACAAGATAAACTAGCCATTAAAATAAAGCTACACTAATTTTATCGCATAAAAAGAAAGTATACAACTATTTAACAATTAAATAGACTAAAGTTTATCGCATAAACAATTTTAAACTTTTTAAAACAGTTTTAAAAATATCTCATAAATTTAAAACATCCTTTTTAAAAAAATTTCCATGTTCAAAAATTTATCTTATACAATTTTTAAACATCTAAAACATTTTAAACTTATCGCATAAATTTAAAAAGCTTTAAAATCAATTTTAAAATTATCACATAAATTTAAAACACCATTTTAAAAATTTCCATGTTTAAAATTTTATCACATAAAATATTTAAACAAAAATCCTTTTAAAATCACCTTTAAAATTATCGCATAAATTTTAAAACATTTTAAAAGGCATCTAAAATATTTTTAAAGTATCTCATAACTTTAAAACATTTTTAAAAGTATTTTGAAAAGCATTTGAAGGTTTAATAATAATCGCAGGCTAGATCGTAACACAGACCAGGCTCTGATACCACTGTAGGGTTCAGGGAAACCCTTAGGGCACAAAAAACTCTATTCCCGTCCTAAGTTGGACGGAACATAGACATGAAAAGAATTTGCAGCGGAAGAATAATTTAATCCAATTAACAAGCAGTTAAACTATTTAACTTAGCCCTAAGGTACAAGACCCTTAGCCAAGATCTATACCAACTTGGGATGGATTTTACCATCCCAAGAAGGATCTAACATACTGCGATTAAATTAAACTAATGCTTATAAAATACATACCCGGAATCTCAACCCTGGGGCAGGCGAGATGTTCCGCACCGTCTTCCGAGCCGCTCCCCATCCCACGCCGAGCCGCTCCTCGAACCGCTCCTCGAACCGAGGCGAGCAATCCTCGTGTCACCGAGCCAACCACGCGCCGAAGAAATTTTCACGCGAGTGAAACCTTCGCCTAGATTTCGGATCTGAATCCAAACTCCTTTGCAGCTTTGCTAGAGCCCTCAAGAGTAAGGCAGAAATATAGGGAGATAGAAGAATATTAATTTAAGCCTAGATCCGAGCGTGCTCCAACATTTACGAGAGCCGCTCAGATCTAGAGCTTGGGACGAGTTTGGAGGAAGGGGGAGGCCCCTATTTATATATGCGGCGGACTCTCCCCTTTTCTTAAAATCCGATGTGGGACTAATAATTGAGAGTTAATTAAATCAAGTTAGTTTGCCTTTCACAAAGTGCAAATTTTCGTGAATTTTAACTCGCTCTCCGTTGAACTTCAAGATTGATACAACCTATCAATTCGAAGGGTGTTCAACGGTGAATGCGTAGGAAAAAACGGTAAGTCAATCGTAGTTCGTTTGACCCTCCAATTGATCGTCCAAAGATCAGCCCAAGACTAGATTTTCGACTAAAACCAGCTGTTAAATCTGTCCAGTAAACCTAGGGTTCTGCACCCATTGGTGGGGCCCAGCAAGTGGGCCCCACAGCCCCCAAAATTGCTGACTTGGCGCCTGGCCCAGACCTGGGCGCGGGTGCCTAGGCCTGGGCGCCTGGGCCCGTCAGGGCCCATGGCGCCCTCCCTGGGCGCCTCGGCAGGCTCCCAGGAGGCTGGGCCTGGGTGCCGGGCCCATGCCCAGCGGCCTGGCACCTAGCCTGGCTGGCAAGGTGCCCAGGCCAGACCCTAGTCTGGCCTGGGTCAACCTGGTCTGACCCAGACTGAGTCATTGGGTTCTTTTGGACATAAGTTGTGTATTTGGCGTCCGATTTGGACTCCGTTTGAACCTGGGCGTAGACCGGGACATTCCCGTCTTACCTGTGAACTTTTCCTTGCGTTTCTTATATTAAATATAGTCTTAAACAATTTAAGACATATTTAATCTCTTTTGCATCATATGCAAATTAGTCCCTATCTAGACTTAAATTATCATATTGCATCAAATGCAATTATTCCATCACTTGCATCAAAAATGCAAAATATTCTCCCTAACTAATTTCTACCTATTACTAGACGAAGATCGCACTCTTTGTGTGACCATACGGCCTGACCCTACTACAGGTTGGGCTCGAAGCCCTATACAGCAAAGACCACGAGCAGTGGCTGACGTCCCTGTTTCAGAATCATCATAATGTGGTTAGCTCATCAACATGAGAATTGTCGGGACCACCCTGACCGTGTCTGTGATGAGTTCTGTAGTTATAGTCTCTTCGTCTTAACTATGTCGTGTGGATCAGATCTCGGGTACGGTTAAAAAACGGTCAACCCCAATAACTTGACTCTGGTTAGTTTCTATCGATCTTTAGTCAACAAATGTTGGACTTCTTCCAATATACTCTGCGCAGAGATTTTACTAAAGACCGAACTAATTCTACGACACTAACTCCCATTGATCGAGAGAGATGAATCCTCTCTTGGCCACTACTCTCCTCGTACGCTTCAAGTGACACCCAATCAAAGACCTTTCGACAGGCCTAGCCTCGAAGTTAGGTCAGTGATCTAAATGGCACCGTTCACGCACAGGTTCGTAAAATGACCTCAAGTCAAAAGACCAACTAGCCTATCATCACTAAGAGTTATCATTGACAGATTGGCCAATGTAACCATATGATAACTCTTGTGGATCGTTCAATGAACTCATTCTCTAATGAGCATCTGTGTCTTGTCTCCGACTTCGCCAAGTCGAATGATCGCGCCTGGGCGTACACCCTAAAGAGCGACCGTGTAGTCTTACCGCAAGCGCACGGTGTAGCGGCGAGCGGGTATCGAACATAGGGAGGACGTATGATAGTGCCTTCTCCGAACAACCTGGCTATGGGGACAGAAAAGTAGGAAATTGCCTTTTGGCGATGTTGCCACAATCGTCAAACAATGTAAAGAGATATAAAATCAAATAAAGACGCCTAGGGAATAGGGAATCCCTGCTACTCACTGTATCTCGTCATTGTGATTCATCGGTTTCACAATTGCTAGGGTAGAATGTCGGGTGAACTAGTTGCACCTGAATGTAAAACCTAGCTCACGCTCTCGCGCTGTTGCCAGTCTATAGCAAACCTAGGCTCGGGTCCAATCTCTTGCAAACCCTAGCCTAGGCAAGCTAGCATTAGGATCAACGTCATCATTCAATCGCATCCCGAGCCCACTCTCGTGCAAACTCGGGCTACGACCTAGGTTGGGATAGTTCCTACCCGTCCAATCTCTTGCAAACGGGTATCGGTATAGAATTGCAACCGAGAATCCTAGTATCGGTCCAATCTCTTGCAAACCGATACTAAGGAAACTCAATTTCAACCCAATTCGGATTTCTAGGGCTTCCTATCGAATTGGGATCCAATCTCTTGCAAATCCCAATCGATATGAACACCTAGCTATCCGTATTATATCAATCCCAAACTAGCCCTAATCAATTCTAGCAATAGTTCTACCAAATCGTCACAAATCGGAAATTGGGCTCGTAGGGTTCATCCCCACGCCCTAAGACGTTAAAACTACCACAAATCATATTGCTAATGGAAGAATAATCAATAGAAACAGCAATGGAATTCATAGAAATATTCAAAATAGCAATAAAAATAGGATTTTTAATAGAGAGCGAGACAAACCAATGTAGCTTTCCAAGAATCCAATAAAATAACCCTTTTCTCTCCTCTCCAATCACAAGAATTAAACTCTAAAAATCTAAACTAAAAAGGCTGCCAAAAGCAATAGAAAAAGGCCCCATAAACTAGGTTAGAATCTGGGGTTAAATACCCCCCAAAACTGCCCAAAAATTCGTGACCAAACTGCCCCTGCGCAGCTCCAAAGTCGTGATTTCCGCTACAGGCATCGCTGCTCACTCGGCCGAGTGACAAAGGTCACTCGGCCGAGTGAGGGACCCTGACGGATTCCAGTAACTCTGGGGTCTTGGGGGTCGTCACATCGGGCGTCACTCGGCCGAGTGAGTTGTCGTCACTCGGCCGATGGGCTATCTTCACTCGGGCGGATGGCAATTGCCACTCGGCCGAGTCGGGCTTTTGCTGCTCAGACTGACGGATTACAGTAAGTTGGATCTTTTTGATGGCCGTCGTCTGGGTGCCACTCGGGCGGACGGGATACGTCACTCGGCCGAGTCAGCTTCTGATGCTCGGCCGAATGCACGCTGATATACTGCTTGGAGCGTGTCCGATCTGGCCGACCGAGCGGGGTCTCGTTGGTCGGCCGAGTGACTCCTTCACTCGGCCGAGTGACTCCTTCACTCGGCCGAGTGAGATACTGAAGATGCCCAAATTGCATATTTTTGCCTCCTCGTCGCTCCTACGACATTCTTTCTTCTTCCTCTCCTCTCCAATCTCAAAATACCCCTCAGGGAAGTCGTCGGTGACACTCCGGAGTGGGTGTATCTCGGAATCACTCCAAATCGCTCCAAATCTCCTTAAATACGACAAAAAACAACAAATCGTGAAAAGTATCGCAATGTTGTCGATAAATCGTGAAAAACGTGATTTAAGCGATTAAAATGGCATGCAAACATGCGGGAAAAAGGTGTAAAATATGGAGTGATCAAAATCCCCCAAGCTTACCTCTTACTCGTCCTCGAGGAAGATAAGTAAAAGGCGAACCCGGTGGATTTAGAAAATGAAAACGATGGAAAAACGGAAAACGAAAAAAAGAAAGAAGAAAGCGAAGAGGGAAACTGCTAGATCATTTTTCTCAGGACGTGGGTTTTGCTTACTCATATAGCATGCATCGAATGTAAAACACATGTCAAAGATTTTTATTTCGATATCATAGTATAATGGTGCAAATAGAGATTGAAAACCCAAGAATATCGATATAGCATGAAAAATGGAATAATTCTAAGATTAACATCGTCTGAATCATTTAAAGCGGTATACAATATCGCAGATCACACACTTTTCAATTGAATGCTTTCTATGAGGAGTATAGAGGATATCACACAATAGAGTAGGAAGAATAGAAAAGCGTGGATTTCATGAAGTGAATGCTAGGCGTAGATTTCTGGATTTCACGAAGCTAAAACAATCTCACCGAGTATAGAATATTACTTAGCCTAGGTTGTCATGCACCGTCAGGTAGTCACTCTCTCACACATCATTGGATTCTCTCCCCCAAGCTTATCTATAAGCGTGGTGGCTGTAACGCCCCGCTTCCCAAAAGACACCGGAAGCGAGAGCGTTACACGGCCCGCTTGAACTGGAGCGGTGAAGCTCAAGTCCAATAAGCGTCTGTGATAAAAACACAGAAGAGGTCCTTGCATTTGCGTATCAGAACAATCAGAACATTCAAAGATAAAATGCCACATCCAGATATATAATGCGTACACGAAATTACAAGACAAGCCACAGCAGGGCCAAAAAGAACTACAACTACACACTAATCCTACTACAAGGAACTAAACTGAAACTCAAAGCAGTGACGAAGGCCCTATTCTTCCGCAGAAAGCGGCTCGGCGTCTACGACCAACTCTGGCTCTCTGAGCCAGGCGTCACGTACGAATCCTCCGGGTACTCAGGCGCTGAATCTGACATACATCCACAAACAATGAATGTATGTCAGCAAGGTCTGCAAGGAAAGATTAGCATCCCAAGGCAAGATATGCATATGATATGAATTTAAGAAGCATTTAATATCTTAAAGAAATGACTGCAACAATTTAACGTTTAACAATTTCGGAGCAGAAAGAAACAATCCTAGCATGCAGTTCTAGTCGATGGCAAGTTCAAAATTAGATTCTCTGAGTTTGTTAGCTTTTCAATATTCACGAAGACCAAGTTAGCGTTACAATGACCATGTCAAGAATTCACATCTAATCTAGGGTTCTCGCCTTTAGGTCGTGATGAGAAGGTCGTTCCTCTCACGGGGGCTTACCGTGATTGACACTAACCCACCGTGTCGGGTGGTGCTCTTGAGGAGAGTACCTTTCATACGCCCAGTGGCCGCTCAACCCTAACCCCACCCAAAAGTTTTGCCGGAACACGAGCCGGCCTAGTCGACTCACACGACATCACGATATCACGAGTTCGCCTTCGAGGCGCACGATTTCACGATGCCACTCACAAGTAAGATGTACATGATATTAGATGTTGTCAATGTTCTCGTTTTACAACGTTTACAATAAATACAAGGGATGTCGAACAAGTTGGTTTAATGAACAATTTACAGTAAACGATTTACTTCGCCAATGTTTTAAAATTTGATTCTCGTCGAGTCATATGTCAAAGTGTCACATTTTAGTCTAGAACATTATAAAGACATTTTCATGCGGCATTATAAGTACGTTTTGCAAGATATACACATTAAAGCAAAAAGACGCAATTATTCATCAACTTCAAAAATTCGTATCTAATTGCACACTTGCCTGATTGCGACGGTTTGGGGTGTCCGGGTGATCATGATGAAAGGCGAGATTTATCTGCGAGGTCGAATTATAAGACATCAAGCTAAGGATTCTAATCAACTAAAACATCGTCAACTCTAACTTTTAGCACTGATTATAAAACATATAATATAACTTACATATATTAACTATCATATGTATGTTGCTATACATATAAATTTGCTGTTACCTAACAAAATATGCGCATATACAAAATAATGTCCTGCCATTGCACATGCCTACCAATTTGTGAATAGGAGGAAGTACTCTCAGTTTATAAAATGATAAATGGATAAATATAGATAGGTTTAGCTAGAGCACTAAGTATATATTTTATTTACATATTGGGATGTGTTCTACTAGCTAATCCTATTCATATCAGAAATAGCATTGCTACCAGTTTCAATATCTGCAAATATATTAACATACCACCATGGTATCCATCCAACCAATATATATGTATAACATCATGATTAGTCTTAACATTTAACATCATGATATACTGCTAACACCCAAATTAATACATTATTTATATATTGTAGCACACATCTCATATTTATAACGTAAATAAATTTGACTTGCAGGTTACTGTGATCATTACAAGACGCTTGTATTCGCAGATATACTAATATATGAAGAATCGAATGCATGCTTACGTGAGTAGGACGCTCGTCGGATTCGTGAGCTGGGGAGAAAGCGGCGGATAGGGGATCAGCAGGCTGCGCCTGGGTCGAAGTGGGTCGGAGCAGAAGGTGGTAGTCAGATGCGGCATCGGTGGTGGGTGCCTGCGGGTTCGCCAGAGAGGGGAGAGGGCGGGCCGCTACCGGAGAGGGCGTGAGGGTACGACAGATCTGGCCTCGTGCACGGTTGCGGGGCCGTGAGCGGGGTGTCGCGTCTTCGGGAGGGAGCTGGGCGTCGCTTGGACAGAGGACGCATCGGAGGAGGTTGCCGCGAGTTGGAGAGGCGCTGCCTCGAGCGTGGATGAGGGGAGCAGGTGGTCGTGTGGGTGGCGTGAAGATGATGGCCTGGAGAGGTTCGGGTTGGCTGGGAGAATGGGCGACGGCCTGTGCGGGGAGCTTTGCGTGGGTCTGAAGGGTGTTGGCGAGGCCGTGGGCGTGAAGGTGGGAGCAGGCCGTGGGGAGAACTCGGAGGAGGAGGAGAGCAGTGGTTGTTGTTGGCGGCTGGGAGAGATATAGGGTAGGTTTTTTTTCTTATAGCTAGGGTTTTACAAGAAGATAGGGGGTGCTAAGGGGCTCGGCTGTGCTGAGGGTAGGTTAGGGTTTATAGGTTGTAAAAGGATAGTAGGGATTTTTATAATATATAAGTAGATGTGATGTGTAGTTGTTAGCCTTGGGGTATAGGCAAACACGTGAGAGCTCTTAGCTAGGCTGGTTTTGGGTTGGGGTCTAGGTTTTTGATTCTAAAGTTCCTCATGTAGGTCTGTGTATGAGGTAGATAGTTGTAGGTGGAAACTTAGATGTTTTATTATATTAGTTGTGTGGGGTTTGGGTGCAACACGTGAACATTAGTTATAGGGTTATTAAAATTGAGTGTGAGTGTGTGTGTGAGTAATGGTTGGGTGCGTGAGTTGGCTGGGTGCGGCCTAGGTCCAATTATGGCTAGAGTTTAATTTAGGAAGGGTTTGAAACCCAATTAATTTGATTGATAATCAATTGGTTTAATGGAGAATTAGGGCTAGTTAATAGGTCTTGAAGGGGTCTACAAATGGTAGTCTGCATATTGAATTTCGAAAGTTTAACAGATTTTAAGGATTTGAATTTGAATTCGAATTCGAATATATAATTTAATTATAAGAAAAGATGTTTTTATTATTATAAAAATAAGGGGTTTATAATAATAAAAATGTAAAGAATGGATACGGGTACGGAACGTGTATGGGTACGGAAACGTCTAACTACGGTTACAGAAAAATACTGCACTAGATACATACAGATGATAGTAGCGGTAAAAACCGGTCGTTACATCCTACCCACCTTAAGAACGATTCCGTCCTCGGAATCATATCGGCTACGGTACCGGGAAAACGTAAGGGTAACGCTCGCATCTTCTCTTCTAATGCATACACACCATAAAAAACCATCATATCATATTCAAATAGTATTTCTAATACCCACATCAACCCCAATAGTATTACCACTGAGAATACCGATCAGCGTCCATGCTAATATTAGTTACTATACACATACACACCTTACTAATTTCGTATTAACATAACACGTCTATATAATCTCGTCCTACAAATACAATCTAATCAATATTATACTCGGGCATTTAGAAACACTTTACTACACCACCACATCAATTTACTAGATGTAAGTGTGCTATCACTTTCCACACTCACATCATTACCAATACACAAAGTGTTATACTATCTTATACACTCACAATCTTTAAGGATATAGTACCACATGTCACTTAAACATACCACTAATAAAAATACAATTATTCTTTGTCAATTAACATTTCAACCATACAATCACTTTACATACCGCATATTACTATATACATGTAATAATATATATCACTATACGTATATACATGCACATATTACCTTACACCAAACACAGATTTATATACGCCTTACTCATAGTACTAGGGTCATCGTAATCTACCTACCTTATGATCAAGTCCGTCCTCAGACTTCCTTACTTAGGCCGACGTAGGGGTGAGCGGACTTAGACGCTAAGGTCATTCTATCTCAGTCATACATACATTATAGTGAAACAATATACATCCATAAGCATATACTTACTCTTACATCACACACTTTCAAATACGTATACATACGTTTATTTCACATACCTATGCATACTTACATTACTACACGTCTATCTCGTATCTATATAGGACAGATATATTCACACACCAGTACACACAACCATGGTAATTTTATATAGGGCTAGCATACTATTTCATACATACATATATACGTAGTCACAAACATACGTCTATGCATACCTCCTGGTATACGCACGCTCACACATCATCCCGTAGGGGTAATACGATATAACAATCATACTATACATAAAACACACTTATTCATACAATATTTATATACACACACCTATAACTAACCACATACATATATACGCACGAGTATACGCCAGACATACTAACATATAAATCACACAATAAATCGGCACACACAACTTTATGCACACCTATCATCATACACCTAACTTGCATAACACTGTACTAGCATATAATTACAACCATTAACAAGTACGACTAAGGTACATATACTCTTAGTAACTAGTCAATACTAAATTTAACACTCACGGATATTCCTTTAGTGATATAGCTAATCGCTCGCCTAAGTATGAATATAACGGTAACTATTCTACACCCGCCTATATACATATATATCACAAATTTCCGTACATGCACATATGACACAATAGACCATCACTCCATAGTAATATCCTAAAGGTAAGCACACTCATTCATGGGTGGTATATAGAGATTAGCATACGCAGGTCCACAGTCACTATCATCACATGCACCAAACAATACCACAATCAAAGCTAACGATCTCACTAAGCAATGATGAGTTTCAAAAGTGACAACTAAGCAAGTGTAGGATTCAGAGTTGAAAGCGGCAATGAATTAATGTTGTGATGAACGGCTCCGGATGTGGGATGGATAAGAGGTTAGTTGGCTGATGACATAGGATATTTATGGATATTTAAATAATTAAAGAGAAAAGGATATGTGCAAAAATAATAATTTCATTATAACTCACGTAAAGTAGCGAGTATACGATAGAAGTTAAAACGTAAAATATGTTTAGTCAAATGACAGGTGAAGAGTAATAAGGGCGGTGTGTTGTAATGATTGTATTGTAAATGGAAGTAGATTTGTAAGAAGAAATTTTTTTTTTGTATGAAGACAATGATTATAAAACCGACACACGGGATTTCGAAGCTCTATTTAACTCAGGAAGGTATTTTAAAAATATGTATCCAAGACCGTTTTCGAAATACATTAGTAAGAAAAGGAGGTGACATTGGAACTAGCGACTTAGAAATAAAGTTTTTTAAAAAGTTCACTGCCTGAGAAAAATAGAGTAGTCATGTGAAATAGAAGTGCGAAAGGTGCATGTGAGGAAATCGTTATAAGGTAGTAATTAAAGATCGCATCAGAAGAGTTTCATAATCAAGATCGGGTTTAAGTCGACTGAAGTGTAGAGAATCTAAGTAAAATTTTGCGAAAGAATTTTAAACTTGGCGAAGGATTCAATAAATGAAATATCGAAAACACTTTTTAAAAGAAGGCGGATATGAAGAGTCCATGTGAATCGAGGACAAGAATCAGGTTCGACTGGCTTGGTGACGATCGCTACGCTCGGTCGGGCCCTAGATCCGATAAATCCAAGCGAACGACTAACGAACTCAAAAAATCTAAACGGTCAGAACAGGATGATCAATCGATAGGGTGACTCCTAAGATGATAATTCTAATCCACGGCAAGGGTGTCTAACTAGCGAGCACGAGCGTTTAACTATTCCTATTATCATGGTATTGGGCTTCCTATCATGCTGAGACCAGGCATTCGAGTAATTTCACGTACGAACAAATTCTGGGCGTTTTGGCTATGAAAAGTGTTCTCATTGTTCTGAATTTCGCAGTTGCATGACCTGCATGGGCCACCACTAAAACCTGTAACGCCCCGCTTCCCAAAAGACACCGGAAGCGAGAGCGTTACACGGCCCGCTTGAACTGGAGCGGTGAAGCTCAAGTCCAATAAGCGTCTGTGATAAAAACACAGAAGAGGTCCTTGCATTTGCGTATCAGAACAATCAGAACATTCAAAGATAATTGCCACATCCAGATATATAATGCGTACACGAAATTACAAGACAAGCCACAGCAGGGCCAAAAAGAACTACAACTACACACTAATCCTACTACAAGGAACTAAACTGAAACTCAAAGCAGTGACGAAGGCCCTATTCTTCCGCAGAAAGCGGCTCGGCGTCTACGACCAACTCTGGCTCTCTGAGCCAGGCGTCACGTACGAATCCTCCGGGTACTCAGGCGCTGAATCTGACATACATCCACAAACAATGAATGTATGTCAGCAAGGTCTGCAAGGAAAGATTAGCATCCCAAGGCAAGATATGCATATGATATGAATTTAAGAAGCATTTAATATCTTAAAGAAATGACTGCAACAATTTAACGTTTAACAATTTCGGAGCAGAAAGAAACAATCCTAGCATGCAGTTCTAGTCGATGGCAAGCTCAAAATTAGATTCTCTGAGTTTGTTAGCTTTTCAATATTCACGAAGACCAAGTTAGCGTTACAATGACCATGTCAAGAATTCACATCTAATCTAGGGTTCTCGCCTTTAGGTCGTGATGAGAAGGTCGTTCCTCTCACGGGGGCTTACCGTGATTGACACTAACCCACCGCGTCGGGTGGTGCTCTTGAGGAGAGTACCTTTCATACGCCCAGTGGCCGCTCAACCCTAACCCCACCCAAAAGTTTTGCCGGAACACGAGCCGGCCTAGTCGACTCACACGACATCACGATATCACGAGTTCGCCTTCGAGGCGCACGATTTCACGATGCCACTCACAAGTAAGATGTACATGACATTAGATGTTGTCAATGTTCTCGTTTTACAACGTTTACAATAAATACAAGGGATGTCGAACAAGTTGGTTTAATGAACAATTTACAGTAAACGATTTACTTCGCCAATGTTTTAAAATTTGATTCTCGTCGTGTCATATGTTAAAGTGTCACATTTTAGTCTAGAACATTATAAAGACATTTTCATGCGGCATTATAAGTACGTTTTGCAAGATATACACATTAAAGCAAAAAGACGCAATTATTCATCAACTTCAAAAATTCGTATCTAATTGCACACTTGCCTGATTGCGACGGTTTGGGGTGTCCGGGTGATCATGATGAAAGGCGAGCTTTATCTGCGAGGTCGAATTATAAGACATCAAGCTAAGGATTCTAATCAACTAAAACATCGTCAACTCTAACTTATAGCACTGATTATAAAACATATAATATAACTTACATACATTAACTATCATATGTATGTTGCTATACATATAAATTTGCTGTTACCTAACAAAATATGCGCATATACAAAATAATGTCCTGCCATTGCACATGCCTACCAATTTGTGAATAGGAGGAAGTACTCTCAGTTTATAAAATGATAAATGGATAAATATAGATAGGTTTAGCTAGAGCACTAAGTATATATTTTATTTACATACTGGGATGTGTTCTACTAGCTAATCCTATTCATATCAGAAATAGCATTGCTACCAGTTTCAATATCTGCAAATATATTAACCTACCACCATGGTATCCAACCAACCAATATATATGTATAACATCATGATTAGTCTTAACATTTAACATCATGATATACTGCTAACACCCAAATTAATACATTATTTATATATTGTAGCACACATCTCATATTTATAACGTAAATAAATTTGACTTGCAGGTTACTGTGATCATTACAAGACGCTTGTATCCGCAGATATACTAATATATGAAGAATCGAATGCATGCTTACGTGAGTAGGACGCTCGTCGGATTCGTGAGCTGGGGAGAAAGCGGTGGATAGGGGATCAGCAGGCTGCGCCTGGGTCGAAGTGGTTTGGAGCAGAAGGTGGTAGTCAGATGCGGCATCGGTGGTGGGTGCCTGCGGGTTCGCCGGAGAGGGGAGAGGGCGGGCCGCTGCCGGAGAGGGCGTGAGGGTACGACAGATCTGGCCTCGTGCACGGTTGCGGGGCCGTGAGCGGGGTGTCGCGTCTTCGGGAGGGAGCTGGGCGTCGCTTGGACAGAGGACGCGTCGGAGGAGGTTGCCACGAGTTGGAGAGGTGCTGCCTCGAGCGTGGATGAGGGGAGCAGGTGGTCGTGTGGGTGGCGTGAAGATGATGGCCTGGAGAGGTTCGGGTTGGCTGGGAGAATGAGCGACGGCCTGTGCGGGGAGCTTTGCGTGGGTTTGAAGGGTGTTGGCGAGGCCGTGGGCGTGAAGGTGGGAGCAGGCCGTGGGGAGAACTCGGAGGAGGAGGAGAGCAGTGGTTGTTGTTGGCGGCTGTTGTTGGCGGCTGGGAGAGATATAGGGTAGGTTTTTTTTTCTTATAGCTAGGGTTTTACAAGAAGATAGGGGGTGCTAAGGGGCTCGGCTGTGCTGAGGGTAGGTTAGGGTTTATAGGTTGTAAAAGGACAGTAGGGATTTTTATAATATATAAGTAGATGTGATGTGTAGTTGTTAGCCTAGGGGTATAGGCAAACACGTGAGAGCTCTTAGCTAGGCTGGTTTTGGGTTGGGGTCTAGGTTTTTGATTCTAAAGTTCCTCATGTAGGTCTGTGTATGAGGTAGATAGTTGTAGGTGGAAACTTAGATGTTTTATTATATTAGTTGTGTGGGGTTTGGGTGCAACACGTGAACATTAGTTATAGGGTTATTAAAATTGAGTGTGAGTGTGTGTGTGAGAGTAATGGTTGGGTGCGTGAGTTAGCTGGGTGCGGCCTAGGTCCAATTATGGCTAGAGTTTAATTTAGGAAGGGTTTGAAACCCAATTAATTTGATTGATAATCAATTGGTTTAATGGAGAATTAGGGCTAGTTAATAGGTCTTGAAGGGGTCTACAAATGGTAGTCTGCATATTGAATTTCGAAAGTTTAACAGATTTTAAGGATTTGAATTTGAATTCTAATTCGAATATATAATTTAATTATAAGAAAAGATGTTTTTATTATTATAAAAATAAGGGGTTTATAATAATAAAAATGTAAAGAATGGATACGGGTACGGAACGTGTATGGGTACGGAAACGTCTAACTACGGTTACAGAAAAATACTGCACTAGATACATACAGATGATAGTAGCGGTAAAAACCGGTCGTTACAGTGGCGTATACAAAACTATACTTACATTCCCCATCTCTATTGATGCTCCAAAAGTAAAAGAAAATAAAAATAAAAACAAAAAGAGGGAAGAAAGAGAGAAGGGGTATGAGATGGGATCGTTTTGAGCTTCCTTTCTCTTTTCTTTTCTTTTTTTTAAATCTTTTTCTTTCCCCTTTTTTTCAATAGCATTTATACACAATGATCCCAAATCAAAGAGAAGGATATACAAGTATTTTTTTTCTTTGGATTTCGGGGAATTTGGAGCTAGGAATTTAATAACGGGGGAAATGCCAAATACTAGAATCGCTAATGGGAGATTCACCAATGATTTTAAAATAGAGAATTAATGTTCAAGATATGTGGAGAAAGAAATAAATATGTCTCTCAGTTCACTCTATAGGACGTGCATGACAACTTCAGCAGGGTAATCTAATCTACTCGGTTTCGATCTAAAAAAAGCAAACTAATCCAGATTTATCATAGCTAACATCATTCAATCATCCTGAAGTGAAGTGTACAAGTCATGCAAATAGAAGTGATATAGGAAAAGAAAACGGTACTCCAGATATAAGCATTCAAAGCGTGAATCTTGGTGTGTTTTCTACGATAGCATACATATGAATATTCAGACTCTGCTAATAATAGAATTTCATCCATTTTCATACGGAAAAAGTGTGGGTTACTATCTCTAAATGCAAGGCAGATCATAGCATATGATATCAGAAATAAAAGCTAAGACATGACAAATATAGCATGCATATAGAGAAAGCTAACTCCACGTCATCATCATCACAGAAAAGTCATCTCTAGCATGAGATGAAAGAAATAAAGATAAAAAGGGAAAATAAAACTATTTACAATGCGGCACACGAAGAAAATAAGAAAAACGTGATGCATGGTAAAAAAAGAAAAAGTGATGAAAATGAGTGCAAATGCGAAAATGGCGTGAAAAAAAAACTAAAAATAAAGGTGGTAAATCAAAAAGTGTGAGAACTCACTCCCCCAAGCTAAAGTGCACAGTGTCCTCAATGTGCGAAGTGTGGCACACCGAGAGACGTGTAATGGGAGGGGTATGTGAGGATGCATGCACGATGAAAAAGAAAGAAAAAAAATGAAGATATGATGCAGGCATGATGCAAGCAGATATAAGAGTGAATCAGATATACGAGTGTCACCAAAAATATTCTCCCTCTCTCCCAAAAATGATATAGAAAGATATGATCAAAATGTGGATCCAAAACAGTGAGGGGAGGGGGAGGTGGGCAAAAATCATCAGGACCAAGCAGAGACGGGCAGCATAACGGCAAAAAAGATCAATGGCATCAAGGGTGTGCCTAAGAGGGTGGTGATGCGCCGTCTCCGTCCTGAGGCGGAGGTGGAGGTGGTGGTGGCTGGGGAACAGTCTGCTGGGTGGGTGGGAGTGTGGGTGTAGGAGCAGGCTGGGTGGGTGTGGGTGTAGGTGTGGGTGTAGGTGTGGGTACCTGCTGGGTGGGTGTAGGCGTGGGTGTAGGTGTGGGTACGCGAGGAAGCCGCTCGAGAATCTGAGTGAGGCAATAGTGAATGCCCGGAAGTAGGTCGAAGCGGCGGTCCATAGCTGTGATGGTGACAGACAGGGTCCTGAGGTCGCCTCTGAGGCCACTCACCGCCCCCTCAAGAGCACGAATGCTCTGAAGTACAGTGTCGGGGGGAGGTAGTGCAGAGGGACGCACGTGTCTGTGCTGTGCATGACGGGGCTGGCGGGCACGTGTGGTGTAGTGGATGGGATCAGCAGGCATGTGGAGGAAGGGTGCTATGCTCACAAGTGGGGGCCCAGCCTCAGTGCGAGGCTGGGACGCAGGCTGGTGTGAGGCGGAAGCAGCAGCAGCGGAAGTGTAAGACAAAAATGGCGACGAGGCGGCAAGAGAGGTCAGTGACATAGACGTGGGAACAGACGTCACGACACTCTCAGATAGTACGACCGCAGTGGAGACAATAGGGTCAACCGCTGGGGAGGAAGTAAGGGGTCCAAAAGGCAAAATCCCAGCAGAGATCATACTGGCCATGGTCTCCACGACGGCAGCGAAAGAAGGCTCGCCGCTCTCAAGTATGGTGGGTGGACGCTCGGGTAGCAGAGAAGTGAGTGGCTCAACCGACAGAGGGCCAGCAGTGGTGGGAGTGGTGGTGGGTGTGGTGGTAGTGGAGGTGGTCTCAGCAAGTGTACTCCCGACACCGACAGAAGTGTGGACAGTGGTGTCGGGAGCAGCAGAAATCCCAGGCACATGCTAAGGGGCCATGGGGTCGACGGGTGCAACGTGTGCAGCATGTGCCTGCTCAGCCTCCTCGGCCTCAAGTACGTAGGCGGCGGGGATCAGGAGATCCATCGCCGGAAGCCAGTCCACCTGTGCTGGTCCTATGTGTGTCCAAGCGGAGCTCGGAAGGATCATGTAGGCAGCACCGTACGGACCGTGCAACCAAACCCAGTGACGCTGACCGTGCTGACGAAGCATCTTCATCCGGGCCATGACGTCTATCGAAAGTGCAGTGGGGCCCGGGGCTCGTCGCAGGTCCGCCGGAAGGTCCTCGCCGGTCATCAGGGCTAACAGAGTGATCAGGCCACCGCAACATATCAGAGAGCGAGCGCCCACCGATACGATGATGCGGTCCAAAAACCAGCTAGCGACGTCTATCTCAATGGCGGGGGCCAACGTGACTCCATCCCTATCAAGAACTCTGGGGCGAGTCATCGCGTAGAGCATATAGAGCTCAGGCGTAGACATCGTCCCAGGCTCGTACCTCGCCAGAAAGGTGGTCGCCATAAGGCGCTGTGCTATGCGGAGGCAGGGGTGGACTATGGCCGAGGCCTTGGCCCTACTAGGGTCAAAGGCCTGAGGTAAACCTGTGATCCTGGCCCAGAAGGAGTGTGAATCGAAGGATCGGGGAGGGATGTGTGTGGGGGCGTAGGCTCGGTCGGGTGTGGGGACAGCGGGCCACTGAAAGAACGCTCGAAGCATATCGAGAGTGATCTGACACTCTCGATCCATGAGTCGAAAGGAGCATCCCTCAGCGGTCCGGGCGATCGAGCTGAGCACCTCGAGTGTCGAGCGGATGTAGGTCTCCGCCGACACGGAAAGAAAGTCTTGCCAACCCACGTTGTCGTACAACATGAGCATCCCCTCAAGTACCCCCAAGCGGTCTAGGTCAGCAAGGTGTGCGAACCTGGAGGGCACTATCGAGCGCTGGGCGATACGCTCAAAAGCGACGTGATGTGCGTCGTCTCAGAACGTAATACCCATCGGCCTGACGATAGGAGCCGGTGGTGGCAGTGGGTCGACTGGGAGTGTCTGTGCGGGGTGAACGGGGTCTGCAGGCTGTGGCTGTGCGGGGTGAACGGGGTCTGCAGGCTGTGGCTGGGCGGGGTGAGGTGGTGTAGGCGAAGGAGAGTCCTCCATCTCATGGGAGGGGTCGGGCTCATCCAGCCGCTTCCGCTTGGCGGAAGCTCTCCTAGACCATGGCCGTGTCCGGGGCGGCATAGGTGCCCCGAGTGCTCACCAAAAACAGAAAAATTGCGGTGTGCGAAAATAAGTGGAACGAATATACCGGAACACGCCGCGAGAGCAAAATAGTGGATGCGTGCGAAGACGCCGCCTCCACAAAGCCAAAAACGCTCCCCGGAAGCTCCCCAAAGCCCCCCAATATAGCCTCGTTGGTGCACCGCTCGGGCGGACGAACTTATGTGCTCGGCCGAGTGGCTAGTGTACTCGGCCGAGTGATTCCTGTTTTCTGCTGTTTGGCTCTGTTTGGGCTCTAATCTCTGTTTTTCTTCCTCCAGCTGATTTCTTCCTCCTCCTAAGCATCGAGCGCATTCCTGGAGCGATCTTCGTCGCCTTGTTCATCCTCCTAATGGTATATATCCCTTTCTCCTCTCCTGTCAAGGAAACTAGGACCCGTTGTCACAAATTAATTCGGGCAAAAAGACTCAAAAACACTAACAAATTCTAAAACAAAAAGAAAAGACCAAAGTAAAAATAAAGCGATAACCGTCGGGTTGCCTCCCGACAAGCGCTTGTTTAAGGTCTTGAGCTCGACCCCCTTGGATTTTCAATTCATTGCGGGATGTTGGGTGCATATGAGATGCACCCGTCGAATTTACCGGGAAGAATGCTCGGATTTGGATGTTGTGGCGGCGTGTTCTTCCTCAGTGCTCCTTCGTCTCGGGTAGTGTTGGGGGGTGGCTCCCCCCAAGCTAGTGCTTGCTCCGGGCCTCGGCTTCACCGGTGACACCGATTTTCGTATCGGTGGAGATTTCTTTGGATTCCTTATCTTTGAGAGCTTGCAGAGTTCCCGTATTCTTGTGACATCAGCGTCGCCTTCGTCAACTTCCATGTAGAGATCGGGGGAGTGCTTCGTCTTTTCTTCTTGGCCCAAATCTGGGCCTTCTTCGAAGTCATCCTCGAATACTGCGCCGATGGAATGGGGGATTGCCTCCTCAATGACCTCGTCAAGGAGGTCCATATAGTCGAGCTCCTCATGATAAGGCACGTGTTTCATTGCCTTGGGTATATGAAGCTCCACTTCGATGTTGCCGACGTTAAATGTTAGAGTCCCTTCACGTATGTCGACAATGACACCGGCGGTGGCGAGGAATGGGCGTCCAAGTAGTAGCGACGTATCGCCCTCCTCATTGACATCCATGACCACAAAGTCGCATGGCAAACATATGCCTCCCGGGACTTGTGACAGGATGTCCTCTGTGATCCCTACCGGCCTTGTGATCCGACCATCTGCTAGTTGTATCCGCATGTCGGTAGGCTTCAAATCGGTGCCTGTGTTTAGTTTTCAGAACATAGAGAGAGGCATGAGGCTAACACTAGCCCCTAAGTCTACTAACGTCTTTTATAGAGGGACGCCGCCTAAGGTGCAAGGAATTTGGAAACTCCCCGGATCTTTGAATTTGGCGGGCTCCTTCTCTTTCCTTGTGAACCAAGTCCCCTCCTCAGCGAGCATGATTTTCTCCTTCCTCTTTCTTCCCGTAATCAAATCCTTTAAGAACTTGGCGTATGTCGGGATCTCCACGATAGCGTCGAGGAAGGGGATATTGAGGCTTACCCCTCTCAAATACTCGAGAAACTTGGCTAGCCGTTTCTCCATCTTTGCTCTAGCTAGCCTCTGAGGGAATGGGATCGGTGGCATAAAATGGCGCTCCTCAATCTGTTGCTCCGCTCTGGACTTTTCTTCCCCTTGCGGCTCTTTCTCTCTCTCAACTTCAATGGCCGGCTCGCTTGGCTCTACAATCTCCACCACGGGCTCCTCGGTAGGAATCATGACAGGAGTGGTATCCTTCCCGCCTCTCGTAGTAACTGCAACCACGGCGTTGATATGGCCGGTGTTGCCCCGTGGATTTTGCTCGGGTTGAGCCGGCAACTGTTGACTGTTTCTATTGAGCAACGTAAGTTGCTCCGTAATTTGTCCAATGACAGTTATAAGAGAGTCTTGGCCCGCCTTCAAGGAAGCATTGATCTTCTTCTGCTCGACCATAAACTCCTCCACCTCAGCTTCAAATTCAGATCGTTGTTGAGCTTTTGGAGGGTTTGGATTTCTCCACCCTTGATTGTATCCGGGCGGCCTATAGGGTCCCACTTGTTGTCTTGGTGGGAAATTTTGTTGTGGTGGCCCCCTTGGTGGATAATGTTGTTGTTGTTGTTGTTGTGGTCGAGCTTGATGAGGTAGTTGTTGCGGGGGGTTCAATGCTCCATCATTGTTGGCATAGGAGAAACCGGGATGGTTTCTAGTGGCCGGATTGGCCCAATATCCTTGGTTCCCCGCGACGTATTGAACGTGCTCCAAAGATCCCTCTCCTTGTTCTCCTCCCAAATACATAGCTTGGGATTGGTCTTGCCAATCGCACATTTGACTTGTTGGTGTGGATGTGGAAGGGGCTCCTTGGGGCTCCGTAATACATTTCTCCAGTCTCTCCACTACCTTATGGAGAGAATCAAACTTGTTGGCAAGCTCCGCCACGGCCTTGGCCTCATAGATGCTAGATGGCTTCAAGGAGGACGAAGAGTGTCCTCGCTCATCGCCCCACTGTTGATTGTTCGAGGCCATCTCCTCAAGTAAGGTCGTAGCTTCGTCGGGAGTCTTCGATAGGATGGCCCCATTTGCTGTGGCATCAATAATCTGCTTGGTCCCCGGTTGGAGACCATTGTAGAAGCTATGGACGAGCTCCTAATCTTCAATGCTATGGTGGGGGCATTGATGCTGCAGGTCTTTGAAGCGCTCCCATGCCTCGTAGAGTGTCTCTTGAGGTCCTTGCTTGAAGGACATGAGAGCACTCCTAAACTTTACCGTCTTGGAGGGTGGATAGAACTTGTCGATAAACGCGCTCGCCAACTCATCCCATGTGGTGAAGACTCCTTTAGCTTGCGTCCTCAACCAATAAAGAGCTTTATCCTTTAGTGTGAAGGGGAAAGGCGCAGTCTGATGGCATCTAGGGTGACGCCCGGCATCTGAAAGGTGGCACACTTTGATAGGAAGAGCTGGATGTGGTAGTGGGGATTTTCATGGGGATTCCCATGAAAAGGATCCTGCTACATAAGAACCACTAATCCGGTCTTCAACTCGAAGTTTTTATCGGCCGCCAACTACGGTATAGCTATGGACGAGGAAGTGGAGGAAGTCTTAGGCCGGAGCCTATCTCGAGTGGAAATAATCCTCGCCATTCTTGCCGCTAACTCTTCAGGCATCTCTCGAACATTCATAAACCTCCCTTCCGTATCGGGTTTCCTCTCCGCTCTGATTCTCCGCAATGTACGCTCGATCTCAGGATCAAACAATATATCTACGGGGTCCGCTGTGGATCTCGTGTACATGCACGGGAAAACAAAGTTTCAAATAAGTGATTAGCACAATGGAAGGGTTAGATTAAAAAAATGAAGAAATAAAACAAAAAGAAAGAAATATCTAGGGTGGTAGGATCAAACACAATCGCCTCCCCGGCAACGGCGCCAAAAACTTGATCGCGCCCGGGCGTACACCCTAAAGAGCGACCGTGCAGTCTTACCGCAAGCGCACGGTGTAGCGGCGAGCGGGTATCGAACACAAGAAGGACGTATGATAGTGCCTTCTCCGAACAACCTGGCTATGGGGATAGAAAAGTAGGAAATTGCCTTTCAGCGATGTTGCCACAATCGTCAAATAATGTAAAGAGATATAAAATCAAATAAAGACGCCTAGGGAATAGGGAATCCCCGCTACTCACCGTATCTCGTCATTGTGATTCATCGGTTTCACAATTGCTAGGGTAGAATGTCGGGTGAACTAGTTGCAACTGAATGTAAAACCTAGCTCACGCTCACGCGCTGTTGCCGATCTATAGCAAACCTAGGCTCGGATCCAATCTCTTGCAAACCCTAGCCTTGGCAAGCTAGCATTAGGATCAACGTCATCGTTTAATCGCATCCCGAGCCCACTCTCGTGCAAACTCAGGCTACGACCTAGGTTGGGATAGTTCCTACCCATCCAATCTCTTGCAAACGGGTATCGGTATAGAATTGCAACCGAGAATCCTAGTATCGGTCCAATCTCTTGCAAACCGATACTAAGGAAACTCATTTTCAACCCAATTCGGATTTCTAGGGCTTCCTATCGAATTGGGATCCAATCTCTTGCAAATCCCAATCGATATGAACACCTAGCTATCCGTATTATATCAATCCCAAACTAGCCCTAATCAATTCTATCAATAGTTCTACCAAATCGTCACAAATCGGAAATTGGGCTCGTAGGGTTCATCCCCACGCCCTAAGACGTTAAAACTACTCACAAATCATATTGCTAATGAAAGAATAATCAATAGAAACAACAATGGAATTCATAGAAATATTCAAAATAGCAATAAAAATAGGATTTTTAATAGAGAGGGAGACAAACCAATGTAGCTTTCCAAGAATCCAACAAAATAACCCTTTTCTCTCATCTCCAATCACAAGAATTAAACTCTAAAAATCTAAACTAAAAAGGCTGCCAAAAGCAATAGAAAAAGGCCCCATAAACTAGGTTAGAATCTGGGGTTAAATACCCCCCCAAACTGCCCAAAAATTCGTGACCAAACTGCCCCTGCGCAGCTCCAAAATCGTGATTTCCGCTACAGGCAGCGCTGCTCACTCGGCCGAGTGACAAAGGTCACTCGGCCGAGTGAGGCACCCTGACGGATTCCAGTAACTCTGGGGTCTTGGGGGTCGTCACATTGGGCGTCACTCGGCTGAGTGAGTTGTCGTCACTCGGCCGATGGGCTATCTTCACTCAGGCGGACGGCAATTGCCACTCGGCCGAGTCGGGCTTTTGTGTCTCAGACTGACGGATTACAGTAAGTTGGCTCTTTTTGATGGCCATCGTCTGGGTGCCACTCGGGCGGACGGGATACGTCACTCGGCCGAGTCGGCTTGTGATGCTCGGCCGAGTGCACGCTGATATACTGTTTGGAGCGTGTCCGATCTGGCCGGCCGAGCGGGGTCTCGTTGGTCGGCCGAGTGACTCCTTCACTCGGCCGAGTGAGATACTGAAGATGCCCAAATTGCGTATTTTTGTCTCCTCGTCGCTCCTACGACGTTCTTTCTTCTTCCGCTCCTCTCCAATCTCAAAATACCCCTCAGGGAAGTCGTCGGTGACACTCCGGAGTGGGTGTATCTCGGAATCACTCCAAATCGCTCCAAATCTCCTGAAATACGACAAAAAACAACAAATCGTGAAAAGTATCGCAATGTTGTCGATAAATCGTGAAAAACGTGATTTGAGCGATTCAAATGGCATGCAAACATGCGGGAAAAAGGTGTAAAATATGGAGTGATCATCGAACGATCATGAGATCATCGCCACCGCTTAACAGTGAAGACTAAGACACAATGGTCTATCCGATGTTTCGATATCCTTGTCTCGAAATATCTACGACCACGAACCCTTTTAGACTTATGCTGCAGACGTTCAAACATTTCTCCATGATCGAGATACTCATCTCGATACATGTTTGACCTTGCATAAAGTCTCAGGACTTTACCTAAGTTAATATCTAATGTTAACTACATTATAATATAACTTAGATAAATTATTACCAAACAGCTTACTGTTATTTCGAACAAGACGTTTATGCTATTCACACAGAGATAAATAGCCTCGAGGGCATCATTTCTCTACAGTTTTGAGTCTTACTCAAGCTTGAGTGGGTATACTCTAAGTATATTGTTACATATGTCTGTGGTTGCGTATAGTATCATGAATATAGTGATGGATGATGTATGTATAGTGATAGGATTGGTTGTGTCTAGTTGTGTTACGTACATGATTGTGAGTGGCTATACCATTATATAGTTATATGTGTTGGCCTGGTAGTATAGTTATTTACTAAGGTTTTACCGGTCGAATGTATATCTATTAGCTAAACTAGGTGTGCAGTTATGCTAAATATATAATGGTATGAGTGGTATGTATGAATGATATGATAGCGTGTGCGGGTGTGCACCATGCACGGGTAAGTATGTGCTTAGTTATAGGTATTTGTGACTATGGTATGTGTGGCGTGTCTTGAATATACTTATAGGCCAATATGTGATGTGAATATACGGTGAAATAATTGTGTGCATTTGAATAACTATATCTTTGTGAAATGATAGTAGTGGTGGATGTATATTAGATATAGTAAGCCTGATTTAATATTATGTGGTGTGATTACATGTGTTGATATGTTGGAGTTGGATGTGTACTAGGAGATATGGGGAGTAGAATATCCATGTTTGTGGTAAGTAGGTAGTTAGCTATACGTAAGTACTAGGATCGTATTTGCTAATGTGAAACTATTTTTTGTATGTATATATACCTTGGTTGTGATAAATGAGTGATAGTTATATAAGGATGTACATGACTATATGAATGATTGAAGTACGAGTATGAATTTGTCTGTCTAAGATAAGTATAACTATAGAATGTGCGTATATATATGTGTAAAGTATTAATGTTTGACTACCTAGTGCATATATAAGCACTTGTAGTGACTATATCTGGTTTGAATTATAATGTGGTGTGATTTGGGTTGTTACTAGAGTGGCTATATATATTTATAGTAGAAAGTCCAATGACGGAATTTATTCTAAGGTGGGTAGGATGTCACGGTCAGTTTTCGATCATACGCTTTTCATGCACGTACTCGTGTTCGTACACGTATTTATTTTGGACTTTCTTGTATCTGAACCCTATGATGTAATATGCCGTTGTGACCCTCTTGAATAGTATTAATTTGTGAAAATATTCTGGAACGTCATTTCACAGGTCGTTCTCCCACAATTTGACTTTGTTTGAAGAGGCGTCATGATTTTCACTTTTGTCGTGAGACCTTTTTATTTTTAGTTTCGTTTCTCGTCGTCAAACTCGTGATCAATCTTCTTAGTTTCGTTTCTCTCGTCGACACGGTCGCCCCGGTATCTTTCTCATAATTATCGGGTTCCGTTTGAACCACTTGTGCACTAATTTCCCCATTAATCAACAATTAGGCCTAAGTTTAATATGTTATTTTTCCCTAAGCTAGGCACACCCTATTTTCACCCTAAACTATACCCTACCCTCTCACATTCTCTCTCCCATTTACCCACAACTACTCAAATCCCTTTGGTGTTTAGCAAATGAGTGAATTTCCTCATACGTATCAATCAAAATCTTTCTCTTCTATTCACCACCCAAAACTCCTCTCCATCTTAACTTCACTCTCTTCATTCAACACATAGGTCCACTCCCATCAACCCCCAAATAGCAAAAACCTAGTACTATTAATCACAGCAGCCCTAAGGCTAATTGCAACTCACGCAAACAATGTTCCCATTGCCGCAACGCAAAATTTTCTCCCCCACGCATCTCCAAGCGCGCGGCTTCCCTCTCCGATCACGCAAACTCCAGCGTCGCGATTTCTTCTCCCTCTTCAACCTCGCACGGCGGCCCTACCCATCGCTGGACCTCCCCACGGTGATCCCCGTGCCGTGCTCTGCCTGTCACGCAGCTGCGCGCTCGGAGATCAGTTCGACCGCCCCCAGCGGTGCTCCTGGGCAATATCCGCAGCAGCAACTGCGGTGCTGCTCCTCGCAGCAACGGCCACCAGCGCCTGCACAGCAGCCACGACGAGCAGCAACATCGCCCATCGACATTTCCTTCTCGCACAGCCCTCCCACGGCGGCGCCACCCCGCTCGCAGAACCCCGCCAGCACTGCGGCGGTCTTCACTCTGACCAAACCCCGCCGTTATCCGCCCAGCGTGCGCAGCAGCCGTTCTCCAAGTGTCGCACCTCCGACCTCCTCTCTCCATCGTGCCCTAGGTCGCCAACCCCCACCGTAACATCGCCATGATCCCCTAGTTGCCAGTCCGTGCCCTGCCCAGACGCAGGCACCACAGTAGACCCTCAAGGTATCTAGGTAAGGAACCAACCCTAACACTCTGCTACTGCATAGCGAGATATTGGGTTATTCTTAGTTCAGCATCAGTGAATAATTGCAATGTTAATCAGGCTCCAAACTAAATGGACAGCCCATCATTTCCAAAGTTTGGCGCCACAACAGAATAGTTAACATTCTTTAATCTAAATTGTTCAATGATTTGAGTATATGCAATTGTACCCGTGGTGGTAATAAAGATCTTCCAGTCATTCCTAACTAGAAGAGACTTCTTAGGGTTACAGAATTACGTTTTGGGATTGCCTATAATTCTAGTCCGTCGTTAAGAACTTATTCGTGCATGTGTTTTATCACAGAGAACCCGTCGTTCCTTACCATTCGTGAAACTAGAATCTAACCACTGACGTCGCTACCCGACGTCAGAGTAGCTTTTGCGTCGTGTTGAGGTAAGTCTCTCTCCGTAGGAATCCCCACCTCGCATGTTAATCAACTTAAAAATCATAGTCTCTGATCGCTTTTATAACTCACTAATCAAGAATAATAAATTGGGACTGTAGGCAGGACTGCGATCTGAACACATCGGTAGACTCGGACTTGATTGACAGATCTCAACTTGGTTGTTTCAGGCAAGTGATACTTGCCAGTTTTCTGTTTAGGCCACATCTTAGGCCATTTTGTTCAGCAGCATAAAAGAGACTAGGTGGTGAAATGATAGTCGCCTAGACGCCCCCAATTTGATCTAGTTTGACAACGAAACTAGATCCGACACCCTACTTGATCTAGATTGACAACGAGGCTAGATCCGACACCTTTCTCATGCTTGCATTCATACTGCAATGCCATGTTTAATTTTAATTAACGGTACACAATTTAACTGCTCATTGCCATGTCATATCATGCATTCAATGTTTCATCGTGATTGCGTAGCACACGCTACGATTATTGTAATGATTGAGGCTAGGCACCTGCTTTACGGGCACAACCCTATGCCAAAAACACTTCCTGGCTCATGATCCAGAAGATGGGCGCCAGGCCATATTGAAAAACACTTCCTAGACTCGTGATCCAGAAGCGAGCTCACGTACTTGGGAAACCAAGGCTCGATACATGTGGAGGGATAGGGTTAAGCTGTCACGCAGCGTAGAAGGATGCCTGATCCGATCCTTCAGTTGTAAGGAGTAAACCCTGTGCACATGGTGAAATGATAATGTTCGTGATTCGTGAAACAGTGTTTTTCGTAGCTTCTGCTACGACGTGCATGCATGTCATCATGTCATCTTAAATTGTTGCATTTTTTAAATGTCATGTCATTTCATTATACTTAGAACTGCTAGTCGCTTTATTTTATTTGTATCCTTGCACAAAATTTCTCCGCTTTCTTTGGGAGACTTTTGCTGACATGTGCCCTTTTGTAACGACCAGTTTTTATCGTTAAGTTATATCCGTTTTTCGCTCGTGTATTTTTCCCGTATTCGATGTTGGACGTATTTGACCCGTACCCGTACCAGTTGCTAGTGTTGGAAGCAACGATCTAGGATCTTGGTTTGATGATGACAAACGTGTCGTTATATCTGACGTGTGTGCTTAGTGTGTTTCAGGATTGAGGAAACGTTATATTTGGAGGAGTTGCTATTCATATAGCTATTTGGGTGAGAGTGAGAGAGAGAGAGCTTTGGCTAAATCAAGTTGGACTTGGTCCTATATGGGATGAGATGGATGCGGTCAAATCAATTAGCAAGATTTGCAATGATCTTTTTATTCCATATCCAATTTGAATTGCTATCAAATCCCATTGCATATCTTTGCAAATCTTCATATCCAATTCAAAATTCATATTCAAACTACCAAAGAGACGGCCATACAAAAAATTCAGGTGTGCAGCTGATTAAAACGAAAAACAAAACCCTAGTTTAATAGAACCCACACATGCCCATATATTAAAAGGACCCTAGTTGTACTTCTCTACTGTCGCAAGCCACAAGCACATCGAGCATTTGTTTTTTCTCCAAGCCACCATTGCGCAACGTTAGAGAGAAAGAGAGAGATCTATAGAGAGAGAGAGAGAGAGATCTAGAGAGAGAGAGTTCATTAGAGAGCTTCATCATCTTCTCCATCAAACAACCAAGGTGTCCGCTGCTACCCTTCATCTTCAAGCTCCTTACTACTGCCGTGGTGAGGATCTCCGCTGCCACCGTCGAGAAGTAGAAGCAGCTCGCGCCATCGCCGTTTGCAGCAAAGAGAAGTCGTCGTCTTCAACGAGCAGCGCATCTACTGTCGGAGTTTGCCGTCGCTCCCCTGCTACCAAGTTGACGCCGCTGCACGTTTGAAGGAATCCGCCACCATCCTCGAAGCTGTTGTAGTCGGTGTAACCCCTCGTGTCGTGTAATACGCTTATAACGCACTCTTTTGGATACATCTCCATTGGGCCGTGTACGTAGATGTTGGGACTATCCCCTCCATTTGGAATTCGTGACAAGTGGTGTGCGGGAATGGCCATTGGCGACTAAAATTTAGGATGGCATGAGGTGTAATTAAGCCTACAAGTGTATGGCAACCAATTCCCATTTTTTTTCTTTCGTTTTCACAAATGGAATCATTGTAACTATAGACTATAGCTAAGAGCATGACAGAATAACAATAATAACACTAATAATAATAATTGCCATGGCAACTGGAAAGTGAGGGGATTGAAGAAAGATCCTTTAATTAATAAAATCCTTCTATTCTTCTACAAATCCTTTCTTTTCTTGCCCTTTCAAATTTTCTTTGACTTTTCCCTGTGCTTTTGATTTGCTGGCCGAATGCACACATGACAAACAAAAGAATAAGAATAAATGAAGAAGAGAAAGTGAAGAACAAACGGGAAGGATTAAAAAAAGGGGTAGATATTTTGCAAAATTATCTAGAAACCTCCACATTTCCCATTGCTTCTCCATTCTTCTCCCTATTATTTCGTTTCTTTTCCTTGCCTCTGTGTACAGGCCGAATTCTCCTGTGAACACAAAAAAACAAAAGAAGAGCTAAAGAAAGAAAGAAAGAAAGAAAGAAAGAAAGAAAAAAGGGAAGAAGGAGCAAGAGGGAGGGGTTCATCAACATTACTCATCAACCTCATCAAGGTAGGAATTCCCAATCTTGGGCTCTAGTGTTCATTAAGGTTGTGCTAAGTAAAATTCCATTATAGGAAAGGTGTGACCTTTTAAAGATTTTCTGAGGATGTTAAGTTAATAGCATGAGGAATTATATTTAGGAAGAGTAAATTGTGGCAAACTCCAAGTGCAAAATATGTTGTTGTATGGTTCATGTAGAAGGGAATTTGACCATGGTGTTGCTAATTCTTGTAGTGCTTGCTATTGATAATTTATGTAGTTGCCTACTTGCTTACTAAATTGGGTAGTCCGTGCTGCTTGCATACTTTATGTCGTTCAATGTTCCTTGTTGGTTGCTAATGGTTATGGTGCATGCCAATACGAATTCCCATCATGCTTTATGTTGCTTGCTAAAAGTATGGGTTGCATGTTAACCGATTCTCATTACTGATGTTTCATGGAAAGGGGCCTTCATGCATGCTAATACTTAACTTCATCGTGATGTTCTATGGAGAGTGGTTCTTGTAGCATGTTAATACCAAATCAATTAATACTATTTCATGGAAATAGTTCATGTTGCTTTTCAATATTAATGTTGCTAGCCCTTTTTGTTGTAAACATGCCAATTCCTGCTAGTTTCCTGATGTTCGCATTAACATTGCATGCTAGCCTCATAGATTATATGTAATTCACTTGTCAGACTTCTGTAACATCCTTAGTATTATCCATGGAATTACTTAACTCAAATACTAATAAAATATAGGGTTGACTCGGTCTGCCACTTAGCGGGTGAGCACCCTAGAAAGGGGCGGGGGAGAACTGTGTACTAGTAGAATACGAGGGCTGGACTATGTTATGGGTGTGTTTTGTACCTTGATCAGTTCTGAGTACTGGTGGTGTTACCGTACCTTGCTCAGTTTCGGGTACGATGAGTTGTGGTGTTGTGGAGTATTCCTCACTTGCACCCCGGAGTTGGGGAGTGGGTGGAGTGAGAGGCCCCGTTAAGGAAACAGTGCTCGTGTCCACTGACGGGTGCTCCATACCGCCCCACCTTGGGGTGGAGTCCAGTTCCTCATATTCAACGACACACCCAGTTTTTCAAGTGAAATTTAAATAATAAGTAAGTACATTAAAATTTACAATATGTGATCCCCCTTTTCTTGCTTGGCCGTGTTTCTTTTATGCTTTGTTTTATTCGTGAAAAAGGAAGGAAAAAACATTACAGAAGTATGATGACAAACTGTCTTGAATTATATGTACTTCTTGCACGAGTTGGGTTTCCTACTCGGTCACGCTGTGACGTGTCCCCTTTTGGTGGTTTAGGTACCGAGCAGAAGACTTTGGAGCGGGAGCCGGTTGTGTACCCTTCAGGAGATGCTACTTGTCACTCTGGTCCCCAGGATTAGGATAGGGTGTGATTGAACTTTTGTGTTTGTGGACCTTGGGAGCTGTCGACAGAGTTTTGTACTTTCGATCTGTGGACTTCAGATGTACTTATATGTGGGACATCTTCACTTTTGTACTTGTGCTTACCTTTCAGTTGTACTTATGCCATTGTACAGTCTTGTGATGTGTAGTACTTATTACTTACTGTGTTGGAGCCTTGTTAGTTTTCCCACTTTCTTCTGTCTGTGTTGTCCCAGTGTGCACAGTGGCCTGCTTGTAGTTTTCTTTTACGCTTGGTGCAATACTGCAGCCTGTTGAACCCCCTCCCATGTACGTCGATACCAGGGGTAGTTAGGTGACTGGGGCGTGACAGGTTTTGTGGTGGCCCATGCAGGTCCACTACACTGCGACATGCGTAAGGATGACACAGACATTGCTCTGATACTTCAGCTTATGATACTAATCTGAATTCTCTTGCTCTCTCGTTACAGATTGAAGGCATGAATGAGATATCTGGGACTGGCAGATTGAAGGCATGATTGAAGGTCATTGTATAGATGTTTAGATGACCTTATGTGTTATGTCTTTTAGGCACCGTTAGAATAGCCTCCTTTCTCGCCTTATCGCTTTTTGATTCTGGGGCATCCCATTATTTCCTGTCTGAAGAATTTGTGACCAAGCATGCGATAAGGGTAGATTACTGACCGGTGCCCCGCTTGCGTCGCGGCGGCGCGGTGTCGTTTACCGCAAGTTTCACGGTTAGTGTAGGGTGCGGGAATATCGAACTCATGGAAGCGAGGTTGTGCTTGGGTCAGGTAGGACCTAAATCACCCCGAGGGGCGAGCTAGCCCGAATCGGTAGATGGTTGTCACGAAAGAAAATAAAAGGGTATGAACAAAAAGAAAGTAAACCCGGGACTTTGGTTTCCAACTCGATGAGAGACTCTCACCGATACGGCCTACCGGTATGGATAGCGATCGGGATTAGGGTCTAATGGTGAGACGTTGTCTCTGAAAGTGGTACCGGCGTCCCATGGGCCCGATATTCCGGTCGGTGCCCAGGATGATACACCGGACTTCCTGGATTCGATCAGTGGGCACTCCCGTGCCCATTAACACTGATCGATCCCGGGAGCACTAAGCCCGCAACGATATCTCCCGACGTCTCATCCTGCCGCTCCCGCGTGCTAGGATTCGGCGTCTACGCTAAAGGCGTGAGCTATGGCTAGGGAGTCAACCGCCAAGTTTATTCCCCCTTGGCCCAACGGTCAAAGGCGGTCTTTTTCCCGCCGATGACAATGAAACACCCCGCGTAACCGTTAGATTCCTACTCCCTATCGATTTCCTAACCCTATGGACGCATCGGGAAGAGCCCCCGAAGGGGTTTCCACCAAAATCCCAGATTTGGGAACTACTCACAAAAATTCATGAAAAAGCGATCTAAATGAAATTTAACCGTTGAAATCATAATCGGACAATTGCAATGCGGAAGTAATGGAGTAATAAAGACAATACTAAAATTTTAGAAAGATCTGAAAACTTACAGAAGAGTAACAATTACAGCCGTCACAAGGAAATAAAACAGTAGAAAAAAGAACAGCTCTCGTTTCTGGAACCCTAGGGGTTCTATTTATAGATTTTCGCATCAACCGATCGGTTGACAAGTCAACCGATCGGTTGATCCGTTACAGATTAATAGCAGAAAACGGTGAGTTTTCACCCGATCTCATGAACCGGTCGGGTGAGTTCTTGAGTGACCGGTTGGATCTTGGAGCAGTCAGGTGAATCGATCGGTTCGACGTCCGTGTCTTCAGCTCTTCTTCTTCAGCTACAGATGAACCGATCGGGTGAGAGTCACCCGATCGGTTGGAATTCTGCTCGAAAACAGAGAACAGCCCCCCGCAGAACCAGTCTGCGAACCGGTCGGGTGACTTCTTTGTGAGCTGCGGCAGAGACCGGGTGGTGCACGCGTGCATCACCCGATCGGTTGAAGATGACCAACCGACCGGATGAGGGGCTGAAAGATGAATTCTTCGACGTTTGACCCCCTGGATCACGCGTGACTTCTCCCGTTGCTCCGGGGACTTGGGATATCATCGTTAAACGTCCCCTACGTGGTCGAACCCCTGCAATCATGGATAAACAAAGAAAAGTGAAAGAAAACGGGAAAATATACGAAAACGAGTAAGAGACGGCGGAAAAACACGGAGAAACACAAAAGAAAACGTGCATGAATATATGAAATATAAACGCACGTCAAAATCCCCCAAGCTGAACTCTTCCTCGTCCTCGAGGAAGACGAGTGAGAGTAGGAGCTCGGAAGGGAAAAATAGAGAGGAAGAAAGAAAAAGAAAACTCTAAGCCCTAGATCGTCCATCAGAGCCACCAAAATCAAAAACGACACACCAAGCAAGCAAACGCCAAATCACACCACTAAACCTAGGAAAGCGAGTCCAAATAACTGTCGTGGGTCCACGCAGTGAAGCGCGAGTGAGCGTGGTCGTGTGCTAGCAAATGGTGATGCTTTCTACGATGTGCTATGAGGCTCGATATACACAAATCCAAGATATGACCCAAAATATCGATCCGAATTGAATTAAGCGGCGAATATAAGTTCAAGCATGCATGAGAAGAGTGGGAATAGAAGCGTATCATGCATCGGGGACTCCACAACTAGGGTTAAGGAAATCACGCCACTATAGCCTAGATACTAGCTAAAAAGTTCCTAAGCCAAGTGTTTTCGATAATGACGGGGGTTGAGATGATGTGGAGAAGAACACTCGGTGCAAATTCTCGCCTTCCCTTTATTCTTGGCAAGTATGAAAAAATATTCACACGGACATTTTTTTGGGTTTTGGGCATTTGTATTTTTTTTTGGATTTTTGGGCTATACACAATTTTTCTTTTCTTTTCTTTTTAGGTTTTTCTTTTCTTTTCTCCTTTTTTTTCTTTTTGGATTTTTGGCTATACACATGTGTACTCTCCCAAGTGGGAGAACGGTACACGACGAGGGGATTTGCACCAAGTAAAACAAAAAAGAAGTCGAAATCTAAACACTCGGGCAAAGGAAACTATTCTCACTAAATAGAGCATAGGCTAAATGGGTTATCCTAGTCCTTAGTTGTGGAATCCCGACGCATGCAAATTGAAGTATACGATACAATTATATCATGCACATAGTGGAAACAAATACCGTATATTCAAATCGGAGCATGATAATCTAGGGGTCATTCCTGGACAGGTATATAAAGTAAAATCACAAGGTAGAAGCACACCAAATGCTAGTCACGACACACGACTCACAAAAAGCTAAGCGGACCCACGATGCGTGAAATGCAAGAGGACTCGAAATCCTAGGGTTAGTGAGTGTGATTATCGATGCAATGCTAGGTGTGTGTGATTTTGTGGCGATTCATCATAGGATTCATTTCTAGGAGAAAGAGCTAAAGAAGAAGAAAAGAAAAAAAATAAAAACACGATGAAAGCGACACAAGAAAAAGAAAAAGAAGGACTAAAACGACGCACACAGTGCGACTCCCCCAAGCTAAAGTTTGCATTGCCCTCAATGCAATATGAGTAAGTACGGGAGGGCAATGAAAATGGGGGGGGGGGAATACGCACTGACACAAAAAGAAATGAAAACGAGGGAAACACATAGATAAAATTGAAAAAGAAAGAAAGATCAAAATCAAAATCAAACAATAGGAAAATAAAAATAAAACCACACGACACGACACTCAAAAAATGAAAAACAAGCACACACACAAAAAATGAGAAAAACAAGCAAAACACGACAACACGCCAAAGTAGACATCCCCCAAGCTAGACCAGAAGTGCTAGCGAAATGATGTGATCAATGAAATGCAGAGATGTGCAAGGGGGAGTCAAAAACAAAAGAGGTGAATCTAGAAAGCAACAGGAAAATAGTCCCCTCCCTCCGACAGAGACAAAGCAGGGCCCCGAAAAGACAGATGGGCACAAATATGGGGGGGGCAAAAGTGGGAGAGAAAAATTAAGCAGGGGCACCACCCTCTGGGGGTGGTGACGGGGGCCTGCGCTGTGGACCAGGGGTCGTGGGGGGGTGGAATGTGGAGCTCGGAGACGTCGGGTGGGTCTTCACGGATGTGGCGAACGAAGCTTTGAAGAAAGGGGAGGTCTCGGTCGACGGACTCCTCGGTTATCCGACCACCCTGTCCAGCTAGGAGGATCATGGCCATGAATCGATCGGCTTGGTCTTGATCGGGGGCAGATGGGGTGGAGGTGGTGGGCTGAGCGGTGGGCTGTGCACGACGAGCGCGACGGTTGGGCCTAGGGTTCGAAGAGCTGGCGTCGGTGGGTTTAACACGGCGGGGAGGCATTGTGCGGGTGTCTTGTGTGTGCGCGAGTGTGTAAAAGTACAACGAATTCAACACAAACACGAAATACGACCAACAAGCAATTGGAATATTTGGGGTAAGATTAAAATTAAGCAAAGGAGCGAGTTTACCCAAATGAGATGAAGGTAGTCGATCGTAGACGCCCCGATGCTACTCGATTGGAGCACGCTGTGAAGCCGCAGCGATCTCTTCAACAAGTTCCGATGTTGGGGAGAATGGGTGAAATTTAGGGTTTGTGTGGAGGGAGATGGTGGGGGAATGGAGAGAAATGATGGTGGACGGGTAGGGAGATGGCAAGGGAAGAAGATCGAGGCTGATCTTGGGGAAGAAAGTAGGAAGGCGCATGAGGGGAGTCGAAACGGCGGCGATTCGGGCGATCGGGCGAGGGTGGGAATGAACGGGTGTCGGGGGGGTTTATATAGGGTTTTAAGTCGAACCGATCGGGTGACTTATCACCCGATCGGTTGACGTTTAGGTCGAAAATCTTGCCGAAGAAATGCTACAGGCGAACCGGTCGGTTGAATTTTCAACCGACCGGTTGGCCGCTCCATTCATTTTCCCGAGAACTTAGGGCTGCTCACCCGGTCGCGTCAACCGATCGCGCTAGAACTCAACCGATCGGTTGACATTCCCCAAAAATTTCCGAGAGTTCTCCCCAGCTCACCCGGTCTGCCACACGGTCTCTTCATTACTCAACCGATCGGGTCATATGTGGACAAATCTTGGCATGTATCTGATACATCCCAACTGATCGGGTGAGTTATCAACCGATCGGTTGGGGCTTGTTTCCTGTAAAAACCAATAGATTTGTTTAAGTCCCCGAACGGATGTTCTCGCGGCTGATTTTATTTATAAAAATAGACAAAATAAAGTCAAAAATAACGCTGAAAAGTGGGGAAAAAGTTTAGAACATGGGTTGCCTCCCATGAAGTGCACTTGTTTAACGTCGTTGGCTCGACGCCCGCAAGAGATGCTCATGGTGGTTGGTACGGGTGATGCCCAAATTTGGGCATCTCTTTCTCATTGGAGCTGAAGGCGCTTGGAGTAGTCAGTAGCTGGAAAAATACTTGCTCGACTACCCTCCCTTTGTTCTTGGGATCCGGGGGCTTTTCCTTGGTGTTGGCGCTTCCCGCCATCTTCTTCAGGATCCGGACCTCGTCTTTAGTGAGGTCCATGTGCTCTTTCCCCGCTCTCCTCGTAGGAGGAGCCTTGGGGAACCCGGGAGGGGTCGTTCTTGCGGCACTCGGTTCTCCAGCAGCTTCTTTGTTCTCGGGGCCGTCTCCATCTTCTGAATCCCCCAAGTCATCGGGGGGGTTTCTTAAGAGAATCTCCCAGGAGCTCGCTTCAACAGCCTTTTCTTCTTCCATCTACAGCAGATTACACCGAGGGTCGTCTGGGGGATCGGGGTACTTCATGGATAACCCCAGATCAAATTCGACTTTTTCTCCGCTAACGTTCAAAGAGAGTTTTCCGTTCTTCACATCTATTAGAACGCCAGCAGTGGCCATGAAAGGCCGTCCCAGGATAATGGGGGTGTGCGCGTCTTCGGGCATGTCCATGACTACAAAGTCCACAGGCACATGCACCCCTCTCACATTCACGGGGAGGTCATCCACAACTCCCACCGGATATTTGACCGATCGGTCAGCTAGTTGTAGGGTCAACCGGTGGGCTCCAAATCACCCATCCCTATCCTTCTGTACATTGACAAGGGCATCACACTAACACTCGCTCCGAGATCGACGAGTGCGCGATGAATCTTCACTGCCCCGATCGTGCAAGGAATTGAGAAGCTCCCCGGGTCTTTAAGTTTCGGCGGATTTGCCCTCTGGATAAGAGCGCTACACTCCGCCGTCAGCACTACTTTCTCCTTTCTAGACCCTCTCGTCACCAAATCTTTCAAGGATTTTGCATAGGAGGGGATTGTTTCGATTGCTTCTAGGAAGGGGATCTGCAAACTCAGGTCCTTGACCATGGCGAAGAACTTGCCATATTTCTCATCAATTTTTGCCTGAGCCAACCGTTGCGGAAATGGCACAACGGGTTTATACACTTTCGGGCTCTCTTCCCCCCTCTTCTCCTTCTCTTCTTCAGAGACTCCCTCCGAAGTCATAGGATTTGATGACGAAGCACCGGCGTCGTTTGATTTTTCGATCGGTTTCTCAACGACCAATGGTGCTTCCGGGTTACTAGGGGGCACTCTAGTAGGAATTTGTGTCCCGCTTCTCAGAACGATAGCGGACACATTTGCGTGCTCATGCACGAGTGCCGATGTCTGGGTTGCTCCCCTCGGGTTCACCTCCGGTTGTGGCGGTAATTGGTTTTGTGACCTTGCAAGGTTCGCCACTTGTAACCCCAGCTGGGTTACTTGGTCCGTGAGGGTCCGCTGACCCATTTCCAGATTTTGGTTGATCCTCTCCTGGTTGGTAATATATTGAGTCAAGAGAGACTCAACCGGAGAGACGGCCCTCTGTTGGCCATACTGCTGCTGCTGCTGGAACGGCTGCTGATTCCTGGGGGCGTAAGATTGTTGCTGAAATGGTTGCTGCTGTGGCCTAGCCGGCTGATAAGTTTGTTGCTGCGGCTGCTGAGGCGGTGAGGGCTGAAATGGTGGCCGGTAACTGAAGTTCGGGTGGTTCCGGTTGTTTGGAGAGTAGGCCGGGTTGGAATTTGTCCTTGGCGGATACGGCGCATTTCCCGTAGGGTTGTAAAATAGTGCGCTCGCCTGATCCAACGGTGGTGAGATGTCACCACCGTCGAATTCCCCAAAGAATTCGGACTCTACCGCAGAAATTTGCTGTGTACCGGCCTCACCGGCTCCTACCATTAGTGCGGAGATCTGGGTCGAAAGCAAGTCAAACTTGCTTGAAAGTTTGTCAACGTCCTCGACTCTATGTATACCCCCGGATCTTGGTGTGGCTCTCTCGTCACACCACCGCTCATTGTTGGATGCCATATTTTCCAGAATATGCCCGGCATCCTCCTCGCTTCTAGACATGAAGGAACCCCCAGCCGCGGCATCCATAGAAGATTTCAGGTCATCCCTCAACCCACTGTAGAACAGATTAATAATCTGCCACTTCGGAAGCTCATGGTGAGGGCATCTTCTTTGCATCTCTTTATATCTCGTCCAAGCTTCATGCAAGGACTCGTGGCTGGCCTGGGAGAAGGAGGAGATCTCACTCCTCAACTTCATGGTCTTCCCCGGAGGAAAGAACTTCGTCAGAAAAGCGTTGGAGAGCTTCTCCCAGGTGTTGAAAGTGTTGGGGTCCTTCCCCCTTAGCCATTGCTTGGCTTTGTCTCGCAAAGAGAAGGGGAACAGCTTCAGATGGATAGCCTCTGTCGTGACACCATTAATCCGGAAGATGTCACACTTCTCCAAGAAGGAGTCCAGGTGCTCAATTGGGCTCTCCATGGGTGCACCCGCAAACTGGTCCTGCTGGATCCAGGTCACTAGAGACGGCTTCAGCTCAAAGCTTTGGGCCGCAATAGCTGGAGATCGGATGGGGGAAGTCGACTCGATGGATGGCATCGAGTACTCCAGCAGAGACTTGTGAGGTGGGGTGTTCTCCTCCATGGATTCGGGATCTTCTCTTCTTCGCTTCTCGGCGGCCAAACGCCTAAGGGTGTCGTTAATCTCTGGATCGAGGGGAATCAAGTCGTCAAGACTCCTTGAACTCCTGCGCATGAAAAACAACAAACACCCGTGAAGCGACAAGTGGGAAAAAACAGATAAAATAAGAAAAAAAGAAAAAATAAAAATAAGGAAGAACAAAAAGAAAAAGAAAAAGGAGAATGCGAAAATTATCGCGAGGTAGGGATGTGAGCTAGACACGAGGGTTCAAGAGATCCTAAAATAACAAGCACGTTGCCTCCCCGGCAACGGCGCCATAAACTTGACCGGCGCCCTGCTTGCGGCGCGGCGGCGCGGTGTCGTTTACCGCAAGTTTCACGGTTAGTGTAGGGTGCGGGAATATCGAACTCAGGGAGGCGAGGTTGTGCTTGGGTCAGGTAGGACCTAAATCACCCCGAGGGGCGAGCTAGCCCGAATCGGTAGATGGTTGTCACGAAAGAAAATAAAAGGGTATGAACAAAAAGAAAGTTAACCCGGGACTTTGGTTTCCAACCCGACGAGAGACTCTCGCCGATACGGCCTACGGGTATGGATAGCGATCGGGATTAGGGTCTAATGGTGAGACGTTGCCTCTGAAAGTGGTACCGGCGTCCCATGGGCCCGATATTCCGGTCGGTGCCCAGGATGATACACCGGACTTCCCGGATTCGATCAGTGGGCACTCCCATGTCCATTAACACTGATCGATCCCGGGAGCACTAAGCCCGCAACGATATCTCCCGACGTCTCATCCTGCCGCTCCCGCGTGCTAGGATTCGGCGTCTACGCTAAAGGCGTGAGCTATGGCTAGGGAGTCAACCGCCAAGTTTATTCCCTCTTGGCCCAACGGTCAAAGGCGGTCTTTTTCCCGCCGATGACAATGAAACACCCCGCGTAACCGTTAGATTCCTACTCCCTATCGATTTCCTAACCCGATGGACGCATCGGGAAGAGCCCCCGAAGGGGTTTCCACCAAAATCCCAGATTTGGGAACTACTCACAAAAATTCATGAAAAAGCGATCTAAATGAAATTTAACCGTTGAAATCATAATCGGACAATTGCAATGCGGAAGTAATGGAGTAATAAAGACAATACTAAAATTTTAGAAAGATCTGAAAACTTACAAAAGAGTAACAATTACAGCCGTCACAAGGAAATAAAACAGTAGAAAAAAGAACAGCTCTCGTTTCTGGAACCCTAGGGGTTCTATTTATAGATTTTCGCATCAACCGATCGGTTGACAAGTCAACCGATCGGTTGATCCGTTACAGATTAATAGCAGAAAACGGCGAGTTTTAACCCGATCTCATGAACCGGTCGGGTGAGTTCTTGAGTGACCGGTTGGATCTTGGAGCAGTCGGGTGAATCGATCGGTTCGACGTCCGTGTCTTCAGCTCTTCTTCTTCAGCTACAGATGAAACGATCGGGTGAGAGTCATCCGATCGGTTGGAATTCTGCTCGAAAAACAGAGAACAGCCCCCCGCAGAACCGGTCTGCGAACCGGTCGGGTGACTTCTTTGTGAGCTGCGGCAGAGATCGGGTGGTGCACGCGTGCATCACCCGATCGGTTGAAGATGACCAACCGACCGGGTGAGGGGCTGAAAGATGAATTCTTCGACGTTTGACCCCCTGGATCACGCGTGACTTCTCCCGTTGCTCTGAGGACTTGTGATATCATCGTTAAACGTCCCCTACATGGTCGAACCCCTGCAATCATGGATAAACAAAGAAAAGTGAAAGAAAACGGGAAAATATACGAAAACGAGTAAGAGACGGCGGAAAAACACGGAGAAACACAAAAGAAAACGTGCGTGAATATATGAAATATAAACGCACATCAATTCCTTCGTCGCTAGTTGGAATGTTCATACATGGAACGGTGTGATATGTAGCACCTCGGGTTATCGGAACTGCTCTGTGGAGATTGGTGGGAGAGAGTTATATGCAGACTTTTTGATTATTAACATTCCTAGTTTCAAGGCCGTATTCGGGATGGATTGGCTGGGAATGTTTTATGCTACTATTGACTGTAGACTAAGGAGGGTAGTCTTTCAGATTCCGGGTCACACAGAGTTTAAGATTTGTAGTGGAAGTAACACCCTTGAACCCGTGAAGTTTAGGGCAGCACCAGTAGAAGCCCAGGTGCTAACTATGGAGTCAGATTTAGCCTTACCAAGGGTTGTCCGAGATTTTCCTGACGTGTTCCCTAATGACATATACGGACTGCCCCCAGATAGATCCTTAGAGTTCACCATAGACTTGGTACCTGGCACACAGCCGATTACGAAAGCACCATATCGTATGGCCCCACCCGAGTTAGATGAGCTTCGCAATCAGTTGACAGATTTATCTGAACGAGGGCTGATACGCCCTAGTGTGTCCCCGTGGGGAGCACCAGTGCTTCTAGTAAATAAGAAGGATGGGTCTCGAAGGATGTGCATTGACTATAGGGAGTTGAACAAGGTAACAGTGAAGGATAAATATCCTCTCCCTCGTATAGATGATATCTTTGACCAGCTGGGTGGATCCCGAGTGTATTCAAAGTTGGACCTGCGTAGTGGTTATCATCAAGTTAAGGTTAGGGGGTCTGATGTTTCGAAAACCGCTTTCAGGACCCGTTATGGCCATTATGAATTCCTTGTGATGCCTTTTGGAGTGACCAATGCGCCGGCCACTTTCATGAGACTAATGAATCAAGTCTTCTTTGACTACTTGGATAAGTTTGTGGTGGTCTTTATTGATGACATCTTGGTATATTCAAAGAATGAAGATGAGCATGCCGAACATTTGAGAATTGTGTTGGAGACCCTAAGACAGCACCGATTATATACCAAGTATAGCAAGTGTCAATTTTGGTTGTATAAGGTTGCTTTCCTTGGGCATGTAGTTTCTGGAGAAGGAATATCGGTTGATCCAGAAAAGGTTGCGGTAGTAGAGAAGTGTCCTGTTCCGAGAACGGTTACTGAGATTAGGAGCTTCTTGGGCTTTGCGGGTTATTACCGGAAGTTTATTCGAGACTTCTCCAAGATTGTCGCTCCACTGACACATCTTACCAAAAGGGAGAGTGCATATGTATGGTTTGATGCCTGTCAGCATGCGTTTGAGGACTTGAAGCAGAGATTGACGACTGCTTCGGTTTTGATTGTTCCTGACCAGTAAGGGGGGTTTGAGGTCTTCTGTGATGCATCTGGTAGAGGCCTCGGCTGTGTGCTTCATCAACATGGCCGTGTGGTGGATTATGCCTCCCGATTGCTGAAAGTGCATGAACAGACTTACCCTACCAATGATTTGGAGTTAGCGGCAGTAATCTTTGCCTTGAAGTTATGGAGGCACTATCTGCTTGGAGAGCGTGTGAAGATATACACTGATCATAAGAGCTTGAAGTATGTCTTTACCCAGCAGGAACTCAATATGAGACAGCGTAGGTGGCTAGAGCTGATGGCGGAGTATGACATTGATCTTCACCCTGGGAAGGTGAATGTAGTTCCAGACGCTCTTAGTCGACTCCCCGCTGTGTTGCAATTGACCTTCCAACCACAACTCCGCTGGGCGCTGCGATAGATGGAAGTTGAAGTCATACTTCCGGGTGAGCAGATAGTTATGTTTGGGTTGCAAGTTCGGTCTGATTTAGTGGACCGTATTAAAGCGGCACAACTGGGAGATGCAAAGCTAAGAAGGATACGAGAACAGGTCGAAGCTGGGCTTTGGACAGATTTTTGCATTCATGATGATGGTTCATTGAGGTTTAGGAAAAGAATCTGTGTGTCATCCGGTGATGTACGAGAGGAACTGCTGAAGGAAGCCCACAGCTCGCCGTATTCTATCCACCCTGGAGGGACAAAATTGTACCGTGCATGAGACAGCATTATTGGTGGCATGGTATGAAACGTAGTGTGGCCAGGAGTATCGCCTCGTGTATCATTTTTCAGCAAGTGAAAGCCGAACACCAAAGGGTTACAGGTTTGTTACAACCCCTCCCCATTCCTGAATGGAAATGGCAGCATATAATGATGGATTTTGTCACTGGTCTACCCCGAACTCCCAGAGGTCATGATGCGATTTGGGTGATCGTTGACCGATTGACCAAATCAGCACATTTTATCCCTTTCCGGGTGGGTCAGTCTACGGAAGTTTTGGCCAGAAGGTATATGGAGGTATGATGCTCACCATATTCATGTTATTGCTAGTTGTCTCTTTAACATGTTCTGATGCCAACTTTGTGCCCAGGAGATCGTGAGACTTCATGGTGTTCCTGTATGTATAGTTTCTGATCGGGACACCAGATTTACATCTCATTTTTGGCGAAGCTTACAAGCTAGTCTGGGAACTCATCTCAGCTTCAGTACTGCGTATCATCCCCAGACAGACGGGCAATCTGAGCGCACCATACAAATTCTAGAAAACATGTTGAGGGCATGCATGCTAGAATTTAAGGGGTCCTGGGAAGATCATTTGCACCTGGTGGAATTTGCCTACAACAATAGTTATCAAGCAAGTATTGGTATGGCACCATTTGCGGCTTTATATGGGAGGAAGTGCCGATCACCTTTAAGTTGGGATGACGTTGGGGATCATGAACTTCTAGGACCTGACATGGTAGTAGAAGCGGTTGATGTGGTACGGACGGTTCGGGAAAATCTTCATGTTGCTCAAGATCGTTACAAACACTGGGCGGATACTAAGAGGCGTCCTTTGGAATTTTAGCCTGGTGATTTCGTATTTCTAAAGATATCACCGACACGGTACTATATGTTTCGGTCGACGGGGAAAACTGAGCGCTAGATACATTGGTCCCTTCGAAATCTCAGCGTGTGTTGGTGAAGTGGCTTATCGGCTGGTGCTACCTCCGTCACTTGAAGGTATTCATGACGTGTTCCATGTATCACAGCTTAGAAGATACATAGGAGATCCCAGTCATGTTGTGGATTTCTCAGAAATTGAAGTACGCCCAGACATGACCTACGAACAGCAACCGGTGGCTATCTTAGATTGGAGACAGAAAATGCAGCGGAGGAAAGTCATTAATCTTGTGAGGGTCATGTGGCATCGGGAGTCTCCGGGAGAGTCCACATGGGAAAGTGAAGACGAGATGCGAGAGAAGTACCCATATTTATTTGCATAGCATCCTTCGTAGCTTTGTAACCCTTTTAACTCTCAACTCTACGTATATCTACCCTCTTATGCCATTTTGTAATTCCGAGGACGGAATTTATTTTAAGGAGGGTAGGATGTAACCCCTCGTGTCATGTAATACGCTTATAACGCACTCTTTTGGATACATCTCCATTGGGCCGTGTACGTAGATGTTGGGACTATCCCCTCCATTTGGAATTCGTGACAAGTGGTGTGCGGGAATGGCCATTGGCGACTAAAATTTAGGATGACATGAGGTGTAATTAAGCCTACAAGTGTATGGCAACCAATTCCCATTTTTTCATTCGTTTCCACAAATGGAATCATTGTAACTATAGACTATAGCTAAGAGCATGACAGATTAACAATAATAACACTAATAATAATAATTGACATGGCAACTGGAAAGTGAGGGGATTGAAGAAAGAGCCTTTATTAATAAAATCCTTCTATTCTTCTACAAATCCTTTCTTTTCTTGCCCTTTCAAATTTTCTTTGACTTTTCCCTGTGCTTTTGATTTGCTGGCCGAATGCACACATGACAAACAAAAGAATAAGAATAAATGAAGAAGAGAAAGTGAAGAACAAAAGGGAAGGATTAAAAAAGGGGTAGATATTTTGCAAAATTATCTAGAAACCTCCACATTTCCCATTGCTTCTCCATTCTTCTCCCTATTATTTCGTTTCTTTTCCTTGCCTCTGTGTACAGGCCGAATTCTCCTGTGAACACAAAAAAAACAAAAGAAGAGCTAAATAAAGAAATAAAGAAAGAAAGAAAGAAAGAAAGAAAAAAGGGAAGAAGGAGCAAGAGGGAGGGGTTCATCAACATTACTCATCTACCACATCAAGGTAGGAATTCCCAATCTTGGGCCTCTAGTGTTCATTAAGGTTGTGCTAAGTAAAATTCCATTATAGGAAAGGTGTGACCTTTTAAAGATTTTTTGAGGATGTTAAGTTAATAGCATGAGGAATTATATTTAGGAAGAGTAAATTGTGGCAAACTCCAAGTGCAAAATATGTTGTTGTATGGTTCATGTAGAAGGGAATTTGACCATGGTGTTGCTAATTCTTGTAGTGCTTGCTATTGATAATTTATGTAGTTGCCTACTTGCTTACTAAATTGGGTAGTCCGTGCTGCTTGCATACTTTATGTCGTTCAATGTTCCTTGTTGGTTGCTAATGGTTATGGTGCATGCCAATACGAATTCCCATCATGCTTTATGTTGCTTGCTAAAAGTATGGGTTGCATGGTAACCGATTCTCATTACTGATGTTTCATGGAAAGGGGCCTTCATGCATGCTAATACTTAACTTCATCGTGATGTTCTATGGAGAGTGGTTCTTGTAACATGTAAATACCAAATCCATTAATGCTATTTCATGGAAATAGTTCATGTTGCTTTTCAATATTAATGTTGCTAGCCCTTTTTGTTGTAAACATGCCAATTCCTGCTACTTTCCTGATGTTCGCATTAACATTGTAGCTAGCCTCATAGATTATATGTAATTCACTTGTCAGTCTTCTGTAACATCCTTAGAATTATCCATGGAATTACTTAACTCAAATACTAATAAAATATAGGGTTGTCTCGGTCTACCACTTAACGGGTGAGCACCCTAGAAAGGGGCGGGGGAGAACTGGGTACTAGTAGAATACGAGGGCTGGACTATGTTGTGGGTGTGTTTTGTACCTTGATCAGTTCTGTGTACTGGTGGCGTTGTCGTACCTTGCTCAGTTTTGGGTACGATGAGTTGTGGTGTTGTGGAGTATTCCTCACTTGCACCTCAGAGTTGGGGAGTGGGTGGAGTGAGAGGCCCCGTTAAGGAAACAGTGCTCGTGTCCACTGGCGGGTGCTCCGTACCGCCCCACCTTGGGGTGGACTCCAGTTCCTCATATTCAATAACACACCCAGTTTTCCAAGTGAAATTTAAATAATAAGTAAGTAAATTAAAATTTACAATATGTGATCCCCCTTTTCTTGCTTGGCCGTGTTTCTTCTATGCTTTGTTTTATTCGCGAAAAAGGAAGGAAAAAAACATAACAGAAGTATGATGACAAACTGTCTTGAATTATATGTACTTCTTGCACGAGTTGGGTTTCCTACTGGGTCACGCTGTGACGTGTCCCCTTTTGGTGGTTTAGGTCCCGAGAAGAAGACTTTGGAGCGGGAGCCGGTTGTGTACCCTTCAGGAGATGCTACTTGTCACTCTGGTCCCCAGGATTAGGATAGGGTCTGATTGAACTTTTGTGTTTGTGGACCTTAGGAGCTATCGACAGAGTTTTGTACTTTCGATCTGTGGACTTCAGATGTACTTATATGTGGGACGTCTTCACTTTTCTACTTGTGCTTACCTTTCAGTTGTACTTACGCCATTGTACAGTCTTGTGATGTGTAGTACTTATTACTGACTGAGTTGGAGCCTTGTTAGTTTTCCCACTTTCTTCTGTCTGTGTTGTCCCAGTGTGCACAGTGGCCTGCTGGCAGTTTTCTTTTACGCTTGGTGCAATACTGCAGCCTGTTGAACCCCCTCCCATGTACCTCGATACCAGGGGTAGTTAGGTGACTGGGGCGTGACAGGTTTTGTGGTGGCCCATGCAGGTCCACAACACTACGACATGCGTAAGGATGACACAGACATTGCTCTGATACTTCAGCATATGATACTAATCTAAATTCTCTTGCTCTCTCGTTACAGATGGAAGGCGGGAATGAGATATCTGGGACTAGCAGATCCGGGGGATCCGGGGGATCCGTGGATGGGACATCTGGGTCCTCCGAGTCTGCCCAGATGGCCAAGATATTGATGTGGATCTTAGACCACTTGGGCCATCAGGATGAGAAGTTGGCTGGAGTTTAGGCTCAGAAGAAGCCAGGATACAAGCTGTTTAAGGATATGCATCCGAAGTCTTTCTAAGGGAAAGAGAGCGCCCTGGAGGTGGACGAGTGGCTGAGGCGTATGGAGGATGATCTGACAATGGTTGATTTTCCACGAGAGGGCTGGGTGGAGGCAGCTAGGAGGTGTTTGACTTATCAGGCCCGTGATTGGTGGGAGGCACAGGAGCGGCATTTGGCTGGGACTGCTATCACATGGGAGATGTTTCGGGAGCGCATCGAGGCCAAGTACCTTCTGGAGACAGCTAGAGACGAGTTGAGGCAGCGATTTGAGCACTTGACCCAGTGTGGAAGGAGTGTGGATGAGTATGATGCTGAGTTTTCATTATCAGCAAGTATGCCCCGGAGTTAGTACAGACAGATGCCAACCGAGCTCGACGTTTTCGTTTGGGTCTCTACTCAGAGTATAGAGGCGCGATGTCTACCATGGATTTGCCCACACACGAGGCCGTACTGAAGGCAGCCAGATTGCATGAGGTCTATTTGCGGAGTATAGGGAGGGTACCCACGGGAGACAGCCGACCATCTGGACAGCAGAGAGCTCCCCCTCGGCCAGTACAGACTACTCACTTTAAGAGGCCAGGAGTCCCACCGCCGACCCAGAGGCAGGTGTCCTGTCAGCACTGTGGTAAGGCAGGACACGAGGGGAAGGATTGTTGGCTTTGGGCATCTGGACGGTGCTTCACATGCGGGGGAGGGGGACACATCAGCAGGTTCTGCCTACATCAGGGTCGTCCCTCGGGGTCGGGGTCACCTGTAACAGCCAGGCCGATTCAGCAGCGGGCCCTTCCACCAGCACCTCAGCAGCGAGCCCTACCACCGACACCTCAGAGGCACGCGCTTCCCGCACCGCCTAGAGCTGATCTTGTAGCACCAAGAGGACCTCCCCTTATTCCTCAGTCGCGGGCTTTTAGGAGGGCAACACAGACACCTCAGAGACCCCAGACCTTCATGATGACCGCAGTAGAGGCAGAGAGCACCGGCCAGGTTGTTACTGGTGAGTTTTTACTCCTTTATGTCAGTTATGCGTAGTTCCTTATTCATTGTATAGATGTTTAGATTGTAGGATCCTGTCAAAATAGCGTTATGATCGATAAATGAAGTTGAGACTTACGCTTGCGTACGCGGCACCGTAATCTCGGAACTTCGCCCTCGGATTCGCCACAACGGTCGATACTCCGTCACAGAGGATCGAAGCAGAGTTTCACTGCCTAAATCTCTAACTAGAAGAGGATTTTAATGGAAGGGAGAAGAAGAACATAAGATGCCTTTTGCAAACTTATGGCATGAATGGGATGGAATGAATGCCTTACCCTTGGGTCCTATTTATAGGCTTTAGGGGTGGTTATTGTAGGAAATAACCAATTATAAGCTTATTAGCCTATAAAAGCGCATTTATTTATCCTCTTCTTCATTCACTTATCAAGTGCCTTTATGCACTTATAAAGTGACTTTTTCCACTTATCGAGTGGCTTTTTCCACTTATCGAGTGGTCCTTTTCACACGAGAAAAGGTTCCCTTCGTGCACGCCTTCGTGCACGCGACATCTGAGGTCCGTATACCCTCATACATCCCCTCATGGGTGTATTCGTGTCGTCCATATCCAACATCTCCCACTCACACTTGAGGGGATTATAAGGAAACATCTTTTCCTTTAACTCTTCTGTTTGTCATACCGAGAAATAGGCCGTGTGACCGTCATGCGCATAGAGTCCACTGTTGTGCACTTGTTAGAGATACACAACACCCCTCGAGGTGCAAAGTTGAGTAGATCAACACATGCTTTACCATAGATTATTTCTTCACATTTCTTATACTTTACATTCAACAATTGAATCCCATCTGGATTTACAATTGGCTGGCCAGCTTTGAATCTCTAAAGTCAAAATGTGAATATGAAATTAATCTTCCTCTTCTTGCGATCCTTTTGATCTTGACTTGACTCGCTTTTCTAACATGCCCCGCCGGACCGAATTAACCATAGTCCATAAGCAACATGCTAAGATAGCAATCACCCAGTCAAATCTTAAGGAACCAATTAGAGTCCATAAGGGTAATGAATTAAGACCCATGTGGTCTTTGGGTCTCACATAATAGTAAACTTATTTACTATTCTAACCCAATGGTCAAAAATGCATACGTAGTATGAATACGTATTACAACATCGCTCCTTTCCCAGGGAGTGTATGTCTCAATGATGTTGTAAGGATGATGATCAGACACCACAATGTCTGACTTTGAGTCCCTTTTTCTACTCAAATAATCCTTTGGACTCACATCCCGCATTTAGACAGATAGGATTTCAAAAATCCTCTTAGATCTTCTGTAAGCATCCATATGATGCAGATCTTTCATGCGACCATTTTGTTTAAGTCATGACTCTAAATCATCCGTCTGATGATTTTGACTTTAAACTGGTCTCATCTCTATTCTATCCGTCTGATAGAATAAGGCGGTTGCTCATGTGAGAGAGCCAACCTCAATCTGTCCAACATACTAGAAAATATAGCTGAGATTTCAAAAATGTACACAAACATTTCTCAAGAAATTCATATGAAATGTTTGAAAAAGAACTTATTCTTTTATTAAATTTGATCATTTACAGACATGGGAATTTATATTGGTACAACTCAGCTCTTACGCAATCCTTGAGATGATAAGTGTTTGTGAAACACATCTCTGGGGATCACCTTCGTAAGCGGATCCGCTACCATCTCATGCGTAGATATGTACCTTATGTCTACCTTCTTGGTCTTATCATAGTCTTTTGCAAGTCTGCAGTTCCTTTAAGATACTGCATTATCCTCTTAACCGCGTTCCAGTGTTCTTGCCCTGGGTTGGATTGGTAATGACTTACCATTCCAACGGCAAAACAGATGTCCGGTCTTGTACGCATCATAGCGTACATAAGACTACCAACTGCACTGGAATATGGAACTTTTTCCATAATTTCCTTTTCCTTTTGGTTCTTTGGACATGATTTCAGACATAAATTATCGCATCTGCTTATAGGAGTATCAATGGACTTGCAGTCCTACATATTAAACCGTTCTAGAACCTTCTTTATATAAGTCTCTTGTGAAAGAGAAAGAAGTTTCTTCGAACGATTCCTTGAAATCTTAATTCCAAGGATATATGCGGCTTCTCCCATGTCTTTCATCTCAAAACTGATGAAAGCCAAGCCTTGATATCCATCACAAAGCCCTTGTCATTTCTGGTTATTTAAAATGTCATCTACATATAGAGACATAATAACATACTTGCTTTTAATCCTCTTGATATATACGCAGTTATCTTCATCAAGCATGGAAAATCCATTTGATAAGACAACTTTTCGAAATCGTATATACCATTGCCTCGAGGATTATTTAAGACCATATATGGACTTACGAAGTTTACAAACCTTATGTTCGTTTCCTTCTTTTACAAACCATGTTGGTTGTTCCATATAGATCTCCTCGTCCAATTCTCCATTGAGAAAGGCAGTCTTTACATCCATCTGATGTAATTCGAGGTATAAGTAAGCTACCATTGCCAGAATCAGGCGAATTGAGGTAAAACGCACAACAGGTGAGAAGGTCTCTTCGTAGTCTATCCCTTCCTGTTGCGTAAAACCTTTCGCGACAAGGCGAGCTTTATATCTATCTATAGAGCCATCAGCCTTATGCTTGATCTTGAGAACCCATTTGTTCCCAATTGCTCTATGTCCTCTGGGTAAGTTAACTAATTCCCAGACTTGGTTAAATTTCATGGATTTCAATTCCTCCTTCATCGCTTCCATCCATTTGTCTTTTGCAGGGCATGATACGGCCTGTTTGAAAGTAGCAGGCTCGTCATCATCTTGTAGTAAAGTCATAAAGGTTTGCGGAAATTCATCCTCAAATCTTAGAGGAGCCAACCTTGTACGACTACTACGTCGTATTTGAGATTCTTCAAGTCCTTGTTGACTCGAATTTAGATCAATTCTAATATCACTCCCATTTGGAATGTCGTTAGAAATGCTCCCACTTGGATCATTATTCCCGTATGGAATAGGATTAGTATCATTCGTATCATCCATTGGTGAAGTTTGAAACGTATTTTCTTCTTCACCAAGAATTCTCCCACTCGAATGAGGTAATCTTTCTTGATCATAAATCTCAAATAGAGATAAGTCCTGACTTATCTCGCCCTGTCTTGGAAACTCGTTTTCCAAGAAAGTGACATCCCTCGACTCAAACTCAATTAGCCCACCATTGTCTTCCTGACTAACAAAAACATAACCTTTGGAGTTTTCTGCGTATCGTATAAAGATACATTTCCTTCCCCTTGGCCCAAGTTTGCCATACTTATGGGAGGAAATATGTGCGTAGGATGCACAACCCCAAGGTTTCAAAATGTTCAAGTCAGGAGACCTATGGTTCCACAACTCATAAGGAGTGGAGCTAACTGATTTCAAGGGTACGCTGTTTAAAATGAAAGCGGCCGTTAATAATGCATCACCCCAAAAAAATGATTGGCAAGTTAGCTTGCGCCATCATTGAACGGACCATTTCCATTAAAGTCCTATTTCTCCTTTCTGCAACACCGTTTTGTTGAGGAGTATAAGGCATAGTTACCTGATGTACTATGCCTTTTTCATCACAAAGTTCCTTAAAACTTGTTGATTGATATTCACCGCCCCTATCGGTTCGCAAGACCTTAATCTTGTGATCTAATTGATTCTCCACTAAACTCATATAGTTTTTAAAGCAAGCCAATGCTTCACTTTTATGGGATATCAAATAGATATGTCCGAATCGGTTGAAATCATCAATAAAAGTGATGAAATAGGACTTCCCGCGTCTTGTCTTGACATTCATCGGACTACATATGTCCGAATGGATAAGCTGTAATGGAACCTTGGCCTTTGTGCCGGTTCCAAACGGCTTGTGAAAAGATTTCCCCACTAGGCAATGTTCGTAGGTCGACATTTCAACCTTTGAAACATTGGATAGAAGGCCATGTTTGGCAAGTCTATCCATACGCGTTGGTCCAATATGACCAAGCCTTGCGTACCAACAAATCACATCAGACTCATAAGTCTTAGAATTTGTAATAATGAAATTTTCATTACACGAGGAATCATACATTGTACTCATTACAATAAATCCTTTAAATACAAACCCAGTACCAATAAAGGAATTATTACAAAACAAGTCCACTTTACAATTTTGAAAGAACCAGCTATAACCAAGACCCATCAACACGACCACAGATATAATATTCCTTCGAATATCTGGAGCGAAGAGGACATCATGAAGTAGGAGAGTGCGACCGTTGTCCAAGACTAGCTTGCAAGTCCCAACGCCTTTCACTTCAACACGTGTTTGTTTCCTACATAGATCCACTTCGTTCCTTGGGGTATCCGGTGATACTCCACGAAGGACCGTCTGTCCCTTGCTATGTGGTCGGTGGCACCTGAATCAATTATCCAAAATGGATTAGATTACACAAGAAATATTGAACTAGAAACATATATGTAACTAGTATTACAAGTTACCTCGTCACTTCCACTCGTACACGAACGAGCATAGTGACCGAACTTGTTGCACTTGAAGCACTTGATCCTCTTCAAGTCTTTCTTCTTGTGCCATTTCTTGTGCCCACCCCTATGTTTGGGTTTCTTGGTAGACTCAGGTTGCTTTTTACGTTCATTTGTGAACTTCGACGATCTTTCCGTTTCTTTCCCCCATGTGAGGAACTAGCAACCATGTGCACTTCTGCACTTGGCTTGGCAGCCGCAAGCCGCTCTTCCTCTAATTCGAGGTGCTTTGAAACGTCGATGAAGTTCTTGATTCTCTCATTGTGAGTGAGATGCATCTTCATTTGGTCCCACCCATTTGGTAGGGAACGTATGACTGCTTGGATTTGTTGCTCATCAGTGAGCACATGACCTGCGTCCTTTAATTCCGAGATAAGATTCGCCATATGTCGCAGATGTTTCCCCATGGAATGATCTGGACATTTCTTATATGAATCGAACCTTATAGTTAAGGCGTGAAGTTTGGACACCGATGTGCCACCGAACTTCTCTTCTAGCTTGGACCATATGTCCATGGCTAGGTCATGTTCTCGGAAGATGCGCATTATGTCATCAGCCATACTGCTTAATAAAGGTAATACGTGCTATCTTGTTCTTCCGAGACCAATCATCAAAATCTTCCTTGTCTCGTCTGTGTTGGGCCGTAGTGCCCAACTCGGGTTCAATCATTACGTTCTTTAGAGTTTCGAGCACTTCTTGCTCCTCTAAAACGTATTGTATCTTGATGGACCAAAGTTTGTAATTATCGTCGTTGAGTTTTTCACCTCTGTTTAACTCAGCGACGATATTCTTTGAAGCGGAAGACATTTTACTTTTAAAATGTTGCAAAAGACACAAAACCGAAGGTTTGATCAAAACATTGCATAAAAATTCTTAAAATATAACTCCCACTTGAAATGATAATAGAATATCCCATTTGGATAGTTCTAAAAATTCAAATCCCACTTGGAATTATATTATATTTGATAAGTTACTTTCGAAAAATATTGAAGGTGTTGTTCTAGAATCGAAAAGGTCTCTACGATTCCAATCACCATCTAGAACAACCTTCAATATTCCCCCATCACTTATCAAACAATAGTACTCTTATAGTACAAGCAGCGGAAAAAACGAGTTTGAAAACGTACTTTTCAGATATAATTCCCACTTGAAATGATAATAGAATATCCCATATGGATAGTTCTAAAATCAACTCCCACTTGGAATGATATTCATAATTTGATAAGTTACTTTCGAAAAATATTGAAGATGTTACTCTAGAATCGGAAAAGTCACTACGTTTTCAATCACCATCTAGAGCAACTTTCAATATTTCCCCATCACTTTATCAAATAATCGTACTCTTATAGTACTTCGCAGCGGAAAAGCGTTTTTGAAAACATATTTTTCAAAACATATGAAAAACTTATTTTTCAAAAATATATTTCAGCATAGTACCCTTATGATACTAGTGAAATATTCGGCAATCCCTGGCCATTGCCGGGTTTAAGCCGTTGCCGTGCCAAGGTCGGATCCCCCTTTTGGTGGAGATTTTTCTGCAAGCAATTATCGCCGGCTTCCCGTATGGATCCAGGCGCTTCCCCGCTTATAGGAGAATTTTGCCGCTAATGACTGCCGTCGGCCCCGTATGGGCTAGCCTTGCAGATGGACGGGGCCGAAATTACTGACAAGGCCTCCGAATGAATTGGTCGACCAAAAAACCCGAATTGGTCGACCAATGCCGACCAAGAGTTCTGGCACCCTGCACCCCCGGCCAGGGCCTCTGCCCTGGCCGAGGCTGGCCTAGGGCCGGCCAGTGGCAGCCCTGGCCACTGCCAGGGCCGGCCAGGCCACTGGCCTGGCCTGGCCTCGGCCTGAGGCCGGCCAGGCCCCCTGGCCTGGCCTGGCCTGGGCCAGAGGCCGGCCAGGCCCCCTGGCCAGGCCTGGCCTCGGCCAGAGGCCGGCCAGGCCCCCTGGCCCGGCCTGGCCTCGGCCAGAGGCCGGCCTGGCCTCGGCCAGAGGCCGGCCTGGCCTCGGCCAGAGGCCGGCCTGGCCTCGGCCAGAGGCCGGCCTGGCCTCGGCCAGAGGCCGGCCTGGCCACACTGGCCTGGCCTGGCCTCGGCCAGAGGCCGGCCTGGCCCCCTGGCCTGGCCTGGCCTCGGCCAGAGGCCGGCGAGGCCCCCTGGCCTGGCCTGGCCTCGGCCAGAGGCCGGCCAGGCCCCCTGGCCTGGCCTGGCCTCGGCCAGAGGCCGGCCATGGCCCTTTGGCCATGGCCGGCCTCCCCCATTCACAGGGTTGGCCGCACACTCCCACCGGAGGGGGTGGCCGTGGTGGTGTTCGTCGTCATTGGCCGTAGCCAACCCCCTCCGCGTGGGGAGGAGGAATGCATTGCCTCCATTGCCCATTTGGCTATAGATTTCATGCACCAAAATTCATCTTCCCTGATGGGAATAACCACCATCTTCTTCTCCGGTGAAGCACCCGTTCGTCGAGGAAGTAGTTATCCTCCAATGGCCGTGTGCCAAAAAAATAACCCACTTCAAAAATTCGTAAACTACGCGCTCCACATGAAGAGAGCACCCATTCCCTATGAATGGAGACTCAGCATCCATGAAGAGAGCGAGTTTGACGATATGAACGGTCGGTTCTTCCCGTCACGGAGAGTTCCTGCCATATCCGTAATGGTCGGAGACCCTAACGTGAAAAGAACATCCGTTGTGTTCTCTCCGTCACGAAGCGTTTCTATCATATCCATAATGGTAGGATACCCATTCGTGAAAAAGACAACGAATCGTTCATAGTTTCGACGGGGCGACGGTCTGACCGGAGCGAATCCGTATGGCTCTGATACCAATGTAGGATCCTATCAAAACAGCGTTAGGATCGATAAATGAAGTTGAGACTTACGCTTGCGTACGCGGCACCGTAATCTCGGAACTTCGCCCTCGGATTCGCCACAACGGTCGATACTTCGTCACAGAGGATCGAAGCAGAGTTTCACTGCCTATATCTCTAACTAGAAGAGGATTTTAATGGAAGGGAGAAGAAGAACATAAGATGCCTTTTGCAAACTTATGGCATGAATGGGATGGAATGAATGCCTTACCCTTGGGTCCTATTTATAGGCTTTAGGGGTGGTTATTGTAGGAAATAACCAATTATAAGCTTATTAGCCTATAAAAGTGCATTCATTTATCCTCTTCTTCATTCACTTATCAAGTGCCTTTATGCACTTATCAAGTGACTTTTTCCACTTATCGAGTGGCTTTTTCCACTTATCGAGTGGTCCTTTTCACACGAGAAAAGGTTCCCTTCGTGCACGCCTTCGTGCACGCGACATCTGAGGTCCGTATACCCTCATACATCCCCTCATGGGTGTATTCGTGTCGTCCATATCCAACATAGATGCCCTTATGTGTTATGTCTTTTAGGCACCGTTAGAATAGCCTCCTTTCCCGCCTTATCGCTTTTTGATTCTGAGGCATCTCATTGTTTCCTGTCTGAAAAATTTGTGACCAAGCATGTGATAACGGTAGATTCCTTCGTTGCTAGTTGGAATGTTCATACGGGGAACTGTGTGATATGTAGCACCTCGGGTTATCGGAACTGCCCTGTGGAGATTGGTGGGAGAGGTTATATGCAGACTTTTTGATTATTAAGATTCCTAGTTTCGAGGCCGTATTCAGGATGGATTGGCTGGGAATGTTTTATGCTACTATTGACTATAGACTAAGGAGTGTAGTCTTTCAGATTCTGGGTCACACAGAGTTTGAGCTTTGTAGTGGAAGTAACACCCTTGAACCCGTGAAGTTTAGGGCAGCGCCAGTAGAAGCCCAGGTGCTAACTATGGAGGCAGATTTAGTCTTACCAAGGGTTGTCCGAGATTTTCCTGACGTGTTCCCTGATGACATATACGGACTGCCCCCAGATAGATCCTTAGAGTTCACCATAGACTTGGTACCTGGCACACAGCCGATTGCGAAAGCACCATATCGTATGGCCCCGCCCGAGTTAGATGAGCTTCGCAATCAGTTGACGGACTTATCTGAACGAGGGCTGATACGCCCTAGTGTGTCCCCATGGGGAGCACCAGTGCTTCTAGTAAATAAGAAGGATGGGTCTCGAAGGATGTGCATTGACTATAGGGAGTTGAACAAGGTAACAGTGAAGGATAAATATCCTCTCCCTCGTATAGATGATATCTTTGACCAGCTGGGTGGATCCCGAGTGTATTCAAAGTTGGACCTGCCTAGTGGTTATCATCAAGTTAAGGTTAGGGGGTCTGATGTTTCGAAAACCGCTTTCAGGACCCGTTATGGCCATTATGAATTCCTTGTGATGCCTTTTGGAGTGACCAATGCGCCGGCCACTTTCATGAGACTAATGAATCAAGTCTTCTTTGACTACTTGGATAAGTTTGTGGTGGTCTTTATTGATGACATCTTGGTATATTCAAAGAATGAAGATGAGCATGCCGGACATTTGAGAATTGTGTTGGAGACCCTAAGACAGCACCGATTATATGCCGGACATTTGAGAATCTCTCGCCGCTGCACGTCGGAGAACAACGGTAAGAAGTCACTGCCGCATGCCGAAGAGTCGAAGAGGACACCGTCAATCTTCGAGTCACCATCGAAGCTCTTGTGCTGCTGAGTTGGGCCAATCGACGAAGCGGAAGAGCACGCCGCTGTTGTTGTTGAATAACACGAAGCTCTCCGTTGCCTGCATACCCTAATATGTGAAAAAGGAATCGAAACGTGCTGACGTGTCGATCACATCTAAACGAAAAGAAATGCGGAGAGGAGCTGCTGACGTGGAATATTTTTTTTAAGGAGTTCTCTGCGCACCGACCACTGATAATTGTGTTTTGAACTAGAATTACTTAAGGCACAGACCAGTGTGCTATTTGACATCCAGGAGTCGGATCGAGACACCGTTTGCGTCAGATTTGAGCTGACGACGTGCTGATTGACAGAGACGCCTACATGGACACGAACTGAGCATTTCTAAACTCTTAAACTCTTTTATTCGTGTCTTAGTGTAACGTTCTCTGTAGGGGAAACTTTACCTATTTTTGGTGACTATTTTGGGACTTGTCTGGTTGGGGCTAGACAAGTGGGACCCAGCTAGTTTGGGACTAGCTGGTAGAAAGCTTTACTAGGATTGATAGTGAGAGAAAACACAGTGAGTGGGGTACTGAGAGCCTGGCGAGTGTAGAGACGTAGAGGGTGCTCTGAGCGTGCTCTAACTTGTGGTTTTGTACCTATTGTGCTATTCAATACTAGTATCTGCTTTGGGGACTGGAGTAGGTCGAAGGGTCGACCGAACCAGGGTAAATCTGCTGTGTACTCTGTGTCTGCTTTTTATTTACCCTGTTACTGTTATAACTGTGTGTGCTTATTCGTGGGTTGCACGAATTATTTTTATAAGCCTATTCTCCCCCCCCCCCTCTAGGCTAGGATCAAGATCCAACAAGTGGTATCAGAGCAGGTTTTAGGATCTAGCCTAGGATTTACCATGAATAACCATATGGATAGTGCTTTTGCTGTGGGTCAGTCTGTTTCTCGTCCGCCTAGGTTTAATGGAGGTGATTATGCTTATTGGAAAAATCGAATGAAAATCTACCTTATTTCTGTTGATTATAAAGCTTGGCAAATAATTGAAAAAGGTTATAAACTGCATGTTATTAAAGTAGATAATATTGAGATTGAAAAACCAAATGACAAATGGGATGATAATGATTGGAAATCTTATTCTTTAAACGCTAAAGCTATGAATGCTCTCGTTTGTGCACTTGATAAATCTGAATATATTAGAATCTCACATTGTTTAACTGCGCATGAGATATGGCATACTTTGGAGGTGACGCACGAGGGAACGTCATATGTAAAGGAGTCTAGACTGTCTCTTTTGAGTGCAGAGTTCGAGGGATTTCACATGCTACCATCAGAGAGCGTATCAGAGATGTATGCGAGGTTCACCGACATAGTCTACAAGTCTAGCTCGCTTGGAAAGCCATATGATAGCCTCGATCAAGTGCAGAAGATCCTAAGAGCATTGCCAAGCTCTTTCAGACCAAAGATCACCGCCATCCAGGAAGTAAAGGTATTGTCACAATTGAAGGTGGAGGACCTTATTGGTAATTTGATGTACCATGAGTTGGAACTGCAAAATGTTGAAGCGAGAGAGAAACCTGAGGAGAAAGAGAAAGCCATAAAGCCCCTTGCTTTGCAAGCTAGCGAAGAAGAGGATGATGATGACGACATAGCGCTAATGGTGAGAAACTTCAGAAAGTTCATCAAGACAAAGCATGGGAGAAATGAAATGGCACCCAGGTTTAATCGTTCTAACTTTAATAATTCTTCCAAGCAATTTAATGATCAGAAATCTACTGATAGAATGCAATGTTTTAAATGCAAGGGAAGAGGACATCTGATGAAGGATTGCCCAAATGAAACTGCTCAGCTCGCTAAAGGAAAAGGAAAAGCGAATGTATTAACATGGGATATGGATAGCGAAGCTGAAAGCGAGGAGGAACATGAAGCCCATTCTTGCATGGCTTTGATGGGCATCCAAGATGAGAAACCGTCAGGTAGCAAAGTTGAACTTCTTAAAATTTGTGAAGAAATGCAAAATCAAATAGTAGATCATGAGTTCACTATTGAATGTCTCCAAAATCAGAACTATGACATGCAAGTTAGAGATGATAATGTGTTTAAAGAGAATGAAAAGCTTAAAATTGAACTTAATGCATGTAAGTCTACTATTGAAATCATGAAGAAGGAAAAAGCTAGCCTTGATGAAATTGCTCCTTGTATTTCTTGTTCCTCATTATTAAATCAAAATAGCATGCTTAAACAAGATTTAATGAAGCTCGAAGCTGAAAAAGAATATGAAATAAGAGAGCTTAAGGATAAATTTTGCATGCCAGATAACGATCTTAAAAAGAAAACAATTGAATATGAAAAGAAGGAAAAAGTAAACAAGTTGGCTTTCGTTAGTAAATGCACGATGCTTGTGGAATAAAATAAACAATTAAAAATCAAAGTCTCTCATCTTGAAGTGGCCAGTAAGAAATTCTCTATGGGAAAACAATCGTTGGACATTATTTTAGAGAATCAATTATATGACAATAATAGAAGAGGACTTGGTTTTGGTCTGAAAAACGTTGAAAAGCAAAAATTCAAGAAATTTCACAATGTACCCTCTATTGCAAAGAACAAATATGCAAAGTTCTTTACTTGTGATAGTGTAGGCCACACTTCATATTATTGTAAATTTAGGAACACAAATATCAAGTTTAAACAAGTGTGGGTTCCTAAAACAATAATGGCTAACACTAGTGGACCTTGTTGGATTCCAAGGTCACACTTAACACCTTTCATGTAGGTAAGGTGGAGATTTGGCGAGGAGCAAATTTTTCAATATCTCATTCTTTTAGCTCCTTCGTCAAATAGCGACGAGAAGGTATAATTTTTATCCCTCTTTGCATCTCATTGCATACCTTCATAGATTGTTTTTGTGTGCTTGTTTTTATTTTGTTTTGTATGCTTGCTTGCATGATTTTTAATGTTTTTATTTATGGAAAAAAAATTTTGAAAAACCAAAAATAAAAAAATTGGGCTTAAAAGAATACCCTTTATGTTTTATCCTAAGTGGTATTGTATGAATGATCAAATCTATCCCTTGTAGAAGTCAATTCATTATTGTTGTAGCTACATGAACATGATGTTATTCTTTTTAGTAGCCATGACATGTCTCATAAGTTTAAACTTGACTTCTACACCTACTTTGCACTTGCACGATAATTGACTTTTTAGTGCTTTTGGAGATTCTTTTGAAGAATAATGGAAAGTGAATGTAGGAATGATTAATTTCTGAGTTTTCTAAGGGATATGAAGTGTTTAGCCATGAATTAAAATTGAGCACAAAAGAATTGCAAATAAAAAATGATGAAAATTGCTCCGTATGAAAAATGGATACACTTCACGGCTAAAGCACAACACATGAGTATCCAACTTATGCTACATGGGTAATCATTAGCGTTGGTGTATATAACTCGTCAAGTAATGCCACCCCACATTTAAAAGTCCTTTAAGGCTATGTTTTGGGGTTCGGTAACTTGAACTCATCTTTGATGAGGTGGGAAAAATCAATCCTAGTGATATTCATAAAAATTGGAAAAAGTGGATTGATTTGGTTGATTTTCTAAGATTTAATCTCATTTAGTACTTTATTGTCCATATCACTACACTTACACAAAGGTGGAGAAGTCTTGTTATGAAATTCTATGAGCTTGGATTGTCTATTCTTTGGAAAACCCATGCAAATTGCACGGTACATTTAATAATGGTTTATTTTTTGCATGGAATATTTTTATGACTTCATTAATCCACTTTTGGTGATTACAAAGGGGGAGAAAGAAAAGAAAGATTTGACAGATTTGATGTCGGTAGTATTTGTTGAAGGGGGAGCATGAAAAATAATGTTGAAGGGGGAGCTTGAGAGAAGGGGGAGCATGCTTTTATTTGGTATAATGTTGTGCATGCTATGATGTAATACTTGAATATCTTATTCCATGATTCATATTGAATTACACCCTTCAACACACTTCACACACCCATACTTATTGCTCAAATCTTTTATGGGTTTGTCATCACCAAAAGGGGGAGATTGTTGGAAGCAACGATCTAGGATCTTGGTTTGATGATGACAAACGTGTCGTTATATCTGACGTGTGTGCTTAATGTGTTTCAGGATTGAGGAAACGTTATATTTGGAGGAGTTGCTATTCATATAGCTATTTGGGTGAGAGAGAGAGAGAGCTTTGGCTAAAGCAAGTTGGACTTGGTCCTATATGGGATGAGATGGATGCGGTTAAATCAATTAGCAAGATTTGCAATGATCTTTTTATTCCATATCCAATTTGAATTACTATCAAATCCCATTGCATATCTTTGCAAATCTTCATATCCAATTCAAAATTCATATTCAAACTACCAAATCCAAATCAAATCTCCTATTTATATCCATATTCAAAAGAAACCCTTGTCCTATATATACCCATCTTCTTCTAGGGTTGAAAGCGTGCGGCAATAAAAAAAGAGACGGTCATACAAAAAATTTAGGTGTGCAACTGATTAAAACGAAAAACAAAACCCTAGTTTAATAGAACCCATACATGCCCATATATTAAAAGGACCCTAGTTGTACTTCTCTACTGCCGCAAGCCACAAGCACATCGAGCATTTGTTTTTTTTCTCCAAGCCACCATTGCACAACATTAGAGAGAAAGAGAGAGATCTAGAGAGAGAGAGATCTAGAGAGAGAGTTCATTAGAGATCTTCATCATCTTCTCCATCAAACAACCAAGGTGTCCGCTGCTACCCTTCATCTTCAAGCTCCTTACTGCTGCCGTGGTGAGGATCTCCGTTGCCACCGTCGAGAAGTAGAAGCAGCCTGCACCATTGCCGTTTGCAGCAAAGAGAAGTCGTCGTCTTCAACGAGCAGCGCATCTACTGTCGGAGTTCGCCGTCGCTCCCCTGCTACCAAGTTGACGTCGCTGCACGTTTGAAGGAATCCGCCACCATCCTCGAAGCTGCTGTAGTCGGAGTTTGTCGAAGTCTCCATCGCACGCGAAGAAGTTGAAGACGCTGTCATCGTTGTTCGAGGAGCTGTCGAGCGAAAGGTGGAAGCGAGCTAAACCGGAGAAGATCTCGCCCATCGCCGTCGACGTCCACGCCGAGAGGTCGAGTCGCTGCCAGTGCTGCAGACAGAGAAGTCCACCGACCATCACCATCGAAGAAAGAGCGAACGATGAAGCCCACACTGTCGAAGAGCTCGTCGTCGCTGAAGAATCTCTCGCCGATGCACGTCGGAGAACAACGCTAAGAAGTCGCTGCCGCACGCCGAAGAGTCGAAGAGGACGCCGTCAATCTCTGAGTCACCATCGAAGCTCTCGTGCTGCTGAGTTGGGCCAGTCGACGAAGCAGAAGAGCACGCCACCGTTGCCGTTGAATAACACGAAGCTCGTCGTTGCCTGCATACCCTAATATGTGAAAAAGGAATCGAAACGTGCTGACGTGTCGATCACATCTAAACGAAAAGAAATGCGGAGAAGAGCTACTGACGTGGAATATTTTGTTTAAGGAGTTCTCTACGCACCAACCACTGATAATTGTGTTTTGAACTGGAATTACTTAAGGCACAGACCAGTATGCTATTTGACATCCAGGAGTCGGATCGAGACACCGTTTGCGTCAGATTGGAGCTGACGACGTGCTGATTGACAGAGACGCCTACACGGACACGAACTGATCATTTCTAAACCCTTAAACTCTTTTATTCGTGTCTTAGTGTAACGTTCTATGTAGGAGAAACTTTACCTATTTTTGGGGACTATTTTGGGACTTGTCTGGTTGGGGCTAGACAAGTGGGACCCAGCTAGTTTGGGACTAGCTGGTAGAAAGCTTTACTAGGATTGATAGTGAGAGAAAACACAGTGAGTGGGTTACTGAAAGCCTGGCGAGTGTAGAGACGTAGAGGGTAATCTGAGCGTGCTCTAACTTCTGGTTTTGTACCTATTGCGCTATTCAATACTAGTATCTGCTTTGGGGGCTGGAGTAGGTCGAATGGTCGACCGAACCAGGGTAAATCTGCTGTGTACTCTGTGTCTGCTTTTTATTTACCCTGTTGATGCTATAAATGCTTGTGCTTATTCGTGGGTTGCACGAATTATTTTTATAAGCCTATTCCCCCCCCCCCCCCTCTAGGCTAGGATCAAGATCCAACAGCTAGCCTTATAAGTATTAGCTTTTATTATTTTCAACATTTTTTTATTATTAATTTTTAGCAAATTCCTTTAAAACTTTTTCATATTTATAAGTTTTCAAATTTAAATTCCAATTTCAAATCTTTTTAACTTTTAAATTTCAAAGGAAGACCTTCTTAAGACCCATTTAAGCCTAATTGAATAGCTCTTATTCCATTGATTAAACCTATTAATTCCCTTTCAAAACTTCACATTTAAACCAATTAACTAGCTCTAAATTCCACTGATTAAATCTCATTATTAGTATTTCAAAAACCTTCCTAATAAAACCTAATAACTAAGATTGGTTAGCCATTATTTCCCTTTTAAAACCCATTAATTACAATCCCATTAATAAGATTTCAAATTATTTCCCTAATTTAAACTCTAGCCCATTTTTGTCTCTAGGCCGAACCTTACACAGTTACTCATGCACACAATTAACACACACACACACACACACAAGGAGAAACAATAGAAAGACATTGAAATCTAACCTAAGAGCAACTCCAACGCGTTGCTATAACTGCATTTTGGAGAGAAATTTCTCTCCAACGCGTCGGCAAAATGGAGCCAGCGATGCCGATCTTCAACAGTGCCCCTTCAAATTTGAAGGGGCACTGTTCACTCCTTCAAAAATTAAATCCCCAGGTATTTACCTTTTTAACCCTTTATTAAATTAAGTATTATTATTTATAACTAAAGTATTTTACAAACCACATTACCAAATTTAATAATTTTAGTACCGTTGGAAATATCTCAATTATACCTATAAAATAAGACCAATATTGGATATTTTTCGAGCAAATTTAAAATATGTACAATATAACAAGAAATAATTAATACTTAAAAATTAAAAAAATGAACATTGAAGAATAATAGTGATAGATGCTGAATACATTTCATTGATTGCAAATATTACATAATAAAAATATAAAAAACATTACATTGATAATTTACTAATTATCATTTTCATCTCCATGTTTTGCCCATAAATGCTCGACCAGTGCATTCCTAAGTTCAATATGAGCAACTTTGTCTTTGAGTTTCTTGTGTTGAGCAAGAACCCGTCGGAATCTCTCTGTGTCATTGCCTTCCATCTCATGAGCGTCTTGAGTATTTGGTGGAGTAGGCAGTGTAACATCTTGAGGATCCTCGCGTTCATCCTCAATGATCATATTGTGCATTATAATGCATGCAGACATGATATCATGGAGCACACGCTTATCCCAAAAACGTGCTGGCCCTTTGATAATGGCAAATCGTGCTTGAAGGACTCCAAATGCTCGCTCCACGTCTTTTCGACACGATTCTTGCATCATTGCAAAATATTTTTTCTTTGGGAGCGTATTTCTACAATTTTTTATGCTCGTAGACCTGCTCATTGCGTGGAAGCCCGGACATCAAAGTCTCTCTCATGTCGCATGTCTTTAATTTCTAAGGCTATAAATAAGTTTCGCGGATGCATTCGTCAAATTGAGTGGCTTAATCCAAGCGGCGCTTCCGAGTTGGACATTGTAAGTAACTATTTTTATTTATTTATGATTAATATATAATATTTGATAATAAATTTTATTTCTTTGTTTGTTTGCTAAAATTTTATTCTCGCATGATCCTGATGAGAAAAAAGGGTTTGTATTTGATCATGTCTGGGCCATCCTAAAGGATGCTGAGAAATGAGCTGATATACCGTATGGATCTCCTGCAACTTCTAGAGCTTCACGAACTAACATCTCTCAAGACTCTAAAGAAAGGTCTCCATTTAATTCAAGAAGCTTGGATCTGAATACAGATGAAGAGGTGCAAACACCAATCGGAGAGGAGCAAGTGGTAGACAATACCTCACTTAACCGACCAACTGGAAGGAAGAAAGAAAAGATGAAAAAAAGACAGTCAAGTGAACAATATAAAATGTTTGAATCAATAGCAGAAGGAAATCGAGAAATTTTGAAGACATTAAAACGGGGACAAGAAGGGCGAGAGAAGGATTTTTCAATGCGTTACCAACTTGCAATGATCATGGCTGAAAATGAGAAGAAAAAATTAGAGATTGAGCAAGAGCATCAAAGACTAGAGCGAGAGCGTCAAGAGAAAGAAATTATAGAAAAAGATCCAAATTCTATAACTGATCCGATCGAACGAGAATATTTTCAAAAGAAAAAAGATCAAATTTTAAGCATGCACAATACTTCTGAAGCTTTCCGGCCATCACCTATATTTAATCATTATACTCCTAGTGCTTTCAATCAATATCAAGGTGGATATCACAGTGGTGGATATGATGCAGGTGGATCTGGAGGTGGTTATTATGGCGGAAGTGGTCATGGAGGACATGGATATCAGGAAAGTGGCACGGGAGATGACCTACCGGAGTTTTAATTTTAGTCCTAATTTTATGTTGTTGTTTAATATGTTATGTTGTAATTTCGATCTGTTGTATCTTTTAATTTTTAAAGTGTTGTATTTTGCTTTTAATGTTTAATGTTATATGTTTTTGTTTAATGTTATATGTCTCATGAATGTTATTTTAATATTTTTCATCAAAATTATTATTATAAAATAATAATACTTTTATATTATTTCTATATAATAATAATAATTTTATATTATTATTATAATAAAATAATAATAATTTTATATTATTTATAATTTTCTTCCATGAAGAAATAATGTATTAGCTTATCCCATTTTAATGATAAATATCTTTCATTAGTAAAGCTTAAACAAAGAGAAAATAAGATTTGAAGATGGTGGGTTGGAGTTGCCCATCCTCCAAAATGGCATCTTTTAGAGATATTCCATTTTGAAGGGGGATTTTTAGAGATGTGGGTTGGAGTTGCTCTAAGAGCCAAGGCCTTACACAGTCACGTGCTGCCCTTCACATTTATATAGGACAGCAGCCCTACATACTGCTTTATTTCTATAAACTAAACCCTAGGTACCTCGTTTCTCCCTACCCTCACAGCTAGCCTACCCCCTGCCATTCTTCACGGCTTCACCCCCCAGGACCCCCCTCGCCCACGCAGGCCGCGTAACCCCGCCGTCTCCTTCTTCTTCTTCTTCTTCGGGCCACCCCTCAAGCTCCCTCCTCCCTCACGCGTATCTCTTCGCACGCCAACGCAACGTGCACCGGCGACCCCGTCACCGGACCTTAGCCGCACGCCCATTCACCGCCCATCGACCTCATGCCGAGCCCACGCATCCATCACCTCCTCCGCCTGTAGAGCAGATCCACGCTGCACGCCGCCGTTCGATTCCTTTCGCCTTCGAGCACCGACGAGCCGCCAACCTCAACCTTCATCACCCCGCAGCCCCACACGTGACGCCGCGCGGCCTCCCATCAACAGCAACGCCGACGACCCCGCTGTTTCAGCCAGCACACACCGCCAAGACGCCACCGCTCCAGAGCCTTCGCCGCAACCCTCTGCAGGCAAACCCGAGGCTTTATATAAAAGAAGAGGTAAGGCTGTGAGTAGATTATAACTTTTGGTTTATTTTATAATGCATGTAGGTGTTAGTTGTCCTGCATGTAAACAAGTAATGGGTTTGTGTTATCTAATAAGTTATGTGGCGTACTGGTACTTGCAGTATATGTGTGTAATTGTGCTTATATATAAAGTTTTAGGTTATTATAAATATAACAACTAATGATGTATACTTGTAACCTAGTTGTTAAAATGAGATGTTAGTGGGTGGGTACAACGTTAGTTATTATAACTACGGTAAATTAATAAATAACAGTATATATGGCATGAAGATATTGGCTAGCTTAATTCTTTAGCCTGATGTTATAAACCCAACCTCGCAGAGAAATCTCGTCTCTCATTGTCATCGCGTGGGCACCCTGAAACGCATCATTCCAGGCAAGTAATTACCACCTGCAAATATTTTTATCGCATGCCGATTTTTAAAGTACAATACAATCACATTTTCAAAAGTAAGTTGCCTAATAACTCTTGACAGAATAACCCTAATGATGTATGGTTTGTTTTTACTTTCAAAGTGATGTTGTCCTTTTAACAATGTATGAAAAATCTTCTTCTCGCTTGTTGTGCCACTACTTGTGGAATGAATGTATCTAATGAAATGTGATACTGGGCCCTTGGGGCAAACTACGGACTATTGTGCCTTTGGGTAAACTACGGACTATTGTGCCTTGGGACAAACTACGGACTATTGGGCCTTTGGGCATTACGGATATTGGGCCGCGGGCCATTTACGGAATGTTTGTCATACGGCAAACATTGAACTACGGATGCACATATGGACACTTTGGGTGGGGTAGTCCAATGTAGTAGAGGCCGGAAAGCTGGATTACACTCTATTGGTGAACTTGACCGACACATGGCCGGGTCGGTGAGTATACAGTCACGGGTAGCTCTCATTGGCTTGGGTGTCATGCTAGTCACTTTCCCCTCAGACACTGGGCTTGTCACTAGTTAAGGGATTGATTGTTGCACTCTTTTTACCTCTGCTGATGCTATGGTGTAACCTGCTAAACTTATTGTCACGAGTATTGCTGTACACACTACACTTGTCACGATTATTGCTGTACACATCACACTTGCTACACTCATTGTTGTACACACTACACTTGTCATGATTATTGTTGTACACACCACACTATCTATACTCATTGCTGTACACACTACACTACTCATGCTCGTTACTTTGCACACTACACTACTCATGCTCACTGCTTTGCACACTACACTACTCATGCTCACTGCTTTGCACACTACAGTCGCTATGCTCACATGTTTCCTTACGCTGCTATGTACCATCTTGTTGTTATCATATTTTTGTAATTTATATTATTATCTTGCCGAGGGTCTTTTGTTACCAACGTTTTAAATCTTGCCGAGCGACCCTCGCTGACGTATATTTCTTTGTATGTGAAATATACGTTAGGTTTTGAGCAGAGTTCACTGAAGAGTTCATTTGGAGATTGAGCAGGAGGACCAAGAGAACCGGGACGCTGAGACCCACTGCTGAAGAACGACATTCTTTCGCAGTGCTGCATTAAATCAATAATTGTTGTTGTATTCTTTCAGGTGTAATTTTATCTGGTGTAACTGTTTGTAATGGCCATGATGGGCCTTAATTCTTTGTATACATGTAATCTGGAAGTCAAAGAAATAATGTCATCGTCTTATTATTTTGAATGTTTGTAAGCAAGAACCTGCCAAGTGGTCATACACAGACGCTTATTGGGTTGGGGCTTCACCGCTCCAGCCCAAGCGGGCCCGCTCGCGTCCTCGCTCCCAAGTATAATGGGAAGCGGGGCGTGACACCTTTTCTCTCTGGGTGTCACATGTCAGGTTTTGAGCCTGACTTAGTTGCAGAGGATGATAGGTTGCTGACATTCAGTTCGAGGATTTCGGTCGTACCCTTAGTCTCAGCCGGTGACTCTCTTTACTTTTGTTTCGGCCATGCTTTAGGCCTATTGTTCAGACTTGTACTTTTGTGACTATTCTGTGATGTTGGAATAATTGTTGGATGTTTTGTTGGTAGATGTTCTTTTATCTGCTTCATTATTATTATTGTTGTTTCGTCGCAATGCAAGGACCTACTATTATTTGTAATTTTTACAGACGCTTATCAGACTGAAGCTTCACAGCTCCACGTCTGAGCGGACCTCCTCACGTCTCGCCTTCTGTACTTGAGAAGCGGTGCGTGACAAATATAGTTCATGAAGGTTTGTTATCATCAAATAAGAAATACTAGACCGTTGTTTCCAACAATCTTTCCCTTTTGATAATGACAACCTGCAATTAATATTTGATCAATAAAAGCTCAAAAACATATCATCGTGTATTGTGCTTGTGAAGTGTGATCATGCATGATAACGAAATATATTGTATGCAAATATCTCTCCCTATTGACATGTTCCCCCAATCAATAAGCTCCCATTATCAATATGCATCATCATGAATCAAATCTTTGCATATTCGCCCACTTTTGTTAACATTAAACAAACAAACACGATAAAAATATCATATTCCATATAGAAAATAGAGCATTATTAAACAAGATAGACGATTACAATATGACAATCACGAATAGTTAATCGATGTCCAATAATTCATAACTATGATTAAAACATCTTCGTGCTCATGTGATGATCAAAAGTAAAGGTTATTAGGAGAAGTAATCATGAAATTCAACCTTTCAAACTAATTATCCAAATTTGTATGTACTTTTACCAGGATTGTATGTTCCCACCTCATGAGACAAGAGTTCAAGATACCTATACCCATACATAGTGTAGAAGGACCATAGACGAGGGGTGGCATTGCTTGACAGACATAACACCGACACTAAAAGATATAACTCTATAGCATAAGTCGGATGCCCGTGGGTCGTATGTAGCCATGGATCGTATCCATTTTATATACGATGCTCTTTTCTTTTTTTTTATTTTTTTATAAGACACATTGTTTTTCTTTTCTTTTTCAATATATATTTCTTTTCATAAGCTTTATTTTTCATCCAATGCTTGACACTACATATCCCATCAAGTAACATACTTTGCATTTTTTTAATCCGCATTCACGCACTTTCCAATATTCATGAACCCAACACCATACAACTATAACACTCGATATCATGAAAGTGTAAGGTGGAGATGTAGAAATCTAGTTATTTGTTATTAAATATATCTTAACTATCCATAAAGTCAATTATGAAAACATAGTTAAGAAAATAATTCTATAATTATATACAAAATTTGATTTTCATCCAAAGTGGCTTTTTCTAATGAACAAAAGAGAGATATTCATTAAGCTCAATTTATATAAATTTCACCTTTTCATTTTCTTTCATTTTCTATTTTTCTAATACAGCAAAAAAGAACACAATGAAAAAGAAAACATCAGACCAAAAAATAAAAATGCACACCAAAATATGAAAAATCATACCAAAATATTCGATGAATGTAACCAATAAGCTCAAACAAGAAATCATACCTTCGCATTACCGTTTGGCATATGAACTTCATTGAAATTCGATGTCAGCACCATATTCCTTCACTACTACAAAAGGGACCTTTAACGGCGCTTAAATAAGGTCTTTAACAGGACTTTTACGTGATGTCTATCTCGCCGCTGCTAAAGGGGGGATGGTTTTAATAGCACTTTACAAGCGCTGTCAAAGGTGTTGAGTATTGATTCCCCGGATTTGGTTTTGGTGATGAGCAAACATAAATATCGTGAACTAACTCCTTTGTGAGCGCAGTTATGGAGATCGTCGTCAAATTACTTCGTACATCTCAAGCGACGTCTCAAGACTTCTTAAAGCGCGTGATCGTGTGCCTGAAGCTTCGTTGAAGCTCAAGGAGCATTATTGAAGTCAAGAGATCCAAATTGAAGCTTTGAAGACGGTTCGTCATGTTTAATTTAATGTCTTCTAGCTTCATCGTATAGAATGTTAAGCCTTGAGTAGGTCTTACATTATAAGAGCTAGGATTATCATAGAAGCCCATAGAAACTTTCTCGAAGCTTCGCGCTTCATTTCGCGGCTTCTAGTGCATCTTAGTTGGTTCAAGAAGAAGAACCAACCGACTAGATGGCAATCCAGTCGGTCGGCAATTCTTCGTGAACCGACTAGATATCCTACCTCATTTCAGCTCATTCTCTGTTGACCAATTAGTCGGTCCAAGAAGGTTCACCGACCGACTAGTTGCCAAACTAGTCGGTTTGGAATCCTTCTTAGACCGACTAGTTATGTCTTTCATTTTCACAGCCTGAGCTACTGTTTATCGTTAGTCGGTCAAAAAACAATCATCGACCGACTAGTTGAGAAACTAATCGGTTGGAAGTTGTTCTTAGACCGACTAGTTATCCTTGAAGACATCCTATTGATTTCAACTCTTAGTCGGTCAAAGAACACTTATCGACCGACCAGTTGTCAAACTAGTCGGTTGGCAAGTCTTCTTAGACCGACTAGTTCTATCGACCTGAATTCTATATTTTTGGTTGTCATCCTCTTAGTCGGTCCAAGAAGAATCACCGACCGACTAGTTAAGAAACTAATCGGTCAGTGATCCTTCTTAGACCGATTAAGCTGCTTCAGAATAGAGCCGTTGGAGCATTAAATGCTACGAATTCTGCTCTCTCTCTCTCCCTCTAATCTATATATACTTGAAGGGCTTCTTCAAGGCTATCAAGGCTGATATTCTAGAGGTTTAGAGAAATCAAAGAGGAGCCATTCAACTCTATTTTAAAGCTCTCTCTTCTCACAAGAATCTCTCCCTCAACTTCTTGAGCCCTAATTCCTCAAGAGAGATTCTCTTCATTGTGAGCCTCTCAAGCTAAGAGCTTGATTCAAGGTCACCATCTCCACCCTAGCCATCTATTGCTGTCCATCTTGGTGGAGCTAGGGTTTGGTGCCTTCGTCTTCCTCAAAATCCTCCATGCCCTAATATTGTAAGTTTACTTAAGGCATAGGATTTTGTTGGTAAGTATTTCATTGTTTCATTTACTTTGTTATTGAAAGTTGTTCTCTCTGTTGTGAGAGAAGTGTGTGATCCCGGGTTGTGGGAGTCACATTTCATTTGTGTATGATTTGGTCTTGTGGAGGTTTTTCTACAAGAATTTCATAGTGCAAAGCTTGGGTTAGTGGTTTCTAACTCAAGTAGCCAGAGGGGATCCGGGTGTTTGGGACGTAGGATCACCGGGAACAAGTCGGGGAGACTTGGGTGGATCCGAACCCGCTATATCGGTTGTTTGCGTTGTTTAGTTCTTGTTGTTTGTAGATTATTCCGCATTGTTGTTTGTGTTTGCACAATAATTAGGAATTATACTCTTGATTATTTTAAAGTACTATTCAACCCCCCTCTAGTACTTGTGCAGTAGCTACGCAGGGAATTACATTTGGTATCAGAGCCAAGTTCATAGCTATGACAAACAACGACTACAGCGTCTTCAAGAATCGTCAAGGAGCTTCTTCGGTGATGGAAGGACACTCCTCAACTAGGCCTCCTTTCTTCAACGGTACCAATTATGGGTACTGGAAATGCCAGATGGAAACGTTCCTCCGGAGCACCTCACTATGGAGAGCCACGTTGACGGTGTATGTTGAGTCCGTTGAAGAAGATTTCGCTAAGTGGAATACCACGGAGGTCGCCGCGGAGGTAAACAATGCCAAGGCAATGAATGCCTTGCAATGTGCGTTGGAGCCCGAAGACTTCAACAAGATATGCACATGTAAGAGTGCATATCAAAATTGGAACCAACTCCTCATCTTGCACGAAGGAACGAGTACGGTAAAAGACTCTAAACTCGTTGTTGCTAACAAAGAGTTCGAATTATTTCACATGGAACAGGGTGAAAGTATGAAGGAGTACTATGCTCGCTTCGTGGACATTTCCAACGAATTGGAAGCTCTTGGGAAGAACTATACCCAAAAGGAGAAAGTCGCTAAGATTATTGACGGACTTCCCTCTTGTTGGGAAAAGCGTACCTTCGCCATCGAGGAAGGTAACGATATGAATAAGTATACTGTCGTACAACTAATGGGTACCTTGTTGTCTTATGAGGTACGCAAGGACAGTAAGATCAATATGCAGGAAAAGATGAAGTCGTACTTGGAGCAAGACGTGCCAAAGAAAAAGATGATTGCGTTCAAGGCCGCTCCATCCACATCTACCGATGATGAAGAATCGGAAGACGAGTTGGACATAGAATCTTTGGCCGAGTTGGCAAAGAAGCTCAACCGATTCTTCCGAAAAGGTAATTTCAAGAATAAATCTAAATTTAGTTCGACTAATACCTCCGCTCCTTTGTGTTATAACTGCAACAAGCCAGGACACATCAAGGCGGATTGTCCTCTCAACAAACACAAGGAGAAGTGGAAGGCCCCCAAGTACAACAAGTCAAAAAAGTACAAGAAAGGGTACAAGAAAGGGCTTGTCGGTTCTTTCACCGACTCCGAAGAGGACTCCTCAAGTGGAGAGTCGGATGACAAACAAGTGGAGAAAGCACACATGTGCTTCATGGCAAGAGAGGAACATGATCAAGAGTCCTCCTACGATGAAAGCGAGGATGAAGGCGATGATGTAACTATGTATGAACTTATATTAGCTAACGAACAACTTTGGCTTAAGTTTTCTAAATTAGCTAATAGATATATTAAGACTAAAGATGAGCTAACTAGTCTCCAAACCTCACCTAAGCCTATCGTCATCAACGACGACACCGTTGTTGAAGACTTGAGAAATGAGATTGTAAATCTCAAATCTCAACTTGAGCATGTTCATATTGAGGAATCAGATGAACGCGAGATAGCGGATTTGATTTCTCGAAACTCAACTTTGAGTATTGAGAATGAGAATCTCAAGTCTCGTGTTTTTGTACTCACATCGCAAGTGTCCACCTTGGATGCTTCTGTGCATTCTCTCATCGAGAAGTATGAGTACACATTAGGCCGAATTAATAAATTCAATAAAGGTAAGGGCCATTTGGATAATTTCCTACATGACTTACTTCCGGCCAATCATCACATTGGCTTTGGGTATAAGATGGGAGACTCATCCAAAACGGCCACGACCTTTGTTAGGCCAACTTCTGATGCCTCAACTAGTGGGAGTAAACACCCCATGGGTAGTTCATCTACCAATGGTGCTTCCACTAGGAACACACCCTCGTTTGGAAAGAAACCCACTTTGTGTGGACCTCCAAAGAAGGGTCATGCATTTATGTACAGCAATGCTATGCCACGTAGGAACACACATCCTACTCCACCGGTTCATATGTATGATAATTTTTATGCTCCACGTCCACAAGCACGTGCACACCATGTGAGACACACTCATGCACGTGTTCCTCCACATGCATATGTTCATCCTCATTACTATCATATGAACAATTATCATCATGCACCATTTCATCATGTGCCATATGCTTATCCACGACATGCATTTCCTAGGCCACCTCCTCATAGGCCACATGCATCACGTAGACATCAACAACGTATGCATGCTCCCAATAGGAATAGGGCTCCCAAGAAATTCACTATTTGGGGCCCGAAGAACACTGGCATGCATGAAAAACAAGCGTATGTTAATTCGTATTTCATGAATGTTGTGCACAATGATGATTTTGTTGGGAAGTCTAAGTCCAATTGGACTTGGCTTCCAAAGGTCTAATCTCTTAGGACCCAATGACCTTGGGTACCACGGAACGATATTTTTATCTTCAGGTACTCAAGAATAAGAGAAGGGGCAACAATTCAAAATTTAGCTCCAAGAATAATTGGATATCAATTATTTTTTCTAGGTTCAATCCACAGTGGGATACCAACCCTACCAACTCCTTGATTTGCAAAGTTTTTCATTCAAATGGAGTTGATGGTGCTTAAGTGTTGCACCAAAGTAGGGGGAGCTTAATGCTGTAAGTATATTCTTACATTTGGTATCCATGTGTGTTGAATGCATGTAGATGTGTCTTTGTGTTTTAGACTATCTCATGCATATCTTGATGCTAGTTTTGAGCATATGTTATAATTCTTATCTTGCTTATGCTCATGTCATTCCATGCTTTTTATTGACTCATTTAGTGAGTATCTCGGAGTGCATGCTAGTACTATGGTTCTTTTGAACATTGTTTCTCTTAGTATCCTAATGTGCTAGAATTGTGTATGCCATCAGTTTTATGAAATTATTTTCTATTTCTGGCATAACACTTTTGCATGATACTGATAGTTGATATTCATATTGCATTTATGTCTCTGATATTGATTTCGTCGCTCGACGATTATATTGATTTTATAGATTTGTTTGTATGAAAACATAGAATTGTTTTCCATGCACTCAATTTGTTATGAATGTTGATGTTGGAGAGTATGTTCCATAACTCAATTCGTGAAATTGATTTGAGTTTTGATGATTTCGATTTTCGACTATGGTCTCGTTGGCACGCTTTGACTTTCTTCGGTATTTTACATTTGGTATTTTACATTGGTGTCATTTGGACCGTGGTCGTATTCTTAGACTCTCGTGCTTTTATTTTTAGCCATTGTCATTGATATCCTCCCGCTCTTTTTACTAATGCCAAAGGGGGAGAGAATTAATAATGACGATGTGCTAAATGATAATTCAAAGTAATTTACCGTGAATCTAATTTGATATGTTAGATTCAGGGGGGAGTCAAGATATAAAAATGGATTTAGATCCTAAATTTCAATAATTGGGTTCATATTTTATATCTTCCTCGTCTGCTTGATGTGTATGATTAATATTTAATACGGAACTAACGTGGCATCAATGCAGGGGGTGTAAGTAAATTTCATTTGAATCATTATTATTGATTATTATTTATGTTGGTTTGTCATCACCAAAAAAGGGGGATAATGTTGAGTATTGATTCCTTGGATTTGGTTTTGGTGATGAGCAAATATAAATATCATGAACTAACTCCTTTGTGAGCGCAGTTATGGAGATCGTCGCCAAATTACTTCGTACATCTCAAGCGACGTCTCAAGACTTCTCAAAGCGCGTGATCGTATGCCTGAAGCTTCGTTGAAGCTCAAGGAGCATTATTGAAGTCAAGAGATCCGGATTGAAGCTTTGAAGACGGTTTGTCATGTTTAATTTAATGTCTTCTAGCTTCATCGTATAGAATGTTAAGCCTTGAGTAGGTCTTACATTATAAGAGCTAGGATTATCATAGAAGCCCATAGAAACTTTCTCGAAGCTTCGCGCTTCATTTCACGGCTTCTAGTGCATCTTAGTTGGTTAAAGAAAAAGAACCAACCGATTAGATGGCAATTTAGTCTGTCGGCAATTCTTCGTGAACCGACTAGATATCCTACCTCATTTCAGCTCATTCTCTGTTGACCAATTAGTCTGTCCAAGAAGGTTCATCGACCGACTAGTTGTCAAACTAGTCTGTAACGACTGCTTTTCATGTATCTGGATTTAATATAATATAATATATGTTTTGGTGGATTTTCTCATCTTGTGTGGTTTTCGTCTCCGTAGATTTCATTTTCGATCGATTCGTCGTATTTTCTCGCTTCTTCCTTAGGATCGTCGATTTCGAAGTATGTCACTCATGACGGACTTCTTAACGGTCGTATCTAACTATTAGATCAAGCCTAGGAGTCTTAGGAATCGATCCCGGGGCCCCGCGCTCCGTATCGGTACTTTCTGTGCTCATTAGCCGGTGTAAGAAGGGCCACCGACCGACTAGATGACGATCCAGTCGGTCGGCAATCCTTCTTGGACCGACTAGTTAGCTTTCTAAATTTCTCAGGAGTTACTGTTTATCGTTAGTCGGTCTAAGAACGTTGGTTGACCGACTAGGTTGCAAACTAGTCGGTCAGCAATGCTTCTTGAACCGACTAACTCATCATATTATTTTTGTATCAGTTACTGTTTACCCTTAGTCGGTCTAAGAACGTTCATCGATCGACTAGATGCTAAACTAGTCGGTCAGTATTTGTTCATGGACCGACTAACTCTAGAATCCTATTTTCGTTCAGAAGTTACTGTTTGCACTTAGTCGGTCTGCGTTGGTCGACCGACCGACTAGTTGTCAAACTAGTCGGTCAGTGGTTGCTCTTTGACCGACTAACCAGTGTTAAAACCCTAATTTCTGGGCAGCCGCCAGCCTAGCCTATTTAAACCCAACCCAAACGTTTCTTCTTCCTCCAACACGACCCAAAACCCTAAAATCCTTCCCCTTCAGCCCCCATCTTCCTCCAAGCTCCATTTCTCCATTCCAAGCCCTAAATCCATCATCCAATCCATCCATTCACTCCATCTACCCCTCATCTTCCCCAAATCTCCATCAAAACCCATCAAAACCCATCAAAATCCCCAAATCCCCCAAAACCCTAGTTTCCCCAAACTTCTCCATTTGCTTCCAGATCTGATCCTAGGGTTCCCCGGAGTGTTTCTTCCGTCTTCTCTCGGTAAGAAATCGATCTACCGTTGTTTTTATAACTTATTTATAATTTTGGTGAAACCCTAATTAATTTCATGTGTTTGGTGTTTGTTTCCCCCATAACAGCGATTTCCCCGTAGATTAGCATCCGTGTGACGAAGTGGTCGTCATCCCCGGTGCTAGGCAAGTGAAACTTGCCACTTAGGGTTTAGGCCATGTTTTAGGCCATTTTCTTATAGTAGGCGTAAAAGAGGCTAGGTGACGAAATGATACTCGCCTAGGCGCAAATTGAGGAACTAGCTTGACAACGAAGCTAGTTCCGACATTTAGCATGTTGCACGATAACCATGTCATGTTTACTTTCCATTAACGGTACGCAAATTAAATGTCATGTCATTGCATTCTTTAAGTGTTTATGTGATTGCGTAGCTTTGCTACAAATGCTTGTGTTCCTAGCTCGTGTTCCAGAAGCAGGCCATGTGTTGGTTGATAGCCAATGCCCGAATTGCGTGTTTCCGGCTAGGTGCACCCCTACGCCAAATGTTTAAGAATGCGAGCTCAATGTGCGGGGCAACCCCAGGCTCACTAGCTGAGTTCATTGTGCGGGGACCCTGGCTCCATTACGTGTGGGTATAGGGGGTGAGGGTTAAGCGGCCATTCAACTGGGAGTCTGTTTGATCAACAACTGCAGTTGTAAGGCGTAAACTCTTTGGGGTGGGGTAATGTTTGGGGCCGATCGGACTGACATGCTAGCCATTCAGCGAAGGGCGCAAACATCTACAAAACAACCGTGAAATGTGAATCGTGTTTAGTGCCGATCGGTCTGAATGTTTACCATTCAGTGAAGGGCGTAAACACCAACAATGTGAATTGATTGAGATTGATAGTAGCGTGGCTACTCTTGTCTTGTCTTATCTTGTCTTGTCTTGTCTTGTCCCGATGATTGTTCTCTTGTACAAACTGTCTTGCCATGTTTTAAATTGTGCACTCATGTTATAACTGCCATGCCATGCATCATACTAAACTGCTAGGTTGCTAGTTGCCTTACTTTCAGTTTCCTTGCCCAAGTCTTTTAGACTTGCTGACATGTGCCCCTTTACTCTTTTGGGTGACACATGTTAGATCCTGAGCCCGAGTACCTCGTTGAGGACGAGGTGTTTGCTGACGCCAAGCCCGAGCTTGTGTTTGACGGGGAGTACGTGGACACTGGGGACCAGTCCTAGTGTCTTCGTTGTGTTTTACTTTTGTTAGACAGTTGTTTTGTTATCGGTGCGTAGCACCTATATTTTGTTATGTCATTTCTTTGTTGGCCTTGTTCTGGGCCTTTAGACTCTTTTCTTTTAGCCTGGTGGCTTTTCTGGATGTTGGACTTATTTTGATGTTGGACAATTTGTGAGATGTGGAATTTTATTTCAGTCTCGCCTTGTGTTATTATTGTTATTCTGTTGTGGTTACAGGGACCTGTTTATGTATTGTGGACGCTTATCGGGTTTGGGGCTTCACAGCTCCACTCCCGGGCGGACCTTTTCACGTCTCGCCTCCATTTCAGGGAAGCGGGTCGTGACAGGTTTTAGTGGTGGCCCATGCAGGTCCTTCTGTTACTGCGATTTTTGGAATAGCAATAATAATATTTGAATGTCCAATAAATTAAGTTCGACGTCCGAGTCATAAGCTATGAGTCTAATCTGATTTGTTTTCCGTGTCATTAGATGGCAGGAAGGCGTTTCACCCGTGGTGGGGGCAGTGGTGCGCTCCCTCATGATGAGGAGCCTGAGCGGGAACCCACCAGCGGTGAGATGATGCGGATGATGTTGCAGATGATGCAAGTGCAGTAGGGCGTGCTTTTGCAAGTCCAGAATGCTCCACCTGCTCGAGCTGCCCGGGCTCTTCCGGATGTTCCTCGCTCTGAGCCAGGAGCGAAGCAATTCCGGGAGCTGGGTCCCGCATATTTTGATGGTTCTGAGGGTCCTCTGGCTGTCGATGAGTGGATGAGGAATATCGAGGACAACCTGAAGATGGCCAAGATCACCCCGGCTGGATGGGTTGATTTGGCGAAGAGGCAACTCAAGGATAACGCCAGGAATTGGTGGGATGCGGAAGAGAAGTTGTTGGTGGAGCCGATAGCTTGGGCTACCTTCAAAGCCAGATTTGAGGGTGAGTTCTTCCCGAAGGCTGCCAAGGAGGAGATGCTGCAGCGTTTTATCGATCTGAAGCAGGGGAACTCGTCGGTGGACATGTACCACCAGGAGTTCATGAGGCTGAGTCGGTTTGCACTAAAGATGGTGCAGGACGCTGAGGAGAGAGCTCACAGGTTCCTGCAGTGGCTTGCTTCGGAGCTCCAGAGTTTTGTGACCTCTTCTGACCGGGAATCTTATCAGAAGGTTCTGGTCGCTACCAAGAGGCAGGAGCTGCTCGTGAACCAAAGGAGGGGGTCTGTTATTGGTGCTGGGAAGAGGCCTGTGGAACAGGCGAGAGCTGTGGTTAGACCTGGATTCAGGCCTAATCAGTCCGCTCAGTTTAAGAGGCCAGGAGGGCCTATTCTGAAGACTTGCCATTTCTGCGGTAAGCCTGGCCACATCAAGGATCAGTGTCAGAAGTTTTTGGGCCAGTGCCTGGTTTGCGGTGATGCTTCTCATATCGCGAAGGATTGTCGGCATGCGGGTCCGCTGCGGAGGGCTCCTGTTGCAGCTCAGCCGTTGCAGCAGCGAGCGTCTGTTCCTGCTGGGCGTGGAGCGGCTCTTGTTCCGCAGGGGCAGGCTTTTCGGCAGGCTGTTCCGCCGAGGAGGCAGGCTTTTCTGATGACCGCTGTGGAGAACGAGGCTGTGGATGAGGTTATCGCAGGTAATCCTCAATCTAGCTGTCATTTTCCGAGCTGGTTTTGATTGTTTGATTGTGTTGTTTGCTTGAACATGGTTGTTTGCTAGACTAGGGTTTGATTGTTAATTGCTTGTTAGGTTTGGTGTTGGTGTGCACATTTCCTGCACGAGTCCTCTTTGACTCTGGTGCATCGATGTGCATTATTTCTCGGAGCTTCGTGGAGAGGCATTCCTTGTCGACGTCCCCTCTTCCGAAGAGTTGGAATATCGTTACAGGGAATGGTGTGGTCTCGGTGCATCGTGGTTGCAATTCTTGCTCGTTGGTGGTCTGTGGACATGAGCTTTTTGCTGATTTCATTGTCCACGACCTCATCAACTATGATGCAGTTCTTGGGATGGACTGGCTTGCGAGCGTCTATGCTACGATCGACTGTCGGAGAAAGAAGGTGGTGTTCGAGATTCCCAGACATCCAGTATTTGAGTTCAGTCGTGGTAGCAGTTCGCTTGGTCCTGTCAGATTTCGGGCCAGGCCGGTGGAGGCTGTGGCTATGCAGATGGAGCTGGAGTGGCCAGCTGTGGTGCGAGATTTTGGCGACGTCTTCCCCGAGGAGATGTCTGGTTTGCCGCCTGATCGGGCTTTGGAATTTTCTATCGATCTTGTTCCAGGTGCGCAGCCGATTTCGAAGGCGCCGTATCGTATGGCACCTGCAGAGTTGGAAGAGTTGCGGAAGCAGTTGGATGAGCTTTTGCAGAAGGGTTATATTAATCCTAGTGTGTCTCCGTGGGGAGCACCGGTGTTGCTGGTTAAGAAGAAGGATGGTTCGCGTCGCATGTACGTGGACTATCGGGAGTTGAATGCGGTAACCATTAAGAATAAATACCTGTTGCCTCGCATTGATGATATTTTTGATCAGCTTGGAGGTTCGAGGGTGTTTTCTAAATTGGATTTGAGGAGTGGTTACCATCAGTTGAAGGTGAAGAAGGGAGATGTTCCGAAGACAGCGTTCAGGACGAAGTATGGACACTATGAGTTTGTGGTTATGCCTTTCGGCGTAACTAACGCGCCCGCAGTTTTCATGAATCTGATGAACCTGATTTTCTACGAATTTTTGGATAAGTTTGTCGTTATCTTTATTGAAGACATTCTGATCTATTCGAAGTCGGAGGAAGAGCATGCCTCGCACTTAAGGACGGTGTTGGAGATTTTGAGGAAGCATCGGTTGTATGCTAAGTTTTCGAAGTGCGAGTTTTGGCTGGATCGAGTTGCTTTTCTCGGGCATGTGGTGACTGGAGATGGTATTTCAGTGGATCCTGAGAAGATTCGGGCCATCAGGGAGTGGCCTGTTCCGTCGTCAGCGTCTGAGATTCGGAGTTTTCTTGGACTGGCTGGTTACTATCGACGTTTCATTAAGGATTTTTCTCGTATTGCTGAGTCGATGACCAGGTTGACGCGGAAGGATGTTGCTTATGCTTGGTCGGGTGATTGTGAGGGTGCTTTTGGTGTTCTGAAGGAGAGGTTGACGAGTTCCCCTATTCTTGTTGTGCCTGATTGCAGCAGTGGATTTGAGATCTTTTGCGATGCTTCTGGCAAGGGTCTCGGTTGCGTGCTGCATCAGCACGGACACGTTGTGGCGTATGCGTCTCGTCAGCTTAAGGTTCATGAGAAGAATTACCCGACACATGATTTGGAGTTGGCTGCCGTCGTGTTTGCTCTTAAGATTTGGAGGCACTTCCTGCTGAGTGAGAAAGTGAAGATTTTCACCGATCACAAAAGCTTGAAGTACATTTTCACTCAGAAGGAGCTCAACATGCGACAGCGATGATGGTTGGAGCTTATGGCGGATTATGATATTGATTTGCAGTTTCACCCTGGCAAGGTGAATGTGGTTCCGGATGCTTTGAGTAGGCTTCCAGCGGTGATGATTTTGACCTCGCAGTGGAGATTGCAGCAGGATTTTTGCGAGTCTGGCGTGGAGATTGTTCTTCCTGGGGAGGCTTCGTCGTTGATGTACATGCAGGTATAGTCGACGATCGTGGATCGGATTAAGGCTGGCCAGGCCGAGGATCCGAAGCTGGTGAAGATTCGGGAGCAGGTGGAAGCCGGTCTACGGACTGACTTTTTGATTCATGAGGATGGCTCGCTGAGGTTTGGAGCCAGGTTGTGTGTGCCCGCTGGGGATATCAGAGAGGAGCTGATGGTGGAGGCACACAGTTCGCCGTATTCTGTGCATCCTGGTGGCACCAAGATGTACCAGGATCTTCGTCTGAATTATTGGTGGCATGGAATGAAGAGGAGCGTGGCTCGGAGTGTAGCCAAGTGCTTGGTTTGCCAGCAAGTGAAGGCGGAGCATCAGCGTACGGCCGGGTTGCTACAACCGCTTCCGATTCCGGAGTGGAAATGGCAACACATCACTATGGATTTCGTGACTGGACTACCTCGGAGTCCGAAGCAGAATGACGCGATTTGGGTGATCGTAGATCGATTGACCAAATCTGCACACTTTATTCCATTCCGAGTGGGACAGTCCACTGAGGCGCTAGCGAGGAGATATATGGAGGTAAAATTCTTTTACTCTCCGTTTTATGTCCTTTTCCTAGTTTGGATAATGATGTAACGTGAATCGTGCAGGAAGTCGTGCGACTTCATGGAGTCCCCGTGAGTATCGTGTCGGACAGAGACACGAGGTTCACATCTCAGTTTTGGCAGAGTTTGCAGAAGAGTTTGGGTACACGTCTGAGTTTCAGCACGGCGTACCATCCGCAGACGGATGGCCAGTCCGAGAGGACGATTCAGATTTTGGAGGACATGCTGAGGGCGTGCATGTTGGATTTCAAGGGTTTGTGGGAGGACCATCTGCATTTGGTGGAGTTTTCCTACAACAACAGCTTCCAGGCGAGTATTGGCATGGCGCCTTTCGCCGCTCTTTATGGGAGGAAATGTCGATCGCCATTGAGTTGGGATGACGTTGGTGATCGGGAGTTGTTGGGACCTGAGATGATCGTGGAGGCCGTGGATATCGTCAGGAATATTCAGGAGAGGCTGAGGATTGCTCAGGACCGTTTTAAGCATTGGGCGGATGCTAAACGTCGTCCTTTGGAATTTCAGCCGGGCGACCATGTGTTCTTGAAGATTTCCCCGAATCGCGGTGTGATTCGTTTCGGGAAGCGAGGGAAGTTGAGCCCGCGATACATTGGACCGTTTGACGTTTTGGAGAGGGTTGGCGAGGTAGCTTATCGCTTGGCCTTGCCGCCATCTTTGGAAGGAGTTCACAATGTTTTCCATGTGTCGCAGCTTCGTCGATACATTAGCGATCCGTCTCATGCGGTGGATTTTTTGGAGATTACCGTTCGCCCCGATATGACGTATGATCAGCATCCAGTGCAGATTCTGGACAGGCGTCAGAAATCGCTTCGGAACAAGATTGTCAATCTTGTGAGGGTGATGTGGCGACACGGTTCACCTGGAGAGTCTACTTGGGAGAATGAGGATGAGATGCGAGAGCGTTTCCCACTTTTGTTTCCGGACTCGTGAGTTTTTGGAAATTCAGAGGACGGAATTTTTCTTAAGTTGGGGAGGATGTAACGACTGCTTTTCATGTATCTGGATTTAATATAATATAATATATGTTTTGGTGGATTTTCTCCTCTTGTGTGGTTTTCGTCTCCGTAGATTTCATTTTCGATCGATTCGTCGTATTTTCTCGCTTCTTCCTTAGGATCGTCGATTTCGAAGTATGTCACTCGTGACGGACTTCTTAACGGTCGTATCTAACTATTAGATCAAGCCTAGGAGTCTTAGGAATCGATCCCGGGGCCCCGCGCTCCGTATCGGTACTTTCTGTGCTCATTAGCCGGTGTAAGAAGGGCCACCGACCGACTAGATGACGATCCAGTCGGTCGGCAATCCTTCTTGGACCGACTAGTTAGCTTTCTAAATTTCTCAGGAGTTACTGTTTATCGTTAGTCGGTCTAAGAACGTTGGTTGACCGACTAGGTTGCAAACTAGTCGGTCAGCAATGCTTCTTGAACCGACTAACTCATCATATTATTTTTGTATCAGTTACTGTTTACCCTTAGTCGGTCTAAGAACGTTCATCGACCGACTAGATGCTAAACTAGTCGGTCAGTATTTGTTCATGGACCGACTAACTCTAGAATCCTATTTTCGTTCAAAAGTTACTGTTTGCACTTAGTCGGTCTGCGTTGGTCGACTGACCGACTAGTTGTCAAACTAGTCGGTCAGTGGTTGCTCTTTGACCGACTAACCAGTGTTAAAACCCTAATTTCTGGGCAGCCGCCAGCCTAGCCTATTTAAACCCAACCCAAACGTTTCTTCTTCCTCCAACACGACCCAAAACCCTAAAATCCTTCCCCTTCAGCCCCCATCTTCCTCCAAGCTCCATTTCTCCATTCCAAGCCCTAAATCCATCATCCAATCCATCCATTCACTCCATCTACCCCTCATCTTCCCCAAATCTCCATCAAAATCCCTAAATCCCCCAAAACCCTAGTGTCCCCAAACTTCTCCATTTGCTTCCAGATCTGATCCTAGGGTTCCCCGGAGTGTTTCTTCCGTCTTCTCTCGGTAAGAAATCGATCTACCGTTGTTTTTATAACTTATTTATACTTTTGGTGAAACCCTAATTAATTTCATGTGTTTGGTGTTTGTTTCCCCCATAACAGCGATTTCCCCGTAGATTAGCATCCGTGTGACGAAGTGGTCGTCATCCCCGGTGCTAGGCAAGTGAAACTTGCCACTTAGGGTTTAGGCCATGTTTTAGGCCATTTTCTTATAGTAGGCGTAAAAGAGGCTAGGCGACGAAATGATACTCGCCTAGGCGCAAATTGAGGAACTAGCTTGACAACGAAGCTAGTTCCGACATTTAGCATGTTGCACGATAACCATGTCATGTTTACTTTCCATTAACGGTACGCAAATTAAATGTCATGTCATTGCATTCTTTAAGTGTTTATGTGATTGCGTAGCTTTGCTACAAATGCTTGTGTTCCTGGCTCGTGTTCCAGAAGCGGGCCATGTGTTGGTTGATAGCCAATGCCCGAATTGCGTGTTTCCGGCTAGGTGCACCCCTACGCCAAATGTTTAAGAATGCGAGCTCAATGTGCGGGGCAACCCCAGGCTCACTAGCTGAGTTCATTGTGCGGGGACCCTGGCTCCATTATGTGTGGGTATAGGGGGTGAGGGTTAAGCGGCCATTCAACTGGGAGTCTGTTTGATCAACAACTGCAGTTGTAAGGCGTAAACTCTTTGGGGTGGGGTAGTGTTTGGGGCCGATCGGACTGACATGCTAGCCATTCAGCGAAGGGTGCAAACATCTACAAAACAACCGTGAAATGTGAATCGTGTTTAGTGCCGATCGGTCTGAATGTTTACCATTCAGCGAAGGGCGTAAACACCAACAATGTGAATTGATTGAGATTGATAGTAGCGTGGCTACTCTTGTCTTGTCTTGTCTTGTCTTGTCTTGTCTTGTCCCGATGATTGTTCTCTTGTACAAACTGTCTTGCCATGTTTTAAATTGTGCACTCATGTTATAACTGCCATGCCATGCATCATACTAAACTACTAGGTTGCTAGTTGCCTTACTTTCAGTTTCCTTATCCAAGTCTTTTAGACTTGCTGACATGTGCCCCTTTACTCTTTTGGGTGACACATGTTAGATCCTGAGCCCGAGTACCTCGTTGAGGACGAGGTGTTTGCTGACGCCGAGCCCGAGCTTGTGTTTGACGGGGAGTACGTGGACACTGGGGACCAGTCCTAGTGTCTTCGTTGTGTTTTACTTTTGTTAGACAGTTTTTTTGTTATCGGTGCGTAGCACCTATATTTTGTTATGTCGTTTCTTTGTTGGCCTTGTTCTGGGCCTTTAGACTCTTTTCTTTTAGCCTGGTGGCTTTTCTGGATGTTGGACTTATTTTGATGTTGGACAATTTGTGAGATGTGGAATTTTATTTCAGTCTCGCCTTGTGTTATTATTGTTATTCTGTTGTGGTTACAGGGACCTGTTTATGTATTGTGGACGCTTATCAGGTTTGGGGCTTCACAGCTCCACTCCCGTGCGGACCTTTTCACGTCTCGCCTCCATTTCAGGGAAGCGGGTCGTGACATAGTCGGTTTGGAATCCTTCTTAGACTGACTAGTTATGTCTTTCATTTTCACAGCCTGAGCTACTATTTATCGTTAGTCGGTCAAAGAACAATCATCGACCGACTAGTTGAGAATCTAATCGGTTGGAAGTTGTTCTTAGACCGACTAGTTCTCCTTGAAGACATCCTATTGATTTCAACTCTTAGTCGGTCAAAGAACACTCACCGACCGACTAGTTGTCAAACTAGTCGGTTGGCAAGTCTTCTTAGACCGACTAGTTCTATCGACCTGAATTCTATATTCTTGGCTGTCATCCTCTTAGTCGGTCCAAGAAGAATCACCGACCGACTAGTTGAGAAACTAATAAGTCAGTGATCCTTCTTAGACCGATTAAGCTGCTTCAGAACAGAGCCGTTGGAGCATTAAATGCTACGAATTCTGCTCTCTCTCTCTCCCTCTAATCTATATATACTTGAAGGGCTTCTTCAAGGCTATCAAGGCTGATATTCTAGAGGTTTAGAGAAATCAAAGAGGAGCCATTCAACTCTATTTCAAAGCTCTCTCTTCTCACAAGAATCTCTCCCTCAACTTCTTGAGCCCTAATTCCTCAAGAGAGATTCTCTTCATTGTGAGCCTCTCAAGCTAAGAGCTTGATTCAAGGTCACCATCTCCACCCTAGCCATCTATTGATGTCCATCTTGGTGGAGCTAGGGTTTGGTGCTTTCGTCTTCCTCAAAATCCTCCATGCCCTAATATTGTAAGTTTACTCAAGGTGTCACGCCCCGCTTCCCAAAAATTTGGAGGCGAGACGTGAGAAGGTCCGCACAGACTTGAAGCTGTAAAGCTCCAAGCCCGATAAGCGTCAATCAACAATAAATTGGCAGGTCCTTGCAACGCAATACGAAACAACGATATTAATAATGAAGTGAGACAATAAGCAATTTATTAAATCTCAGAATATCCATAAAATAAATTACAATATCACAGAAAAGCCACCAGGCTCAAAAGGGAAAAGCTAAGGCCCAACATGGCCAACAAAGTACAACATACAAGCAAGGGTGCCCCGCACCAACAACTAACAGCAAACCTAAACAAGGAAGAGAACACGAGCGACCTCTAAGACTGGTCACCAATGACCACAAACTCCTCCTCAGCAACCACTGGCTCAGCGCCAGTAAACACTACGTCCTCAGCGACAAACTCAGGCTCGGGATCTAACATGTGTCACCCAAAAGAGAAAAGGGGCACATGTCAGCAAGTCGAAAGACTTGTGCAAGGAAACTGAAAGAAAGGTAACTAACAACCTAGCAGTTATAGTATGATGCATGACATGGCAAGTATAGTATGGAAGTGACAAGTAAAGGGAAGTACAAGTAGAAAGTAGCAAGTATGTCATGGATAACAAGTTTTACAAGTAAAACACGGACAAGTACAAGTGGTAGGTGTGCCATGTATTGTCAAGTAACAAGTACAAGGGGTCACCCACACACATGTGAGCGCCCTATTATCCGCAGGTTGTATTCAAGTACAAGGGATCACTCACACACAGGCGGGTGCCCTATTGCCCGCAGGCTGTATTCAAGTACAAGGGATCACTCACACACAGGCGAGTGCCCTACTGCCCGCAGGCTGTATTCAAGTACAAGGGATCACTCACACACAGGCGAGTGCCCTATTGCCCGCAGGATGTATTGAGCTCGTTTTCTGGACCACGAGCCAGATTTGTAATTGGCCTAGGGTTGTGCCCGCAAAACAGGTGCCTAGCCGGAACAAGTAGCACTAGTATGTAGCGATGCTACGCAATCACGATGAGTGTTCAAGCATGCAATGACATGAGCAGTTATTCGCGTACCGTTAATTAAATTAAACATGACAGGCAAAATGCAATGGCATGAACAGATATTCGCGTACCATTAATTTAAATTAAACATGGCAGTTAAAGATGCATGGATGACATGAACAGTTAATACGTGTACCGTTAAGTGAAATTAAACGTGACATACAAGCATGACGAGGGTGACCAAGCTTCGTTGTCAAGCTAGGTCAATGGCGTCTAGACTGCTATCCTTTCACCGTCTAATCTCTTTTACGCTAAAGCAAGGAAATGGCCTAAGACATGGCCCAAATCAAGAGATGCAAGTTTCACTTGCCTCACGCCAAAGAAGATGATCAACGAGGCACGCCACAAAAGTTATCTACGGAGAGGAAATCGCATATAGAAGCGGAAGATCAATGCTGAGCAAGCACGGCAACGGAAGAACGATCCGGGGAAACCTAGGGTTCAGATCTGGAATGGGGAGAAAACAAGGAGAAATGGGGTTTTGGGGATTTTTGGGGGTTTTTCGACGACCTAGAGGTGGTGGCCGGCCAAAATGGAGAGGGGGAAGGGCTCTTGATGAAGGAGGAAGGCTAGGGGAAGATGGATGGTGATTTGGGGAAGAAGGAGGCTCAGGAGAAATGAAAGAAGAAAAGAAAACGTTTGGGGGGTTTAAATAGGAAGAGCTGGCGGCTGCCCAGAAATTAGGGTTTCGACACTGATTAGTCGGTCAAAGAAGAGTTACTGACCGACTAGTTTAGCAACTAGTCGGTCGGTCGACCAACTGTGACCGACTAGAATCAAACAGCGAACGAAGGGGAAAATCTGGGAAGTGAATTAGTCTGTCTGTGAAGGCCCGTCGATCGACTAGTTTGGAATCTAGTCGGTCGGTGAGTGTTCATGAACCGACTAACGAGGAATAGTAGCTTAGGTAAAATTAATCAAAGGAACTAGTCGGTCTGAGAGCAAGTTCAGACCGACTAGTTTCACATCTAGTCGGTCGGTGAGTGTTCTTAGACCGACTAAGAGTAAACAGTAACTCCTGTACAGTAGATTTAAAGAACTAGTCGGTTGGAGAAGAGTTCCTGACCGACTAGATTGAATTCTAGTCGGTTGGTCCGCCTTCTCGAACCAACTAAGATGTACTAAAAGTGTCGATTCGAATCGCGGAGCTTCGGGAAGATTCCTATGGCTTCTAAGATCACTCTAACTCTAAGATATGAGCGATTTGAAGCTCGTCACGAATGACTTACTCCGAAATCGACGATCGAAGGAAGAAGCTAGAAAATCACGATGAAACGATCGAAAGTGAAAGCTACGGCGACGAAAACCACACATCCAAGGAGAAAATCCACCAAGCATATATTTTAATATAGATAATCCAATTACACGAAAACCAGTCATTACACAAGGCATAGGATTTTGTTGGTACGTATTTCATTGTTTCATTTACTTTGTTATTGAAAGTTGTTCTCTCGGTTGTGAGAGAAGTGTGTGATCCCGGGTTGTGGGAGTCACATTTCATTTGCGTATGATTTGGTCTTGTGGAGGTTTTTCTACAAGAATTTCATAGTGCAAAGCTTGGGTTAGTGGTTTCTAACTCAAGTAGCCAGATGGGATCTGGGTGTTTGAGACGTAGGATCACCGAGAACAAGTCGGGGAGACTTGGGTGGATCCGAACCCGTTATATCAGTTGTTTGCGTTGTTTAGTTCTTGTTGTTTGTAGATTATTCCGCATTGTTGTTTGTGTTTGCACAATAATTAGAAATTATACTCTTGATTATTTTAAAGTACTATTCACCCCCCCTCTAGTACTTATGCAGTAGCTACGCAGGGCATTACAAAAGGTCCCAATAGACATCGCTTCTTTAGTAAAAGCGTGGTTAAAGGTCCACCATAGATAGCGCTTGTACTAAAAAAGCACTATCTATCTGTGACCTTAGACAACGATTGTTAGTACAAGCGCTATCAAAGGTCCCAATAGACATCACTTATTTAGTAAAAGCGATATCAAAGGTCCACCGTAGACAGCGCTTGTACTAAAAAAAGCACTAACTATCTGGGCCCTAAGACAATGCATGTTTAGTACAAGCACTGTCAAAGGTCCCAATAGACTACGGTCTTTAGCACAAGTGTTGTTAAAGGTCCACCATAGACAACACTGGGACCTTAGACAATGCGTGTTTAGTACAAGCGTTGTCTAAGGTCCCAATAGACAAGCTCTTTTAATACAAGTTCGGTTAATGGTCCACCATAGACAGCGCTTGTACTAAACAAGCGCTATCTAAATGAGACCTTAGACATCGCTTGTTCATCACTTGTTTAGTACAAGCACTGTCTAAGGTCAGAAATAGATATCACTTCGTTTAGTACAAGCGCTGTCAAAGGTCCACCTTAGACAGCGCTTATACTTGAGAATGATCGTGAATGGCCAAAATCAGCAAGCTTTAAGTTTCCCTCGTTGTCGATTTGACACTACACATTTCATGTCGAACATAACATTAGCATTAGAAAAAGTTTATTTAGAAATACTTACAATTGGCTTTAATAATAACCCTTTATGTCACAATGGAGACCTTGATTCACATGGCAATAGTGCAATCTCGTTAGCGACTGCCTCATGTAGCACTAGCATATTGTTTAGAATGATTTCAGATGTCAAAAAACAACAAAGAATTGATTAACACAAAATTAACGTTGCTACATGAAATTAGAATACCTTTATACATCTGAGGTATATTAATTCGCATACCAGGTTGATCTGACAAATATGTCAGATCGTTTTCCATGAATTCAAAGACCATATAGATGCCCCTTTTGTATTTGCTCCCATATGAACATTCTCCAAGAAAAGTTGAAACATTAGTTTTTTACACTATGATAGAACCATTACCAGTTGTTTTGGGAGTTGTCAAGTTAGTGGGAGAGGATTTCCTAGTAAGAAGAGTCCACGATTACTTCTAATTTCCAGAACCATAGTCAAGAAGAAGTGGAAAAATAAAGAAAGGAAACGGTCATCTTACCAGTGTGATATTCCTGCACAAAAAGGGGTTGCATTCAATCGTCGGTGACATCAATGACGACAACATTTTAGAACACATATTGCTGCAAAAAATAATATGCATCATAAGGTTGCAACTTTATCATCAAAGATCGCAAATTTACCAAAGATCACAACTTTATCAAAGGTAAAAACAAAGTTTTACTGATTACCGACCTTTAGTTTCGAGAGCTATACTAAATGACATAATTCTGGAACACATAACACACCAATCTTTCTTGACTTCAGCTATTTGATAATGAAAGTAGTAGCACAATTGTAGTCAGGGAAGTACTACAAAATAGAATATCAGATCAAATAACGTTAATAGATGTCAAAATAAAAAATGCGATAAATATAAATTAAAACTAAAACTACAAACATGATCTGGGATGATGTTTTCATTTTTGTGAAGGGAATTTTTTTCATGAATCTCATACCATAATAACTACAATCAATTGTAATGGTATGAAGAGGGTACTATACAATTTTAAAATGAAAGATAAAATGAATGGAAGATAAAGGTGCAGAAAACTAACTTGGTAGCCATAGCTACCATAAAGTTGGTTATCCTTTCGAGGTTCATCCATCGAAGGAATTCAAAAATGAAAGATTAAATGAAAGATCATCGTCACAATCATGCAATAGAGGAAGATGTTGTTTTTGGTGATTCAAATCCAACATGCTTTTTTTCCAGGCTACTCGGTTGAGTAGGAGGCTACTCGGTCGAGTATCCAGCTACTCGACCGAGCAGCATAAAGTCTCTGACAGACCGAACAGGTAGAGAGTTTTGGGAAGTTTTCCCTCTGACTCGGGCGACTCCTACTTGGTCGAGTAGGAAGCTACTCGGTCGAGCAGGAAGTTACTCGACCGAGCAGCATGAAGTCTTTGACAGACCGAGCAGGCAGAGAGCTTTGGGAAGTTTTTCCTCCGACTCGGGTGACTCCTACTTGATCGAGTAGGAAGGCTACTCAGTCGAGCAGCTGGCCTACTCGACAGAGTCGACTCGACTCCATCAGTGATGTTCCTAGGGCATGTCTGCTCGACCGAGCAGACTGAGCTGACAGCCGGCTCGGGCCGAGTCGTCGCGGGCCCATGCGTGAAAACTGACGGCTCGATGAGGTTTTTCTCCTTTGTTTTGGGTTTGTATTTAAACCTAACTATTGTTTTAGATTAGGTCAAGCCTCCAAAGCCTCCATTGAGTTTTAGAGAGCCTCTTGCTACCCTATTGGAGATTGGAGAGAGTTTTAGGGTTTGTGTTCTTGAGAGAAAGGTTTGGCTTTTCCTTCTCCTCTTCCTCCATTGATTTCTTCCTCTTGAGTGGATTCGTGAGGGCTTGTTCTGTTGACAAGTTATTACTCACGTGTGAGGGAGCGTTTTGTAACCTTAATTGTTTTGATCTCTCTACTAGTGGAATCGTCTCGGATTGGATTGTTGGACGTAGGTTGTTTACAACCGAACCAGGGTAAATCCTCTTGTGTCTGCGATTGAGTTATTTGTTGCTGTGATTCGTTTGCTACTTTCTATTGCAAGGTCGTTTGGGAATTTTGTTGGGTCATTGGGATTAGATTTTTGCTAGCTCTATATTCCTGATTAGTTTATTAGGGTTGGTTTCCGCATTGATCCCAATGTGTTTTCGATTTTCACCCCCAACAAGTGGTATCAGAGCTTATGGTTTTATTGCAAAGGAAGTTAGTGGCGAAGGAAAGATGGTGTCTTTGGAAACTTGAACATTGAGAAGTTCACCAGCCGGAATGATTTTCGGATTTGGCAAACGAAGGTGAAGAGTTTTCTTATGCAGACGGGGTGTTACCAGATCGTATTCAATGTCTCGAATATCGATAAGAAGGTGACTGCATCTGCTAGAGTGGAAATGGAGGGGAAGGCGTATAACGTGATTCAGTTGTCGTTATCAGATAATGTTCTGAGGAAAGTCCTGGATGAGGCTACGTCATCTGATATATGGAAGAAGCTTGAGGGATTATACATGAAGACATCCTTCACGAGTTGCCTATATTTGCTTCAGCAGCTGTATACTCTCAAGATGAAGTCAGGTTCAGCGGTGAAGGATCACATGGATGAGTTGAACGGGATTGTACTAGAGTTGCATGGTATGGATGTGAAGATTGAAGATGAGCAACAAGAAGTTATCTTTTTGTGTTCATTGCCTGAAAAGTATAATCAATTTGTTCGGTCGATGAATTACAATCGGACTACTCTCACCATGGAAGAGGTGAAGGCGGTGCTTCACACAGAGAAACTATGTGGCAAGGTTCAAGGTAGAGATCATGTGAGTAACCGCGAGGAGGCATTGCATGTAAGGGGTCGACAGGAAAGGAGAGGAGGCTTCAGGAAGAATAATGACCGCTCCAAGTCGAGACACTCGCAGGATAGGTTTGCGAACATCACATGCTACAATTTCCACAAGAAGGATCATTATTCGAATCATTGTCCTATCAAGAATAGGAAGAAAGAAAAGGAAACCGAGAAGGTTCGGCATCTTTAGGGATTGATGGTAAGCAGGTCCATGATGAAAGTAGAGATACCGAGATTTTGCTGCAGGGATTACAGGTGATGCTAACTTGGCGTGGCTCATGGATAGTGGATGCTCATATCATATGACTCCTCATAGGAGTTGGTTCACGACATACCGTTTCAAGCAAGATGGAGGCTCAATCCTTATGGGAAACAATGCAAAATGTAGAACTTCGGGTATTGGAACCGTTCGGATAAAGATGCATGACAGCATAGTGCGTACACTTGTCGATGTGAGGCATGTCCCAGATTTACAGAAGTGCCTAATCTTCATAGGTGTATTAGACAATGCCGGATGTAAGTCGGTCTTTGAAAAGACCAACTTCGAGTTTCTAAAGGAGCCATGGTTGTAATGAAGGGAAGAAAAGTGGGAAACCTATACGCCCTTCAAGGTACCACAGTTGAAGGTGAAGCAGACGTACGCACTTCGAGCGCAGTTTCGAAAGATTCAGCCAAGCTATGGCATTATCGTTTGGGTCATCCGTGTGACAAAATGCTTGATGTACTTCGAAGAAGAAAACTAATTGAAGCCTTGAATGAGAGTGTAGAATTCTGCGAATCCTGTGTGTACGGTAAGAAGAAAAAGCTGCAGTTTAACACGAGAAAGCATACTAGCAAATGACCACTTAACTATATACACACAGATGTGTGGGGACCATGCCCAGAGCCGTCAAGAGGAGGAGCTAAGTATTTTGTCTTATTTATTGACGACTACTCTCGCAAAGTCTGGATGTACTTAATGAAGTCAAAGGACCAGACTTTTGATATGTTTCAAGAGTAGAAGACCATGTGGAGAAGCAAATCAAAAGGCACGTGAAGGTGCTTAGATCTGACAATGAAGGTGAGTTTACCTCGAGGAAGTTTAGAAATTTCTGCAAACTCCATGAGATCCACAGACACTTTAGCACACCCGGTGATCCGCAGTCGAATGGTGTGGTGGAGCGGATGAATCGGACATTGTTGGAGAGAGTGCGGTGTTTGAGACACTCAGCCAGTTTGGGGAAGGAATCCTGGGGTGAGATACTCTCGACTGGTGTGCACATTGTGAATAGAGTTCCTTCATTAGCGATTGGCTATAAGATCCCTGAGGAGATATGGAGTGGTGAAGCTGGAGATTACTCGTACTTGTGCATTGTGGGTTACCAGGCATACATACATGAGAGCGGGACAAGTTGGATCCAAGAGCAAAGAAGTGTATCTTTCTTGGATATGGCCACAGCGTCAAGGGATATCGTTTGTGGGATCCAGAGGGTCAGAAATCGATAGTAAGCCGACATGTCACTTTTGATGAGGAAGCAATGCTCAGGGCGGAGCATTCTCACTCAAAAGATGACACGTCTGCAGAGGATATTTCAATGGAGAGGGTTAATCTTCTGGTCCAGCCCACTCAACGATCAGGCAAAGAGTTGATGGTCGATGCTCCAGTTGAGGAGATGATGAGGTCCATGCTGAGGACCATGTGCAGACACCCGGCACATCTCAGTTACGCGTTGACACATATGCAGGTGATAATGGAACGCAGCAATCGAAGAGTGTAAAGAAAGCGCGGGAAAGAGTTGGAGCATGGGATTATGTAGGTTACTCGTTCGATGATATGGTGTCTTATGCACTCAACCTAGAGCACGAGGAACCATCGACATATGGTGGAGCCGTTGTCTCTGAAGATACGACACAATGGCAAGGAGCTATTGAGGAGGAGATGGAGTCTCTTCATCAGAACAAAACTTGGGACTTGGTGCCGTTACCTAGAGAGAAGCGTGCCATTGGTTGTCGGTGGATATACAAGGTCAAAGAAGGCTCAATTCAAGATGGGAACAATGTCAGGTACAAGGCAAGGTTGGTTGCCAAGGGATTTGCACAATGGAAGGGTGAAGACTACAACGAGATATTCTCACCGGTTGTGCGACACACGTCCATTCGTGTGTTATTGGCGCTAGTTGCTAGCATGGACATGGAGTTGGAGCAACTCGATGTAAAGACCGCCTTTCTGCATGGAGACCTTGATGAGAAAATCTATATGCAGGAGCCTGAAGGGTTCAAAGTTGAAGGGAAATAGACTTTGGTGTGCAGGTTGAAGAAATCATTGTACGGGTTGAAGCAGTCACCCAGGCAGTGGTACAAATGATTCGATAGCTTCATGATGGGAGTAGGCTTCGAGAGGAGCATCAAGGATCAATGTGTGTATGTTCACACATTTGAGAATGGGTTGAAGATTTATTTGTTGCTCTATGTGGATGACATGCTAATTGCTTCTAATAGCAAGTCGGAGGTGAAGAAACTGAAGGAGAAGCTAGGGCAAGAATTCGACATGAATTATTTGGGGCCCGCAAAGAAGATTCTTGGAATGAAAATTGTTCGAGATCGAAAAAAGCATGAGCTTAGATTGTCATAGAAGGGGTATATTCAGAAGGTACTAGCCCGGTTTGGGATGGATAGTGCGAAGCCCGAAACAACACCTTTGGGAGCTCATTTTCAGCCGTCGACGAGTCAGTCGCCAAGCACCTATGAGGAGAAGAATTACATGTCTCAGGTGCCATTTGTGAGTGCAGTAGGAAGTTTGATGTATGTGATGGTTTGCATGCATCTATACATTGCTTAGGCCGTTGGAGTGGTTACCAGGTATATGGCGGATCCTGGCAAAGAGCATTGGCAGTCCGTCAAGTGGATCCTGAGATATCTGCAAGGCATAGCGAGTGTCGGGATCCTCTATTGGAGAGGAGACGGAAAGGTGCTGACAGGTTACTGCGATAGCGACTACGCAGGTGATAGAGACAGGCGGTGATCTACCATGGGGTATATGTTCAGTTTGGGCATTGTCGCAGTATCGTGGAGGTCGGTCTTACCGTCTGTGGTTGCACTATCAACCATAGATGCCGAGTTGATTTTAGCGATGGAATCTGTGAAGGAGACCAAGTACTTGAGGAGTCTACTGAGAGATTTGGGGGTGCCGCAGAGTTCGTCACATGTGCATTGTGACAGCCAGAGTGCCATTCATCTGGTGAAGCACCAGGTATACAGCTCGAGGGCGAAGCATATTGAGATGCATGATTCCTTCCTTAAGTTGGAGAAGAAGGAGATAGAGCTTCGGAAGATCCCAACTGATTTAAACCCTACAGATATGTTTACCAAGCCAGTTTCCACCGTCAAGCTCCAGGTTTGTATGGAGCTGATTTCTTTGTTGGCTTAGGCAGCACCAGAGGGCGTGTTTACCGAGACGATGATTCTAGAGAGAGTCATGGCGCACAGCGTGGACGTGCAGGAGTCATTGGTGATGAGATTTGAATCAAGGTAGAGTGTTGTTTTTGATTATTCAAATCCAATGTGCTGTTTTTTCCAGGCTACTCGGTCGAGTAGGAGGCTACTCTGTCGAGTAGCCAGCTCCTCGACCGAGCAGCATGAAATATTTGACAGACCGAGCAGGCAGAGAGTTTTGGGAACTTTTCCCTCCGACTTGGGTGACTCCTACTCGGTCGAATAGGAGCCTACTCGGTCAAGCAGGAAGTTACTCGACCGAGAAGCATGAAGTCTCTGACAGACTGAGCATGCAGAAAGCTTTGGGAAGTTTTCCTCCGACTCGGGTGACTCCTACTTGTTGAGTATTGGTGTTTCATACCAATCTTATTTTGATGATGATCACAACATTATGTTGTTGCTAATGACTCTCTTGTTTTAGTCTCATAGTTTTATTTTAAGAATATCTTTCTTGGAGACTAAACACTTGGTGCAAGGATGGACATTAAGTGGAGAAGGGCCAAAGCTTGGACTCAAGGGGTGCCAAAGCTTGGAGATGATGGAGAGCATCAAGGCATCAAGATGGAAGACATAGACTCTAAGGAAAGCAATGTAATCCATGTACTATTTCCTTTACTGCTTTCTCTCTCATTTGAGTCTAGGTTAATGTAATGCCTTGATAGATGGTTTACTCATTCATGCAAATGCATTTATCCATCTTAGTGAGCCTTAGGATTATCATAGAATCTAACCTGACCAAAGACTCATTTGGAGTCTCTGGCTTTCCATCAGTCGCCTGCTGAAGGATTTACAGTCGACTAGGTGATTTTCAGTCGCCTGTCGATCCTTCTACAGTCGACTGATATGCACTGCTCAAGTCAACATTTCTATTGACTCTACTTGAGCGTTATGCAACAGTCGACTGATGCTCAGTTTACAGTCGCCTGTATATTTACAGTCGCATGTGGATTGGTCAACAGTGGTCTGAGTAGCGTAAGTGCATATACTGCTTCTCTATGTTTTTCTCCATCTCATGCAGCAGTCGACTGATGAAGGTTTTACAGTCGCTTGACTATTTTACAGTCGACTGTATAATTGACATCAGTCGCATGTATGCTTATTTGGAGAAAGAGTGCAGCTCTTCCTGCAGTAGTCGCCTCCTAAAGGTTTTACAGGCGCATGTCCTGTTTACAGTCGACTGTATTGACTTCATTAGTTGATTGTCCTCAGATTATAGCCGTTGGAAATTTTCTAGCCGTTGAACAGTCGACTGTCATTTGTTCTTCATTCGAATCTCCATGACGTTTCTGCCCAGAAACTAGCTGTTGCAGCCTTGTGCTTTTTGCTGTTTTATTGGGTTTTGGGGTTTAATATAGGGTTCCTATATATATGGGTGTGCTTACTTCTTTTATTCTTCTTGATGCTATTGAAAATCATAAGAGACCTATAAGCCACTCTCAAACTCTCTCATTTCCCTCTTTTGAGCTCTCATTCCTCTTCATGCATTGAAGAACAGCTCAAGAGAAATCATCCAAGTGCTTTCAAGCCAATCTCAGCACTTGGAGATCCTCTTCCATGTCTTGCATTCATCTATGAGTAAGCATCTCAAGGCATAGGTAAGCGTATTTATTTTACTTGGTGATTCTTGTAACACTAATTCTCTTTATGGGATTAGTCTTTCTCTCTTTGTGGGAGTTTATCTCTTTGTGGGATTAGGATATTCTATTAGTGGGAATAACTCTCTTTGTGGGAGTAACTCTCTTAGTTGGAGTTTGGTGTCCTAGTATAGGGCTAACCCTAATTCTCTGAGTGGAAGTTAGTAATTCTCTAGGTGGGAGTTTGACCCTTGTGGAGGGTTGGTTGGGTCCTTGTGTAGGGCAAAATCCTCTTGGTGAGGTATCTCTTTGTGGGATTTGTATTCATTTCTCTTTGTGGGAATATAGTGAATATTGGTGTGGCTGGACGTACCCAAGTTTTGGAAACCAGGTAAAATCTTATGTTTGCGTTTGGATTGATTGTGTCAATTATTTCCTGTTGCATTTATTATTCCGCATTTGCAAGTTTAATTTTAATTGGACAATTTTATTGCCATTACGCTATTCACCGCCTCTAGTATGTTGTTGTTAGTATTGCAAGGGTAAAGTGATCCTTACAATTGTTATCAGAGCGAGATTATAGCATACTGCAACGATGGCATTCAACGCTTCATCCGCGTCTCATAAAGAAGGTCATTCAACCGTTCGACCCCCGCTCTTTAACGGAACCAACTACCCAAGTTGAAAGATCAGGATGATGAGCTACATGGAGGGTCAAGACCTAGAGGACATCACGGAGGTGCCATTTGAGAAGCCCACTACACCTGCGGCTTCAAGGACAAAGGCAGAGAAGGACTCGATCAAGTTCAATGCAAGTACTATGAATGCATTCCATTGCGCCCTCTCAGTAAATGAGTTCAACCGCATCTCCATGTGTAAAACGGCCAACGAAATTTGGCATACTTTGGAGATATGTCATGAAGGGACTACAAAGGTAAAGAAATCTAAGCAAACTGTGTTTAGATCTAAATATGAAATGTTTAAGATGCAGAAAGGAGAAAGCATTTCAGAGATGTTCACAAGGTTCACTGATATCGTGAACGCTTTGGAGGGACTCAGGAAGATGCTTTTCCAATAGGATCGTGTAAAGAAGATCCTTGACTCTCTCACATCTTATTGTGAGTCAAAGGCCAATGAAATTTTGGAGTCATATGACATGTCCAAATACACCGTTGAGTAATGCATTGGTAATCTCATGGCGTATGAAGTGAAGCTTCAACACAAGAAGGAGATTCAACCATCAAAGCCTGAGAAGCTGGAGAAGCACAAGGGGGTTGCATTCCATCCCAAGGAAGAGCCAATCAAATAGAGGAAGAAATTCCATCGAGAAGCTCCTAGTGAAGAAGATGAGCTAGAAGAGGCGAGTGGAGAAGAAATTGAGGATCTTGCCGAGCAATTCAAGGCATTCCTCAAGGGCAAGCAAGATAAATCTTTGTCAAAGTTTGCCTCTAATTCTAACAAGGTTCCTACTTGTTACGCTTGTAGTGGAAAGGGTCACTTATCCACCGAATACCCTTCCAAACCCAACAAAGAGACTTACAAGGGTAAAGGGAAGAAGCATTGGAAAGGGAAGTCCAAGTTCAAAAACCACAAGAAGAGACTTGTTGGAACATTTGATGACTCGAGTGAGGATACACCAAGTAACGAAGAAGAGGATGCAAAGGATGATGCTCACGCATGCTGTGTAGCAATTGATGTTCCTACACCAATCCCCTCTGGCTCAAATGAAGATGAGTTGGAAGCATGACTCAACTCCTATGAGGAATCGTGCCTCATGGCAAATGAGGAAGAGTCATCATTGAGCTCTAGCAAGGAAGATGATGATGATGATGAGATCGCGGAAGAAAAGATCTCATACGAGGAGCTTGAATATAACTTCGACATGGTCTCCGAAAAAGCTAGTAAGTGCATCAACTCTTACAATAAATTAAAAGCAAAATATAAGATTGCTAAGGGTAGATTGCATGAACTAGATATTGCTAGTGTAATCAATGATGAAATGCATGATTATGACACTAGTGAGAGAGACACACTTCTCTCTCAAGTTAAGAAATTGAGCTTGACTAATGATAATCTTGTTGCTCAAAACATTAGCTTAGAAACTCGCATTCAACAACTTACGTTGATATGTGAAAAGGAATCCCGTAAGCTCAAAAGCTTTGTGTATTCCAGGGATTCACTCCACGATTTGCTTGAAAAACAACATCCGGTAAATCATAGAGGATGTTTGGGTTATATTCAAAATGTGGTACCCAAACCCACTTCTAATTCCTCTTACGATGCAAATAAAAGAAATATTGCTAAAGCACCTAAGAAGAATCATCATGCTTTCTTGTACAATAATAACATCAACAAGAAGCATGTAGATCACAAGGTGATGAGGAAGAATGAAGACTCTTCATTTTTTGCTAAGAAGCAAAATCCTCATTCTTTGCATGCCAAGAAATTAGTTTCTACACCTAAGCATGCCACATCCATCCCTCTTGCAAAGGCAAAACCCTTGTCTAGGAAATCATTGAGTTTATAGATTCCTACTAAGGTTAGTGTGCAAGAGAGGGATAGTTACATCAACTCTCTAGTTAGGGATGTGATCACCTCATGTGATTACATTAGGAAATCAAACTCCTCATGGGTTTGGTTCCCTAATGTTTAGGTTTCTCACACATATGCATTTTGCATGAGTATTGTGCTTAAATATTTATTTTTTTAGTATACCCATTGTTTGTGTGTGTTTCATGATTTTGAAAATGTTTTCAAACTTATTTTTCATGAAAATGAGGACCTTGGGGAAGACATTGGCATACATGCATTTGTTGATCCATATGTATGTCAATGAGGGAGTTATAATATCTAATATGTTTAAAATGTCATTAAAACATATTTTAACTCTCATTTTGGGGGTTTTTTTTGATAAAGATCATTATTTACTATTGGTTATTATGGTCTTGATCTTAACCCATTGATATTACCAACATGTTTCATGTTATATCCCTTTTGGCAATATCATTGTGTATCATTGAAGCTTGATTTTTTTCCATATCTATTGCTTTGATACATTTTAGGCCTATGGCTCTAATATTTGTATATCAATTGGTAAAGGAGATTATTTTCCAAGATTCTTTGTCTACAATTGGTATTACCTCAATTGTTAGAGATTGTTTATCTTCTACTTTACAATTGGTATTAGATCTTAGAAGTTAACATTTGACCATATCTATGATCTAGGGGGAGCATGGGATAGTGATTGATACCCAACATCTCCTTATATCTTGCATATTGTCACATCTTTTGTTAAGATGACAAAGGGGGATATTTTTGATGTCCACCTTTTTGACGATGTCAAGGGGGAGAGATATATGCATTATGTAAATGTAACTCTTGTATTTCATACATATGGATTTGGGAAGAGATATATCTATGGGGAGGGATATATGCGATTGTATAAACCATTCATGTTTGCATGATATTGTCTATTGCAATTGGTTTATATAATCCATGCTTATTATATTGTCACCATGACTTTATTTGGTATAATGAGTGAGTTTTTACTATTGTGTATCTCATTATATAATTGGTGCATATAAGTAGGGGGAGCTCATTAGCATTGTGCTTTATTTCTTTGTGTTTTACATAATGTGTGTCATCATCAAAAAGGGGGAGATTGTTGAGTATTGGTGTTTCATATCAATCTTATTTTGATGATGATCACAACATTATGATGTTGCTAATGACTCTCTTGTTTTAGTCTCATAGTTTCATTTCAAGAATATCTTTCTTGGAGACTAAACACTTGGTGCAAGGATGGACATCAAGTGGAGACGTGCCAAAGCTTGGACTCAAGGGGTGCCAAAGCTTGGAGATGACGAAGAGCATCAAGGCATCAAGATGAAAGACATAGACTCTAAGGAAAGTAATGTAATCCATGTAATATTTCCTTTATTGCTTTCTCTCTCATTTGAGTCTAGGTTAATGTAATGTCTTGATATATGGTCTACTCATTCATGCATATGCATTTAGCTATCTTAGTGAGCCTTAGGATTATCATAGAATCCAACCTGATCAAAGACTCATTTGGAGTCTCTGGCTTTTCATCAGTCGCATGTTGAAGGATTTACAGTCGACTGGGTGATTTCCAGTCTCCTGTCGATCCTTCTACAGTCGACTGATATGCACTTCTCAAGTCAACATTTCTATTGACTCTACTTAAGATTTATGCAACAGTCGACTGATGCTCAGTTTACAGTCTCCTGTATATTTACAGTCGCATGTGGATTGGTCAACAGTCGTCTGAGTAGCGTAAGTGCATATACTGCTTCTCTCTGTTTTTCTCCATCTCATGCAGCAGTCGACTGATGAATGTTTTACAGTCACCTGACTATTTTACAGTCGACTGTTTTATTGACATCAGTCGCCTGTATGCTTATCTGGAGAAAGAGTGCAGCTCTCTGTTTTATTCCATCCCCTGCAGCAGTCGCCTGCTGAAGGTTTTACAGGTCCATGTCCTGTTTACAGTCGACTGTATCGACTTCATCAGTCGACTGTCCTGGCTCAGATTATAGTCGTTGGATATTTTCTAGCCATTGAACAGTCGACTGTCATTTGTTCTTCAGTCGACTGTCCATGACGTTTCTGCCCAGAAACTAGCCGTTGCAGCCTTGTGCTTTTTGCTGTTTTCTTGGGTTTTGGGGTTTAATATAAGGTTCCTATATATATGGGTGTGCTGACTTCTTTTAATCTTCTTGATGCTATTGAAAATCATAAGAGATCTATAAGCCACTCTCAAACTCTCTCATTTCCCTCTTTTGAGCTCTCATTCCTCTTCATGCATTGAAGACCAGCTCAAGGGAAATCATCCAAGTACTTTCAAGCCAATCTCACCACTTGGAGATCCTCTTCCATGCCTTGCATTCATCTATGAGTAAGCATCTCAAGGCATAGGTAAGAGTATTTATTTTACTTGGTGATTCTTGTAACACTAATTCTCTTTGTGGAAATTAGTCTTTCTCTCTTTGTGGGAGTTTATCTCTTTGTGGATTAGGATATTCTCTTAGTGGGAATAACTCTCTTTGTGGGAGTAACTCTCTTAGTGGGAGTTTGGTGTCCTAGTATAGGGCTAACCCTAATTCTCTGAGTGGGAGTTAGTAATTCTCTAGATGGGAGTTTGACCCTTGTGGAGTGTTAGTTGTGTCCTTGTGTAGGGCAAAATCCTCTTGGTGAGGTATCTCTTTGTGGGATTTGTATTCACTTCTCTTTGTGGGAATATAGTGAATATTGGTGTGGCTGGACGTACCCAAGTTTGGGGAACCGGGGTAAAATCTTGTGTTTGCGTTTGGATTGATTGTGTCAATTATTTCCTCTTGCATTTATTATTCTGCATTTACAAGTTTACTTTTAATTGGACAATTTTATTGCCATTACACTATTCACCCACCTCTAGTGTGTTGTTGTTAGTATTGCAAGGGTAAGGTGATCCTTACACTACTCGGTCGAATAGGATGACTACTCGGTCGAGCAGCTGGCCTACTCGACCGAGTCGACTCGACTCCATCAGCGATGTTTTTAGGGCATGTTAGCTCGACCGAGCAGGACGAGCTGACAGCCGACTCGAGCCGAGTCGGCGCGGGCCCATGTGCGAAAATCGACGGCTAGATTCGGTTTTTCTCTTTTGTTTTGGGTTTGTATTTAAACCTAACTATTGTTTTAGATTAGGTCAAGCCTCCAAAGCCTCCATTGAGTTTTAGAGAGCCTCTTGCTACCTCATTGGAGATTGGAGAGAGTTTTAGGGTTTGTGTTCTTGAGAGAAAGGTTTGGCTTTCCCTTCTCTTCTTCCTCCATTGATTTCTTCCTCTTGAGTGAATTCGTTAGAACTTGTTCCGTTGACAAGTTATTACTCACGCGTGAGGGAGCATTTTGTAACCCTAATTGTTTGGATCTCTCTACTAGTTGAATCGTCTCGGAATGGATTGCTGGACGTAAGTTGTTTACAACCGAACCAGTGTAAATTCTCTAGTGTCTGCGATTGATTTATTTGTTGCTGTGATTCGTTTGCTACTTTCTATTGCAATGTCGTTTGGGAATTTTGTTGGGTTATTGGGATTAGATTTTTGCTAGCTCTATATTCCTGATCAGTTTATTAGGATTGGTTTTCACATTGATACCAAGGTGTCTTCGATTTTCACCCCAACAGAAGAAGAACACAACAAATGTAACTGTCGCCTTCCAGTAAGCACCATGATATACACTGTAAATCTCCTTGGTATCATCCAAGGCATAGCCAATGTCAGAAGAGAAGGCAACAACAATCCAAGCAGGTGAGGAACCACTTGTGGGTATTAAAATTGAAGAAAGCTACCCACTCGACTTCATCAATGAAGTGGCAGAACTCCGGACAGATCCACGCACTGCTTGCGTAAGCTGCATCCAAGGCACCAACATGTCGTGCTCCACTGCAATGGAACACATGCCGGGAAGCCAATCCACCGCTGTGGACGAGGTGGTTCCCATCATCGCACAACAATCTGAGTGTTTCTCCTTGCCTACCTGATTGCACCACAGCAGATCGTATGGTAGCCAAAGAGATGACATTTCTAATTGGCATTTGATCGAACAGTTGGCAAGCAACATGCAGTCATAGGAAGACTACATAAGTAGTAGTCGGTTAACGTGATGAACAAGGCGACTCTTAGTACAGCGGCCCTTATTCTTCTACCTCGTGATGATTGGCATGGATTTTTAGTGCCTTGGGTAACATCCATCGAGAAAGAGAACTCTTTTATGAAGGAATCATACATCTCGATGTCCAAGGGCAGCTGCAGGCTACACATGAGCTACAACACGTCGGCTGCCAAAGCCCACTTCTTGATGTTGGCCATAATGTTGTGTTGGGCTGTTGCTGGAGCAACCCCAGAGGTGGAGGTGGGGATTGCTGCAGTTGCTTCTTACTTGGCCTCCAGGTTGACCTCGACCCCATGTTAAGAGGATGTTTACGCTTCACAGCCCCAGCTGCCAAGTTGCCCCCTGCTGGACTTGCCAAACTCCCAGCCCAGCTTGTGATCTGCCCTGTCAGACTTGCCAAGCTCCATGTCTGAGGAGAGCGGCGTCGGAGGAGACTCGAGACGTCGGAGGAGAGCGGCGTCAGAGGAGACTCGAGATGTCGGAGGACAGTGACGTTGGAGGGGACTCGAGGTGTCGGAGGAGATCGGCATCGGTGGAGATCGGCGTCGGAGGGACTCGAGGCATCGGAGGAGATCGGCGTCGGAGGAGATCAATCTAGGGAACTCGAGGCATCAGAGGAGAGCGGCGTCGGAGGGGACTCGAGTCGTCGAATGAGAGCGGCATCGGAGTGACTCGAGGCGTTTAGGGTTGAGAGTGAAAAGATAACTGGATAGAATTATTGAGGATGAATAGAAGATTTAAAAGAGAACAGTGAATTTAGGGGGTTTTCGACGGGAAGAATCGCGTGTTTTTCTCCATAAATTGTTCTCAGCTCCTCCACAAAAAAACGTGGTTAATCCTCCACAAAAAATGTGGTTAACTTTTTTTTAGAATTTATTTTTATTTAGCTTACCTAAAATTCAGGAAGATGCGTGGCTATTTCTCCAAAACATGAGCAGGCCTAGCACTAATTCAAAAACCTGGTTAATTTGTTGTTGCTACTTGGAATTTATTTAATTATTTATCAATTTAATAGATAATAAGGTTTCAAATAGAATTTTAATCACATCAACATACTTATTTCTAGTATGATAAAAAATATAGTATTTTTTATTTAAATAATTATGATATACTAATCATTTCTATTAGAACAAAACCATTTAACCGCGCTTTGTAAAAAAAGGCGCTATCTAAGAAGCGTTGTCTATTATATGACCTTTAGCAGCGTTTGCAGAAAGAAGCGCTGTCTATTATCTGATCTTTAACTGCGCTTGTAGAAAAAAACGATGTCTATTATCTGACCTTTAACAGCGCTTGTAGAAAGAAGTATTGTGTATTATCTGTGCCTCAAATAAACATCGCTTGCAGAAAGAAGTACTGTCTATCTGACCTTTAACAGCGCTTGCAGAAAGAAACGTTGTCTATTATTTTTGTCTCTAATAAACAACGCTTATAATTGGCAAGCGCTGTCTAACATGTGCTATTAAATGTCTGTTTTGTAGTAGTGCGTGTTCTCCATCTTACGTACATACACGTAAGATGTTATGTGTGACCTAGTAACCAATATAGGTCCACTAATGTTGGTGAAAGTGCTTTTAGAAACCCAAATTTGTTTAACCTTTTTGTTCTTGTTCCTATTCCAACAATGATTAAAAGTATGTCCAATTTTACCCCATCTAATACATTTAGGAAAGACACTTTTTTCCTTACCAGAAAGATTGTTCTCATGTTCAATTTTTCCAAAACCAAGTCCATTTCTATTGTTTGCAAAGAGTTGATAATTAATGAGCATCTTCAATGACTTATCACTAATAGCAAACTTTTTCACACATGTTTCTAGCTCTTGGACTTTAGATTTTAGGAATAAATTCTCATTCACAAGCATAGAACAACGGGTTACAAAACTATCGTCTTTTTTCCTTTATGTATTTATTTAAGGCATCGCAATCTTTTTCGAACTTTTATTTTTCAGTTTTAGACCATGCAAATCTTGTTCTAAAATCAAGTAATTTTCACAATTCTTTTTAAGAAATTGTTTTTTTTCTGATTTTAATTTACTGAGTTTTGTCCTCTAAATTTTCAACCTTAGTCAAATGATCGCATAGTCTAACTAAATCTCCATAAGATATGTCAAGTACCTCATCGCTTGAATCCTCATTGCTAGAATCCGTGTGTGCCATTAAACAGAGTCCCGCTACATGGTTTTCATCATCCTAACTGTCATTATCCCATGTAGTCACTAAAAATTTCTACTTTTCATTCGTTTTGCCTTTTTTAGCAATGGAACAAACAGCTTTGGTATGTCCAGATTTCCTACAATTATGGCAAATATTTTCAATATTAGAATTATCAGAAATATTCTTCGACATAGGAGCATCACGTTTATTTAAAAGAAATTTTCTTCCATTTCGATTCTTCTTATTGCGTAGGCTATTCCCATCACTTGAGATATAATTCCCAAAACATTTCACACTTATGTATGCCATCTCCATAGTCCTCCATATTTCCTGCACAGAAGAGCAACGAGAAATATAATTAAATATTTTTCTATTCAAACTACAAAACAATATATTCATTGCTTCAGCATTCAGAGCACACAAATTTTTGTCATCTAAATTCCATTTACTTTCAGGCTTAGAAATATCAGTACATATGTTTTCAATAATCGGCCAAGTATCACAAAATCCACAGATAACATGTAAATTTTCATCCTAGCTTTCCAATAAATATAATCATGTCTGGTAAACATAAGAGGTCTATCAATGGAGTGTAAAAGCACCATCCAAAATACTCACGACTGTTAGTGCGCAACCCTAACCTCTAGGTCTAAAACTGGTTAACTTAGGCTCTGATATCACATGTAGGATTGAAAAGTAAACCATAGAGGGGGCTTAATAGGGTGATCGACAAATAAAAAACGTGCAACACACGGGCAGATAAAAACAAAAAAATCACAGCCAGTCACAGATAACACCAAGTGTACCCTGGTTCAGTCGAACCTTGACCTACTCTAGCAACCCCCAAAATCCACTATAAGATCAATCAGTATCAACACGCCTACAAACACTCAGAAATCGCAAATCCCATGCTATACGCTCAAAGCTCTATAGACTCGCAACTCTCATGCTCGACTGAACTAATCTAACTAGCTGGACTCTGCCTCAATCCATAACCCCTTGAATTAAGAATCTCAGAACTATGCCCCATAGCTCTCTCACCATTAAAATAATGTTAAAACTAATACAATTATGAAATCACACTACATCACAAAAAAATATTAATAAAAAGTTTAGAGTGCTCAATTTGTGGAATTGATGTGTCCTTGTTGATTTGCTCGTAGGCAACTCTGAAATGATTCTGACCTTTCGTCAATCGGAGGTCTATGCTGAAAGATAAGGCTTCATGAACTTTCGTGAGCCTTTTTGCAATTTTTGAATTCTATGTGGCTTTTCTGCAAAAAGTGAACTCTGTATCCCCTAGATCTGGTTGTTCGTGTGTTGCTTGAGATGCTGGCCATACTCTTTGCCCTTTTTTATTTCCCTGCACTCACAAAAACAATGAGGAAAATGTATTTAAGTACAGGGCAAATCACCTTCTCTCTCTCTCTCTCTCTCTCTCTCTCTCTCTCTCTCTCTCTCTCTCTCCCCCCCCCCCCCCCTCCCTCCCTCCCTCCCCCCCCATCCACCCCCCTGTAATGCCCTGAAAGCTACTGCACAAGTACTAGAGGGCGGGTGAATAGTACTTTAAAAATAACAAGGAGTATAATTCCTAATTATCGTGCAAACTACTACCAACAAATGCGGAAGCTAAAATTGACAACAACAAATATTCAATGCAAACAATTGATATGATGGGTTCGGATCCACCCAAGTCTCCACGACTTGTTCCCGGTGATCCTACGTCCCAGTACACCCGGATCCCCTCCGGATACTTAGGTTAGAAACCCTAACCCAAGATTTTCACTATGAATACCTTGTGAAAAACCTTCACAAGATCAAATCATACAATCAACAGCAATAGTGAATCCCACAACCCGGGATCACAACCTTCTCTCACAACCGAGAGAATCAATATCAATAAATGAGTTTATATGAAATAAACAACAACTTACCACAAACCCTATACCTTGAGCAAAGTCAACTATGACTGGTCAACCGGATTACTACGACCTTGGGACCTCGGCCCAAGGATCTCACGGGCGGGCCGCGATTCTCCACCCATGACGAAGGCCCACTTCCTCAGTGGAGGAAGTCGAGGCCCAAATCAAGGAAGCATCCGCCAAATATGGCAACCGTCCAAGGCCATCACTCTCTAGCCATCATGGCTCGGCTTAATGGCTCAGCTTAATGGCCTGGCTTAAATGGCCTTCACTCTATAGCCATCATGGCTCGGCTTAATGGCTCAGCTTAATGGCCCGACTTAAATGGCCATCACTCTCCAGCCATCAAGGCCCGCCAAATATGGCAACCGCCCGAGTCCATCACTCCAGCCATCATGGCCACCTTGAGGACTTTCATCTCCTCATCAAGATGGGCGCAATTAGTGGAAGTCAAAACTTCCCACATTTGCACGTCCCCATGAATGATGGCCATGATGTCACATCATGGCACATTATGAGGACGAGTCACCTATATGAGGGGAAGATGGTCATCATCCAGAGGGTGGCTTGACGATCTACAACAGAGGTATCACCAACTCCATCTTACACCTTCTTCCGCCTTTACATATTTCTCCTCCATAGCTCGGCTCGAGGATTTGGGCTCGGTCTCTCCGTGAACCGAGCCCGATCCCACCGAGCATCCCTCAGACAAGATCTGACTTTGGCATCGGAGGGGATTTGGTCGGAACCAAGGTCCGACCCCCCTGACGAGCTCTTTCGTCCATTTAGGTTCAGGAGATCCTGCGGTGCCGAGGCTACCCCTCAGCGTCATCACAGCCGGAGCCGAGCGCCCCCGTCCCCGAGCCCGTTCGTCTCCACCACCAGAAGATAGTCGCTCTGTCGAGGCCACCCCTCGACGCCAGGAGAGACCGAGGCCGAGCGCATCCATCCGAGCCGAGGCTTCCCCTCAGCTCCACGCCGGGCCGCGCATCAAGAGAGACGACCTAGGCTACCCCTCGTCGTCTGACCGACCGAGGCCGAGCACACCCATCCGAGCGGAGGCTACCCCTCATCGCTCGACCGTCCGAGGCCGAGCACCTCACACCGGGCCGAGGCTTCCCCTCAGCCCCCCCAGAGGCCGAGGATCCAGACCCGGCCCAGCTGATTCTGTGTCAACTACATCTCCGATTTGTGTCGCGTCTACGTGCGCTCGACGCACCCAATGGACCTTAATCGGCCCCTTGACCACGTTGACCGGGTAGTCCACGGTCAACAATACTGTAGTGAGAAAACACTCTGAAACATCTGGCGCCATCTGTGGGAACGAGTCAACACCCATGTCGTCAACCACATCGAGAATGATTCGTTCCTCTTATTAAAATCTTGAAGTGCCAATCCCCGGGCGGTGAAGGTCGATCCGCACCCGTGAATCTGGCTTCCCCCTTTAGTCGGATCGCCGCCATCGCCTTCGACCCCGAGGTGAGCCGTATCGGCCATTGACATCTTCAAGTTCAGCAATCTCTAGGAAGCCATTAGCCTGGCCAGGAACATGTGGAAAACATTTGCGCGTGTTGTGTGGGGTCGAAAGAATCTGACGTTCAATTGACCCCTAAATTGGGCGATAGCCAATTTGGTAGAGCACTAAAGTCCCCATTAAGAATCATAACATGATTCCTGTGAAAGTTATCCCCTACCCCCCCTTGATTCGACAAATTTGGTAGGGCCTTAAACCCACCAGCCTGCCATTAGACAGGAGTGCCATGGGGCTCAGGGGGTCACTTTCGTTCTGAAGTTAGCTCGGAGGAACGTTCGTTGCCGAGTACTTAGAGCTCCGCCTAAACTCCGAGCTCCGGGTTCGAGCTACGTCAGCCTATCATAAGACCGCCATACATCACCGGAGCCCGATCGGAAGACCTCAGCTGATCTTGCCCCTCGGGACGATGACCTGGCGGTCGGATTTCGAATTCCCTCGTCATTCTCAGCTCGTCGTCGCTCAATCAGCCCCATCGAGGCCTGATCCACAGCAGCCATGTGTCGTACGAGGCTTGCCACAGCTCAATCGGCCTCGCCGATGCCCGATCCGAGCTCCGATCTACTTTTGTCGAAGACTCGACTCTGAGTTCTATTCACTGCTCCCGGGATCCGCGAAGTCGGGATGGAGACTCGACAAACGCTAGGAGAGGACCGATCCGCCGACCTTGTCCTTGCTTCTCGTTCACGCATTGGCATTACATTTCGTCGGATCTCGGATCAGGCGCACCCTGCCTCAACAGGGCTCGAGCAACGGCAGGATAGGTCGCCGAAGCACGCATCGGGCTCGCCCCTACCCCACCGTGGCTCGAACGATGATGAAGGTGGCAAAAGCATGGATAAGACTCGTCTGCACCTCTCCTGGTTTGGCGGCGACCTCTCCGACCACATCAGCGACGATGGCGGCGTCCCCGACCCTCACTTGGGTCAACGTCGTCCCGTCCGATGGCAAATTCTGTCGAAGACGATCATCTCCGACCGTCGCCACCCGAGCTTCGAACCCCTGTCGACATCTCATCGGTCGACCCGATCCCCAGATCCTCCAAGATCTCCACCTCCAGGACGGCACACAAAGAGGCCGAGCGATCCAGGTTGAGGCCGACCCCGGAGGAGTGCACGGCCATCATATAGACCCATCCCGCTAGCAAGTGGTGCAAAGCGAGCGAAGGGGGTCTCGAACAACTCTGCAATTTGAAGGATGATATCCAAAAGAAGTCCTACCAATCACCACTGAGTTCTGCAGACCGTAGTTCTTGCAGACCGCAGCCTCTGATCAATGGGCTTCGCACGGTAGGGATACCCGAGGCAGCCAAGAAGGTTGCGGGTGGTATAAGGCGGCTTGACTGTAAGAATCCCGACCATGGGGTCGGTATGGAGATGGAATTACACAACTGTCTCCGAGCTCACCCCATATCCAAGTGCTTGGGATGTAATGAGCGATCGTATTCAGAGCCTTACTGGCTTTCGTTGGTAGCGGCTCGTATCCTCACTGATCTAAGATGTCAGCCCAACCATCGCCAAAAGGAGGCTGACCAGTCCAGGCCGAGGCCGACCCCTGAGGAGGCCGACCAGTCCAGGCCGAGGCCGAGGCTGACCAGTTCAGACCGAGGCCGAGGCGACCCCAGAGGATGCCGACCAGTCCAGGCCGAGGCCGACCCCAGAGGAGGCCGACCCCTGAGGAAGCCGACCCAGCAAAAAGGTCAAACTGTCCTCTCCCCCCTTGCTAATTAATTGTGTGCTATCAGACAACTACAAGAGCTTCCCTAACAATTCTCCTCTCTTAAACTTCTTGCAAGATGGTGATAAAAAGCCACATCCTCCGGTTTCAACAAATGTCTCACAAAAAGCTTGTAGATGAGGCTGTCATGGCCGCGACAACGCCGGATCACATGGAGACCGGCATTGCGACCTCGGCCAACTTGAGGGAGAGGCGCAAGGAGTGCTTCTAGATCCGAAGACGGGCCAGGAAGATGCGGGGCTACAAGCGGCTTGGCAAGGCCGCCAAGGAGAATGAGATCTCGATCGACTTCAGACAAGAGACAACACCAACGACCCTCGCAAGCGTCGGGCTTAGCCCCGACTCGGCCTTCATCGATGGCCCCACCACCATCTCTGGCCATTGTCTCGACATCCGTCATACCGACGCCGTACTGCCATCATATAGGCTGAGCTCCCATCACTGTGCTGCCCCTGCCGAGCTACCTTGGTCGTACCGCCAAACAGACAAAAGCAGTGACCGGTGCGAGAGCCGGAGCTGGAGCTAGAGCTGGAGCAGGAGATACGATCCAGACAAAAGTCAGAGCTTGAGCTGGAGCTGAAGTTGGAAATGGAACTGGAGCTGTGTCTAGATGAGGCCGACCCATCCAAGAGGAGGCCGACCACACCAGTTTAAACAACCCAGGAGGAGGCCGACCAGACGAGTCCGACCACCTTGCCAAGTATCGGAGTCTCAACGCCAAGCCACCTTGTCGAGCTTACAAAGTTATCCCCACTGCGACGAAGCACCACCGTCCGAGTTCAAGCACCCAGACCGCTCCTCCAAACGTGCTGCTAGGTCTCCGCCTGCCGAACAAACTCCTGCATCCGCCCGAGCTGGGCGAAGTAGTTGCAAAGCACCACCATGGAATCTTCGAAAGTCTTCGCAAGGTCCCCACTCCATCGTCGGCCGTAAGTCGAGGGGCAACTCCCCTCGCCACCGAATGAACGAGATCGATTGTAAGGCTGGGGGCAACTCCCCCCGCAGATCGACCCACTGCTTCGTCGGCCATAAGTCGAGGGGCAACTCCCCTCGCCACCGAACGAATCTCCTTCGTCGGCCGTAAGTCGAGGGGCAACTCCCCTCGCCACCTAACAAACCTCCTTCGTCGGCCGTAAGTCGAGGGGCAACTCCCCTTGTCACCGAACGAATCTCCTTCGTCGGCCGTAAGTCGAGGGGCAACCCCCCTCGCCACCGAACGAATCTCCTTCGTTGGCCGTAAGCTGAGGGACAGCTCCCCTCGCCACCGAACGAATCCCCTTCGTCGGCCGTAAGTCGATGGGCGACTCCCCTCACCACCGAACGAATCTCCTTCGTCGGCTGTAAGTCGATGGGCGACTCCCCTCGCGACCGAACGAATCTCGGACTGACGATCTATCGTCCCCAGCCAACTCCGCAAGATGGACCAAATTTTTGCAGAGAGTGCAGCTTCTTCCCCATTATACTACATCTCCCGACCTCCACCTCAGCAATGGTAGAGCTCAGAAGATGGGGGCTGTTTACAAGGATTATTCTGACCGGGTCCGGAAGAGCAAAGTCAACTATGACTGGTCAACCGGATTACTACGACCTTGGGACCTCGGCCCAAGGATCTCATGGGCGGGCCGTGATTCTCCACCCATGACGAAGGCCCACTTCCTGAGTGGAGGAAGTCGAAGCCCAAATCAAGGAAGCATCCGCCAAATATGGCAACCGTCCAAGGCCATCACTCTCTAGCCATCATGGCTCGGCTTAATGGCTCAGCTTAATGGCCCGACTTAAATGGCCTTCACTCTATAGCCATCATGGCTCGGCTTAATGGCTCAGCTTAATGGCCCGACTTAAATGGCCATCACTCTCCAGCCATCAAGGCCCGCCAAATATGGCAACCGTCCGAGTCCATCACTCCAGCCATCATGGCCACCTTGAGGACTTTCATCTCCTCATCAAGATGGGCGCAATTAGTGGAAGTCAAAACTTCCCACATTTGCACGTCCCCATGAATGATGGCCATGATGTCACATCATGGCACATTATGAGGACGAGTCACCTATATGAGGGGAAGATGGTCATCATCCAGAGGGGGGCTTGACGATCTACAACAGAGGTATCACCAACTCCATCTTACACCTTCTTCCGCCTTTACATATTTCTCCTCCATAGCTCGGCTCGAGGATTTGGGCTCGGTCTCTCCGTGAACCGAGCCCGATCCCACCGAGCATCCCTCAGACAAGATCTGACTTTGGCATCGGAGGGGATTTGGTCGGAACCAAGGTCCGACCCCCCTGACGAGCTCTTTCGTCCATTTAGGTTCAGGAGATCCTGCGGTGCCGAGGCTACCCCTCAGCGTCATCACAGCCGGAGCCGAGCGCCCCTGTCCCCGAGCCCGTTCGTCTCCACCACCAGAAGATAGTCGCTCTGTCGAGGCCACCCCTCGACGCCAGGAGAGACCGAGGCCGAGCGCATCCATCCGAGCCGAGGCTTCCCCTCAGCTCCACGCCGGCCGCGCATCAAGCGAGACGACCGAGGCTACCCCTCGTCGTCTGACCGACCGAGGCCGAGCACACCCATCCGAGCGGAGGCTACCCCTCGTCGCTCGACCGTCCGAGGCCGAGCACCTCACACCGGGCCGAGGCTTCCCCTCAGCCCCCCAGAGGCCAAGGATCCAGACCCGGCCCAGCTAATTCTGTGTCAACTACATCTCTGATTCGCGTCGCGTCTACGTGCGCTCGACGCACCCAAGGGACCTTAATCGGCTCCTTGACCACGTTGACCGGGTAGTCCACGGTCAACGATACTGTAGTGAGAAAACACTCTGAAACACCTCTTAATGTAAGCTCTTAACCTAGAAGAAACAACCGAGCTTGGTATTTATACCAATGAGAAAAATCGAGCTAGGTTGTATTCCAACGGTTGGAAATGTGAAGCAACTAGTCGGTTAAAGAACAAACACTGACCGACTAGTTCATCAACTAGTCGGTCGGTGAGACAACATAAACCGACTAAGTGTGAACAGTGATCAGATGAAATTTCAGACCTAGATAACTAGTCGGTCCAAGAAGACTTTCTGACCGACTAGTTCATCAACTAGTCGGTCGGTCAGTTAACTTAGACCGACTAAGAGTTGAAAACTATAAGTCTGAATACAAATTGATTTAGTCGGTCCAAGAACAAATGTTGACCGACTAGTTCATCAACTAGTCGATCACAAAACGTTCTTAGACCGACTAACGATAAACAGTAACTTGGCATGAACAGGGAATGTTCAACTAGTCGGTCTAAGAAGCATCACTGACCGACTAGTTCACCAACTAGTCGGTCGGTGAGTCAACTAAGACCGACTAACAGAGAACAGTAAAGGGCTTGGAATTTAGGAAACAAACTAGTCAGTCCAAGAAGCTTTTCCGACCGACTAGATCACCATCTAGTCGGTCGGTTCTTCTTCTTGAACCAACTAACATGCACAAGAAGTCCCGAATCGAAGCGCGATGCTTCGGGAAAGTTTGAATGGACTTCTACTAAGATCCTAGCTCTAAGATAGGAGCGATATGAAGATCAAATGATAATACCTACTCAAGGCTTAACATTCTAAAGAACAAAGCTAGAAGACTAAATATAAATCTAGACAAACCGTCTTCAAAAGCTTCGATCGAATCTTCATGACTTCAAAGTTGGTCCAAAAGCTTCAACGAAGCTTTAGGCGTATGAATACGTGCTTTGAGAAGTCTTGAGACGTCGCTTTGGATGTTCACGTGAATTTGGCGACGATCTCCATAACTGCGCTCACAAAGTGTTAGTGCATGATTTATTTATGTTTGCTCATCCTCCTGACGGTAGCCTTGAGCAACCAACCGAGCTTTGTTCCGGACGACGACTTGGTTTTCGTCGGTTTTGTTCTTGAAGATCCACTTTGTCCCTATGACGGTGTGGTTCTTCGATGGCAATGGAACAAGCTCCCAAACCTCATTCCTCTCGAATTGAATGAGTTCCTCCTCCATGGCTAAGATCCAAGCACCATCTTCGCACGCTTCATTAACATTCTTTGGCTCTATCGAGGAGGCAAAAGCACAATGAGCGAAGTAGTTCACTTGTGATCTCGTCTTGACACTATCATGGATATTGCCAATGACTTGCTCATGAGGATGGTCACGAACGGTATGAAGCCGTTTGGGAATTCCCTGATCACTAGGAACATTCTCAACAACCTCATTAGTCGGGTTAGTATAAATAGAATCAATAGAATCAATAGACTTAGAATTATCAATAGAATCACATAAAACATCCATTGAATCATCATCATTTGAAATTCTAGAAGGAATAAAATTTTCATTAAAAGAGACATATAGTGATTCCTCGATCGTCGAGGATCTTTTGTTGTATATCCGGTAGGCTTTGCTACGTGAGGAATACCCAACAAATATCCCCTCATCCAATTTCGGATCAAACTTGTCCAAATTTTCATAAGTGTTTTTAATAAAACATTTCGCACCAAAACACGAAAATGTTTAACTTGAGGCAATCTACCAAACAACAATTCATAACAAGTTTGTTTGGTGCCGGGCCTCAAAAGTATTCTATTAAACACATAGCAAGCGGTGTGTACCGCTTCCGCCCAAAATTGATGGCCAAGTTGGCTATCATCGAGCATTGTGCGAGCACACTCCACAAGCGTTCTATTCTTTCTCTCAACAACACCATTTTGAGGGGGTGTGCGAGGGAAGGAAAACATGTGTGTAATTCCAAGATCATCACAAAAATTTGAGAAAGACTCATTCTCAAATTCACCTCCATGATCATTACGAATAGTGACAATGGTGGTTCCGATGAGATTTTGTACTTTCTTCACAAATGTTGTGAAGTTTTCAAAAACTTTATTTTTATTACATAAGAAAAATACCCAAGTAAACCTAGAAAAGTCATCAACGATGACAAGTCCATATCTAGCATTACCTAATGAAGCAACTCTAGTTGGCCCAAATAAATCTAGATGTAATAGCTCTAGTGGCCGCTTAGAGGAAATGCTTTTCTTAGGTTTAAATGAAGATTTTGGAAGCTTGCCTCGTTGACACGAGTCACAAAAGCTTTTCTTTTGAAAGACAAGCTTAGGGAAGCCTCTAATAGAATTTAACTTGGAAAGCTTAAAAAGTGTTCCAAAGTTCACATGACCAAAACGTCGATGCCATAAGTGTTGTTCACTTGTGTTGGCAATAAGACATTGTTCATGTGATCTTGGAAGATCTAGGATATATATATCCTTATGGCGTGTGCCGGAAAACAATAATTTATTATTATCTTTTCTTAAAATATGGCACATTCCTTTCGCAAAGTTAACTTTGTAACCTTTGTCACAAAGTTGACTTATTGAAATAAGATTATGGTTTAATCCTTTAACAAGGTAAACATCACTTATTAGGGGTTTAGAAGGATAACCCACTTTACCAACACCTATGATGGTTCCGCTCTCGTTGCCTTCAAAGACTACCCGGTTCCCATTTGCGATGGGCACCACTCCGGAGAGCAATTGAGCGTCACCCGTCATGTGTTTTGAACACCCGCTATCGAGTATCCAATTCCCCTTGGAGCTAAATTTAAATTTGTTGCTCCGTTCCTTTTTCTTGAGTACCTATAGATATGAAATATCGTATCACGGTACCCAAGGTCATTTGGTCCTAAAGATTAGACCTTTGGAAGCCAAGTTCAATTGGACTTAGACTTTCCCACATAATTACTACTATGCACAACATTCGAAAAATAAGCATTCATATAAACTTTTTTTTCATCCATGCTTGTGTCCTTTGGGCTCCAAATAGTGAAAATCTTGGGAGCCCTCATCCTATTGGGTGCATGCATGCGACGTTGATTTCTACGTGATGCATGTTGTGGATAGGCATAAGGAACATGATGAAATGGTGCACGACGATAATTATTCATATGATGATGTGGGTGAACATATGAATGTGGGGGAACACGTGCGCGAGGGTGTTTCACATGGTGTGCTCGTGCCCGTGGGTGTGTAGCATAGAAATCATCATATGTGTGAGCCGGTGGAGTAGGACGTGTGTTCCTACGTGGCATGGTATTGGTGTACATGTAGGCATGGTCCTTCTTTGGAGGTCCACCCAAAGTGGGTTTCTTTCCAAAAGACGGCGTGGACGAGGTGGAAGCACCATTGGTAGATGAACTACCAATAGAGTGTTTGCTACCACTCGTCGAAGCATCGGAAGTTGGCCTAACAAAGGTAGTGGCCGACTTGGATGAATTTCCCAACTTATACCCCAAGCCAATGTGGTGTTTGGCCAGAAGTAAGTCATTTAGGATATTATCCAAATGGCCCTTACCCTTATTGAATTCATTGATTCGGCCCAATGTGCACTCATATTTCTCGTTAAGAGAACGCATAGAAGCATCCAAAGTGGATACTTGCGATGTGAGCACATAAACACGAGATATGAGATTTTCATTCTTAATACTCAAAGTCGAGTTTTGAGAAATCAAATCCGCTATCTTGTGTTCCTCCGAATCTTCAATTCTAACATGTTCAAGTTGAGACTTGAGATTTACAATCTCATTCCTCAACTCTTCAACAACGGTGTCGTTGTTGGTGATGATAGTTTTAGGCGAGGTTTGGATGCTAGCTAAATCATCTTTTACTTTAGTATACCTATTTACTAACTTAGAGTATTTAGACCATAATTGCTCATTAGCATTTCTAAGGTCATCCATGGTTACCTCATCGCCTTCGTTGTCGCTATCATCGGAGGAGGAAGATCCTTGATCATGCTCCTCTCTCGCCATGAAGCACATGTGCGCTTGCTCCACTTGCTCATCGTCCGACTCTCCGCTTGAGGAATCCTCGGAGTCGGTGAATGTTACTCCGACAAGTCCCTTTTTGTACCCCTTTTTGTACTTCTTAGACTTGTCAAATTTCGGCGCCTTCCACTTCTCCTTTTGCTTGTTTAGAGGACACTCCGCTTTCATTTGTCCTGGCTTGTTGCATTTGAAACACAAAGGAGAGGAGGTGTTAGAAGAACCAAATTTAGCTTTGTTCTTATAGTTACCTTTTCGGAAGAACCGGTTGAACTTCTTTGCCATGAGAGCCATGGACTCCAAGTCCAACTCGTCTTCCGAGTCTTCATCATCGGTTGATGTGGATGTGGTTGGAGCGGCCTTGAAAGCAATAGCCTTCTTCTTTGGCTCGTCTTGCTTTAGGTAGGACTTCATCTTGTCCTGCAACTTCAACTTGCTATCTTTGTGTACCTCGTATGACATTAAGGTACCCATTAGTTGAACAACGGTATAGGTTTTCATGCCATTACCTTCCTCGATGGCGAAGGTCCGTTTCTCCCAACTAGAACGAAGTCCATCGATGATCTTCGAGACTTTCTCCTTTTGGGTGTAGGTTTTACCGAGAGCCTCCAACTTGTTTGTGATGTCGACGAAGCGAACATAGTACTCCTTCATCTTCTCACCCTGTAGCATATGAAACAACTCGTAATCTCTATTAACTACAACGAGTTTAGAGTCTCTTACCCTACTTGTCCCTTCATGCAATATGAGGAGGGAGTTCCATATTTGATATGCACTCTTACATGTGCATATCTTGTTGAAGTCCTCGGGCTCCAAAGCACATTGCAAGGCGTTCATTGCCTTGGCATTGCTTACCTCCGCGGCGACCTCCGCGGGAGTCCACTTCTCGAAATCCTCTTCGGCGGGCTCGACGTATTCCTTCATCGTGGCCCTCCATAGTGAAGCACTCCGGAGGAACGTTTCCATCCGGCATTTCCAGTACCCGTAGTTGGTACCGTTGAAGAATGGAGGCCTCGTCGAGGAATGTCCTTCCATCACTGAAGACGCTCCTTCACGGTTCCTGAAGGTGCTATAGTCGGAAGGTGGACGAACGGTCTTGTTGTCGTTGGTAGACATAGCTATAGACTTGGCTCTGATACCAAATGTAATGCCCTGAAAGCTAATGCACAAGTACTAGAGGGGGGTGAATAGTACTTTAAAAATAACAAGGAGTATAATTCCTAATTATCGTGCAAACTACTACCAACAAATGCGGAAGCTAAAATCGACAACAACAAATATTCAATGCAAACAATTGATATAATGGGTTCGGATCCACCCAAGTCTCCCCGACTTGTGCCCGGTGATCCTACGTCCCAGTACACCCGGATCCCCTCCAGATACTTAGGTTAGAAATCCTAACCCAAGATTTCCACTATGAATACCTTGTGAAAAACCTTCACAAGATCAAATCATACAATCAATAGCAATAGTGAATCCCACAACCCGGGATCACAACCTTCTCTCACAACCGAGAGAATCAATAGCAATAAATGAGTTTATATGAAATAAACAACAACTTACCACAAACCCTATACCTTGAGTATTCTTACCAAATTAGGGCAAGGAGGGATTTGAGGAAGGAGAAGTCACCAAGACCTAGCACCACCAATATGAGCAGCAATGGGTGCCTAGGAATGAATAGGAGACTTGAATCAAGCAAATAGCTTGGATGGCTCAACAAGAACAAAGTTCTCTCAAGATGGATTCTAGATCTAAAATGAGGGAGAGAATGATTTCTTGTGAGGGAGCGAGCTTTAGAAATGCGATTAAAACTCTTTCTCTTTCAATCTGAAAATGCCTCTTAATGTAAGCTCTTAACCTAGAAGAAACAACCCAGCTTGGTATTTATACCAATGAGAAAAATCGAGCTAGGTCGTATTCCAACGGTTGGAAATGTGAAGCAACTAGTCGGTCAAAGAACAAACACTGACCGACTAGTTCATCAACTAGTCGGTCGGTGAGACAACATAAACCGACTAAGTGTGAACAGTGATTAGATGAAATTTCAGACCTAGATAACTAGTCGGTCCAAGAAGACTTTCTGACCGACTAGTTCATCAACTAGTCGGTCGGTCAGTTAACTTAGACCGACTAAGAGTTGAAAACTATAAGTCTGAATACAAATTGATTTAGTCGGTCCAAGAACAAATGTTGACCGACTAGTTCATCAACTAGTCGGTCACCAAACGTTCTTAGACCGACTAACGATAAACAGTAACTTGGCATGAACATGGAATGTTCAACTAGTCGGTCTAAGAAGCATCACCGACCGACTAGTTCACCAATTAGTCGGTCGGTGAGTCAACTAAGACCGACTAACAGAGAACAATAAAGGGCTTGGAATTTAGGAAACAAACTAGTCGGTCCAAGAAGCTTTTCCGACCGACTAAATCACCATCTAGTCGGTTGGTTCTTCTTCTTGAACCAACTAACATGCACAAGAAGTCCCGAATCGAAGAGCGATGCTTCAGGAAAGTTTGAATGGACTTCTACTAAGATCCTAGCTCTAAGATAGGAGCATGAAGATCAAATGATAATACCTACTCATGGCTTAACATTCTAAAGAACAAAGCTAGAAGACTAAATATAAATCTAGACAAACCGTCTTCAAAAGCTTCGATCGAATCTTCATGACTTCAAAGTTGGTCCAAAAGCTTCAACGAAGCTTTAGGCATATGAATACGTGCTTTGAGAAGTCTTGAGACGTTGCTTTAGATGTTCACGTGAATTTGGCGACGATCTCCATAACTGCGCTCATAAAGTGTTAGTTCACGATTTATTTATGTTTGCTCATCATCCAAAACCAAATCTGGGGAGTCCAATACTCAACACCCCCCTCTCCAACCCCCCCTATTCATATGCACCTCCCTCCCCCCTCCCTCCCCCCCTCTATTCACATACACATCCCCACTTTTGGATCCCCTGGGTGTGCCTCTTTTCCCTACAAAGGACACAAAAATTTAAGAAGAAAAGAGTTAGCCTTTTAATTACTTTCTCTCTCTCTCTCATTTTATTTCTTTTACAGCCGCACAAAAATTATTGGAGATAGTTGTCCTCTTGTGGCCGACCCTAGTTGGTATTAATAGGGATTTGAAAAACTTAGGTTGGCTATTTACAAGATTGCCTCCCCAGGCCTCTATATCACATAGTTTAACCGTTTTAGATTAGTTTTCAAATCCAAAAATTTCTGTGACTTTCTCTTTATCTTCCTCATGATACATGTCCATAGTTGAAGCTTTAAAACATCGTGAAAATTACCAAATTACCGTTTTATGCCCAAAGTGCATTTTATATCCAAAATGACCAAAATGCCCTTAGCTCTCCATTGTCTTGTTTTGACCTGAAATCACTTAACAAACACATCAATATAGTTCATGAAGGGTTGTTATCATCAAAAAAGAAATCCTAGACAGTTGTTTCCAACAGATATTTCCTTAATAATATAAGCCTTTGTTATCAAACTTTCCACACGAGCTTTATTTTTCATCTTTTTCTTCCGACCATACTGGTACATTTTGAAAGGATACGTTCATCTATATTGCACAGGTCCTCCCACCTTTGCTTCATATGGTAATTGCAACATAAATGTTCCATAACAACAAACAATAATGAAGGGAATATCTTATCTAGGTTACAGATTGGTTCCCCAATACTTTTTTTGAAAGGTAAAAGGATCTATATTAATAAAAATATGTACAACCCTACTCACGTGGGATATAAGAAAAGATATCAAGATCTATTAGAAAGAGGATAGGGCAGAGGCGCCGTCACTCTTTACTAGCAGATTCTAAAATCAATCAAACTAATCCAAAGCAAATATACAAAATTTCAACCCTAGCCATTGTCACGGAACTCCAAGTTTGACATTGCTTCTGACGCTTCTTCATCTTCTCTGTCTTGGTCATGTAAAACAATCCTCAAATCTGCCGCAATGTCTTCAAATAATTGGGTCTTTATTTTTCTGGTCTTCTCAAAGATTTTGCTGTTTCTCTCCCTCCATATATGCCATACCATTGCCGCCAAGGCGGTTTTTGCAAGTAGGCTCAAAGTTTTCTTGTTCCCGAAATGGTTCAGGTAGTACTCCCCTACTTCAGCTAGTTGTGGTGGGATGTTGGCTGTAACTCCCAGCTTGAGTAAACTTCTACGCAAGATGTAGCTCGAGAAATCGCATTCGAAGAACAAATGTTTGTTGGACTCCTCCTTTTTGCCATCGCATAGCACATACCCTCCATGGGTATTAACCCCCCATTTGAGTAGCTCTTCTCTAGTTAGAAGCTTGCCTTTAAACGCTCGCAGCAAAGCCAGAGACATCTTCGGCACAGTTGCCCATACCAGATCAATTTGCTGTAGGGAAACTCATGCACATGTTGTCGGCTGGCCTCCCAAGCCTCTCTGAATCTGAAATCATCCCCAGTCTGAGGATTCGACTGCCATTTCCATAGATCTGGGCCGTGCGTGAGCTTTATGGGGAGCAACTGGGGTCGAATCTGCCTAATCTCAGGATCGTCTCGTGATTCAGATTCATTCCAGTAATCGGCGACGGTTTTGTGGCCTGAGCCTAATGGGATGTCATGCGTAGTTTGAGGGGGCCCCCTTGGGTCCAGTTGTCATGCCAGAACAACGTCGAGCACCCATCCCGAACCTCTTTCTTGATGAGGTGCCGAGAGATTTTCCTACAGTGAAGAAGACGTTAACATGTTCATGACTGAGTTGTTTCCCCTAGCTGGGCCAGGTGCCCAGCCTGGATGCACCCAGGCCAAGGGCCCAGCATGACCTGGGCTCGTTCAGCTGGTATAGTGGGCCCCAAACCTAGGTTTTCTAACCTAGGTGCAGATTTTTGATTTGGCGGCTGATTTTAACCCGAAAATCAAGTTTGGGCTGATATTTGGACGATCAATTGAGGGGTCAAACGGACTCCGATTGACTCGCCGTTTTTCGTACGCGTTCACTGTTGAATGCCCTTCGATTTGATAGGTTGTATCAATCGTGAAGCTCAACGGTGAGGGAGTTAAATTCATGGAAGTTTGACCTTTATGAAAGGCAAACTAACTTGAATTTTATCTCCAAACTTTAGTCCCACATCGAAAGTGGAGTAAAATGGAAGGGTTCCACTTCCTATATAAACAGAGGTCTGCTCTCCTCCTCTAAACTCGTCCCAAGCTCAAGACCTGAGCGACTCCCAAAAATGTTCGAGCACGCTTGGATCTAAGCTTAAATTAAATATTTTCTTCTCACTATAATTTCTGCCTTACTCTTGAAGGGCTCTAGCAAAGCCACGAAGGGGTTCGGATCCGATCCGAAATCTTCTCGAAGGTTCACACTCAGGTGAAACTTTCTTCGACGTGTGGTTGGCTCGGTGACAAGATGATTGCTCGCCTCGGGACGCGGAGCGGTTCAAGGAGCGGTTCAGCGCGGGACGGGGAGCAGCTTGAAAGACGGTGCGGTACATGTTGCCTGCACCAAGGCAAGGTTCCGGGTGTGTGAATTTAATTAGCTTTCCTTTAATTTAATCGCAATAGTTTAGATCCTTCTTGGGGTGGTCAGATCCACCCCAAGTCGGCATAGATCCTGGCTAAGGGTCTTGAACCTTAGGGCTTCGTTAAAATATTTTAACGAGTTTGATTTTTCCGCTGTATTCTTTTTTCTCTATAGTCGGTTCGACTTAGGACGGGCATAGATTTGTGCCCTGAGGGTTTACAAAACCCAACATTGGTATCAAAGCCTCGTTTGCATGATCTAGGACTGCGATTTTAATTAATTGAAATGCTTTTTAAATGCCTTTAAAATGTTTTAAATTTATGTGATAATTTTAAAATGATTTTAAATGCTTTAAAATTTTATGCGATAAATATTTTAGTAGCACGCAAATTATTATGATGATTTTAAAACGTAGTTTATGAAATAAAAATTATATGATAATTTTTTATGAAACTTCTTTAAGTTTTAAAATCATGGTTTTAATTTAAATGTTAAATTATAAATGCATGTTAATTATTAATTTGATAAATGTTTTAAACATGTTGTACTATTTAATTGTAAAATAGTTGGATGCCTATTTTTTTGAGTTAAAATTAGTGTAGTTTATGCTTAATAGCTATGTTATTCTTGTCTCTTATTTGATAACACAAGACAACCCTTTTAGGTTAGCCATTAAGAACTCGTTAAAATTTATGAAATGAATTTTAATGACATGCTATATTTTAATAAATCATTAACAACCTTTTGAGACCTAATTTCTGATTAGGAGTCCCTTTAACGATGATTATTATTTTAATCATAATAATAATAATTCTTATTAAAAGACTACGGTTAAAGTGTAGTAAATGAATTTATTAAAATCCTAATGACGATTAGGATAGCACGTGAACCTTACAGTTGATAAAGATTTAATAAAAGTTATTAAACAAATCCTAAAAATTTTGAATTTAAGGGTTCAACTAGTTGATAGGATTAATTAGTTGTTAATAAAAGCCTTTTAGTCTATGGCACGCATATAAAAGTGACAAGCTTCATTCAATGGACCATGATCCGGTCAATGTGCTTGGCTAAGTTTGTTGGATCACCCTAGCTAGTCTAAATGATAAGTGATCCTGGCTTAATCAATTCTCTGGCCGTGTTCCGCTGGTCCGCAATGACGCGAATCATGATTATATGACACCCTGGACTATATCTAAGTCAAATACGTTAATAATCTTCTTCAAGGTTAGTCGTATCCCTCCTTGTTTTAGGGGTTGGCAACTATAGGACCCGTGTTCCAGTTGTTAAGCTGTGACATGGCAACCTTGTAGAAACCAACTTCTCTATACATAAGATGAAATCTTGACTTGACCCAAACCGTCGTGTCGTGAATACACCGAGTGCTGGCGTACGTTAAGCCAATGATGTAGTCTGGCTAGACTTGACCCAACCCGTCGTGTCGTGAATACACCGAGTGCCGGGGTAAGTTGAGTCTATGATGTAGTCTAGTCCTGACCCAAACCATGTTGTCGTGAATACACCGAGCGTCGGCGTAAGTTAGGCTTGACACGAAAACAAGGGTCATACTAGACGGGTCATTGTGATTTGGATGAGCACACTCATGATCACAAATGGCTAGGGGTAAAAACCGATAAGAGAGTCATATCCGATATGATTGATGAAGAGTCATCTACCGATTGCAGAGTCAAGCAATTTGTTGAGCTACACTCAAGGTTGTTAGGCTTAGGGTGATTGTATCACTTACCCATTAATTTAATCTGATTAAATCGTTCATTATTAAGGCTTAGAATGATCGCAAAATTAATGGGAGGATATAGATAGATAAAAGCCATTCTACCTATATTTAATATTGAACATATGCTAAACTAGGGTAAGTTCTAAGTTTACCGATGGGATCTAAATATAATATTCTAACAGAATAAGTTAACTGGTCAAATAGGTTGATTAATGTAATATCAAGTTAAATTCTAATTGATAGAATAAACTATATTCTCGTTGACATTAAAATGACCTTCTTAAGGACAGACTTAAGGAATATGATTTCATTAAGTTCTGAGTCCAATAAAATAAATGCACGCTACATGTCACTCGCCTCTATATGGGACAGCTCGAACATATCGATGTTCAATAGAAAGTTACTCCATACAATTTGTTGAGCTACACTCAAGGTTGTATGGAAAGCAGGTTCGATCCGTAAGCTTCGAAAATTCAATCAAACTGTTTGAATCAAATATGAGTGCATGAGCGGTGCAAGACTATGTATCACAACCGGATCTTGAGACGAGCAACTTGTTGAGCTACACGCAAGGTTGCAAAGCTCAGGCATTTGGAATACATGAGATGCTTGCATAGATATTTAAATTTTGTTAAGACGTTTAATATCTAATTGAGATTTAGAAAAAGGAAGAAGGCACTAAGGAAAAGTCAAATTGAGAAAGATAGTTTTATTTATCCTTAGTAAGTGCATAAATAGGAGGGATTGAAAATGTGACATATTTGATGTCACGATTTCAGAATAATTGTTATACAAAAGGCGTTTAACATATTTTTTACGAATGTCGTCACCTTGCTTCTGATGCAATGTTTTGTGTTAGTAATTTGTAATAAATATAATATATTAAATGTTAATATATGAATACACAAGATAGTAATAAACTTATATGGCAAAATAGACTAGGCCGTACCAAAGAGACCAAGCTTCACAAGTCACATAAAGAGGGGTCTGACCTTTCTTATTATGAAGTCTACGGACACTTGTGAACCTTATTCTCAAAGGTATGATAACCGAAATCCTTCTGTAAGACAGTGGGAGAATGAGTTATTGAACTCAGTCTCGTACATACTGATGTACCCGAGTTTAGATTAGCAAGAATAAGTTATTCTTATTTTATTATGACACGTGCTCTTGATGAAACACAATTCTGATAAAATAGAGAACGAAACACAGAAGTATTTGAACTGATTCAATTAGATCGAAAAGTCGAATACTTAGCTGTATAAATCTTGCATAAATAAAAGAAAATGTGATTTTCTCTTATGTCAAGTCTCTTAACATATTAGATGTGTTTGAGAGCATGAATCGCATTTTGTTTAACATAGTGTGATTCTTGGCAAGTTAACTCTGAGTTACAATCCTCCCTCTGGGTTAAGTCCCAGATTATAGTGCCTTGATTCTTGATAAGGTTCTGTAAGAACATTATCAATAAGATATTCATTAAATCAATCGTAAGGAAGTTGTAGAATTACTCGAGTCTCGTAAGACGAAGAGTCGAGTTAGACATCATAGTCAATGATGGCTTAGTCAACTTCCAGGTTGAAATTCGGAGTAGTGACTCCGATTAATAACTTCATGCAATCAGAAATGGTCCGAGCACGAAAATAAAGTATGGACTTTAGTTTACGTGCCCAAAGAAATTATTTCTTAATGTCTGCAAGTAAATCTTCGAGTTTAGAATATTGTTGCAGAAAGAAAGTTGTGAAGTATAGCTGACGTTGGTTGAGAACGTTTTCATCCTAATTCCTATAAACGGATTATGATGAAACTGCCTCGCCAGCACACGCATACAGATCTACTTGGACCGAACTCGATGTAAAAACAAACATATATGAATTAGACAGAAAGTTTTCAAGGTCAGTGGGAGCAAATAAAACACATGCGAGGCATCAAGGGGATTGAACATATTTTGATAAAGTGGTTGAAAGAGTTTGACACTTTTAAATATGAACCATTTAAAATGACCAATAACTTATTAAAAATTATTGTCGTAAGGTACAATGAGCTGGATGAGATCCAGGAAAATTAAATGGATTCCAAAGGACCAAAAGAATTATTTGGATGAGATCCAAATGAATGGTCTAAGTATACAGTAGACGTTTTAGCAGATCCACTCACGAAAGCTATATCACGTGAAGTCTGTAAAGACTTACATGTAAATGCGGTATGAGATACCGGGATAAATGGGCATGACTGCAAGTGGGAGATGTTTGGAGATGTATGCCCTCGAGGCATACATCTCTGTGTTATTGTACAAACATCTTGTTCAAAATAATAGTAAGCTGTTTGGTATAAATTTATCTAAGTTAATCATAATGTAGTTATCGTTAGATATTAACTTAGGTAAAGTCCTGAGACTTAATGCAAGGTCTGTAGCATAAGTCTAAAAGGGTTCGTGGTCATAGATGTTTCGAGAAAATGATATCGAAACATCGGATAGACCATTGTGTCTTAGTCTTCACCGTATAGCGGTGACGATGATCTCATGGTCGTTCGACTTGGCGAAGTCGGAGACAAGACAGAAGTGCTTATTAGAGAATGAGTTCACTGAACGACCCATCAAGAGTTGTCATATGGTTATGATTGACCAATCTATCAATAATAACTCTTTGTATGATAGGCTAGTTGGTCTTTCGAATACGAACCTGTGCATGAACGGTATCACTTAGATCACTGACCTAGCTTTGATGCAAGGCCGGTCGAAAGGTCTTTGATTGGATGACATTTGAAACGTGCGAGGAGAGTTATGACCAAGATAGGATTCGTATCTCCCGGTCAATGGGAGTTAGTGTCGTAGTGTTAGTTCGGTCTTTAGTGAAAACTCTGGCCAGAGTATGTTGGAAGTTGTCCAACATTATTTGACTAAAGATCAATGGAAACTAACCGGCTTCAAGCTATTGGGATTGACAGTTTGACCGTACCCTAGGCTTAAGTTAAACGACATTATTTAGACGAAGAGACTAAAACTGTGAATTCATCACGGACACAGTCAGTGTGGTCCTGACAATACTCATGTCACTGAGTTAACTACATAAGTATGATACTGAAATATGGACGACACCTGCTGCTCGCGGTTACGGCCATATGGGGCTTCGACCCCAACCTGTAGTAGGGTCAGGCTGTAGAGTCTCCCACAGAGTGTGACCTTTGTCTAGTAATAGGTAGAAACATTAGAGAGAATATGCATATGATGCAAGGGACAGAAAAAAACAAATAGTTTGCAGTTAGCTCCTGCATCCGGGATAAATGATACTGAGTGGAAGTGGGAGATGTTAAGGGATGTATGCCCTCAGAACATTTGTATATGATGCAAATGATATTTTAAGCTTAGATATGGACTATTTTGCATATGATGCAAACTGGGTTAATGTGTCGTAAATTGTTTACGACAATATTTTATATACTAAACGCATTGCAAAGATTATCTGAATGATGCGACCGTCCCGGTGTAAACACAGGTGCAAACCGTGTCAAAAACGGAGTCCAAACGAGCCCAATAAGTCTATTTAAAAGAGTTTTAAATAGAAAGCCAAAAGGCCCAATAAGGTTGAGGCCCAAAGTTTTTTAAAAAAAATCAGAAAAGGGGGCGCTTGGGCAAGCGTATGCAAGCCCAGGCGCCCAGCCTGGGCCTGGGCCTATGCCTAGGCGCCTGGGCGCCTGGGCGTGGGCCCAGGCAGGGTCCAGGCGCACAGGCACCTGGGCACAGGCCCAGGCACCCTGGGCACCTGGCCCTATCTGGGCCAGGTGCCCAGCCTGGGTACGCCCAGGGTGCCTGGCCTGGGCTCGTCCAGCTGGCACAGTGGGCCCCCAAAACCTAGGTTTTCGAACCTAGGTGTAGATTTTTGATTTGGCGGCTGATTTTACACGAAAATCAAGTTTGAGCTAATCTTTGGACGATCAATTGAGGGGTCAAACGGACTCCGATTGACTCGCCATTTTTTCTTATGCGTTCACCGTTGAACGCCCTTCGATTTGATAGGTTGTATCAATCGTGAAGCTTAACGGTGAGGGAGTTAAAATTCATGGAAGTTTGGCCTTTATGAAAGGCAAACTAATTTGAATTATTTAACTCCAAACTTTAGTCCCACTTCGGAAGTTGAGTAAAGGGGAGGGTTCAGCTTCCTATATAAATAGAGGTCTGCTCTCCTCCCCTAAACTCGTCCCAAGCTCAAGATCTGAGCGGCTCCCAAAAACGTTGGAGCATGCTTGGATCTAAGCTTAAATTAAATATTCTCTTCTCCCTATAATTTCTACCTTACTCCTGAAGGGCTCTAGCAAAGCCACAAAGGGGTTTGGATCCGATCCGAAATCTTGGCGAAGGTTCACACTCGGGTGAAACTTTCTTCGGCGCGTGGTTGACTCGGCGACAAGAGGATTGCTTGCCTCGGGACGCAGAGCAGTTCGGCACGGGACGTGGACTGGTTGCGATACACCTTGCCTGTACCAAGGCAATGTTCCGGGTATGTGAATTTAATTAGCTTTCGTTTAATTTAATCGCAGTAGTTTAGATCCTTCTTGGGGTGGTCATACAAGTCGGCATAGATCCTGGCTAAGGGTCTTGAACCTTAGGTCTTCGTTAAAATAGTTTAACGAATCTGATTTTTCCGCAGCATTCTTTTCTCTATATAGTCCGTCCGACTTAAGACGGGCATAGATTTGTGCCCTGAAGGTCTACAAAACCCAACAGACACTACCCACCGCGTGCGGGTGGTGCTCTTGAAGAGAGGTCCTTTCATACGATTAGTGGCTGCTCAACCCTAACCCCGCCCAAAAGTTGTGCTGGAACACGAGCCAGACTAGTCGACTCACACGATATCACGAAATCAAGATTTTGCCTTTGAGGCGCACGAATTCAAGAATTCAAGCATTGTCTAGAAGTTCCATAAATGTCTGTTCTGGTAACGTGTATACAAGCAAGATGTGCACCTTATTAATCATCAGCAATTCTCAGCAATTTATAATAACGAGATTTACGGGTTGATTAATGGACATGCTGCAAACAATTATTTTTCATTACCTATCTTAAATCCTAAACATGTGAAGATATATATCAATGCGTCACATATTAAGCATAGAACATCATGATACTTTTTATGAGCGTCATTTCACGGGTAAATTTCATGTTATCAGCTTTAAGTGAAAGAGTCAGTTTAAATGTCAAACTTCAATAATTCATAACGATTTGTACACTTGCCTGATTTGACGATTAATGTGTCCAGGGTGATCACGGTGAGGGACGCGGTTTATCTGTGTCATCAGGTTATACGACATCAAGCTAAGGAATAAAGTGATATTGAAAATCCCTATCATATAACCCTGATTATGCATTCATTTACCGATCACACTAACAACTGTAGGCACTGATTATATTTAGACTAGTACATACCTCTATATACGTGATAACGTATATAACCAACCTATACTAATATACTAACAATTATGTTACAACTGTTATATAAACCGTTCACTTACTACATATATAACATAGTTACTAATATGATACTGCTCATATAATACAAGATATTGATCAACAACTTACAGTTGTTTGTTTGTGTTGCCTTAGGATTTACATGCAGGGAGTTAGCGGCTGGGTCGGCGACTGCGTGGCGGTTGGTGCGACGATGATGATGCCAGCGGCTGCTGTCGGGGCAGTGAGTTCAACGGCTGTACTGGAGGCATGGAGTCGGGTTCTTGGTCGGAGAAAGGGGCGGTGCGGCAGTTGGAGGGAGCTCTCAGGTGGGTCGCCGGGGTAAAAGGAGGCCTGGCAGTTTGGAGAGGGGTGGCAGTTCGGCTGGAGAGGCGGGGGGACATGGTGAGATTGGGGAGGAGGATGGCCGGCGATGGGACGGTGGTCGTGGAGATGAGGAGGGGCAGCGGAAGTTTGCAAGCGGGCGGTGGCTAGGCGAGGTCGGAGGGATGAAGGTCTGTGATGAGTTGGGCTAATGTTGGAAGGGACGGCGGGTCGCCAGAGGCTCGGGGGGTTACCGGAGTTGCTATCGTCGGCGAGGAGTAGGGGTTGATGCGGTTGACGGGGAGGTCGGGTCGGCTGCAGTTCAGAGGGGTTGTATGGCCGGACGTGATGGGTTCGATGGAGGAAGGAGGGTATTTGTTGTTGGAGCCGTTTGGTGTTGTCGCGAGGAAGAAGAAGATGGCTTGAGGGACTTTTGTAGGGAAAGAAAAGTAAAGGGGTAGGTGGGTTGGCTGTTGTAAAGAGAGGGGGAGGTGCTTGCACTATTGTTTTCCCTTCTGGGTTTTTGTAAAGAGGGGGTTAGAGAGAGGGAGAGATATTGATGACGTGATGTAGTAGGAGGTTGTACCAGATGGAGAATGCGGGGGTCTTTTGTGTGGCTGCTAGCTTGGGGTATGGTTTTAGTGATAGGTTTTATATAGTAGGATGGGTGTGTGCGTTTGGAAGTCGGGGGAAAAATTTTATGCAACGAAAATGAAAGAAAGTGGCGGCTGGAGTTTAGAAAGGATTATGGTTTAGATGAAAAATGGAAAGTTGATGTTTAAGGAAAGGATGGAAAGAAAGGAAGGAACATGGAATTTAATTGCAATTGAAAATAGGATTTAAGTGTTATTTAGCATGAGTAATAGTCTCATGTACTAATAAGGAAGGGTTTAAATCTAGGAGAAAAAGGAAAGAAACAAGAAGATAAATTGTAATTAAGAGGGGGATTAATAGCTAATTATAAAGGGAATAAAAAGTCTCCTATCCAAGTATGGAAGGGAAATTTGAATTCAAATTTGAGTTTGAAATATTTATTTTATGTGATTATATAAGAGTTGATTTAAAATCTAAGGTAATTAGGAAAGTTGATTCAATACTAATAATTGGGGAGAAAATCATGGGTTTAATGAGAGAGTATTTCTATAATAGTTATAGTCTTAATTAGGATCTAAATAGGGAAGTTTTTTAAAAGAATTTGAATTTTAAAAACATTTGAATTTGACATTTTAAATATAATAAGAATAAGATCTAATAAGCTAACTAATGTAAGTATATTAATTAGATCTACATATCAAAATTATACTAATGAAAGACATTCATAAATAGAACTCACTCCAGCGTATCAGAAGATACCGGTCGTTACATTCTGCGTACACACCTTAAGAAAAATTCCGTCCTCGGAATTCTTATGAACCAAGATGCAGGGAATAAGTGAGGATGGTGCTCGCGCGCTTCCTCTACCAATATACACACACCACACTCTCTACTACGCTCATACACTACTCATAAATAACAATCATGCCATTACACATAAATGCTCAATTATTAACACTAATAATAATTGCAATAGTAATACTACTACTAACACTAGTTAACAATTATACTTATAATAATATTAACACTCACCCATACATCACTAATTATATATCAATAATAATACTAATATTTCACTACTAAGCATAACACCATTCATATAATACAATCATACAATACAAATAAAACCAATATTATAATTAAACCAATAGTAGTACTTTACTATACACACACATCAACCTACTAACTGCAAGTGTGCCATCATCTTGCACACTCACATTATTACTAATACATAATGCGCTACCATATGTACATAAACATAATCCTCAATCATATAGTACTACGTGTCGTATAAATACCTTACCCAATACAAATACGTAAACACAGTCATATTCAGTCAATCAACACCCCAATAATACAATCACTTTTACATACTACATAATATTATATACATCACATAATAAATATCACTACACGTATAGATGTACACAATTAACTACACAATACACAACCATAGACATGCTCTACTATAGTGCTAAGGTCATTACAATCTACCCACCTTAAGATCAAGTCTGTCTTTAGATTTCCTCGAATAGGGCCATCTTAGGGGTGAGCAGTCCACCCATGCTGAGTAGGTGAGCGGACCATCTGCATATGCTATCTTGACCTTCACATGATAGTATCCACTCCTGAGATCCAACTTCAAGAAAGCTCATGATCCACCGAGTCGATCGAAGATATCATTGATGCGAGGTAACGAGTACTTATTCTTCACTGTGACCTTGTCTGGCACCCGATAATCCACACACTTGCTTCTCGACCGTCCTTCTTCTTGACCAACAGAACAGGTGCACCCTAGCGAGATACACTGGGATGGATGAATCCTTTCTGCAGCAGGTCGTCCAATTGCTTCCATAGCTCTTCAGATTCCGTAGGGGTCATACGGTAAGGCACCTTCGAGAAGTTGAGCCACTGGCATAAGATCAATGCTGAACTCCAACGCTCGCTCGGGCGACAATCCAGAAATATCCTCTGGAACTATGTCTTCGAAGTCTCTAATTTAGCAGGCTTCTCAGGTTCGACTTGTACGGATGCGACGATCACTACGTTTTGCTGGGCCCAAAATTTTGATAGGTCCGAGCGAACGACTAAATGAAACTCCGAAATCTAATATGGTTAGGGCTGGGTGAGAAACCACTAAGGTGTCTCCTAAGATGATGCTACTGAATCTTAGCAAATGTGTCTAACTAACAAGCATGGGTGTCTAACAAAGTCTTCATATAATCCTAGTGTTTGGTCTCCCTACCATACTGCGATGAGGAATTCGGGTAAGTTTCGTGTACGAGGTAATTCTGGACGTTTTGGCTAATGATAGTATTTCTATTGTTCTGAAGTTTGCAAATGCATGACATGCATAGGCCACCACAAAAACCTGTAACGTCCTGCTTCCCAAAATACGATGGAAGCGAGAACTTAACGAAGGTCTGCATGAAATGAAGCGGTGAAGCTCGAGTTCACTAAGCGTCTGTGATAACAACATATCAGGTTCTAGCATGAAATCAGAACAATAGAATATTATTTCATTCAATAACCACATCTAGAAGTTCGTACATGAAAAGAAAACAACAGGGTCTCAGCATGGTCGAAAGAACTACAACAAGGAACATACTCTAAAACCAGTACTAAAGAAAAACTAAAAGAAGGTAGCAACATCACGAGTCCCTAATCCTCCACAGGGGGTGACTCAGCGTCAACAGCAAACTCCTGGCTCTCTGGGTCGGGCATCTCAACCAAGTCCTCATGATACTTTATCTCGTGATCTGACATACATTCCAAAAACATGAATGTATGTCAGCAAGGGTCTGCAAGTAAAAGTGAGACGACCCAAGGCAAGGTACGAATAGTAACAAATTATGAAGCATTAAACTGTTTATACAAGATGTCAGCAGCATGGTATAAACATGGCAATTTTAAAGTAAGGTAAAGTACATCTAAGCATGGCAGTTCTAGAGAATTTAAAGAGGAGCATTAATGAACATGGCGTTTCTATAAATGTTATTAACATGGCAATTCTAAAGTACAACTGAGATAACAAAAATGAGTTCAAGTTTCGTATAAATGTTTTCTATCACGCCTAGGGTTCTAGCATTTAAGATGTGATAAGTGAATCATTCTTCTCACAGAGGTACAACCGTGGTTGACGCTACCCATTGCATGTAGGTAATGCTCTTGAAGAGAGGATCCTTTCATACGCTTAGTGACCGCTCAACCCTAACCCCACCCAAAAGTTGTGCTGGAACACGAGCCACACTAGTCGACTCACACGATATCACGAAATCAAGATTTCTCCTTTGAGGCGCACGAATTCAAGAATTCAAGCATTGTCTAGAGGTTCCATTAATGTCCGTTCTGGTAACATGTATACAAGCAAGATGTGCACCTTATTAATCATCAGCAATTCTTAGCTTACAACATTTACATCAATTTAAAATAACGAGATTTACAGGTTGATTAATGGACATGCTGCAAACAATTATTTTTCATTGCCAATCTTAAATCCTAAACATGCAAAGTTATATATTAATGCATCACATATTAAGCATAGAACATCATGGTACTTGTCACGACCCGCTTCCCTAAAATGGAGGCGAGGCGTGACGAGGCCCGCTCAGGCTTGGAGCTGTGAGGCTCTCAGCCTGTAAAGCGTCTAGAAATACCACGCAGATCCCTGTAATGTGACACGGAACAAAGACAAGAATAATAGCAAGAGACGAATAATAAATTATTAATCTCAAATGTCCAAATAAAAGTTCAACAACCACCAGAAAAGCCACCAGGCTAACAAAAGAGTCTAAAAAGAAAAGCCCAGCATGGCCAACAAGGAAAGCAACTAACAAAATGGTGCTACTCACCGACAAGCTACAACAACTAACAAAGAAACTGCGGAGGGAACAAAGACTGATCACCGGTGTCCTCGTACTCAACGTCAGCTGCGGGATCAGGCACGAACTCCACGAACTCGTCGCCCTCAACTACTGTCTCTGGCTCAGCAACTAACATGCGACACCCAAAGAGAAAGGGGCACATGTCAGCAAAGTCTACAAGACTTTGTGCAAGGAAACTAAAAGAAAGGTAAAAGCAACCTAGCAATTCTAAAGTGTGCATGACATGGCGTATATATGAGATGTGCATCAATTAAGTAAAAACAACAAGTATGACATGGCAATGGATAAACATGACATGGAAGCAAGGACATGACAAGGAAGACAAGTATACATTCATAAGGACAAGTACAAGTATAGTAAGCACGTTGTGCACAGAGATTCTGCCCTTTGGCTAGAGAGGATGTACGGGCCAACTCTTACGCTCAAGTGACCGTTTATCCCTACCCCTCCATGTGTATCGATCCAGGGCCTTACCCCCGAACACAGAATGCTCGCTTCTGGATCATGAGCCAGGAAGTGTTTTTAACAAGTATGGCGTAGGGTTATGCCCGCATAGCAGGTGCCTAGCCGGAAACACGGATTGTACAAGTATTTTGTAGCGTGTGCTACGATGCCACATACAAATCAAATGGCATGTAAGAATGCAAATGCATGGCAGATATTCAATTAAAAATGCGTACCGTTAGAGAAAGTAAACGTGACAGACAAATGCATGACATGACATGACAAAAGGCAATTCTAGCTTCGTTGTCAAGATAGAACTTGGAAATTGCGCCTAGACCGCTATGATTTCACGGTCTAGTCTCTTTCACGCTAAAAGCAAAGAAAAGGCCTAAAGCATGGCCTAAAACAAGGTTGGCAAGTTTCACTTGCTTGGTTCCGGTAATGACGGTCGATAAGAGTTCGTCTCAAAATCTCTACTCTACGGGGAAATGGGTTCGCTGTTATGGCCAAAGCAGAAATCAGAACTAAAAGATCTAAACCAGATTTGTATTGGAATCCTATAACGTCTAGTAATCCATTTTTATTAGGATTTTCTAAATTATAGTGTGGGTTATGGGAAATTAAGGGTAGATCACTAACCGTATACGAAGCGGAAGAAACGACGATCAAAGACGCCTACGAATCTGCAGGTAGGAGAGGATCTCGACGTATCCGGATTACCGTCGCCAAATCTGATCTAGCACGGCAACGGAAGAAGCGATCCCGGGAAAACTACGGCTGAAGAGATATCCTGGAGGCTAAATTATAACGGATCTGGAGAATGGAGATTGTAGGGAAAAACTGGAGCAAAAGAGAATTTGGGGGGTTTTTAGGGTCAGCCGGCGGCCTACGGGGTGGTGCCGACGCAATGGGGGGTGAGAGGGAGCACGGGAGGATGAGGAAAGGCAAGAGGAAGGTTGGGGGATGATTGGGGAAGAAAATCGGCTAAGAAAAGTGAAGGAAGAAATGAAAACGTATAGGGTTTAAATAGAAATAAAAAGCGGCGGCTGCGACTTAACCTAGGGTTTCTGGGCATATTAGTTGGTCAGTGAAGAGTGGTCGACCGACTAGTTTGGGTACTAGTCGGTCGGTCGTCCAACTGAGACCGACTAAAAGGCAAACAATGAACAGGGTCGACACAGGGTAGACAGATTTAGTCGGTCTATGAAGGCTCGTCAACCGGCTAGTTTGGGAACTAGTCGGTCGGTGAATATTCATGGACCGACTAAGGGTTGAATATGATAGACAATAAGTACTGAGAGTTAGTCGGTCCAAGAAGAAACTCTAACCGACTAGTTTCTCAACTAGTCGGTCGATAGTCGTTCTTTGACCGACTAACGGTAAACAGTAACTCGGCTGTCAGAAAGAACTCAGAATTAGTCTGTCTGCGAACAAGTTCTAACTGACTAGTTTCACAACTAGTCGGTCGATGGATGTGCTTAGACCGACTAAGGGAAAGCAGTAACTCAGCTGAAATAATCACGATGAACTAGTCGGTTCCTGAAGAGTTGCCGACTGACTAGATTGCAATCTAGTCGGTTGGTTCTCCTTCTTGAACCAACTAAAAGGCACGAAAATTCTCGAATTGAAGCGCTAAGCTTCGGGAAGATTCCTATGGCTTCTAAGATCAACCTAGCTCTAAGATATGGACGTTATGAAGCTCATCAACACACAAGGAAGAGAACAACCAACACATATGTATAATAGACAATACATAGGCAAAAACCCGTCGTTACATCCTACCCACCTTAAGAAAAATTCCGCCCTCAGAATTTCCTAACACTCACGTGTCAGGGAACAAAAGTCGGTATCGCTCTCTCATCTCATCTTCTCTCTCCCAAGTAGACTCTCCTGTCGAGCCGTGTCGCCACAACACCCTAACAAGATCGACTGTCTTGTTCCGGATTGACTTCTGACGCATGTCCAAAATTTGCACTGGCTGTTGGTCATACGTCAGATCGGGGCAAACGGTGATCTCCGAGAAATCCACAGCATGAGATGGATCGCTGATGTACCGATGAAGCTGCGACACATGGAAGACATCGTGAACGCCTTCCAAAGATGGCAGTAAGGCTAAGCGGTAGGCTACCTCGCCAACTCTCTCCAGAATGTCAAACGGTCCAATGTATCTCGGGCTCAGCTTCCCTCGTTTGCCAAAGTGAATCACTCCTCGATTCAGGGAAATCTTCAGGAACACATGGTCACCTGGCTGAAACTCCAAAGGACGACGTTTAGCATCTGCCCAATGCTTGAAACGGTCCAGAGCAATCCTCAGCTTCTCCCGTATGTTCCTCACAACATCCACTGCCTCCACGATCATCTCAGGTCCTAACAGCTCCATGTCTCCAATGTCATCCCAGCTCAGTGGCGATCGACATTTCTTCCCATATAGCGCGGCGAAAGGTGTCATGCCAATACTCGCCTAGTAGCTGTTATTGTAGGCAAACTCAACATGGTGAAGATGATCCTCCCAAGATCCCTTGAAGTCCAACATGCACGCTCTCAGCATGTCTTCCAAAATCTGAATCGTCCTCTCGGACTGGCCATCTGTCTGCGGATGGTACGTCGTGCTGAAACTCAGACTCGTACCCAAACTCTTTTGCAGACTCTGCCAGAACTGAGACATGAACCTCGTGTCTCTATCTGACACGATACTCACAGGGACTCCATGAAGTCGTACAATCTCCTGCACGATTCACGTTACATCACTATCTAAACTAGAGAAAGGAATAAAAACGGAGAGTAAAAAAAATTTACCTCCATATATCTCCTCGCTAGCGTCTCAGTGGACTGTCCTACTCGGAAAGGAATAAAGTGCGTGGATTTGGTTAATCGGTCTACGATCACCCAAATCGCGTCATTCTGCTTCGGACTCCGAGGCAGTCCAGTCACAAAGTCCAAAGTGATGTGCTGCCACTTCCACTCTGGAATCGGAAGCGGTTGTAGCAATCCTGCCGTACGCTGATGCTCTGCCTTCACCTGCTGGCAAACCAGGCACTTGGCTACACTCCGAGCCATACTCCTCTTCATACCATGCCACCAATAGTTCAGGCGAAGATCCTTATACATCTTGGTGCCACCAGGATGCATAGAATACGGTGAACTGTGTGCCTCAACCAACACCTCCTCTCTGATGTCTCCAGCTGGCACACACAACCTGGCTCCAAATCTCAACGAGCCATCCTCATGAATCAAGAAGTCAGTCCGCAGACCGGCTTCCACCAGCTCCCGTATCTTCACCAACTTCGGGTCTCCAGCCTGTCCAGCCTTGATCCTATCCATGATCGTCGAATGTATGTGCATACACATCAACGAAGAGGCCTCTCTAGGAAGAACAATCTCAATACCAGACTCGCAAAAATCTTGCTGCAATCTCCATTGTGAAGTCAACAACATCACTGCCGGAAGCCTACTCAGCGCATCCGGAACCACATTTACCTTGCTAGGGTGATACTACAGATTGATCTCATAATCTGCCATGAGCTCCAACCACCGACGCTGTCGCATGTTGAGCTCCTTCTGAGTAAAAATGTACGTCAAGCTTTTGTGATCGGTGAAGATCTTCACCTTCTCACTTGTCACGCCCCGCTTCCCAAAAATATGGAGGCGAAGCGTGGGAAGGTCCGCTCAGACTTGAAGCTACAAAGCTGCAAGTCCGATAAGCGTCGATCCAATTTAAAACTGCAGGTCCTTGCAACGCGAGCGAAACAAGATAATAATAATGAAATGAGACAAAAGAATAATCTCAGAATATCCATAAATATAAATTCCAACATCGCAGAAAAGCCACCAGGCTGAAATAAAAGAGAGTCTAAAGGCCCAAACATGGCCAACAAAAGTACAAAGCACAAACGACGGTGCTACGCACCTATAACTAACAAAAGGCCCTAAACAAAGTGAAGCTCAACAAAGACTCAAAGGATGGTCACCGGTGTCCACCAAAATCCTCCTGGGCAAGCATGGACTCAGACTCAGCGTCAGCAACACATCACGTACTCAGCAACGGTCTCTGGCTCAGGGTCTAACATGTGACACCCAAAAGAGCAAGGGGCACATGTCAGCAAGTCTACAAGAGATTTGTGCAAGGAAACTGAAAGTACAAGTAAAGCAACCTAGCAGTTCTAGCATGATGCAATGACATGGCAGTTTAAGTATGAGTGCAGCAGGTAAAGAAAACAACAAGTAAACTGGCATGGCATGGCAAGTGTGGCAAGACTAATAACATTTACAAGGATTTCTCTAGTCATGTTTTCATGTCATGTGCAAAGTTTACGCCTTACAGCTGAAATGACTTTCTTTCACACTGATTGGTCGCTTAACTCCGCCCCACCCAGAGTTTACGCCTTACAGCTGCAGTTGCTGATCAGGCAGACTCCCAGCTGATTGGCCGCTTAACTCTTACCCCTCCCACGTGTATCGAGCCAGGGCCTTACCCCCGAACGGTAATGCTCGCTTCTGGATCACGAGCCAGGAAGTGTTTTTAACAAGTATGGCGTAGGGGTGCACCTAGCCAGGACAAGCAAGTACAAGTATGTAGCGTGTGCTACGAATGCAATATTCAACTTGGATGACATGTAGAATGCAATGCATGGCAGTTAAAAGTGCGTACAGGTAAGGAAAGTAAACGTGACAGTTTAGTATGCATGAACAACAAGTTTAAAGGGTTGGATCTAGCTTCGTTGTCAAGCTAGATCAATTAGGTGACGGATCTAGTTTCGTTGTCAAACTAGATCAAATAGGCGACTAGCCAGCTATCATTTCACTGACTAGTCTCTTTTACGCTAAAAGCAAGGAAGTGGCCTAAAAACATGGCCCTACACAAGAGTTGGCAAGTTTCACTTGCCTGCAAGTTCGACGTCTGAGTACACCGTCCAATGAGTCCAAAGTCACAATTACCCTACGTGCACAAGTTCACCGGCCTACATCCGTTTTATTAATCTTGATTGGTGAATTTAAAACATTTAAAATACTTTAAAAATACTGATTTTAGTCTTGGTTAGCATGCAATTGGGTTGGGGGTCCTAGGGGTGCAAAGCGTTACCTCAACACGACGCGAAAGCTACACCGGCGTCGGGTAGCGACACCGGGGGTTGGAATAGAAGATCGCGCTCCAAGTCCAGATTCCAATTAGATTCCTCGCTGGAAATTTCAGAGCAATCAACTGGGACGAAGATTCCAGATTCCAAAGCTAGCACGTGCGACGACGGGCTACGACGTGCGACGAAGTCGTACGCGGCAAATCCTCGAAGAGCAAGCACCTAGGTGGGGCCCACAGTAGTCCTAGGGACCTTTGGGGAACCCACAATAACTCTGGAGAACTTGGGGGGCCCACGGAGGCAAGTGGTGCGACGGATGCGGGGTTGCGACGAGTGGCTCTCGGTCGTACACAGCCAATGCGGGGAGATCTCTCGGTCGTGCGCTGAGAATGCGGGGCTGTGACGATTTGGTGTGTGCAACGGCTGCGGGAGCTGTGGTGCGAGGGCTTCCGTCGGTCAGGTCGATGGGAGCGGTCGGTCGTGCGGGGTGCGGAGCGGGGCGACAAGCGGGCGACAAGCGGGCGACGGTGCGGAGCGCTGTGCTGCGATGCGGAGCGGCTTGGTGCGGGCCAATCCCTCGGTCAGACCGAGGGAACGGAGCGGTGCGGAGCTGCTGCGTGCGGAGCGGCTAGGATGCGGGGCGGGGCTTCGGTCGGAGCGGGGGAACGGGGGCTGTTCTCTCGGTCGGTGCGGGGGAGTTCGTCGCAACGTTGCGACGAATCGTCGCAACGTCCAAATTGAGTTTTGGAAGAGGCTAGGGCTAATTTCTTGCGAAAATAGGTCTTCCTAGGGGTTGCTTATATAGTATAGATGGGTTGACTTGGTCTAGGGCTAAATCTAATAGGATTAGAAGTTTAAAATAATTTAAAATTTGAAATTCAACTTCTCCAACTCACCTAAGGATTTGACCTGGTCCAAATGAGCTGGAAATTGGCTCAAAAATTCTTTAAAACGTTTAAAACTCAAATAAATTTTATTTGGCCGAAAATAATTTATAAATTAATTATTAAAATGTTTTAAAGCTTGTTAAAAATATAAAAGTGGTCAAATGAACTCCAAAAATTATAAAATAAATATCGAGGTGATCGTGGTGACGAAAGTGAGCTAACTAAGAAGACGGATCTCAATTTTGACATCGGACGACGAAACTAAAAATAGAAACGTCTCCTGTCCAAAGTGAAAATCGCCACGTCTCATCGAATAAGTTTAAATTGTGAGAAAACGACTCGAGAAACGTCGTTCCAATTTAGTGCCACTATTTAACACTCTCAGAGACGTTCACAACGGCATATCACACGAAAGTATTCACAAACAAACAAAGTCTAAAATAAACACGTGCATGGTCAAAAGCACGTGCACGAACAACGTACAACGAAAAGTGGTCGTTACATCACTCAGCAGGAAGTGCCTACAAATCTTCAGCGTAAACATGACTGCTGCCAACACCAAGTCGTGCGTCGGGTAATTCTTCTCATGGGTCTTAAGCTGACGAGAAGCATATGCTACCACGTGCCCATGCTGATGCAATACACAATCGATGCCCTTGCCGGAAGCATCGCAAAAGATCTTGAATCCTCCACTGCGATCAGGCACAGCAAGAACAGGGGCAGTCGTCAGCCTCTCCTTCAGAACACCAAAAGCCTCCTCACAGCCATCAGACCAAACAAAAGGTACATCCTTCCGCGTCATTCTGGTCATCAGCTCGGCAATACGGAAAAAGTCCTTAATGAAACGTCGATAATAACCAGCCAATCCAAGGAAACTCCGGATCTCAGATGCTGACTGCAGAATAGGCCACTCCCTGATAGCCTTGATCTTCTCGGGGTCCACTGAAATACCATCTCCTGACACCACATGCCCGAGAAAAGCAACTCTGTCCAGCCAAAACTCGCACTTGGAATACTTAGCATACAACCGATGCTTCCTCAAGATCTCCAACACTGTCCTCAAGTACGATGCATGCTCCTCCTCTGACTTTGAGTAGATCAGAATGTCGTCAATGAAGATAACGACAAACTTGTCTAAAAAGTCATAGAAGATCAGATTCATCAGATTCATAAAAACTGCGGGTGAGTTGGTTACACCGAAAGGCATAACCACGAAGTCGTAGTGTCCATACTTCGTCCTGAATGCTGTCTTCGGAACATCTTCCTTCCTCACCTTTAGCTAATGATAACCACTCCTCAGATCCAACTTAGAGAATACCCTCGATCCTCCAAGCTGATCAAAGATGTCATCTATACGAGGCAACAGATATCGATTCTTGACGGTCACTGCGTTCAACTCCCGGTAGTCCACACACATGCGACGCGAACCATCCTTCTTCTTCACCAGCAAGACCGGTGCTCCCCACGGAGACACACTGGGATGAATGTAACCTTTCTGAAGAAAGTCGTCCATCTGCTTCCGCAATTCTTCCAATTCTGCTGGTGCCATACGATACGGCGCCTTCGAGATAGGCTGCGCCCCCGGAATAAGATCGATCGAAAACTCGAGAGCTTGATCGGGTGGTAATACAGACATCTCCTCGGGGAAGACGTCGTCAAAGTCACACACCACCGCTGGCCTACACTGCTCCATCTGCATAGCAACGATCTCCACCGGCTTGGCCCGAAACCTGACCAGACCAAGCGAACTGCTGCCACGGCTGAACTCGAACACTGGATGACCTGGAATCTCAAACACCACCTTCTTCCTCTGGCAATCGATCGTGGCGTAGAAACTCCCAAGCCATTCCATCCCAAGGACGGCATCATAGTTGATGATGTCGTGGACGACGAAATCAGCGTAGAGCTCATGTCCACAGACCACCAAAGGGCAAGAATTGCAACCCCGATGCACCTAGATCACGCCATTTCCTGTAACGATATCCCAACTCTTGGGAAGAGGGGAAGTCGACAAGGAATGCTTCTCCACAAAGCTCCGGGAAATAATGCACATTGATGCACCAGAGTCGAAGAGGACTAGTGCAGGAAATATGCAAACCAAAATCACACCTAACAAGCAATCTAACAATCAAATCCTATTCTAGCAAACATAACAAGCAGCCAAACAAATTTCAACAAACAAGACTAACTAAGAAAGAAACAACTAGACTGAGGGTTACCTGCAATAACCTCATCCACAGCCTCAGTCTCAACTGCAGTCATTAGGAAAGCCTGCCTCCTCGGCTGAACAGCCTGCTGAAAAGCCTGCCTCTGTGGAATGAGAGGCGCTCCACGTCCAGCAGGTACAGGTGCTCTCTGCTGCAACGACTGAACTGCAACAGGTCCCTTCCAAGGCTGCTTGGACTTCGGGCAATCCCTCATGACATGCGCTGGATCACCACAAACCAAGCACTGTCCCAACATCTTCCGACATTGATCCTTGACATGGCTAGTCTTACCACAGAAATGGCAAGTCTTCGGAGTAGGAGGTCCTCCTGGCCTCTTGAACTGTACCGGCTGATTGGGCCTGAACCCTGGTCTCATCACTGCCCTGGCCTGCTCCACAGGCCTCTTCCCAGCTCCAGAAGCACATCCTCTCTTCTGGTTCACAATCTGCTCCTGCCACTTCACTGCAATCAGAACCTTCTGATAGGACTCCAAATCAGAAGAAGACACAAAGCTCTGAAGATCCAAAGAAAGTCCCTGTAGAAATCTCTGGGCCCTCTCATCAGCATCCTGTACCATCTTCGGTGCGAAACGACTCAGCCTGGTGAACTCCTGGTGGTACTGGTCCACCGTCAAGCTCCCCTGCTTCAAATCGATGAAGCGCTGCGCCATCTCCCTCCTGGCAGCCTTCGAAAAGTACTCCTCATCGAATCCGGACTTGAAAGTAGCCCAAGATATCGGCTCCTCTAGCATCTCCTCCTCTGCATCCCACCAGTTCTGGGCATTATCTCTAAGATTCCTCTTCGCCAAGTCAACCCATCCAGCCAGGTCGACCTTCGACATCTTCAGGTTGTCCTCCATATTCCGGGTCCACTCATCAGCAGCTAGAGGTCCTTCGGTCCCATCAAAGTAAGCGGGGCCCAGCTCCCGAAACTGCTTCGCTCCTGGCTCGGAGCGAGGGACATTCTGGACTGGCTGCGTTGCTCGAACAGGCGAAACATTCCGGGCATTCTGGAGCATGCCCTGCTGCACCTGCATCATCTGAAGCATCATCCACATAATCTCCCAGTTGGTGGGCTCTCAATCCGGCTCCTCGACACGAGGGGACACACCACCAGCAGCAGCTCGGGTATTCCGTCTTCCTGCCATCTAATGACACAGAAAAATGAAACAATTAGACTCTTAGCCCTATGACTCGGGTGTCGAAATTATTTATCGGACATTCTATAATTCTTATCGTTTTTTCGATTAAGTCACAGTTACAGAGTGAGAGGACCTGCATGGACCACCAACAAAACCTGTCACGACCCGCATCCCTAAAATGGAGGCGAGGCATGACGAGGCCCGCTCAGGCTGGGAGCTGTGAGGCTCTCAGCCTGTAAAGCGTCTAGAAATACCACGCAGATCCTTGTAATGTGACACGGAACAAAGAAAAGAATAATAGCAAGAGACGAATAATAAATTATTAATCTCAAATGTCCAAATAAAAGTTCAACAACCACCAGAAAAGCCACCAGGCTAACAAAAGAGTCTAAAAAGAAAAGCCCAGTATGGCCAACAAGGAAAGCAACTAACAAAATAGTGCTACTCACCGACAAGCTACAACAACTAACAAAGAAACTGCGGAGGGAACTAAGACTGATCACCGGTGTCCTCGTACTCAACGTCAGCTGCGGGATCAGGCACGAACTCTACGAACTCGTCGCCCTCAACTACTGTCTCTTGCTCAGTAACTAACATGCGACACCCAAAGAGAAAGGGGCACATGTCAGCAAAGTCTACAAGACTTTGTGCAAGGAAACTAAAAGAAAGGTAAAAGCAACCTAGCAATTCTAAAGTGTGCATGACATGGCGTATATATGAGATGTGCATCAATTAAGTAAAAACAGCAAGTATGACATGGCAATGGGTAAACATGACATGGAAACAAGGACATGACAAGGAAGACAAGTATACATTCATAAGGACAAGTACAAGTATAGTAAGCACGTTGTGCACAGAGATTCTGCCCTTTGGCTAGAGAGGATGTACGGGCCAACTCTTACGCTCAAGTGACCGTTTATCCCTACCCCTCCATGTGTATCGAGCCAGGGCCTTACCCCCGAACACAGAATGCTCGCTTCTGGATCACGAGCCAGGAAGTGTTTTTAACAAGTATGGCGTAGGGTTATGCCCGCATAGCAGGTGCCTAGCCGGAAACACAGATTGTACAAGTATTTTGTAGTGTGTGCTACGATGCCACATACAAATCAAATGGCATGTAAGAATGCAAATGCATGGCAGATATTCAATTAAAAATGTGTACCGTTAGAGAAAGTAAACGTGACAGGCAAATGCATGACATGACATGACAAAAGGCAATTCTAGCTTCGTTGTCAAGCTAGAACTTGGAAATTGCGCCTAGACCGCTATGATGTCACGGTCTAGTCTCTTTCACGCTAAAAGCAAAGAAAAGGCCTAAAGCATGGCCTAAAACAAGGTTGGCAAGTTTCACTTGCCTGGTTCCGGTGATGACGGTCGACGAGAGTTCGTCTCAAAATCGCTACTCTACGGGGAAATGGGTTCGCTGTTATGGCCAAAGCAGAAATCAGAACTGAAAGATCTAAACCGGATTTGTATTGGAATCCTATAACGTCTAGTAATCCATTTTTATTAGGGTTTTCTAAATTATAGTGTGGGTTATGGGAAATTAAGGGTAGATCACTAACCGTATACGAAGCGGAAGAAACGACGATCAAAGACGCCTACGAATCTGCAGGTAGGAGAGGATCTCGACGTATCCGGATTGACGTCGCCAAATCTGATCTAGCACGGCAACAGAAGAAGCGATCCCGGAAAAACTACGGCTGAAGTGATCTCCTGGAGGCTAAATTATAACGGATCTGGAGAATGGAGATTGTAGGGAAAAACTGGAGCAAAAGAGAATTTGGGGGGTTTTTAGGGTCGGCCGGCGGCCTACGGGGTGGTGCCGGCGCAATGAGGGGTGAGAGGGAGCACGGGAGGATGAGGAAAGGCAAGAGGAAGGTTGGGGGATGATTGGGGAAGAAAATCGGCTAAGAAAAGTGAAGGAAGAAATGAAAACGTATAGGGTTTAAATAGAAATAAAAAGCGGCGGCTGCGACTTAACCTAGGGTTTCTGGGCATATTAGTCGGTCAGTGAAGAGTGGTCGACCGACTAGTTTGGGTACTAGTCGGTCGGCCGTCCAACTGAGACCGACTAAAAGGCAAACAGTGAACAGGGTCGACACAGGGTAGACAGATTTAGTCGGTCTGTGAAGGCTCGTCAACCGACTAGTTTGGGAACTAGTCGGTCGGTGAATATTCATGGACCGACTAAGGGTTGAATATGATAGACAGTAAGTACTGAGAGTTAGTCGGTCCGAGAAGAAACTCTAACCGACTAGTTTCTCAACTAGTCGGTCGATAGTCGTTCTTTGACCGACTAACGGTAAACAGTAACTCGGCTGTCAGAAAGAACTCAAAATTAGTCGGTCTGCGAATAAGTTCTAACCGACTAGTTTCACAACTAGTCGGTCGATGGATGTGCTTAGACCGACTAAGGGAAAGCAGTAACTCAGCTGAAATAATCACGATGAACTAGTCGGTTCCTGAAGAGTTGCCGACCGACTAGATTGCAATCTAGTTGGTTGGTTCTCCTTCTTGAACCAACTAAAAGTCACGCAAAGTATCGAATTGAAGCGCTAAGCTTCGGGAAGATTCCTATGGCTTCTAAGATCAACCTAGCTCTAAGATATGGACGTTATGAAGCTCATCAACACACAATGAAGAGAACAACCAACACATATGTATAATAGACAATACATAGGCAAAACCAGTCGTTACAGTACTTTTTATGAGTGTCATTTCACGGGTAAATTTTATGTTATTCAACTTTAAGTGAAAGAGATAGTTTAAACGTCAAACTTCAATAATTCATAACGATTTGTACACTTGCCTGATTTGACGATTCGGGGGTGTCCAGTGTGATCGGGGTGAGGGACGCGGTTTATTTGCGTCATCAGGTTATACAACATCAAGCTAAGGAATAAAGTGATATTGACAATCCCTATCATATAACACTGATTATGCATTGATTTACTGATCACACTAACAACTATAGGCACTGATTATATTTAGACTAGTACATACCTCTGTTTACGTGATAACATATATAACCAACCTATACTAATATACTAACAATTATGTTACAACTGTTATATAAATCTATGTTCATTTACTACATATATAACACAATTACTAATATGATACTGCTCATATAATAGAAGTTGTTGATCAACAACTTACAGTTGTTTGTTTGTGTTGCCTTAGGATTTACGTGCAGGGAATTAACGGCTAGGTCAGCGACTGCGTCGGTGGTTGGCGCGGCGATGGTGATGCCAGCGGCTACTGTCGGGGTGGTGAGTTCGACAGCGGTGCCGGAGACATGGGGTCAGGTTCTTGGTCAGAGAAAGGGGCGGTGCGACAGTCAGAGGGAGCTCTCGGGTGGGTCGTCAGGGTAAAAGGAGGCCTGGCGGTTTGGAGAGGGGGGAGGGGCGGTTCGGCTGTCAATGCTGAGGCGGGAGGACAGTGCGAGTTTGGGGAGGAGGCTAGCCGACGATGGGACGGTGGCCGTGGAGATGAGGAGGGGCAGCGGGAGTTTACTGGCGGGTAGTGGCTGGGCGAGGTCGGAGGGATGAAGGTCGGTGATGAGTCGGGCTGAGGTTGGAAGGGACGGCGGGTCGCCGGAGGCTTGGGGGGTTGCTGGAGTTTCTGTTGCCGACAGGGAGTAGGGGTTGATGCTGTTGACAGGGAGGTCGGGTCGGCTGCAGTTCAGATGGGTTGTATGGCCAGAGGTGATGGGTTCGATGGAGGAAGGAGGGTGTTTGTTGTTGGGGCCATTTGGTGTTGTCGCGAGGAAGAAGAAGAAGGCTTGATGGGCTTTTGTAGGGAAAGAAAAGTAAAGGGGAACGTGGGTTGGCTGTTGTAAAGAGAGGGGAAGGTGCATGCGTTGTTTTTTTCCCTTCTGGGTTTTTGTAGAGAGGGGGTTAGAGAGAGAGATAGGGATGACGTGAGGTAGTGGGAGGTTGTACCAGATGGAGAAAGTGGGGGTCTTTTGTGTGGATGCTAGCTTGGGGTAGGGTTTTATTGAAAGGTTTTATATAGTAGGATGGGTGTGTGCATTTGGAAGCCTGGGGGAAAATCTTATGCAACAAAAATGAAAGAAAGTGGCGGTTGGAGTTTAGAAAGGATGAGGGTTTAGATGAAAAATGGAAAGTTGATGTTTAAGGAAAGGATGGAAAGGATGGAAAGAAAGGAAGGAACATGGAATTTAATTGCAATTGAAAATAAGATTTAAGTGTTATTTAGCATGAGTAAAAGTCTCATGTACTAATATGGAATGGTTTAAATCTAGGAGAAAAAGGAAAGAAACAAGAAGATAAATTGTAATTAAGAGGGGGATTAATAGCTAATTATGAAGGGAATAAAAAGTCTCCTATCCAAATATGGAAGGGAAATTTGAATTCAAATTTGAGTTTGAAATATTTATTTACTGAGATTATATAAGAGTTGATTTAAAAACTAAGGTAATTTGGAAAGTTGATTTCATACTAATAATTGGGGAGAAAATCATGGGTTTAATGAGAGAGTATTTCTAAAATAGTTATAGTCTTAATTAGGATCTAAATAGAAAAGTTTTTTAAAAGAATTTGAATTTTAAAAACATTTGAATTTGACATTTTAAATATAATAAGAACAAGATTTAATAAGCTAACTAATGTAAGTATATTAATAAGATCTACATATCAAAAGTACACTAATGAAAGACATTTATAAATAGAACTCACTCCAGCGTATCAGAAGATACCGGTCGTTACACATATCCTCTAGGTCCCTTGAAACTATATATCCAACTCTAATCTATTTCTGACATGACTCCAATCAAACTGTCCTAATTAATTTCCCAAGAGTAAGACATAAGATATTCGCTAAATGAAGAGACCACAACTTACATAAAAAGTGAGACCATATCATTGAGAACCATATAATTTCCTAAGCTTACCAGTTTATGTCATATGGCTTACTAGTTTGTGCCATATGGCAAGTTCAAGAGGACATCGACTAGTACATATCAAAGGTTCGCCATAGACAAATCTGTGGCTGAAGCATCAATATACGTGGTTGAATACATTCAGCCTTATACGATCGATAATTCCGTAGCTGAAGGTATGTGCCTGATAATGTGCTGGCTAAAGGCACTTTCAGCCACATCATATTCATTTCATTTCATTACCGGCTGTAAAGAGGAAGGTTTCTATACCATTAGATTTGCAATGCACCGTGTAATCTTGTATCTTATTTTATGCATTTATGTGAGCTTTCATTTGTGAAAATTTCGACAGCATTTATCCATTGTTCTCCGAGTACACTGTAGTGAGAAGATCATGTATTTGCAAATACTTTTACCGTTTGTACTCAAAGAACAACGGATATGTGATGCCGAAATTCTCATAAAATGAAAGAACACATAAACACATAAAATTGGATACAAAATTACTACGTGATGTGTTTGCATATCTAAATCGTCCATATTAGATAGATCCAATAATATTTATATGTAAATTCCTAATCACATGGGGCCACGAACCTGTTGTCTGACTCGAACAGAAGGTTTTCGATATCATCTATCGCTTTGTGCATGCATGTGGTTTAAGAATACTACATATAACATTTATTGGATGGAAAAATCTAATGCTCGAATTGATCTACGTTAGTGTGTGTATATATATATGTAAATCTTCAAATGCAAACATTTCGCATAGTGCAAAATGTTTTTTATTTTTTTTGAAATTTTTTTTTCAAATTTTTGTCCACCTTCGTTTCATATTGTTATACACCCCTCAAAAATTAATAGTTGAAAAATAATGTGATTTGGTCTTCGATCAAGGCATTACAAAAGTTCTATTGTTCTGAAACCATTAAAATTGTAACGGGTTGATCTGTGCTCAAATCCCCCTATGGTTCACCCATTATTTTTCCTGGGATATATAATTGTATGGATTAGACAACAATTAAAATATTCAAAAAAATTCAAAAAAAAATTTCGCACGGTTTGGAACCCCTCTTTTTCACACCCGATACTATGCATGCATGTATGTATGTTTATAGTAAAAGGACGAGCAAATTAAAATGTTGATGTTCCATCTTTGTTGCATCTGCCCTTATTATACTTAATATGTTGATTTTTGATCTTTATTGATAGGACATAGAGGGAAGTCCAATTTTGTAAGCATGGTGGGTGGAGAGCATTTTGATGCAAGGTTTTAGGCCATGGTTTCGGTCTTGGTATCGCTTTGCCGGAAATTTAGGTTTCGGTATCGGTATCGCCTGTTTCGGTGGTTCCTGAAGTAAGTTTCAGTTTCGTCGTACCTATAATTTCGAGAGTTTCGCTTTGGGTATCATTTTAAGATGGAGATACTTTTAATTTTTTAATATGTATATAGTATAGTATATACACAGAGTGATGTATTACATGTACAGTTATATGGTATTTTATACATATAAAGGCGTACACAATTTTTAGCTGTAAATCATACAGTAATCCAGCCAGCCCTTCATTATTTTATTAATATAAAATAATAACAATAAAACATGATGATGCATAAATATGACTTCATATTACAATAAATAAATAAAATAAAATGCAAATAAAACTATGTGAAGTCAAAGTATGACCACATCTACTAATACGATAGCTCATTTAAATACCGAGTCTTGAAATATTTCTTAAGTATGATAAACTCCCCTTTCTTCAATTCAAAAGAAGAATTTCAACGGCATGCCTCCATAATACCAGTAATACAGTAAAAATTACCAATATAAGGAGTATAGACAACAAAATTCTAAAATAGGCAATCTGTAGTTTGAATCAAGCATGCATGTGGACTGATGCTGTGCTTGCTTATGATACTGGCCATTAACCTGATTAATGAAGAAAGAAACATTAATCAGGTTAAATAACAGTAGCATAAACAAGCACTGGAACAGTCCACGTGCATGCTTGATTCAAACTATAGATTGCATGATTTAGAATTCTATTGTCTATACGCCTTATAATGGTCATTTTTGCTATATTACCAGGTATTCTGGTGACCTCCCGTTGAAATTATTTTTTTGAATTGAAGGGAGGGGGATTATCACATATAAGAAATATTTCATGACTCGGTATTTAGATGTGCCATCATTCTCGCCAGGCATGGCCTCGAAGTGAACACGAACACTTTATTGATGGAAAACACATTCACTTTGAAACATCACTGCACGACCACCTTTCGGTGCTTTGGAACATGTCATCACATCAATGGTTAACTAATAAACTTGTAAGCCTGTAACGAGTTAACATATAAACAGTTGTAAGCATTTATGAAATGCATCTAACAAATATAAACTACATCTAACATTTATGAAATACCTCTAAAGATCTGCCTACATTTTTCTGTATTTTCCTGTATTTTTCCTGTGTTTTTTTTGTATTTTTCCGAAACCGAGATCCTGGGGCCATTTCGGTATCGATAGGGTTCGATAACGGTACGAAATGGCTTATACCAGTTGGTATCAGTTGGTACATTATACCTTGGTTTGATGGGTACTGCTAGTTGCACTTCAACTATTCCTAAAACACACCTCACTTTCAATTACAAGTTTGCCATTGTCAGTGAACTAGTTGTTCGATTAGATCGTGTTGAATAAAAATAGAAAAGTACATGCATTTAAACTCCGACCATAATATTGAAAGATTTCACTTACATTGATTAATCTATGCAAATATTAAAATTAAAGTTGCATCCAAGAGTCCCTAAACATAATACGCAAATATCTGGAGAACTAGCAAAACGATAGTCACAAAACATAAACTCAAAGCTTTGATGCAGGCTGATCCTAGCTGATGTCTCTATAAGGTATTTCTCATCGTTGTTGGATTTTATAAGTTACACAACAATTGCTCATGAATGGGAAAAATTATTAAGAGATACAGAAGATCATAGAAATAATATAAACCATGTCCAATTTCCCATATTGAAAGTCTTGTTCCTCAAGACTCGACATCATCCAACCTAATTGAGATCGACTTCAGTGATGGACACACACACACACACACACACACACACACACACACACACACGATTCTTGAAATTACTTTACAGGATTCAAGAAATTAATCTAAGGGCACACACACAATGAAGCACACACACACACACACACACACACACACACACACACACACACACGATTCTTGAAATTACTTTACATGATTCAAGAAATTAATCTAAGGGCACACACACAATGAAGCACTTACTCACACACAGACACAGACATAACACACACACACACATACACACACGTACTCACTCACTCACACTCACATAATGACACACACACACACACACACACACACACACACAGAGAGAGAGAGAGAGAGAGAGAGAGAGAGAGACTTGGCTCACACGCACGTGCGTGCACACATGCACACCCACACCCATACCCACACCCACTGCCACACAGACATAGACACATACACATACACACACAGCCATACAGACTTGGCACACGCACATAATGACACACACACACACACTCCTACACACATACAGACTTGGTGCACACACATGCACACATGCTGACTTCGCGCGCACACACGCACACACAATGACACACCCACACACACACCCACACACTGACTTGGCACTATGGAACAATTTTTCTAATTAGTAAGTTTATTATACCAACCACAAGCACTTTGGAATTCAAAACTGTTTTACAATAACATACAAAAATTATGATTTTTATAAATACTAGAAATAACCTGTGTACATAGTGCACGGTGCAAAAAAAAAATCCCCATAAACGTGGAAGCGGTGAACGTTTGCAACCAAAAAAGAGTGAGAAGTGTGAGTATGTGTGTGTCGGTATCGTCGAAGGAGGTAAAAGGTGCACCCAAATCGGATCGAATGAAAAGAGTGTGTGAGAGTGTAGGTATCATCCGGGGGGTTTTGAGATTTTTGGAGTGGTGGGTATGAAGTTGGGTTCTTGTTTTTGGACGGGAGGGTGTATTTATGGGTTTTTTGGGTGGACTTTGTGCCATTGGGGTGAGGTGGAGTCCCATGTGGCACCCATACAAAATATGACTGGGACACATGTGCCACGTAGGACAACTTCATCATTTTTATAAAGGATGTATTATACTGAAGTGTAGGCAAAAAGATTTGTAGGTTGCCAACTAATAGCTATCTAGTTACAATTAACAAATTGGTTATTGGTATGAACTTAATAAAATTGTGATCATAGAATAAAATTAGATCACCTAAACAGATAATAGAATTAGCATTAACGATCATAGTTAGAGTTTCCCATCACCCTCATGTTGTTTGAATCCGCGAGAGTGTCAATAATTTGAAATGTATTCTTTTCGTAACCAAACAACAAACACAAACTGTAACGACTGCTTTTCATGTATCTGGATTTAATATAATATAATATATGTTTTGGTGGATTTTCTCCTCATGTGTGGTTTTCGTCTCCGTAGCTTTCATTTTCGATCGATTCGTCGTATTTTCTCGTTTCTTCCTTAGGATCGTCGATTTTGAAGTATGTCATTCGTGACGGACTTCATAACGGTCGTATCTAACTATTAGATCAAGCCTAGGAGTCTTAGGAATCGATCCCGGGGCCCCGCGCTCCGTATCGGTACTTTTCTGTGCTCATTAGCCGGTGTAAGAAGGGCCACCGACCGACTAGATGACGATCCAGTCGGTCGGCAATGCTTCTTGGACCGACTAGTTAGCTTTCTAAATTTCTCAGGAGTTACTATTTATCGTTAGTCGGTCTAAGAACGTTGGTTGACCGACTAGGTTGCAAACTAGTCGGTCAGCAATGCTTCTTGAACCGACTAACTCATCATCTTATTTTTGTATCAGTTACTGTTTACTCTTAGTCAGTCTAAGAACGTTCATCGACCGACTAGATGCTAAACTAGTCGGTCAGTACTTGTTCATGGACCGACTAACTCTAGAATCCTATTTTCGTTCAGGAGTTACTGTTTGCACTTAGTCGGTCTGCGTTGGTCGATCGACCGACTAGTTGCCAAACTAGTCGGTCAGTGGTTGCTCTTTGACCGACTAACCAGTGTTAAAACCCTAATTTCTGGGCAGCCGCCATCTCAACCTATTTATACCCAACCCAAACGACTTCTTCTTCTCCAACACGACCCAAAACCCTAAAATCTTCCCCCTTCAGCCCCCATCTTCCTCCAAGCTCCATTCCTTCATTCCAAGCCCTAAATCCATCATCCAAACCATCCATCTACTCTATCTACCTCTCATCTTCCCCAAAATCTCACCCAAACCCATCAAAATCCCCAAATCCCCCAAAACCCTAGTTTCCCCAAACTTCTCCAATCTCTTCCAGATCTGATCCTAGGGTTCTCCGGAGTGTTTCTTCCGCCTCCTCTCTGTAAGAAATCGTTCTACCGTTGTTTTCATAACTTATTGATAATTTTGGTGAAACCCTAATTAATTTCATGTGTTTGGTGTTTGTTTTCCCCTAAACAGCGATTTCCTCATAGATTGGCGTCCGTGTGACGAAGTAGTCGTCATCCCCGGTGCTAGGCAAGTGAAACTTGCCACTTAGGGTTTAGGCCATGTTTTAGGCCATTTTCTTGTTGTAGGCGTAAAAGAGACTAGGCGACGAAATGATACTCGCCTAGGCGCAAATTGGGGAATTAGCTTGACAACGAAGCTAATTCCAACACATATAGCATGTTGCACAATTTCCATGTCATGTTTACTTTCCATTAACGGTACGCAAGTTAATTGTCATGTCATTGCATCCTTCATGCATTTCAGTGATTGCGTAGCTTTGCTACATTGCTTGTGTTCCTGGCTCGTGTTCCAGAAGCGGGCCATGTGTTGGTTGATAGCCAATGCCCGAATTGTGTGTTTCCTGGCTCGTGACCAGAAGCGAGCATAATGAGTTGGAAACCCCAACGCTCGATATTGAATTGTGAAATAGGAATGCGAGCTCATTGTGCGGGGCAACCCCAGGCTCACTAGGTGAGTTCCATGTGCGGGGACCCCAGGCTCCATTACGTGTGGGTATAGGGGGTGAGGGTTAAGCGGCCATTCAACTGGGAGTCTGTTTGATCAACAACTGCAGTTGTAAGGCGTAAACTCTTTGGGGTGGGGTAGTGTTTAGTGCCGATCGGTCTGAAATGCTATGCCATTCAGCGAAGGGCGTAAACATCTACAAATCAACCGTGAAACGTGAAATGTGTTTAGTGCCGATCGGTCTGAAATGCTATGCCATTCAGCGAAGGGCCTAAACACCTTCAAAATGTGAATTGATTGAGATTGATAGTAGCGTGGCTACTCTTGTCTTGTCTTGTCTTATCCCAATGATTGTTCTCTTGTACAAATCGTCTTGCCATGTTTTAAATTGTGCGCTCATGTTATAACTGCCATGTCATGCATACTAAACTGCTAGGTTGCTAGTTGCCTTACTTTCAGTTTCCTTGCCCAAGTCTTTTAGACTTGCTGACATGTGCCCCTTTACTCTTTTGGGTGACACATGTTAGATCCTGAGCCCGAGTACCTTGTTGAGGACGAGGTGTTTGCTGACGCCGAGCCCGAGCTTGTGTTTGACGGGGAGTACGTGGACACTGGGGACCAGTCCTAGTGTCTTCGTTGTGTTTTACTTTTTGACAGTCGTTTTGTTATCGGTGCGTAGCACCCATACTTGTTGTTGTTGTTGCTTTTTGTTGGCCTTGTTCTGGGCCTTTAGACTCTTTTCTTTTAGCCTGGTGGCTTTTCTGGATGTTGGACTTATGTTGGTGTTGGACAATATTTGAGATGTGAGATTTTATTTCAGTCTCTCCTTGTGTTATTATTGTTATTCTGTTGTGGTTACAGGGACCTGTTTATGTATTGTGGACGCTTATCGGGTTTGGGGCTTCACAGCTCCACTCTCGTGCGGACCTTTTCACGTCTCGCCTCCATTTTAGGGAAGCGGGTCGTGACAGGTTTTAGTGGTGGCCCTTGCAGGTCTTTCTGTAACTGCGATTTTTGGAATAGCAATAATAATATTAGAATGTCCAATAAATTGAGTTCGACGTCCAAGTCATAAGCTATGAGTCTAATCTGATTCGTTCTCTGTGTCATTAGATGGCAGGAAGGCGTTTCACCCGTGGTGGGGGTAGTGGTGCGCTCCCTCATGATGAAGAGCCTGAGCGGGAACCCACCAGCGGTGAGATGATGCGGATGATGCTACAGATGATGCAAGTGCAGCAGGGCGTGCTTCTGCAAGTCCAGAATGCTCCACTTGCTCGAGCTGCCCGGGCTCTTCCGGATGCCCCTCGCTCTGAGCCAGGAGCGAAGCAATTTCGGGAGCTGGGTCCTGCATATTTTGATGGTTCTGAGGGTCCTTTGGCTGCCGATGAGTGGATTCGGAACGTCGAGGACAATCTGAAGATGGCCAAGATCACCCCGGCTGGGTGGGTTGATTTGGCGAAGAGGCAACTCAAGGATAACGCCAGGAATTGGTGGGATGCGGAAGAGAAGTTGTTGGTGGAGCCGATAGCTTGGGCTACCTTCAAGGCCAGATTTGAGGGTGAGTTCTTCCCGAAGGCTGCCAAGGAGGAGATGCTGCAGCGTTTTATCGATTTGAAGCAGGGGAACTCGTCGGTGGACATGTATCACCAGGAGTTCATGAGGCTGAGTCGGTTTGCGCCGAAGATGGTGCAGGACGCTGAGGAGAAGGCTCAGAGGTTCCTGCAGGGGCTTGCTTCGGAGCTCTAGAGTTTTGTGACCTCCTCTGACCGGGAGTCTTATCAGAAGGTTCTGGTCGCTGCCAAGAGGCAGGAGCTGCTCGTGAACCAGAGGAGGGGGTCTGTCGTTGGTGCTGGGAAGAGGCCTGTGGAACAGGCGAGAGCTGTGGTTAGACCTGGATTCAGGCCTAATCAGTCTGCTCAGTTTAAGAGGCCAGGAGGGCCTATTCTGAAGCTTTGCCATTTCTGCGGCAAGCCTGGCCACGTCAAGGATCAGTGTCGGAAGTTTTTGGGCCAGTGTTTGGTTTGCGGAGATGCTTCCCATGTCGCGAAGGATTGTCGGCATGCGGGTCAGCTGCGGAGGGCTCCTGTTGCAGCTCAGCCGTTGCAGCAGCGAGCGTCTGTTCCTGCTGGTCGTGGAGCAGCTCTTGTTCCGCAGGGGCAGGCTTTTCGGCAGGCTGTTCCGCCGAGGAGGCAGGCTTTTCTGATGACCGCTACGGAGAGCGCGGCTGTGGATGAGGTTATCGCAGGTAATCCTCAATCTAGCTGTTACTTTCCTAGCTGGTTTTGATTGTTAGATTATGTTGTTTGCTTGAACAGGGTTGTTTGCTAGACTAGGGTTTGATTGTTAATTACTTGTTAGGTGTGATTTTGGTTTGCACATTTCCTGCACGAGTCCTCTTTGACTCTGGTGCATCGATGTGCATTATTTCTCGGAGCTTCGTGGAGAGGCATTCCTTGTCGACGTCCCCTCTCCCCAAGAGTTGGAATATCGTTACAGGGAATGGTGTGGTCTCGGTGCATCGTGGTTGCAATTCTTGCTCGTTGGTGGTCTGTGGACATGAGCTTTTCGCTGATTTCATTGTCCACGACATCATCAACTATGATGCAGTTCTTGGGATGGACTGGCTTGCGAGCTTCTATGCTACGATCGACTGTCGGAGGAAGAAGGTGGTGTTCGAGATTCCCGGACACCCAGTGTTTGAGTTCAGTCGTGGTAGCAGTTCGCTTGGTCCTGTCAGATTTCGGGCCAGGCCGGTGGAGGCTGTGTCTATGCAGATGGAGCTGGAGTGGCCAGCTGTGGTGTGTGATTTTGGCGACGTCTTCCCCGAGGAGATGTCTGGTTTGCCGCCTGATCGAGCCCTGGAATTTTCTATCGATCTTGTTCCAGGTGCGCAGCCGATTTCGAAGGCGCCGTATCGTATGGCACCTGCAGAGTTGGAAGAGTTGCGGAAGCAGTTGGATGAGCTTTTGCAGAAGGGTTATATTAATCCTAGTGTGTCTCCGTGGGGAGCACCGGTGTTGCTGGTTAAGAAGAAGGATGGTTCGCGTCGCATGTGCGTGGACTATCGGGAGTTGAATGCGGTGACCATTAAGAATAAATACCTGTTGCCTCGCATCGATGATATTTTTGATCAGCTTGGAGGTTCGAGGGTGTTTTCTAAATTGGATTTGAGGAGTGGTTACCATCAGTTGAAGGTGAAGAAGGGAGATGTTCCGAAGACAGCGTTCAGGACGAAGTATGGACACTATGAGTTCGTGGTTATGCCTTTTGGCGTAACTAACGCGCCCGCAGTTTTCATGAATCTGATGAACCTGATTTTCTACGACTTTTTGGATAAGTTTGTCGTTATCTTTATTGACGACATTCTGATCTATTCGAAGTCGGAGGAAGAGCATGCCTCGCACTTAAGGACGGTGTTGGAGATTTTGAGGAAGCATCGTTTGTATGCTAAGTTTTCGAAGTGCGAGTTTTGGCGGGATCGAGTTGCTTTTCTCGGGCATGTGGTGACTGGAGATGGTATTTCAGTGGATCCCGAGAAGATTAGGGCCATCAGGGAGTGGCCTGTTCCGTCGTCAGCGTCTGAGATTCGGAGTTTTCTTGGACTTGCTGGTTATTATCGGCGATTCATTAAGGACTTTTCTCGTATTGCTGAGCCGATGACCAGGTTGACGTGGAAGGATGTTGCTTATGTTTGGTCGGGTGATTGTGAGAGTGCTTTTGGTATTCTGAAGGAGAGGTTGACGAGTGCCCCTATTCTTGTTGTGCCTGATCGCAGCGGTGGATTTGAGATCTTTTGCGATGCTTCTGGCAAGGGTCTCGGTTGTGTGTTGCACCAGCACGGGCATGTTGTGGCGTATGCGTCTCGTCAGCTTAAGGTTCATGAGAAGAATTACCCGACGCATGATTTGGAGTTGGCTGCCGTTGTGTTTGCTCTTAAGATTTGGAGGCACTTCCTGCTGAGTGAGAAAGTGAAGATTTTCACCGATCACAAAAGCTTGAAGTATATTTTCACTCAGAAGGAGCTCAACATGCGACAGCGTCGATGGTTGGAGCTTATGGCGGATTATGATATTGATTTGCAGTTTCACCCTGGCAAGGTGAATGTGGTTCCAGATGCTTTGAGTAGGCTTCCAGCGGTGATGGTTTTGACATCGCAGTGGAGATTGCAGCAGGATTTTTGCGAGTCTGGTGTGGAGATTGTTCTTCCTGGGGAGGCTTCGTCGTTGATGTACATGCAGGTACAGTCGACGATCGTGGATCGGATTAAGGCTGGCCAGGCTGAGGATCCGAAGCTGGTGAGGATTCGGGAGCAGGTGGAAGCCGGTCTGCGGACTGACTTTTTGATTCATGAGGATGGCTCGCTGAGGTTTGGAGCCAGGTTGTGTGTGCCAGCTGGGGATATCAGAGAGGAGTTGATGGTGGAGGCACACAGTTCGCCGTATTCTGTGCATCCTGGTGGCACCAAGATGTACCAGGATCTTCGTCTGAATTATTGGTGGCATGGCATGAAGAGGAGCGTGGCTCGGAGTGTAGCCAAGTGCTTGGTTTGCCAGCAAGTGAAGGCGGAGCATCAGCGTACGGCCGGGTTGCTACAACCGCTTCCGATTCCGGAGTGGAAGTGGCAGCACATCACTATGGATTTCGTGACTGGACTACCTCGGAGTCCGAAGCAGAATGACGCGATTTGGGTGATCGTAGATCGGTTGACCAAATCTGCGCACTTTATTCCGTTCCGAGTGGGGCAGTCCACTGAGGCGCTAGCAAGGAGATATATGGAGGTAAAATTCTTTTACTCTCCGTTTTATTTCCTTTTCCTAGTTTAGATAGTGATGTAACGTGAATTGTGCAGGAGGTTGTGTGACTTCATGGAGTCCCCGTGAGTATCGTGTCTGACAGAGACACGAGGTTCACACTCAGTTCTGGCAGAGTTTGCAGAAGAGCTTGGGTACGCGTCTGAGTTTCAGCACGGTGTACCATCCGCAGACGGATGGCCAGTCCGAGAGGACAATTCAGATTTTGGAAGACATGCTGAGAGCGTGCATGTTGGATTTCAAGGGTTCGTGGGAGGACCATCTACATCTGGTAGATTTTTCCTACAACAACAGCTTCCAGGCGAGTATTGGCATGGCGACTTTCGCCGCTCTTTATGGGAGGAAATGTCGATCGCCATTGAGTTGGGATGACATTGGTGATCGGGAGTTGTTGGGACCTGAGATGATCGTGGAGGCCGTGGATATCGTCAGGAATATTCGGGAGAGGTTGAGAATTGCTCAGGACCGTTTTAAGCATTGGGCGGATGCTAAACGTCATCCTTTGGAGTTTCAGCCGGGCGACCATGTGTTCTTGAAGATTTCCCCAAATCGTGGTGTGATTCGTTTCGGGAAGCGTGGAAAGTTGAGCCCGCGATACATTGGACCATTTGACGTTTTGGAGAGGGTTGGCGAGGTGGCTTATCGCTTGGCCTTGCCGCCGTCTTTGGAAGGAGTTCACAATGTTTTCCATGTGTCGCAGCTTCGTCGATACATTAGCGATCCGTCTCATGTGGTGGATTTTTCGGAGATTACCATTCGCCCCGATATGACGTATGACCAGCATCCAGTGCAGATTCTGGACAGGCGTCAGAAATCGCTTCGAAACAAGATTGTCAATCTTGTGAGGGTGATGTGGCGACACGGTTCACCTGGAGAGTCTACTTGGGAGAATGAGGATGAGATGCGAGAGCGTTTCCCACTTTTGTTTCCGGACTCGTGAGTTTTTGGAAATTCCGAGGACGGAATTTTTCTTAAGTTGGGGAGGATGTAACGACTGCTTTTCATGTATCTGGATTTAATATAATATAATATATGTTTTGGTGGATTTTCTCCTCATGTGTGGTTTTCGTCTCCGTAGCTTTCATTTTCGATCGATTCGTCGTATTTTCTCGTTTCTTCCTTAGGATCGTCGATTTCGAAGTATGTCATTCGTGACGGACTTCATAACGGTCGTATCTAACTATTAGATCAAGCCTAGGAGTCTTAGGAATCGATCCCGGGGCCCCGCGCTCCGTATCGGTACTTTTCTGTGCTCATTAGCCGGTGTAAGAAGGGCCACCGACCGACTAGATGACGATCCAGTCGGTCGGCAATGCTTCTTGGACCGACTAGTTAGCTTTCTAAATTTCTCAGGAGTTACTGTTTATCGTTAGTCGGTCTAAGAACGTTGGTTGACCGACTAGGTTGCAAACTAGTCGGTCAGCAATGCTTCTTGAACCGACTAACTCATCATCTTATTTTTGTATCAGTTACTGTTTCCTCTTAGTCGGTCTAAGAACGTTCATCGACCAACTAAATGCTAAACTAGTCGGTCAGTACTTGTTCATGGACCGACTAACTCTAGAATCCTATTTTCGTTCAGGAGTTACTGTTTGCACTTAGTCGGTCTGCGTTGGTCGACCGACCGACTAGTTGCCAAACTAGTCGGTCAGTGGTTGCTCTTTGACCGACTAACCAGTGTTAAAACCCTAATTTCTGGGCAGCCGCCAGCTCAACCTATTTATACCCAACCCAAACGACTTCTTCTTCTCCAACACGACCCAAAACCCTAAAATCTTCCCCCTTCAGCCCCCATCTTCCTCCAAGCTCCATTCCTTCATTCCAAGCCCTAAATCCATCATCCAAACCATCCATCTACTCTATCTACCTCTCATCTTCCCCAAAATCTCACCCAAACCCATCAAAATCCCCAAATCCCCCAAAACCCTAGTTTCCCCAAACTTCTCCAATCTCTTCCAGATCTGATCCTAGGGTTCTCCGGAGTGTTTCTTCCGCCTCCTCTCGGTAAGAAATCGTTCTACCGTTGTTTTCATAACTTATTGATAATTTTGGTGAAACCCTAATTAATTTCATGTGTTTGGTGTTTGTTTTCCCCTAAACAGCGATTTCCTCGTAGATTGGCGTCCGTGTGACGAAGTAGTCGTCATCCCTGGTGCTAGGCAAGTGAAACTTGCCACTTAGGGTTTAGGCCATGTTTTAGGCCATTTTCTTGTTGTAGGCGTAAAAGAGACTAGGCGACGAAATGATACTCGCCTAGGCGCAAATTGGGGAATTAGCTTGACAACGAAGCTAATTCCAACACATATAGCATGTTGCACAATTTCCATGTCATGTTTACTTTCCATTAACGGTACGCAAGTTAATTGTCATGTCATTGCATCCTTCATGCATTTCAGTGATTGCGTAGCTTTGCTACATTGCTTGTGTTCCTGGCTCGTGTTCCAGAAGCGGGCCATGTGTTGGTTGATAGCCAATGCCCGAATTGTGTGTTTCCTGGCTCGTGACCAGAAGCGAGCATAATGAGTTGGAAACCCCAACGCTCGATATTGAATTGTGAAATAGGAATGCGAGCTCATTGTGCGGGGCAACCCCAGGCTCACTAGCTGAGTTCCATGTGCGGGGACCCCAGGCTCCATTACGTGTGGGTATAGGGGGTGAGGGTTAAGCGGCCATTCAACTGGGAGTCTGTTTGATCAACAACTGCAGTTGTAAGGCGTAAACTCTTTGGGGTGGGGTAGTGTTTAGTGCCGATCGGTCTGAAATGCTATGCCATTCAGCGAAGGGCGTAAACATCTACAAATCAACTGTGAAACGTGAAATGTGTTTAGTGCCGATCGGTTTGAAATGCTATGCCATTCAGCGAAGGGCCTAAACACCTTCAAAATGTGAATTGATTGAGATTGATAGTAGCGTGGCTACTCTTGTCTTGTCTTGTCTTGTCCCGATGATTGTTCTCTTGTACAAATCGTCTTGCCATGTTTTAAATTGTGCGCTCATGTTATAACTGCCATGTCATGCATACTAAACTGCTAGGTTGCTAGTTACCTTACTTTCAGTTTCCTTGCCCAAGTCTTTTAGACTTGCTGACATGTGCCCCTTTACTCTTTTGGGTGACACATGTTAGATCCTGAGCCCGAGTACCTTGTTGAGGACGAGGTGTTTGCTGACGCCGAGCCCGAGCTTGTGTTTGACGGGGAGTACGTGGACACTGGGGACCAGTCCTAGTGTCTTCGTTGTGTTTTACTTTTTGACAGTCGTTTTGTTATCGGTGCGTAGCACCCATACTTGTTGTTGTTGTTGCTTTTTGTTGGCCTTGTTTTGGGCCTTTAGACTCTTTTCTTTTAGCCTGGTGGCTTTTCTGGATGTTGGACTTATGTTGGTGTTGGACAATATTTGAGATGTGAGATTTTATTTCAGTCTCTCCTTGTGTTATTATTGTTATTCTGTTGTGGTTACAGGGACCTGTTTATGTATTATGGACGCTTATCGGGTTTGGGGCTTCACAGCTCCACTCTCGTGCGGACCTTTTCACGTCTCGCCTCCATTTTAGGGAAGCGGGTAGTGACACAAACCCTAATGAAGAAGCTGGAGGGAAACAAGCATGTTTATTACAGGTAATGTAATTTCTATTATTGAACATTCAAGGGAAACAAGAATGTGTATTGCAAATATGACGAGAGCTTACCAGAGAAGCCGATCGATGACGACCTAAGAAGACGAGAGAAAGACAAACGAGCGATGAATGAGTGGAGGGGAAGACGAATGAGTGATGACCTAGCAATGAACCAACGATGGCGAAGACGAACAAGCGACGAACGTGCAAAGGGAAGACAAACGAGTGATGAACAAGCAAAGGAAAAGACAAACGAGTGTAGAGGAAGACGAGAGTAGGGAAAGACGAGAGCATAGGAAATGAGAGTATAGGAAATGCAAGAGTGTTCTAGGGATTTACTCTTAGTGGGGTTATTACTGATGTTACTGTTAGTGAAGGTATGGAGTATTAATGATGGTATCGTTAGTGAAGGCAGGGATATTGGGCGTCTCCTCGATTACGATGCCATTTCGTGATGGGTTTCACTGATGGTACCATCAGTTAAACGATATAATCTTGGGGCTTTCACTGACGGTACAATCCGTGAAGTGAGGGATAGTGGGCTCCTCCTCGATCGCGGCGACATTTAGTGCAGGGTTTACTGACGGTCCCATCAGTGAATTCAATAATCACTGACATGAAAAATTCCAGTCAGCGATGGTTACATGCCTAGTGGAAAAAAAGGTGCGAACCACCTACCCATTACTGACAGCCAGTTAGTGATCTTAGTGTAAGGGCTTGTTTCTTTGGTTGAAAGTGAAATGGGATTTACTGTTGTGAATAGTAAATCCATGGTGGATTCCTGAGGAGAGAGAAATAGAGTTTTGTGTTTCTTTTGTGGAAAGTAGGTGTGAAAGTTGTTGTGGGATTTGTTTGTGGGGCCCATAGTAAAGTTTTGTGTTTCTTTGGGTTAAAGTGTGTTTGGGATTGTTGGATGTGGATTGTTGGGATTTGGTTATGGTGTTATGAGGTGAGAATAACCCCCCTAAGGAAATATGAAGTAGAAAAATCAGTTAATTAACTAAACTAATAAATATTAGTTAACTAAATATTAAATATTAAGTAAATATCTATTAAATACTCATAATTAAATCCTGCGCATCAAACAACAAAATTAAAATAATGAATTTAATAATTAAAAATTATTAAATTTCATTTCTGGGCTAATAAATATAACCGAAGGCAATACCCACAAAGCAAGCAACCGAACCACTTATCCCTTGCATTTCCAACATTCTTAAATTCGAAAAAGTACAACTGAATTGCAGAGACAGCATACAACAAAAATCACAATCCTATTTAACATAACACATGAACCCATCATATACAGAAGACATATAATATCCATAATACAGTCTCAGTTTGCATAACAAACAACCAAAAAATATAAAGTGTTACAATGTAACCAGCCTAACATCAACCACTCTTGTGTATAATCAACAATAACACAACTAACATCAAACCTAGGAGCGTAAACAAAACCAACTTCACGGAGTCCATTCTCACCGTGGTCCGCTCAAATCGCCCCATGAGCGAGGCCAACCGACCCTCTATCTCTAAAAGCCGCCGATCAGAGAACGATGCGGAAGAGGGAGCATTGGTGGGGCCTCTTTCAATCTCATCCAGCAACTGCAGTATCACATAGGTTGACCAGTCGGAGTGGGGTGGATCCTTCCATTCATAGAAGTTGCATCCATTCACGCGGGATGGACAGCTCCAAAAGCGCCTGCCGGGATTTTTTCGGGTCCATGATGTCCGCCTGGCAACCCTGAGCTGACAGTAGCAAAACTTGAAGTCATCATCATCAGCCGCCAACTCACCGCCTGCAGCAAATCTGGGTCTGGATTGAATAGAAGAGCTGGAACCGGTGCTCATTTTAACCTTGCAAGAAATAAAAAATATTAGCGTGAATAATGATTTAAAGAGATATAACAATGAAATGAAAAATGGGGGAAGCAGCGTACCTACAGACAGTGACAACCCCGCGGAAGAATACATCTCCTGGCTTAATTCAGAAGTAAAAGAAAAAAGGCAATATCGTAACATAGAGACAAATTGATCAGTATATATATGTTCATCATCAGTAGGCTGAAACATATGTGAATGGCTCATAGGGTTAGTATTTGGGTCATGGCTCAATGTAGTTGTTTGTGTTTATGATATACATAAGCCCTCAGGTGATGTAAGTTAATTTTTCAATAAATCCTGGTGGACATAAGCAGTTGCTCCATCACATCTCTTCCCCTCATTGGTAATGGAACCATCCAGCCTATAACCACCTATTTTTTCATACCCGAGGGACAAGGGGATCAGCTAATTATCTTCATCATTGGGCTAGGATCAGCCACAGTGCAATGCACCAACCAAAAATTAAAGAGGGAAAAAATTCACATATGTTACTCAGTGTGCACAGCAGCACCAATGTGCAAAGCCCCCATAAAAATGAAATTGGCTAAAAAAATTCACAATGTTTCTAAAAAATTTGAAATTGGCAACAAAATCACATATGTTTCTCATTGTGCACATCAGGACCTATGTGCATAGCACCCCAAAAAATGAAATTGGCTAAAGAATCACATATGTTTCTAAGTGTGCACAGCAGGTCCAATGTGCAAAGCAACCAGAAAAATGAAAGTTGGGAAAAAAATCACATATGTTGCTCAAAAAATTGAAAGTGGCACCAACATCACATATGATTCTCATTGTGCACAGCAGGACCTATGTGCATAGCACCCAAAAAACTGAAATTGGCTAAAGAATCACCTATGTTTAAAAGTGTGCACAGCAGGTCCAATGTGCATAGCCACCAGAAAAATGAATGTGTGAAAAAAATCATATATTTTTAAAAAAATTGAAATTGGTAACAACATCACATATGTTTCTCATTGTGCACAGCAGGACCTTTGTGCATAGCACCCCAAACAATGAAATTGGCTAAAGAATCACATATGTTTCTAAGTGTGCACAGCAGGTCCAATGTGCAAAGCAACCAGAAAAATGAAAGTGGGAAAAAATCACATATGTTGCTCCAAAAATTTAAAGTGGCACCAACATCACATATGTTTCTCATTGTGAACAGCAGGACCTATGTGCATAGGACCCAAAAAACTGAAATTGGCTAAAGAATCACCTATGTTTCTCATTGTGCACATCAGGTCCAATGTGCATAGCCACCAGAAAAATGAAAGAGGGAAAAAAAATCACATACGTTACTCAGTGTGCACTGCAGCCCCAAGGTGCAAAGCCCCCAAAAAAATGAAATTGGCTAAAAAATTCACATATGTATATCAAAAAATTGAAATTGGCCACCAAATCCCATATGTTTCTCAGTGTGCACAACAGGACATATGTGCATAGAACCCAAAAAAATGAAATTGGCTAAAAAAATCACCTATGTTTCTCATTGTGCACAGCAGGTCCAATGTGCAAAGCAACCAAAATAATGAAAGTGGGAAAAAAATCACATATGTTGCTCAAAAAATTGAAAGTGGCACCAACATCACATATGTTTCGCATTGTGCACAGCAGGACCTATGTGCATATCATCCAAAAAGATGAACTTGGCTAAAGAATCACATATGTTGCTAAGTGTGCACAGCAGGACCATTGTGCAAAGCCTCCAGAAAAATGAAAGTGGGAAAAAAAATCACATATGTTACTCAGTGTGCACATCAGCACCAAGGTGCAAAGCCCCCAAAAAAATGAAATTGGCTAAAAAATTCACATATGTATATCAAAAAATTGAAATTGGCAACAAAATCCCATATGTTTCTCAGTGTGCACAGCAGGACATATGTGCATAGAACCCAAAAAAATGAAATTGGCTAAAAAATCACCTATGTTTCTCATTGTGCACATCAGCACCAATGTGCAAAGAAACCAAAATAATGACATTGGGAAAAAATTCACATATGTGGGTAAAAAAATTGAAATTGGCAACAACATCACATATGTTTCGCATTGTGCACAGCAGGACCTATGTGCATATCACCCAAAAAGATGAACTTGGCTAAAGAATCTCATATGTTGCTAAGTGTGCACAGCAGGACCTATGTGCATATCACCCAAAAAGATGAACTTGGCTAAAGAATCACATATGTTGCTAAGTGTGCACAGCAGGACCATTGTACAAAGCCACCAGAATAATGAAAGTGGGAAAAAAATCACATATGTTTCTCATAAAAATTAAATTGCCAACAAAATGACATATGTTTCACATTGTGCACAGCAGGACCCAGGTGCAAAGCCCCCCAAAAAATGAAATTGGCTAAAAAATCACATATGTTTCACAATGTGCACAGCAGCACCCATGTTCAATGGCCCACCAGAAAATGAAACTGGGTAAAAATCACATATGTTTCTCAATGTTCACAGCAACACCAATTTCCAATACCCCATCAGAGAACAAAACTGCGAAAAAATCACATATGTTTCTAAGCCCTCAGGGTAACATGTTTTTAAGCCTTCAGTATGTATTAGGCGGTTGCTCATTTTTAATGAACCTTCACACCTAATACAACTTTTTCTTCATAACCGAGGGACAAAGTGATCATTATATGTTATTCATCATAGGGCTGAAACATATGTGATTTTTTTGCCAATTTCATTTTTTTGGGGCTTTGCACATTGGACCTGCGGTGCACATTGAGAAACATATATGATTTTGTAGCCCTTGGGAAGAAAGTTTAGTTAGCAATAAATCAAGGTGGTCATAAGCAGTTGCTCCATCACATAACACACACGCAGAGATAGTGGAACCATCCAGCCTATATCCACCTATCTTTTTCATATCCCAGGGACAAAGGGATCATGTACATATCTTCATCATTGGGCTATAGGGAAACATCTACAAGGAGCCATAAACCTAAACTGATAATAGGAGCCATCCACTTATTTTCATAATATCACACACTGCAACATGGAGACATGGCCAACATTTTTTAATACCAACATTTTTTAATACCAACACCAAAACATCAACTATCCAAACATTTTTTAATACCATCATCAAAATACCAAACATCAAAATTACCAACAACGAAACATCAACAATTAAATAGGAATCCATGGCCACGCAAATTTTTTAAACTGATCCAAACATTTTTTAAAATTGCCCAACATTGTTAACATCAACATGGGGCTTAAAGGGAACCATCGTAGTAAGCCCTCCTACGTGTATGTATGAAATGAAAATTCCCTTCATTCGTTCCTCAAATTTTATCCATCATTGGGCACATTTTAGATTGCACCATTAATTTCAGTCATCAATAAAAAACAATCGTATACCCAATCATATCATCTCAACAGATCAGTAATAAGAAATAGCCGCAAGCACATATGCCCAGCAAACCGAAGGAAGGCACACATGCCCAGTAATCGAAAATGCCCAGCAACCCGAAGGAAAGCATCAGCAATAAGACAAACCCAATCAGATCTTCTCAACAGATCAGTAAGAAGACATAGCCACAAGCACAAATGCCCAGCAAACCGAAGGAAAGAAGCAGCAACACATATGAAACCCTATCTTCAACACAAAATATAGAAAATTTATAGAGTTCGTAGCTTATACCTCTGCGACAAGCCCCCAAATTTAGATATAGATCCTGACGACCGAAGGTAGGGTTTTGCTCTGAGCTTCACCGAAGAAGACAACAAGCTAGGCACACCCCCTCCTTCAGAGCCTACCACGAAATCAAAGACAACATCCCATTAGATCAGCAAAGGAAGCTTGGAAAACAGCCGTAATCCGCAAATCGCCCCTAAGGTTTGCAAAGCCCCAACTGACTCCCGCGTAAAAGATGGTGAGGGGAAGCAATTTCTGACCGTGTGGGACCCAAAGTCGAGGATTCTCAGCGAAATCGCCGCGATTTCGGGGGATTTCAGACCGAGAAACTATCGCAGCCACGTCGGAAGAAAGGGGCTCTCGAAATCGCTCGGAGGAGACGACGAAAGAAACCGCCCGAAGGAAAGCGAAAGAGGAAAGTGGGTGAACAGTAACGAAGTGACGCGTGAATAGTGTATAAAATACACTTTCCCCCAGCTTTCTCACGAAAGAAACATGCCCTAAATATCCCAACATTTGTTGACGGAACGTCCCATCAGCGAAAAGTGGCTAATGATGACGGCTTTCATCAGCAAAAGTACTTTGATCATATTTACTATATTTGGCAAAAAGATTAAAATTTTTACTGACAGCATTTATCGTTATCAACATCCAACTGTTGCTGACAGGGATGAGTCCATCAGCAACTCTACTGTATTGCCATCATATCATTGATGAACCATCAGTCATAGCCACTTTTCTCTGACAATACCATTGGTAAATGTTGGCTTTCCCTGACGGTATGCTACACCGTTAGTGAATGTTCATTATCACTCACAGATTCTTTATGTCGTAAGTAAAAGCACACCTTTATTGATGGTAGAATAAGATGTTAGTAAAAGTTTGTCAGAGAAGACCTATTTTCTTCTAGTGCCCCTATGTACATGCATCTCAACTTCTCTATCTCTCCCCCTTTTGACATCATGCAAAAAGTATTGGGCATCTCTCAAATTATTTTATTTCTCCTCCATGCGACACAATGCTTAATACTCCTCCAAAATTCATGCGACTCTCACTTACTCTCACACAACTTTTCTCTCAAATTTTCTATCTCTCCCTTTTGACATCAATCGAAAAGGATAATCATAAACAATTGAATATCACCAACTTCATTGAAATTGTTAAGCAAGAGACATGAAACAAAATTATCATACTAAAGAAACATGAAATTGATAAAGACTTTCATATCAATGTGTACTCCCCATGAACTCAAACTAAACATAATATCATGAACACCAAAAGCATACCTTCATTGCTAAAAATGAAAAGAAGTCATCGTTAAATAATTTATTTCAATAGTTGGTAAATGCTTAGGGGACCAAAAAATTCAAATTCTTAATTTGTCTTTAAACAAACTTTCTATATTCATCTTTTTGGAATAAACTCTTAAGCATAATGTAGGAAGACAACCAATATAGGATGCCATGATGTTAAATTTCGAGTCTTCTGGAGTTGAGGTGCGCTAAATGGTTATTTCATCTACCACAATCATGCGCATTGCTCAACACACCCCCGAAATCCGGTTACTAGCCGCCTATATCAAATAAAATTGTCATAATTTCATTTAATCTCTTTTTTTTCAGTTTCATTTTCTTTGGCTATATTCATTGCCAATGTACATTATTTTTTCTTTTATCTTTCTTTTTCTATGTTGTTGTCTCAGAATAGTGACGCATGAAGGCATCTACTTATTTGGCTCCTACTACTAAATTGTCCAAAGAGAATCATATATATAAATGTAAAGACAATAAAATTTCAATCTTTTAGATACTAAAAACCATCCAATAATGTTTCATAAATTATAAGACTTAATCAACTCATTAAATTCAAACAATTAAGCATGCAATCAATGAACAATCAATCATGCATAAATTGAGTATGGGGATTATTTATTTATATAAAACATCATCATCAAAATCATTTTTAATGTTTTTAGGATTTCTAACAAGTTTCATATCTAATCACTCATCAAATCTTTAATGATATAGATGACATACATGTATGAATATCCAAAAGATGATATCAATGTCTCACATATATGCACATGCAAGATATGAAGTAGCATATGATGTCGTGATCCAATATGAATGCATCAAATATGTCATGAAAGATAATGAAGGTGCAGAGTATACATTGCCACGTGTATTTTCAACCTTTCTACCTCCATTTGTCTAGATCAAAATCTATGATTAAAAAAATTTCGAATTCATTAAATATTTCGCCATTTTTGCTAACATAATGTATGCTATCACCCGAATCCTGTTGATGCACCTGTAAGAGAAAATGCACCTTTTGGTATATATGTTCTGGATCCGGAAGTGTTAGCAGATGATTTGCTTTGCTTTATTTGACGTTTAGGAATCCACATGTAATTCTTAGTATAAATACAAGCAAAGCAATAATACATCACACGTCCCTTCTTATTACAATAAAAGCATGTAACATTGGAGTGCTTATTAGTGGATGCCATGTGATCATCATGCTTGCAAGATGGAGTGCTTACGTGTCTAGCAAATTTATTCTCCATGGTCTTCCTAGATTTCTTCTTAAATTGTTTCTTTTTTAATCCTAGACCATGTTTGCTTGAATGATTGTTAAGACCATTCAACATCTCATCAAAACTCCTTTGGCTACTAGTGAATTTTATAATTATGGTGCTAAGGTTTTGATTTGCTTTTCTAGTTCTTTAATCCTACCCTCATTCTTTTTCTCATATTCGCTCATCTATAATTCACTACCAATATTCTTCTCTTTTATCAAATTAGATTTATCTTTTTCTAATTGTTCAATTTTTTCTTCATAAGTAGAGACCTTTTTATTTAAAACTTTAAGTTCGGAGCCTATAGAATTTAAAGAACTATTTTTCTCAATTAGATTTTTGGCTAAATTGGAGTGGTCAAGCTCTAACTTAGATAATTTCTTATTAGCCTCTTTTAATTCTAAAATCGGGCTCTCTAACTAAGTTTCATCAATATTATCTATTATTTCTTTTATTTCTGTCCATTTAGTGAATAGCACATATCTCTCATGTTGGACACTAGCAAGTTGTTCTGGTAAAGAATCACGTAATTTTTTAAGCTTAACAAATTTAGGTGACATGTCCTTAAATAGTTCTACTAGATATTCATGAGTATCTTCTATGTCAGAAAACATGTCTTCACTAAGATATAAGCAATCTTTAAAATTATGTTTAGATTTTACCTTATCGCTTTTTCCCCCTGAAGCATGTGCCATTTTCATCTTTTGCATCATCTTTATAAATCTTCTTCAGCATCGGTATCTCCCCATGTAGCTAGCGTTGCTTTCTTTTTGCCATCATGTGCTTTTCCTCTTTTTATAAGAGGACGACTAGTCTTCATGTGTCCCTTTTTTAACATCGAAAGCATATAGGTATGGTGTTCTCTACTCCAACTTCTTTGCCACACATGTTACCAAATTTTATTTTGTTGTTCATCAAAAAATTTCTGAATTTTTGGGTTAGGGTGTCTATCTCTTCATTGCCTGAACTTTGCTGGACCACCATCTTTAGGGAATTCACAGTACCTGCAAAAGGAGAAATCAAGGCATCAAAAAATTTCATTGGCACTTGTGAATTATCTGTGATTTTATGTGATGTGTTTGACTATGTGCCATTAGATCAAAATTTCACTAGACTTCGTGTCTGAAAGAAATTCCGCTCTGATTCCAAATGAAAAACACCCTAAGGGGGGTAAATAGGGTGTATGGCACAAATAAATAAATTATTAGTGGTTCTTGAGTTCAAGACCACTGTCGTTTTGATGATGATCAATATTATGTGGAATGCTAATCATCTTATATGTTTTAGTCTCAGATTTACTAATGACTATTTTGACGAGGGACAAAGCATTAGATGATAGGATGACGGTTTCAAGGCTTTGGAGCAAAATCTTGGCATGAAGAGTATTGGACTTCAAGTGTATTTTATACAATCTTCATGTATTTTTGCACTTTATTTCATAGAATATTGTAGCCTTGAATATATGCACATACACTCACTTATGCATTATTTCCATCTTAGGGTAGCTTAGAAATCATCTAGAACCCATCCCATTTGATCCTATGAACAAAACACTCTTTATAGGGATTTTGGAGCAGGATCAGATGTTGGTATAGAGGCATCAGACGTCTGATGTGCCAGCTTTTAGATAGCTAGACATAGGCGTATGTTAGCCGTCTGAATGTCTTTGACTAGATGTCTGAACAGTGGTTCAAACGTCTGTCTGGTGAACTCCAGACGACTAAATTGTACGTTGAGTTTTTGTGAAATTTCTATTTTATCACCCACATTTTTTCAGCCATCTGATGTAGGATTCTCAGACACCTGAACAGTGTCCCAGACACCTGAACAGTGTCCCAGACACCTAAGTGATGAACTTCGGACGTCTGGTTGTCTTGTGTTGGATTTTTTGCAATCTAATTCTTTATTCTAACCTCTGACAGTTATTAAATGATTGGAATTTCTCATCCATTCTTGGATCATTTGATTGCATTCTTACCTAGCTTTCCAACGCATCTTGAATCACCTCAATCAGAGTTCATTTGTGTCTGTTATAACTGTTTTCGTGATCTGTTGGTTTTCTGGGTTGAGTCTGTCAGACTCTAGATCAAACGCCTAACCAATCTTCATCAGATGTCTAATAGGTCTTCATCAGACATCTGATTGAGTCTAAAAATCTAGCAGTTGGAGTTTTGACTAGCTGTTTATAGCCGTTATTCTTGTCTTTTAGTGGGCTGTTTTGAGAGGCTATTTAAGCCAGTTTGAGATGGAGTTTTTGGCATCTCGCCACTCATATAGAAATCATTTTAGAGAGTCAAATAGCTTGGGAAAAGCATTCTCCTCTACTATTCTTCTCCTTCACTTGGTTAAAGTGTTATGCATTGATCTTGAATCTAGGAGAGAAAGCTTCCAAGTGCATCAAGCTCATCATCAAGCACTTGGTCACTTCCTTGCCTTCATCTTCACATACATAATATCTATTCAAGTCATAGGTAAGTGTGTATTTCGTTTTGTTTCTTTGCAAAACCTAGCTCTGGGTTGTGAGAGCATTATGGAGGGTATACTCCACTTGGAGGGTTTACTCCTTTATAACCTTGGAGGGTTTTCTCTTTGGTATCACGGTTTAGCGATTATACTCTTGATTGATTTTGGTGTTCTGGTTAGGGTGCATTAGTGGAAATACACATCTCAGGTTACGAGGGTGGGATTAGAGTAGTATTGCCAGTGTATGGATCTAAACTAGGATACGCCTTGTGTTTACGTTTGCATTGGTGTATTTTCTTTATGTCGTTATTGTTGTTGTGCATATTATTTTTATTCCCACTGCGTTGTGCCTTTAATTATTAGTAACTTTTTAATTGCGCATATTTTCTTGCCAATACACTATTTACGACTGGTTTAGTGTATGTGTGCAGCCACGGTCCCAACAAGTGGTATCAGAACCTTGGTTTGGTGACTTTTGCAAGCATGATGTTATCATGTCAACAACCTCCACCTTACTTCGATGGAGAGAACTATGCTCAATGGATAGCTAAGATGATTAAACACCTCAAGAGCAACAATCTTTGGGAAGTGGTGTCAATGGCAACTTCAAATACCCTGATGGACGCTCAAGCCAAGAGGATTTTGTGCATATCCACCTTTGATTATGAGTTTTATGATATTTCATGCATGGAGACGGCACATGAGGTTTAGAGCTTCCTTGAAACCAAGTACATCGATGGCAAAGTTTTTGAGGATGATGATATCTCTGAGTCAAGCGATGTTAAGGTATCTCAAACTCAATTTCTTATAAGCATGATATCATTAGTAGTAAAACTTTATTGGATTCTCATAAGTGTAGTGCACATTCACATCATGATGACACACTTGATTGCACTACTTTGCATGATTCTCACATATCTATGATTGAATCTTTGCATGCCAAGAAAGAAGGATTTCTTTCTAAAATTCATGAGTTGTGAGAAGAAAATTCTTCTCTCAATCATCTTTTGAACGATGCTCACGTTTCAGATAGTGACTCCGTCATTCTTGAAAGAGATTCTCAAATTGACATTTTGAGAAATGAGACATTGGCTCTGTCTTCAGCTTAGCACACGTCTATCCACCAGGGACGACGATATTTCTTCACTTTTGAAGAAGTGTGAGCTATTGTCTATTTAAGTTGAAAGTTTCAACAAGAGTAAGGACAAGGTATTGGAATCATCAACTTTGAGTGTGACCAAATCAAACTCTTCTCCTAGAAGCACCCAAAACAATTTGTAGGGGAGCCTTCTAAGGGGTTAATCACATCTACGTCTTCATTTGGGCAAAAAACTAACTTCTATTATAAAGCCAAAGAGGAATCATGCATATTTGTATACTTCATTGCATAAGACGCCCATTCAAAAATAAAATGATATGAATGCTTCTTCATCTTTGCATATGCATGATGGTTCTACCCCTAGGAATGATTCTTTCTATATGCATGCTAGTCATCCCCCCGCTCGTGTTATGCATGCTACTCATGTTCCTATGCATGGTAGAAATGTTTCTTATGTGAATGCTATGAATGCTTATTCATATGTTTCATACACAGGTCACACTAATGATTATGTGCCACCTCACAAGCATGCACCCCCACCTTCTATTCATGCCCCGACACGACCTCTCTGTAGGAAAACCAAAACACTTTCTTTGTGGATTCCTAAGAATGTTTCTCAGCACGATAGGAACTCATATATAGACTCGTATATTAGAAATGTTATATTTTCATGCGACTATATACGGAAACCAAACTCAACTTTTGTTTGGTTTCCCTCTTACTAGCACTCACACATTATATTCATTTCTTGGGTGCCATGCTTTGCATGCTTACTTTTCGTACACACTTTTAGTGTGAGATTCTCCGTAGCTCACATGTTTGCATGTATTGTATGAGTGAGGGGGAGTATGGAATGTTTGCTTGATAGCATGTTAATTTCCATTCATATGACATGTTATATGTCATGTACATTATGTTTGTGCATATGAGTAGGTTATTTCTCCAACCTTGGATTTTATCAATTTGGCACCTTCCCATTTTTTTTGTTATGCCAAAGGGGAAGAAATAGTGGTTAAGTAAAAATATATACCATATGCATTTATGCATACTCTTTGTTGGTATTTTTACATAAACACACCCATCAATATGCTTTATGCTCCAGTTGTTTATTTTGTGCACATATGCATATTGACAAGGGGAGTTTGTTAGCACACACATTGTATTTCAATGTTTATTTTATATTTTGACAGCATGTTTTGTCATAATTAAAAGGAAGAGAATGTTGGTTCTTGAGTTTAAGACCAATGTTGTTTTGATGATTATCAACATTATGTGGTATGCTAATCATCTTATATATTATAGTCTCAGATTTACTAATGACTATTTTGATGAGGAGACAAAGCAGTGGATGATGAGTTGATGATTTCAAGGATTTGGAGCAAAACCTTGGCATGAAGAGTATTAGACTTCAAGTGTATTTTATACATTCTTCATTTATTTTTGCACTTTATTTCACAGAATATTTGTAGCCTTGAATAGATGCACATGCACTCGCTTATCATCATTTCTATCTTATGGTATCTTAGAAATCAACTAGAACCCATCACATTTGATCCTGGAGAGTGCTCGTTTTATATATTTTTCATGCTTTATTCATATGCATCTCATGCCACTTCATCGCCCATTACGTTTCATTTCTCCAACTTTTTAGTTCCTTTTTACTCTTGGGTCTCTTGTACACATTCTAGATATAAATGAAGGATTTTGGGATCCTAGAGTGGAGGCAAAAGCGTCGGAACAAAACAAGAAGCAAATGGGAGCAAAATAGCCAAGGGAATGGAGGAGAAGGCATGACACACGTGGCCGCATGGCAAGAGTCACACGGTCGCATCGCCAGGGCCATCCAAGAGTAATGGAAGCAGCAACGACGATGTCGGGTGGATTCTTCCACATGGTCGCATTACCATGTGGCCAAGGAAGAGAAAGACAGCATCGATATGGTCGCGTCCGCCACTCGATGCAACCGTGTCGCACCAAGGAGCTGAAGGCCCTAAACAATCGCCCATGCAACCATTTAGGAGGACTTTTTGGAGAAGCAGAACAGCAGAACGATGCGATCGTGTGGATTTCCATGCATTCATGTCAATAAAGAAATAGAACGTGGTTTTCGTCCATGTAGTGCAAAGCTGCCACGTCATATCCGACGCGGCCGCGTCACCTAGGGTTTTCTGGGTAGTTTTGGGTGCAGTCAAGGGGCAAACTTGTGGTTTAGGGGGGATTGTTGGGGGTATTAAGCCTTTCTTCCTCCTCTTTTAGGGAGGACGTTTTTGCAGACACTTTTCAGAGCTTTTAGATGAATTTTCATGTGTACTTGTTCTTTTATTCCCTGTAACAATTTTAATTCTCTTTTGTCCTTATGATTTTGATTAGAGATTCTAGTTCAATATAATTTTTTGTTTCCTTGCATTGTGGATGGCTTAAATAGCTATCTCTATTTCTTATTTACTGTTGTAATGCATCATCCATTGAATCTAATTGAGTTTCTATTGATGGATCGTGAGTAGTCATCATCAAGGGCCATGGGTTGAGCCCAATTTGATTTTTTCTATGGATTAATGTGATTGCAATAGGTTAATGTATGATTGATGATTAGGAGTATGCTAGGGTGATTATTATTGGTGTAAATTGATATCCCCTTCATGGATTAATAGGTTAGTCGCTAGCGGAAGCTAGGGCTAAAATAGGGTTTCCACTCCCTACACCAATCTCCAATATCCATGTCACCAACGGAAGTTGGGCATGGATTAGACGTTACATCTAGATCTATGCCTAGAGAGGGCCGGTGGTGAATAGGCTAAACAAAATTCTTCGAGAACACATGCAGTTATTAGCACAAATAATCAAATGCAGAGAAAATAAAGACAATCACAGAGTGCACAGATAGATTTACCCTGGTTCGGTCGCACCAATGACCTACTCTAGCCCCAAAGCAGATACTAGTATTAGTATGTCAAGGGCACAACTAAAGCGCTACGAGCATCGACTCTACACTCACCAAGTTCATACCGCACTCACCAAAGTGCCAAATACTATTAATCTAGTAAACGCTCTCTCTTGACTACCGACTAGTCAAGACCCTTTTGTCTAGCACCGACTAGTCAAGACCCCAAAAATGAATGAAAAAGTAACCTACAAAGATCAACACAATAATACACAAATGTAAAATAAATATAGAGTTCAGAAAAAGCTCAGTTCGTGTAGATGTCGTCGTCTTTGTCGTTCAGCGCTGGTCAGATTCGACCTGACAAGATGTAGTCGTCTATCCCAAGTCGTGGCACCCCCAAGATGTTGCAGCCTCCTTTGGCTTTGAAGCTAGCAGCTAGGATGTTGAAGGAGATGCTCTTGCTTGCGGTAATGGAAGGCTGAAGAAGCTTGCAACTTGCGGCCTTGAGGGGTTGATGACGCTTGCAACTTGTGGCCTTGGATGGGTTGACGAAGCTTGCAGCAATGTTAAAGAGAAGCCCTTTTAGCACTTGCGCAATGTTGAAGATGACGCCCTTGTATCACTTGCATAATGGAGGATAGAGCTTGTGGAAATGGAGATTGATGAATCCCTTGTAGATGTTGAAGCTTCTATGTTGCGGCAAGGAGGATGTGCTTCTTTGCAACTTGCGGCTAAGGTGAAGATGGACTCCTTTGCTTGCGGCAATAAGAGGATGGTGCCTTTGTAGGTGTTGCAGAAGAGGAGGAGAAAGGATCCTTTGCAACTTGCGCAATAGAAGGGTTCTTGGCTTGAGGATGTCGAAGAGAACCCCTTGATTTATTGTGGCCTTGAGAGCTTGAAGGGGGTTGCAACTTACGCAATAGAGATAGGAGAGGCTCTTCTTTTGGAGTTGTGGCAATGGATGTAGCTTATGTGTTGGCCGCAACTTCCATTTGATATGTGCTTTGGCTGCACCTTTCTCTTGGTGGTTGCCTCAATCTCTTCTTCTCTTTGGAGAGGGGTTTATATAAGGAGAGAGAGAAGATATTTGGCTCATGTAGAATCCCATAGAATAAGAAGATTGGATGGAATCCTAGATTGAATAGGATTTGAAATAATCATATGGAAGATCTCTTTCAATCACAATAGGATATGAAATAGGATTTGGAATTTGTATTGGATTTAGAGAGGATTTGAATTTGAATGGCAATGGGATTTGAACAGGATCGTATTTAATCACAAATTAATTTGCATGAGATTTGGTTCAATCACTTTGATATGAATGGGATCCCTCCTTATCTCTCCATATTTGACCAAGTTCACTTTGCAAATGAATTGCAATCTTCTTCATCTTTGACCAAGTCTTCATATGTCTAGAAATTTTCTCCATCGCTTTGACTAAGTCATCCTTTGAGTATTTACGAGCTTGCCACTCCTGAAAACACTTAGCACATACATCAAATTGTTCACATATGTTTGTTATCATCAAACACGAAGTCATCGATCATGCTATCCAACTACACGTTGTATCCAACATTAGAGCCTTCATATCATTGATCCAAATCCTATCCACGAAAGTGATGTGGAGGAGGATTGAGGATATTTGTCGGCCATAATGCACCTACCGCATGTCAATGACCAACGTAAGTTATCTTAGGCATGGGTATGTAGACCTATCAGGGCATCATGGAAGTGGGGGGTAGGTGATAACATAAGGGAATAGCATATCATTGCATCAAGGAAGTGGGGGGGTGGTAGGAGAAGCCTTTAGGTTAGACAACCTCACCCTGTCTTATGATTTCAATAACCGATCAACCCGAATCTGTTGGGTATCACTCTGATATCATTGCAACGCTGTTAAGGCCCATCATCCATGGCACCCTAGACCCGTCATAAGATCCCTCACGAACTTGTTTTACGGCATGCCTCTTGACAATGCCCAACCCATCATAAGATCCCCATCTTATCGGGAGTTGGTACGATAAGAGCGATTACTTCGGGTCAGCTCATAACACGAAAAATAGTACTCAAGCATCAACAAGATCTGATACCATTATTAGGTTTTGGCGGACCCTTAGGGCACAGATCTGTTCCCGTCCTAAGTCGGACTGACAACAGAGGGATAAAAACACAACGGAAAACAAATAGCTAAACAATTTAGCTAAGGCCCTAAGGTAAGCCAGAACCTTAGCCATAATCTATGCTGACTTGGGGTGGATCTGACCACCCCAATAGGGATCTATACTACTGCAACATTATTAAAATTATTCTAGAAAACTACTAAATCACATACCTGGAAACTTGCCTTGGTACAGGCAAGGTGTACTGCACCATCTTCCTAGCCGCTCCCCGTCCCGCGCCGAACCGCTCCACGTCCCAAGGAAAGCAATCCCCTTTGTTGGATCTAGATCTAAGCCTATAGGTGGTTGAATATTCATATAAAATAATTCATGCAACCCACACAAAATCACATGCAGTTATAGCACAATCAATCAGACACAGAGTATAGTAAAGCAGTTACAGCGTGCACAAGCGATATACTCTAGTTCGGTCATCCCAACGACATACGTCCAACCCCAAAAGCAATACTAAATTATTAAAGTTAACTGGTACAACCTGTAGCTAGAGCACCAACTCTACACTCACCTGGCTCTCAGTACCTGTACTCACCAAAGTGCCCAAACAATAACAATCTTAGTAAAGCTCTCTCTTGGCTAGTTCCAACTAGCCAAGTCCCCAAACAAATAATAAAATTGTTCTACAAAGATCACAATGTCACAATCACAAATATAATAAAGTATACAGTTTATAGTCGCTCAGTTGTGATGACGTTGGTGTCTCTATCTTTCAGCGCATGGTCAAAAGCAATCTGACATGTAGTAATCTCCACAGAAGTCACGGAAGTGTAGGATACTCCTCTATGAGACTTGCGACCTCCTTCTCTTCTCAAACAAAACTTGCGACAGGCACAAAGATTTGTGTGTCTCCTCAAAGAAACCTGCGGCAATTGAATTATCTCCATTGCTCCAGGTTTCCTTGACTGTAACTTGATTTCCCCTTTGCACACCAAAAAGAAAAATGACAGCTTCACCCAAAAAACAAAAGACAAACTAACCTCTTCAATTAATTTTGCAAGCTTTGTCCTCTTGTGTATCCCACGCATGCACATAAAAATATTTGATTTGGATCACATGGGAATGAGATTTGAATCACTTGTCCTCTTGTGTCTTACGGCTGCCCATCAAAAAAACAAAACCAAAAAAATAACAATGTGGCATGCTCTTTCCTTTTTTAAGGTTTTCAAAGGGGATGGCTTTTTTCGGCCTGGGTTTTTTTTGTTTTTCAATAGGGTGGTGTGGCCCTTAGAGATTGCCAAAGAGAAGAGGAGCAATGAAATTCGGCAGGCTTGCTCTTGGAGATTGGGGAAGGGGTCAAAGGTGCGGCTGTCTTCTCTTTATTGGAGGAAAGATTGGTGATATTTTTTTGTTGAAGAGCTCTCGCCTTCTCAAATGTAACTGGCGGCTACCCTATAGGATTTTCTTTTGATGATGACCCCCATCTCAAAAGTTGCGGCTCTTAGGGATTTCTCATTTGGACTGGCGGCTGGCTTGGGATTTTGCAAAAGGGATTTTTTTTTGTGCCCTAGGGAATTTGCAATGGGTTAGGGTTTTTGAGATTAAGGACTCTTGTGTATTTTTTTTCGGCAGCTTGGGTTTTGTGAAATTATTAAGGGCTCTTGTGAATATAGGGAATTTATTTCGACGGCATCAATTTATTTCAAAGCACAAAAAAAGCTTCAATTAAGGGTTCTTAAAAAGAGATTTGATCTTAACTCCAATTAACTCACAATCGATTGCATCTTCCTTTTGGCTATTTCTCCTTTGCACATTGACCAAGTCTCTCCGTGAATTAATCACACATTTGCCATTCCTGAAACACTTAACACACACGTTTGTTATCATCAAACACGAAGTTCATAGATCGTTGCCACCAACAATCTCCCCCTTTTGATGATGACAAACTAAGTATCAGATTTGAACATTAAATTTCCAAATAGTGTGTGTGAAAGTGTGACGATAGAGGGTGACAAGCAATAATATATAATGATGTAAGCAATAGCATGCAAAGTTAACAACTAAGCTTGCTCCCCCTAACATCCATTAATGCTCCTCCTTAATCAAATAGTCATATTCATCAAGCATACATTCATATTACAATAACCCCTTAATCAAACATTCATATTCACCAAGCATACATTCATATTACAATAACATATAACTCAAATTATTCTCCCCCTTTTGTTATCATCAAAAGTTGCAACACGAAGTAAAAAACATATACCATGTAAAAAGAGAGCATTATTAACCATTACTGTATGGCCTATTTCTGTGTATACGTATCTCGTACGTATTCGATTAATATAGTGATTTATCTGAGTAGTAATATATGATTTTTTGTTATTATTTTCATAGCTCAAGCTAGCAGTTTAACGATCGTGTTATCATCTTCTTTAACTTGTGGTTAATGTTGTTTGCAGGGAGGCGAAATCGTATTAATCAAACACATCTTCACCAAATCGATCTTCACCAATCAAATCTTAGACCAAATATAAATCCAGCTTGATCCTGATCCAAACATCTGACTAATTCATTAAATCAAATCGTAACCAGATCTACTACCATAACCAATAAGTCTATAAGAATTATCCTATCATCAAATCTTAATCCAAATCCTAATATCTTGGCTAGATTATTCTCTAAAACCAAATCTTATCCAAAATTTTAACCGAATCAATTATCCAATCTGATCCTGATCTAAAACCGATCATACCATCAACATCAACTCTCGACCCACTAAAACTCGATATCGATTTACTAATCAAAAATCATAACCAAGTCAAATCAAATTATCCTTACCAAGTCCATCCTCCTACTTCAATCTTAACTAAATTGATTAGATCAGACCTAAAACCTAACATGTCTAAGTATGTGGAGTACCCAAATCAAAACTTGAATTGAATCGATTCTATCCAATCTCCAGGCCTCGACTCTGAATATCTACATGAGTCTCTCAATCAAATCTTAATTAAGTTATTTCCTAAATAAGGTCTGAATCCTAATGCATTAATCAACGAAGTATCCAAATTGAATCCCCACCCTCCAAATCTTAATAAACCTTATATCTAAATTAATTTCCCCTAAAAGCTTATCTTAAGTTAAATAAATCTTGATAAATCGAATTGTCTTGACTAAATACATTCACTAAAACAAATCATATCTTAAATAATATTCCTTAACTAATACCTTATATCGTAATTAACCCGTTTACCCATTAATTATCCTAACCAAATAATCTCCTTTATGCAGATCGTAACCTAAATATCAAACAGGTAAGTCATATTAGTTCTTAATACTAACTAAATCAAGTAATTATCCACAACATGACTTATTATCTTAATAAATTTTGATAACTTAATTAAAACCAAATTTTCTAAATACAGATTTTGTCCGTTGGAGGAAAAATCTCGTAACAAATCAATGATTACGCGCATCCTCTCTTCCACGATCTCCCGTACTTATCCCAACAACAAATCCTGCATCTCCCCCACGTCCCCCTCTCGTGCCATGTGGTTACAACTTCCTTCACGTCATCTCTCTCTACAAACAACCCAGGTACAACGAATTCACGCGTACCTCAACCGCACCCACGATCTGATTTAAACTCCACGCAATGAAATGAACCCAGAAACCTCCAAACTCATCTTCTCTCCTCCAAAAACGACCCTGGCCATCTCCTCTCTTATTAAATCACAACAGCCCTCGTTCTATTCTTCTTCAAATAATCAAACCGAAACCCAGCTTCTTTCTCAAACACAGGCCCCCTTGATTCTCCTCCTTCCTTCGAAACCCAGCACCCACCGCTCCCGAACCCCGGTGTTGTTTCCGCCGTCCCCTCCAAACGTCCCCGAACCCCAGGCGCCGACCAGCCCATCTCCCATCACTCCGACTTCGCCCGACACAGGGCCCAGACCTGCACGTCTATCGTTCGCTCTCCCCTGTTTTTGGCGGTCTCGCTTTCTCTCAGCCCCGTCCCCTGTTTTCGACAACCCCACGAAACCCCCACCAACCTTGCACCCTTGTCATAGTTGCCAACGCCAGCCCAGGTACAAACCCCCTCCCCGCCTCCTCGCTCGACTTCGACAGAACCCAGCGCCCGTACCGCTTCATCACCTTCACTCCCTCACAAAAGAACCCCACTTCGGCAATCTCTGATCCCACCTTCATCCCCATCCAAGCCCTCGACCGTCACCTTGCCGTCCACAACTCCTCCAGCAACTCTTCCCAGGCCTCGACGACACCTCCGACGCTCAAACACCGACCCCACTCCCCGGGCGTCCTTCTCCATCCCACAACCCCTCACCAACTGCAATCGCCCCATCTCCTCTCACCACCGACCCAAACTCCCGCCTTCTCACTGCCCACAAGCTTGCCACCCTCGCTCGACAGCTGAAGACTCCCCTCAAAACCGCCTTGACCCATCAGCTTCACAGCTGCCTCAGTCCACCGTTGTCCCGAAGCCACGGCGACCTCCCTGAATCCTGTTCCTGCCGTCGTACTCCCCTGCTCTGCCCTCTCTCTAGACTCGCGTCGCTGCCTCCATAGCTCTCGGTAACACCGCCCGGCGACGTCTTCCTCCCCGAAACCGTTCGGGACTGTCGATCCCCTCCACAGAACTCGCTACCAGACCCATGCCCTGCCCTCGATCTTCCACCTCTTGTGCCTCTCCTCCCAAGGCACCAGCCATCTCGCAAGCCGTGCTCCACCCAGGCGCTGTCGCACAGCCGCAACGCTTGTCGCTGCCCTGGCCGCCTGCTTCCACCGTACGCTGTCCATCACCCTGCCGTGCTTTATTCTCTTTTGCTAAGAAACACCACGATGAAGGACGGAAGCTAGGTAAGTTTTATTCCAAGTATTTTTAATTTCTAACTAGATGTTAGCTGTACCCTAGCTTAGCTGGTATCCTAAGAGCTTAGGGCTTTGACAAATCATATAGGTTAGTACCCTCTAAGATGTGCTATTTATAAGCTATATATATATAATAATAATGCTTATAAATTTGGTGTTATCAATCTATCAAATGAGTAGGGTCTGTAACTTGACGGTATTGTTAATTACAGTACTCACTAATCAGTAAATATATAAATAAATAATCCATGTGTTATGATAAGATTATTATTTGTTATAACCGTAAGTTTAAATGAGTTTTATATATCCATAGGTATATGTATAGTATGAATCCTACTTCTAATAAGTAAATTTCATTAAACTGATGTCGGAACCGAATGACGCAGATACGTCCTCTTCGTTCTTGCAATCTCAACGACCCCAAACCATCTCAACAGGTAAGTGTGCTTTTTACAACTTTTAAATACCGTTACATTTGAATGATAAATCGAGAATTGCTAGTTTGCTTCATGTCATGTTGCACATCATGCTCGCCCACTCTTGTTTGCATGGTTATTAATGGAGTACGTATTGATGGGATATATTGACGGAACATATTGATGGAATACTTGAAATCGTGAAATTATGAATTCGTGCGCCCAAAAGGTGAAATCGTGAAATCGTGATGTCATGTGAGTTGACAAGCTCGTGCTTGTAATATGGATTTTGGCTAGCTCGTGTTCCAGCAGAACACTTGGGTGGGGTAGTCCAATGTAGTAGAGGCTGGAATGCAAGATTACACTCTCTTGGTGAACTTGACCGACACCTGGCCGGGTCGGTGAGTATAGAGCCATGGGTAGCTTCCGTTGGCTTGGGTGTAATGCTTGTCACTTCCCCCTCAGACATTGGGCTTTTCACTAGGCACACTTGATTGATTATCACGTTCTTTTTGTTACTATTGAGGATTGCGTACTCTGCTAGCTACTCCTACCTTGTTCGTGTACTAATACCATGTTTACTGCTGTACACACCACGCTTACCATATTTACTGCTGTACACACACACTTTCCATGCTTATTGCTGTATACATTACACCTTGTCATGTTCGCCACTTTGCTCACTACACTTTGCCTGCTCACTGCTTTGCACACTACACTTGCTATGCCACTACTTGTGCACTACGCTTGACGTGCTCAAACGTTACTTATGCTGCCATTCTTTAATTATTATAAATTCTAATTTTGTGACTCATATTGCCATGAAAATGTTTTTGAAAACCTTGCCGAGGGTCAAGTTCCTTTTTATCTTTTTAAATCTTGCCGAGCGACCCTCGCTGACGTATATTTCCTTGTCTTGTGAAATATACGTCAGGTATTAGACAGGTTTGCAGAGAAGTTTGCTTAGTGACTGAGCAGGTTGACCAGGAGTGCCGTGCCGCTAAGTTCCTTCACTGAGGAGCAATGTGCCTTCGCATCATCTTTGTACTTGTTGTCTCTTTCAATATTTGTATGGGCTTATGACCCTCCATTATTTCATTCATTGTTGTAAACTATCTTTTGAGATTAGAGATTGTAAATAAATAACGTATCTGTGTTGTTTGAGTTGCATGCAAGAATCTGTAAGTTGTTATCATAGACGCGTAATGTGCTTAAACCAAGGAGGGAAAAAAGTATCTCCTTCTTGTTTTAAGCACATAGGGACCCGCTCGCGTCCTCGTTCCCAAGTATAAAGGGAAGCGGAGCGTGACAATTACCAACAATTGCATGTATACAATCATTGAATAGACAAGTCATAACCCAACAAAATTAAACAATGAAGAATTCAACACCAACGTGTACGTGTGATGATTAAAATTGAAGCATATAAGGAGAATCATTTACGAAAGTCAACCAGAAACCAATCCACATTCTCCATATAACGTTCTATCACCTAGGATTGATTTTTCCCATCTCATTAAAAATGAGCTCAAGAAACCGCACCCCCAAAACGTAGCCTATAAGGACTCTTAGATGTGGAGGTGGCATTGCTTGACGAGTAAATACACCAACGCTAAAGTTTACTCATAAAGCTTATGTTGGATACTCGTGGGTAATACCGTTGCCAAGGATTGTATCCATTTTTCATACAGAGTAGTTATTCTTCTTTTTCAATTTTTTTAATAATTATAACAACATGTTGCTCAATTTTTATCCCTGGCAATGTATATCATATCCCTTAGATTTTCAGTTAAGTTTTCCTCCTACATTCACTTTCCATACTTTATAAATGATATCTCCAAATGTGCAACACTAGTAATACATGTGGAAGTGAAATAGTAGGTGTAGAAATCAAGTCATTTTCAGTCATTGAACATGCCATGAATATTTAGAAAGATGAACATGCGCATGTAGCAACGGAAATAATACACCAATTTCTACTTAGATATGAAAATCATTCATGAAGACTTCTTTTAATGAATCAAAGAGAAAGATACACATTTAAGCACCTATTTTTAAGTTTTTTTTCATATTTTTTTGTTTTTGTTTTTATTATAAAGAACTAAAGCAAACATGCACACAAACAAAGAAAAATCATGCACACATAACCATGTAACTACTAGCACACAAACAAGAAAAAAGTTCAAGCACACAAGAAAGCATGAAATCTCGTTCTAAGTTTTATCAATAAAAGAGGAACGAGTGCTTATACCTGCCGTAGGCTCACCTATAATTAGGTCTGATGGGTGGTTTGGATTGAACCTCACCTCTCCTCTGGTAACTACTACTTCTTGTATTTCTCCCGTGCCAGTTTCAGTTTCCTCTTGTCTTTCAAGTTGCTCCTCAGTATTCTTGAAATGCTTTGTTGTTCTTCATTTTCATCTTCTTCGTTATTCCTGCACACCAAAGGAATTATATCAAATTCATCAAATTGGACATGTATAGATTCTATAAGTGAGAGCACGTTTATTATATATCATGTATGCTCTGCTCCTCGCTGAATAGCCCACGAACACTCCTTCATCTGAGTTGGATTCGAATGTGCCAAGTTGATCTCCTATATTTAATATATAGCACCTGCATCCAAAAACTCTAAAGTAAGAAATATTTGGAGTGTTACCATGCCATAGTTCATAAGAAGTTTTATTTAATAAAGGTCGAAGCATAACTCTATTGCACACATGACTTGTAGTATTAATGGCCTCAGCCCAAAAAGACATAGGCACACTATATTCATTTAGCATACTCCTAGCCATCTCTTTTAATGTACGATTCTTTCTTTCGACCATCCCATTTTGTTAAGATGTTCTAGGAGAAGAGAATTCATGTAAGATTCCTTTTTCAAGACAAAAATTTTCAAACATAGCATTTTCAAACTCACCTCCATGATCGCTTCTAATTTTTATTATGGAAGAATTTTTCTCATTAGAAACTTGTATGTAAAAGTTTTGAAAATTATTAAATGAGTCTGATTTGTTGGCTAGGAAGTAAACCCATGTGTATCTAGAATAATCATCAACCAATAATAAACAATACTTTTACCTCTTAGGCCAGTAATGTCTGTGGGACCAAATAAATCCATGTGCACTAATTCCAAAATGTGTGTGGTGGCAACTTCATTAATGCTAGAAGAAGTAGATCTAGTTTGCTTACCTTTTGTGCATGCCACGTAGAACTTACCATCACATAAGTTTGATGCGATAGTCCTCTTACCAGATTTATGCTTTCCAGCTTCTTTAGCAATCCCATGCTTGCATGTGCTAATCGACTATGCCAAAGTGTGGCCCCTTCTTCACCTACATGCATGCATTTAGAAACAGTCAATTCTTCAAGCATAAGAGAATAAACATTATCTCTTCTATTAGCAGTAATAATAGTGTCACCTGTGGAGCCATCAATAATTATAGGGGTTTTGGCAGACCCTTAGAGCTCAGATCTGTATCCGTTCTAAGTCAGACGGACCACAGAGGCATAAAGCACAGCGAAAAATTAAAACTTACTAGCTAAACAATTTAGCTATGCCCTGAGGGAGCCAGAACCTAGCCCGATCTATGCCAACTTGCGGTGGATCTGACCACCCCAAGGGGGATCTATCATACTACGACGAAATTAAATTACACTAAAATTACTTAGAGAACATACCTGGAATCTCAACCCTGGGGCGGGCAAGATGTACTTCACCGTCTTCTGATGCTCTTCGTAGGCGAACCGCCTTGACTCGATCCACCCGAGCCGCCTCGCACCTTCGAACCGATCTGCCCGATCCGACACCCACCTCCAAGCCAATCACACGCGGTAGAAGGTTTCACTTGAGTAGACCCGCGTCTTAGACGTCTGGATCCGAATCCAAACCCCCTTCGTAGTCTTGCTAGGACTAGTTGGGAGAATAAGAAGAAGAGAGAAAGAATAGTTTAGTTGTAGATCGGGCTTGCTCTAAAATCCGGAGCTACTCGATCAAAGACATGGTGCATTTTTTCAATGAAGAGCGTGCACCCTTATTTATATAGAGAGTCGGCACTTCTCTTTTCGTTGCGAGCAATGTGGGACAAAAACAAATATAGGAGAAATTAATTTAGCTAATTTAGCTTTAATTGAAGTTTTAGTAAGCCTTTCATAAAGGCCAACTTCAATGAATTAATTCTCCTTATCCATTAAACTTTAGACACCAAACAAGGAATCAATCCGAAGGGCTTCGAATGGTGAATGCGTAGGAATGAACGGCGACGAATTTCGACTTCGTTTGACCCCTCAAACAATTGCCCAAAGATGGGCAAAAAGTCAATTTTCGTAGCCGTCATAAGGGGTTTCAAAAACCCTATTTTAACTTAAGTTACGGGCGCGCCCGCTAGGCTTAGCGGGCGCGTCCGCCCAAGGCAAAAGGGGAGCAGGCGCCGGCCCGCTGGACAGCGGGCGCACCCGCTGTAATCAGCGGGTCACGCCCACCGAGCAGCAGGCGTGCGCCTGCTGCAATCAGCGGGCCAAGCCCGTTGTTGTAGCTGGCCGTGCCTGTTGAGCAGCAGGCGCGCATTCCCGCTGTTTCCAGCGGGCTGCGCCCGTTTTCCCTTGCGGATGGGCCCGTTAGCCCAAGTGGGTCCAACCCACTTTGCCTTGGACTGTTTTTGCGTTTTTGGGCTCGTTTGAGCTCTGATTTGGACACGGTTTGAACCTGTGTTTAGACCAGAACGATCCCGTTAACGAGGTAACCCCTTCCAAATGTTCTTATAAATATTTTCGTAACCAATTTATGATGGTTAATCTTTGTTTGCATCAAATGCAACAATGTCCCTATTGCATCTACGACTTAGTCTCACAACTGGCTTGTGAACATTTAACTATTCCATTTCATCGAATGAATTTCTCTTATTAATCTTCATATTACTAAGACACGAACGCTACTCGGTGTGAGACCCTACAACCTGACCTTAGTACAGGTTGGGGCTCGAAACCCCTAAACGACGGTCACCACGAGTAGTAGTAGTTGTCCCTGTTTCAGAATCATCATAACGTGATCGGTCCATTGACAAAAATATCGTTGGGTTCACTTTGGCTGTGTCAGTGATGAATACCATTTACTATAGTCTCTTCGTCAAGACTGTGTCTCTGTTGTCCTAGGGTATGGTTTACTGTCAACCCCATTAGACAACATTGGTCAGTATATGGCTGTCTTTGTTGTATTCACGTTGTACATCTTACAACGTACCCCGACCGAGGTTTAACACAAAGACCGTATTGAACCTGTGACACTAACTTCCCATTAACGAAAATGACGAATCCCATCTTAGTCATCTACTCGCCTCGAGAGTTTCAGATGTAACCCAACCTAAGATCTTTCAGCAGGCCTAGCCTCGAAGTTAGATCATAGGTCTAAGTGACACCGTTCACTCACAGGTTCGTATAAATGACTTCAGGTCTTTAAGGACCAGCTTACCTATCATCACCATAGAGTTATTATAGACAGTTTAATTAAAGTTAACCATTTAATATCTCTAAGTTGGTTGTTCAGTGAACTCATTCTCTAATTAGCACCTGTGTCTCGTCTCTGACTTCACCAAGTCGAATGATTATGAGATCATCATTACCCTTAGGTAAGACAAAGACACAGTGGTCTATCCGATGTGCCGATATCCAGTTCTCGACACATCTATGACCATGAACCGTTTAAGACTTAAGTTTCTATACGGTCGCTTACTACTCATAATCGAGATCGTATCTGGATACGTAAGGACCTAACTGTAAGTCTATGGACATTATCTAAATATATTGTTCAACCAAATTCATACTTAGGATAATGGACACCATATATTCTATTAACAAGACGTACACTTAGGATAAATCGCCTTATGGGCATATATCCTCCTACATCTTCCGCTTGCTCTTAAGCTATTTATCTCGGTATCTCATACTGTTATAGCATATCGGTCATATTGGACATTCATATAACAAACCTAAGAGTGGATTTAGTAACGAGTATCTATAATGCATTTTAATGGATTATTTTTTATACATCTCTTGATCACACAAGGTTGATCCTTGGAAAAATGATTTGGATCAATTTTCCTTTCTTTGCATAGCTAACAATTAGCTCATGCAATTTAGATGTAGGGTCTAACATTTCTATAAGTCAGTCTCAGCTCATTCCAATTTTCTTGTGTAAATATGTCAAGTATATACATGACACCCTAAGTCTCTATATATTCGATTGAATGAAAACTATTTTGATTCAATGTTTTATATAGATGATTCAAATAAGTTGGAAACCTTTTTACTTAGTCCGAGAAACCGGAACTAAGTATATGAGCTAGCTCCCACTGACTTTAAGAATTATCTGGTTAAGTACTTCAATTATATATCTAAATCAAATTTAGACTATATATACGAAGAGCATAACCATTTGATATATGCTTAGATGGAACGTACCAGTGCCAGGTTAAGTTTGACGAATGAGTTATATCAAGATCGGTTTAAGGAATCTTGACATTGACTTACTCAGTCAAACGTCCTACATTGTACTTTTCCCTTAACTACTTTTAATAATAACTCTTTAAGAATAAAATGTAGTTTATTAAGAGTTAATCTTAAACTGCGTATAATTGTCATCACACACAATTTATACGCTCCTGGAACTTATACTTAACTATCGACTGGCTATAATATTAAGTCAGCTCCAAACAATCAAAATTTTCTGAAGCTCTACATCATAGTTTGAGAATTTATGCAATCAACCCAGATAGCCACATTTACAGAAATTTAAGCCATTCGCAATTTCAAAAGAAAGCACATTTCTCGAGATATTTATTCAAACAACGGATTCATAAAAATGAATCATAATTTGTTTATCAAATAAACTTTGAGTGTTAAACACTCAATCATTGTTTTAACTTTAAGGAACGATACATTTTATTCAAAGAAATAAGTATCCGCTACTTCTTCTTCATGTCTCTTGAAGTCCTCGCACGGCCCCAACAGTAACGATTGCTCAGATGCCGACCGTCCTCGAAACTTCTTCCAACCTCTGCTTCATATCAGCCACCTGTATACATTACACAGATGTCTTAGTATCTCATACTTTGTGATAAAACATTTATGGAAATAATTATGCTTAATTGAATTTGATTTGTTGTACCTGAGGTAGAGTCATCAGTATGCCCCTTCTTCTTTTCTGCAAGGTAAACTTTGTAGTTCCTCTTCCAATGGCCCATCTTATGGCAGTGGAAGCTGTAACGCCCCGCTTCCCAGGATACCTGATAAGTACGAATCCGTATCAGGTATTCCCAAAGAGACGGATGCTACGAAGAAAATACAAAATTACAAACACAAGCAAGTCCACTGCGCACTGCTGGGATAGTACATATAGCATTCCAGACAACCCAAAACACAAGAGAACCAACAACTCAAGCACTGATGTATATAAATAAAACTGTTCATGTACAACTTCCTTTCCTTATACAAATCCATATACAATATTACCCACATCTCAATAAGGTACAAAAACTCACATCTCACCCAAATACAACAACACTCCCAAGTCAGCCACGCTTTTCATAACCTGCAACTCCAACCGAGTCTAGGGGCCTCCAACTCCAAGAACCAACCTGAAAAGTCAACGGTGGGGCACGTCAACGCGTGACCCAGTAGGAATTCCATATCTCAACTAGTCCTTACATGAAGTGTGGAAAGGGTGCACGTGAGCAGGCAGAGTGTATGTCATGGCATAAACATCTACTATGGTAAATGGAGTAACAACTATAGTTATGAACATGTGAAAGCGTGCACGTGCAACAGGCAAGGTGTACAACAATGGTATACAATATAAAAGAACCATAATAAAGAAACACAAGTAAACAACACATACATTTACCATTGCTACAAGAATCATAAGGGTTAACAATTAATTCATTGGTTGGCATTTTGGAACCCGGATAAATCGTAGGATGCTAAGGAGCCGGACTTCACCCAGGGTGGGTGAAAAGTGTTACCGCAACCAGTGACACGAGCACTGGAGGGGCCTCTCGTAACTCTGTGCCCGAACGGGGCAAGGCACTAGAGAAAGACTCATCTCGGTTTTTCTGTGGAAAACGGAGAAAACCATCAATTACCAGACATGGTGCGACACGAGCACACCACCGGCCTTTCCAACCCTTTCAACTCCCCCTTTCGGGAGTGACACATCGGGTGAGAATTCATATCAACTCTTCGCTCCTTAACTCCTATAATTTACCCGTGTTTCCACCAAACCCCATGTCACCCTCATTTAAGAGGACTTAGTCATTTGCATGAAACATAACACTTTCCATTTCTTTTCTTTCCACATTTCACCACGCATTTGGGACATGCATCGTCTTGTGCATTCCTTTTCTCATTTCACATAATATCCATGAAACATATAATCATAATCATATCATCATTTTGCATGTGCCAAGAACATAAACCACATATTACCATGTAACAAAAATAATCAAGAACATTAATGACAAGTTTAATCTAAAAAAGAGCTTAAATCAATATTCAAATCTTTCAGCTTGCTGGAAAAGCAGAACAATTAGATTAAGTAGCACATTTCTCCATAATTTTGTTTTAAACATGCTTATACAATATAAATAAAAGTTGTAGATATGGTTGTGCTGGATTCACCTATAAATTTTTATGCAGAAATATGAACTGGGTGATTTATGGTGAACTGTTTGGTAAGACCTGACGAATCTGTTTTTCAGACAGATTCTAAGAGCTGTAAAGATTGCTAGTTTAGGACATGTTATAGTTAGAATCTCGAAAATGTGCATCAAGAAAAGTTGTATAAAAAGTTGTTATCTTTCCAACGAGACCAAGATCGTCAATTTCTATGGAGTGTGCATGGACTGATCTATGTTTTTCCAAACTGTGTCCAGACTAGATGACAATCTGACATGGTGTAAAGATGTAATTTTTAGTCATAATTACAGTCCAAATTAGTAAAGGTTCACAACATGAAAATAATAGATAACAGTCCAATCTTTAAGCCGTAAAAATTTCAGAGCAAACGCAATTCTAGATTGGGAGGACTAAGCAAAATAATCAGCATATAAATCTGTCCAGAATTGCTCACCGCACACAACCATACAAAACTCAGGATTGCTCACCGCACACAACCATACAAAACTCAGGATTGCTCACCGCAGACAACCATTCAAAACTCAGGATTGTTCACCGCACACAACCATACAAAACTCAGGATTAACATAAGAAAAGGTAAAACCTCAACAACAACCATGAAACTAAGCATGCTACTCTAATACTAGTTGGAGATGGAATCCTACCTTAGGGGTGATGAGAGACAAGGGGATAGCCCAAATCCCTATGGCTCCTCCTTCTTCAAACCCTTTCTCCTTCTTTAAATCCTTCTTCTCCTCCACTGGCTCCCAGAATGAGCAACAGCACCTAAACGACGACAGAGATGCTACAAAAGTGTGCAGAGTGAGGGTGGCGTAGCCCTATCGGTGCTCAGCCTCCCTAATGTCTAAGATTGAGCAAGGGGGAGGGATGAATTCAGCCTGATCTTTTGGGAAGAGAGTGGGTAAATGAAACCTTCTTTCTAATTTCTAGAGTAGCCACCTCATCTCCCTAAAATCCTCTAAGCATGCCACCAAGCCTTTGGTTAGGTAAGGATCAAGGAGCTATTTACACATCAAAGGTGGAGGTGTCGCTTAGGAAAAATTAGGATTTTGTTTTTTTAGAAAAATAACTATACCCACTTAATACACATACAATACTTAATACTCATCAAGACATTAGTATTCCAACCATATATTTTATTTAATAAATTCATATGGCATACAAAATTATTTAAAAATAATTTTTAACTTGACAAAATTAAATAAAATACATAAGTACTCCCAAAAATTTATACGCACATATATACGTCCAAGAATATGTATTAATACACGTATGTGAATTTTGGGGTCATTACATCCTACCCACCTTAAAATAAAGTCTGTCCTCGGACTTTCCAACGCAGGGCATAGCTAAGGGTGAACATAGATATACAGGGTCAATCTACCCCAAACTTATATATACAACACATTCATATATCAACACTTATACCATTTCACATTACACGCATTCATGGTTTTGTACATACATACACATGCATCTCTATATATAGATATAGACATTCGACCATGTATGTCTCCTAGCACATATACATGTCATCACATAAAGTTTCATACACCAATATGAATACATTTTTTTTTTGAAAGGTAAGCTAAAGATTTTATTTGAATGTACAAAGTTTACAAAGTGTGGGACATATAAGCTGGGAATACTAGAGAGGGGAGAGGACACAAGCGTCGTCACCCACAACTAACATTTCCAGGTTCTATGAGCCCACACAAACCATAACACAGTGATTACTCCTGAAGCTCGGCACTTTTGGACCCCCGGTGCTTATACTGCATGATGTTGGGGAATTTCTTATGAGTAAATTTGGAAATAGGAAAGCGTTAGGACGGCTTTCTAAAACAATCCTTGCAGCAATCGTGTGGCATTTGTGGCGAGAGCGAAACCGGCGGGTATTTGACAATATCAATACATACCGATACTCACCTAATGATATATCTATCAAACACCGGTGTAAGCGTATCCACTTACAGCCAGCCATGCAACCATATACATCTTACAGATATATATATATATATATATATATATATATATATATATATATATATATATATATATATATATTTGGAAAGTTAGTAAATCTTTATTAAGCCAGAATGTACAAATGATACAGCCAGCAGGGGGAGGAATCAATAAAGAGAGGAGGGGGCACAAGCGCCGTCACTCTCAATTAGAGATTCGTCACCCTACACATACAATGCAAAGAATATAACCAAAACAAACAACAAGCCTTAGCCCAAATCTCTTATCTCCCAATTTGCAAAAACAGTCGCCTCATCAGGGGAGGAGGGCTCCTGGCCTATCATAGCCACTCTGACATCAGCAGCAATTGCCTCAAAAATATCACCGCGACCTCTGCTCTTCCCCTCGAAGACCCTACCATTCCTTTCACGCCATATGTGCCACACCAAGGAAGAAAGTGCAATTTTAGCTATTCTGCTCAGCGCTCCTTTGTCCCCAAAATTTTCCAAATAATAATCACCAATATCAGACAAAGAGAAGCCAAACTGATCTTTGACATTCAATTTTAGCATGCATCTTTTAAGAAGATAAAGCGAGTAGGAGCAAGAGAAGAATAAGTGATTTAAGTCTTCCATGATATCACCTCCACAAAGCACGCAGGTAACGGATGTGTTTAGGCCCCATTTATTAATGACATCCTTAGTCAGAAGCTTACCCTGAAAAGCACGCAATAGTGTTATGGACCATTTCGGTATACGGCCAGGAAACCAAACCAACTTATAGTAGCGGAAAGGCCTCCCCGCATCCGAACCCCTTCCCAGGCCGCCTTAAAGGTGAAAGGGACAACCTCAAAAGTAGAGCGAGGTCCACCATTAGGAGCAGACCTGGCAGCAGCCGGTAGAACACCTCCAGGCCGTGGGCTGCTGCTAGAAGCCGATCCCTTACGAACAGCAGGGCTTGGAACTCCCACGGAATGAGACCCATGCACGGTTGATGCCTGCGCCGAAGAAGCAGACCCAACCGGCGCCCAGCACCAAGTATCGGAACCCTGGGAGAGGGTCACCCTATGAAGGTGAGGCCGGATATTGATAATATCGGGGTCATTGGCCCAGGTCCCTTGGACCCAATAATCACACACTCTCTGCATAGAAGATTCCAAGGGAACAGCAACAAGATTCTTGAGAGGGCCACAATCAAGCCAGTAGTCATGCCAGAAAAGAGTAGAACGTCCATCTCTCACCACACGCCTTATGAGTTTACTATAAGCCATTCTACAGTTAAGCATATGTTTCCAAGTGCCAGAATGTGTCAATAATCCCCTAGCCGCAAAGAACCCAGCGTTCCTGTCATATCTAGCTCTCATATGATTTGCCCATAAGCTCTTGGAGGTTAGATATCTCCAAGTTAGCCTTACCCCCAAGGCAACATTTAGATCTTCTAATAACCGAATGCCAACTCCACCTTCATGTTTAGGGGTACAAATATCCTTCCAAGACCAGGCCCGCGAGGGCCCCATAATGAAACACCTGCATAAGGAAGAAATTTCCCGCACAACAGTATAAGGCATATGATAGGCTTGCAACCAGAAAGACACCATACCATAAATGACGGATTTAACCAGCTCAATCCGCCCAGCAGTAGATAACATAGTAGATGTCCATCCCATAAGCCTCTTCCGGTATTTATCTATCAATCTCCCGTACATAGGCGCCTTAGGATATTTGGAAGACAATGGGAGACCAAGATAAGTAGTAATAGTAGAGGCAATTTTGATACCCAAACAGTCCGCCAGAGTAGACCTGTCCTTGGTTCCTTTACTAAAAATAGCCGAACTCTTGTCCCAGTTGACCTGCAACCCAGTCAAGTCTCTGAACTCCAAAAGAATGGCCTTTATACACCTAAAAGATTTAAGATTGGCTCTGCAAAACACTAGCAGGTCATCAGCAAACAGTAGGTGTGAAATGGAACCGGCACGTCGCATAGGCAGGAGAGCACCACAGCCTATCGATTTAGCCATCAGAATGGAGAAGGCTTCCATAGCAATAACAAATAGGTAAGGAGATAGAGGATCCCCCTGCCTAATACCCCTGTTGCCCTCAAAATATCCCACAGGGGTGCCCCTTACCATCACAGAGAAGGTGGGCGAATTAATGCATTCACTGACCCATCTGAGAAAGACCTGAGGAAATCCCATCTGACCCATAAGGTGAAGAATGAAAGCACGATTCACAGAATCAAAAGCTTTACACAGATCCAGCTTAAGGCAGGCCCTTCCCCCCATAGGGCTACTAAAGTCCCTAATCTGCTCATGAGCAATAAGAGAGCTATCCGACAACAACCTCCCCTTAAGAAAGGCTGCCTGATTAGGAGAAATAAGCTCATGAATAACCACCCTGAGCCTATTACAGATAATCTTGCTTATAATTTTATACAGGACATTGCAGCAAGCGATGGGTCTATAGTCGCTAAGGGAGGTCGCATTAGAATTCTTGGGAATTAGAGTAAGATTGGTATGATTTACTTGCCTCAGATGTGTTAAGATTGGTATATATATATCAAACATACAACACTAATACACCTAGGGCATGCCTACTCATACCTGAGCGGAACACAAAGATCCGCACATGGATCTTCACAATCAGCTTGTACACATACACCACATATAACAAACACAGACAGCATGCCATATCTATACATCGCCTAAAGCTTAATCAACTATATAGGTCCATAATATACATTACTCATAGGCTACCATATATTAACACATAAACACATACACCTCTATACTCAGACATACAATCATGTACGTCTCTAATATCCATCCAACATTCGCACATGTATAATCACACAAAGTCTTACATATCAATACCAATACACATAGATAACCATATAAAACTATATTCATCCATTTACAGGTGTAAGCGTACCGGCTTACAGCCATACATATATCATATACTCATCACATATATCAACACATTACACTAATACTCTTGAGACATATCCACACATACATGGATGGAACTTAAGGATCCACACATGCTTCTGTACACTCTACATGTGCATACATCACATACATACAGTATATATAGCCACTACATAGTACATCTATACACTACCTGCACCTCAATCAAGTATATAACTTAATTCTACACACCACTCATAAGTCAACCATATATTAACACATATACTTCAAATATAATCACATAGCCATATAATCATTCGTACATATACCATAGTCATAAGTACATGAGTATATCATCTCAATATATTCGACAAGCCATATTCAACAATTATCGAGCTACAGATGTATATGTACACATACATACACACATAGATATATACACACATTCTTATTCAATCAACACTCTAGTGTCTACCCTCAGAGCTCTATACCTCAATCTTCTGATATCAAAGCTCTATCTTAAGGCAAAACTCCTACCCACCTTAAGACTAAACTACCTCTGGAACACTACATGCAATATCCTTACACAGCCGCAATGCGGAGACCTGCATGGGCCACCACCTGTAATGCCCGGCTCCCCAGGATACCCGATAAGTACGAATCCGTATCAAGTATTCCCAAAGAGACAGGTGCTACGAAGAAAATACAAAATTACAAACACAAGCAGGTCCACTGCGCACTGCTGGGATAGTACATATAGCATTTCAGACAACCCAAAACCAAGAGAACCAACAACTCAAGCACTGATGTATATAAATAAAACTGTTCATATACAACTTCCTTAAACAAATCCATATACAATATTACCCACATCTCAATAAGGTACAAAACTCACATCTCACTCAAATACAACAACACTCCTAAGTCCACACTTCTCACAACCTGTAACTCCAACCAACTGAGTCTAGGGGCCTCCAACTCCAAGAACCAACCTGAAAAGTCAACGGTGGGGCACGTCAACGCGTGACCCAGTAAGAATTCCATATCTCAACTAGTCCTTAGATGAAGTGTGGAAATGGTGCACGTGAGCAGGCAGAGTGTATGTCATGGCATAAACATCTACTGTAGTAAAGGGAGTAACAACTATAGTTATGAACATGTGAAAGCGTGCACGTGCAACAGGCAAGGTGTACAACAATTGTATACAACATAAAAGAACCATAATAAAGAAACACAAGTAAACAACACATACATTTACCATTGCTACAAGAATCATGAGGGTTAACAATTAATTCATTGGTTAGCATTTTGGAACCCGAATAAATCGTAGGACGTTAAGGAGCCGGACTTCACCCAGGGTGGGTGAAAAGTGGTACCGCAACCAGCAACACGAGCACTGGAGGGGCCTCTCGTAACTCGATGCTCGAACGGGGCAAGGCACTAGAACGAGACTCATCTCGATTTTTCTGTGGAAAAAGGAGAAAACCATCAATTACCAGACATGGTGCGACACGAGCACACCACCGGCCTCTCCAACCCCTTCAACTCCCCCTTCCGGGAGTAACACATCGCGTGAGAATTCATATCATCTGTCTGCTCCTTAACTCCTATAATTTACCCGTGTTTCCCCCAAACCACATGTCACCCTCATTTAAGAGGACTTAGTCATTTGCATGAAACATAACACTTTCCATTTCTTTTCTTTCCACATTTCACCACACATTTGGGACATGCATCGCCTTGTGCATTCTTTTTCACATTTCACATAATATACATGAAACATATAACCATATTCATATCATCATTTTGCATGTGCCAAGAACATAAACCACATATTATCCTGTAACAGAAATAATCAAGAACATTAATGGCAAGTTTAATCTCAAAAGAGCTTAAAAACATTCAAATCTTTCAGCTTGCTGGAAAAGCAGAACAGTTAGATTAAGTAGCACATTTCTCCATAATTTTGTATTAAACATGCTTATACAATATAAATAAAAGTTGTAGATATGGTTGTGCTGGATTCACCTATAAATTTTCATGCAGAAATATGAACTGGGTGATTTATGGTGAATTATTTGGTAAGACCTGACGAATCTATTTATCAGACAGATTCTAAGAGCTGTAAAGATTGCTAGTTTAGGACATGTTATAGTTAGAATCTCGAAAATGTGCACAGGAAAAGTTGTATAAAAAGTTGTTATCTTTCCAACGAGACCAAGATCGTCAATTTCTATGGAGTGTGCATGGACTGATCTATGTTTTTCCAAACTGTGTCCAGATTAGATGACAATCTGACATGGTGTAAAGATGGAATTTTTAGTCATAATTACAGTCCAAATTAGTAAAGGTTCACGACATGAAAATAATAGATAACAGTCCAATCTCTAAGCCGTAAAAATTTCAGAGCAAACGTAATTCTAGATTAGGAGGACTAAGCAAAACAATCAACATATAAATCTGTCCAGAATTGCTCACCGCACACAACCATACAAAACTCAGGATTGCTCACCGCACAAAACTCAGGATTGCTCACCGCACACAACCATACAAAACTCAGGATTGCTCACCGCACACAACCATACAAAACTCAGGATTAACATAAGAAAAGGTAAAACCACAACAAAAACAACCATGAAACTAAGCATGCAACTCTAATACTAGTCGGAGGTGGAATCCTACCTTAGGGGGGATGAGAGACAAGGGGGTAGCCCAAATCCCTATGGCTCCTCCTTATTCAAACCCTTTCTCCTTCTTTAAATCCTTCTTCTCCTCCACAGGCTCCCAGAATGAGCAACATCACCTAAAGGACGACAGGGATGCTACGGAAGTGTGCAGAGTGAGGATGGCGTAGCCCTATGGGTGCTCAGCCTCCCTAATGTCTAAGATTGAGCAAGGGGAAGGGATGAATTCGACATGATCTTTTGAGAAGAGAGTGGGTAAATGAAACCTTCTTTCTAATTTCTAGAGTAGCCCCCTCATCTCCCTAAAATCCTCTAAGCATGCCACCAAGCCTTTGGTTAGGTAAGGATCAAGGAGCTATTGACACATCAAAGGTGGAGGTGTCCCTTAGGAAAAATTAGGATTTTTTTTTAGAAAAAATAAATGTACCCACTTAATACACATACAATATTTAATACTCATCAAGACATTAGTATTCCAACCATATATTTTATTTAATAAAATCATGTCATACAAAATTATTTAAAAATAATTTTTTGCTTGACAAAATTAAATAAAATACATAAGTACTCCCAAAAATTTATACGCACATATATACGTCCAAGAATAAGTATTAATACACATATGTGAATTTTGGGATCATTACAGAAGCACTCAGATTTCGACGGGGTCCCTTTCATCTTTTTCTTCCACTTCTTCACCTTTGCAGGTTGTGGGACATGCCTCTTCTTAACCTTGCCTTTCGGCTGGTCTGAAGAAGCAGAGCCAACAACAACCACAGTCGGTTTCTTCTCGATTTCCTCAAACTACCTAAGCATGTTGAGGAGACCAGGAAGATCCGTTTCAATACTGTTCATAATGAAACCAGTAATGAAAGGCTTGAAGGCCGGGGTTAAAGACCTAAGGATGATGTCCACTGACATCTCATTGTCTAGGACAAAACCCAACTGGGCGACGTCTTTCACGTACCCGATCATCTTAATGACATGATCTTGTACGGGCCCTGTCTCTATCATTGTGCCCCAGAGGTTGCTCGTGGCTTCAAACTTGGCGGCTCTAGACCGCTTGCCGTATAACTCTTCTGCATTCCAAAGCATACTTTGAACATCCAAATGTTTGTGCTTCTTATGCAATGCGTTATCCATTGAAGCCAGAGTAAGGCACATGGCCTTCTCTGCATCCGTCATGTACATGTTGTAGGGTTCCTTTTCCTTGGGAGTCGCATCTTCGTCCGGCTTTTTCAGAGGGTCGTCGAACAGCACGTATCCAATCCCGGCTAGAGAAAGGACTAACTTAATGTTTCTAAGCCAATCCTTATAGTTTGTTCCATCGAGCACATTCTTCTCTATCATATACTATAGACCTGAATCCATTCTGCAATTTTGTAGATACTTAGTCAGTATATGTTCGTTGTATAGTTTCAATGGTTTTAATAAAACTATATTCTCCCACTAAATTTATTAAAGCCATAATAATAAACAGTTTATTATACAATAACATTTGTGAGAGAGAGGGCTCCGACTACCCTGAGTCTGACAACCTTGAGTGTGTCTCAACAAGTTGTCCGACTTTGCAGTCGGTAGACGAACTCATCGTCAAACATATTAAATATGACTCCCTTTCGATTTTTACCCCTAATCATTTGTGATCATGAGTGTGCTCATCTAAATCACAATGGCTAGCCTAGTCGGACCCTTGTTTTCATGTCTATCCTGATTTTCCCCGGCACTCGGTGTATCCATGACACGTCAGTTTGGGTCAGGTCTTAGACTACATCTTTGGTTAGACTTACGCCGGTGCTCGGTGTATGCACGAGACGACGGTTTGGGTCAGGTCAAGATGTTATCAAGAAATCGGTTTCTATAAGATTGCCATGTCACAGCTTGAGTGTAGCTCAACAACCGTAACATGGGTCTTACAGTTGCCAACTCCTAAAACAAAGAGGGCTGCGATTTATCTTGAATAAGATTATTATCGTATTTGACTTAGGTATAGTCAATGGACTTACACAGTCATGATTCGGCTCCTTGCGGTCTAGCGGACACGGCCAGGGAATTGACTAAGGCAGGACCACTTGGCCCCTAGACTGGCTAGGGTGGTCCAGCAAACTTAGCCAAGCACATTGACCGACATCATGATCCATTGAAGGAGGTTCATCAATTCTATGTTCATCCATCAACTAAATGGCTTTTAATTAATACTAGTTAATCCTTATCAACTAGTGGATCCTAAAATTTGAAATTTTTTATGGATTTGTTGAACAATTTTTATTAGATCCTTATCAACTATAAGGTTCATATGTTCATCGTGCTACCCCAATCTTATTAGGAATTTAATAAAACAACTACAACATTTTACAAAATTAGTCATTTAATGATAATCATTATTAAACAATTTATGATAATGATTGTCAATCAAAGGGACTACCCTAATCCGGTATTAGGTTTCGATGTTGTTTTTGTTTATTTAAAACGTAGCATGTCAATAGGTCATTAAAAAATTTATCTTATAAACTTTTAATCAATTAATGGCTAACCTAAGGGGTTCATGAATATTTTATTCATCATGTCCATTAAAACGTAAACCAACTAATTTAATCACATAAATTAAAGGTTCAGTAAAGTGACATACAATGAGAACATGCAAGTTAAAATTATCTACAACATAATTAAATAACTTGCAAATCTAAAATTTAACATTTAAATTAAAAGATCTAAAATTTTAAAGCTTGAAGCACTTTTATCATATAAAATTAGGTTTCATAAAATTATCAAATAATTTTAAATTCAAACCTAAGCTTTAAAATTTAACGAAACATTTCTAAGATTAAAATATCGCATAAAATAATCTTGAAACCTATATGTAATTAAAAGAAATAAATTTATAATTCCATCTCATAGGAATAAATTTTTTCTTTATGTTACATATATTTTAAAATAATTTTAAAACATTTTTAAAATCATTTGAAATTAATTTTAAAACTTTCAGATAAATTTTAAAACCTTTCAACCTTTATGTAACTAAAAGAAATAAATTTTCAATATCATCTCTTGAAATAAAAAATTTCCTTAATGTTACATAAACTTTAAAAACTTTTAAATGCTTGCTAAAATTATTTTATCTCATAAAATAAAATTTTAAAAGGCATTTAAATATAGAAGACCTATTAAGTTTATCACATATAATTTAAAACGTCACCAAAATTTTTTTATGTTATAAAAAAATTTTAAAACACAAAAAAAATGTTAACCTGATTTTAACATAAAGTTAAAATGTCCGCATGTTCAAAACAAGCAATTTAAAATTTTAAAATCGCCACAAATATAGATCTAGAAGCATAACGAAGCTCTGATACCACTGTAGGGTATCACTCTGGTATCATTGTGACGCTGTTAAGGCCCATCATCCATGGCACCCTAGACCCGGCACAAGATACCTCAGAATTTGTTTTACGGTATGCCTCTCGACAATGCCCAACCTATCAAAGATCTCCATCTTATCAGGACTTGGTACAGTAAAAGCGATTACTTTGGGTCAGCTCTTAACCCGAGAACCCTTACTCAAGCTCAACAAGTTCTGATACCACTGTAGGGGTTTTGGCAGACCCTCAGAGCTCAGATCTGTGTCCGTCCTAAGTCGGACGGACCATAGAGGCATAAAGCGTAGAGAAAAATTAAAACTTTCTAGCTAAACAATTTATCTAGGCCCTGAGGGAGCCAGAACCTAGCCTGATCTATACCAACTTGGGGTGGATCTGACCACCCCAAGAGGGATCTATCCTACTGCGACAAAATTAAATTACACTAAAATTACTTAGAGAACATACCCGGAATCTCAACCATGGGACGGGCAAGATGTACCGCACCGTCTTCTGACGCTCCTCGTAGGCGAACCACCTTGACTCGATCCACACGAGCCGCCTCGCACCTTCGAACCGATCTACCCGAGCCGACACCCACCTCCATGCCGATCACACGCTTGAGTAGACCCACGTCTTAGACGTCTGGATCCGAATCCAAACCCCCTTCGTAGTCTTGCTAGGACTAATCGGGAGAATAGGAAGAAGAAAGAAAGAATAGTTTAGTCGTAGATCGAGCTTGCTCTAAAATCCGGAGCTACTCGATCGAAGACTTGATGCATTTTTTCAACGAAGAGAGTGCACCCCTATTTATATAGGGAGTCGGCACTTCTCTTTTCGTTGCGAGCAATGTGGGATAAAAACAAATAGAGGAGAAATTAATTTAGCTAATTTAGCTTTAATTGAAGTTTTAGTAAGCCTTTCATAAAGGCCAACTTCAACGAATTAATTCTCCTTATACATTAAACTTTAGACACCAAACAAACTATCAATTTGAAGGGATTCGAATGGTGAACGCGTAGGAATGAACGACGATGAATTTCGACTTCGTTTAACCCCTCAAACAATTGCCCAAAGATGGGCAAAAAGACAATTTTCGTAGCCGTCATAAGGGGGTTTCAAAAACCCTATTTTAACTTAAGTTGCGGGCACGCCCGCTAGGCTTAGCGGGCGCGCCCGCCCAAGGCAAAAGAGGGGCAGGCGCCGGCCACCTGGACAACGGGCATGCTCGCTGCACAACAGGCACGGCCCGCTGTGCAGATGGCATGCGCCCGCTGCAATCAACGGGCCATACTCGTTGTTGCAGCGGGCACGCCAGCCGAGCAACGGGCGTGTGTCTACAGAAATCAGTGGGCCAAGCCGGCTGTTGCAGCGGGATGTGCCTGCTGAGCAGCGGGCACGCGCCCGCTGCTGATAGCGGGCCGTGCTCGCTGAGCATCGGGCGTGCGTGCCCACTGTTTCCAACAGGCTGCGCCCGTTTCCCCTTGCGGATGGACTCGTTAGCCCAAGTGGGTCTAACCCACTTTGCCTTGGACTGTTTTTGCGTTTCTAGGCTCTTTTGAGCTCCGATTTAAACACGGTTTGAACCTGTGTTTAGACCAGGACGATCCCGTTAACCAGGTAACCCTTTCCAAAGCTTTTGTTCCTACAAGTATTTTCGTAACCAATTTATGACATGTTTAATCTTTGTTTGCATCAAATGTAACAATATCCATATTGCGTCTATGACTTGTCTCACAACTGGCTTGTGAACATTTAACTATTCCATTTCATCGAATAAATTTCTCTTATTAATCTTCCTATTACTAAGACATGAATGCTACTCGGTGTGAGACCCTACAGCTGATCGACGCCCCGGGAGTGCGCACACGCAGCCAGGGCGAGCGACTCGCTAGTCTTACCGCAAGCGCACGGTGTAGCGGCGAGCGGGTATCGAACACGAGGAGGGCAAATGACGGTGTCTTCTTCAATCCACCTGGCTATAGGAACAGTCGAGAAATATTCGCTATAAAGCGGTCACAGTCGTTCAATCGTATAAAGGAAATATCAAATTAATAAAGACGCCTAGGGATAGGGAATTCCCGCTACAACCCGTATCTCGTCATTGTGATTCGTAGGTCTCACAATTGCTAGACTTGAAATTTAGGTGAACTAGTTGCAACTAAATGTAGAACCAAGCTCATGCTCTCGCGCTATTGCCGGTCTATAGCAAACCTAGGGTAGGGTCCAATCTCTTGCAAACCAAAACCTAGGCAAGCTAGCGTGAAGAACAACATCATCGTCCAATCGTATCTCGAGCCCACTCTCGTGCAAACTCGAGCTACGACCTAGGTTGGGATAGTTCCTACCCGTCCAATCTCTTGCAAACATGTATTGGTATAGAATTGCAATCGAAAACCCTAGTTTCGGTCCAATCTCTTGCAAACCGATTCCAGAGAAATCCAATTGTAACCCAATTCGAATTTCTAGGGCTTCCTATCGAGTTGGGATCCAATCTCTTGCAAATCCCAATCGGTATGAATCCCTAGCTATTCGTATTAAATCAATCCCAAACTAACACTAATCAATTCTAGCAATGATTTCACCAATTCATCACAAATTAGAAATAGGGTTCGTAGGGTTCATCCCTACCCCCTAAGACGATAAAACTACTCACAATTCATAATGCAATTCAATGGAAATTCAATAATAAAAAATAGAATTCATTGTAATATTCAATATATCAATAAAAATGAGGTTTTTGATAGAGAGAAAGACAAACCAATGAAGTTCTAATAGCATCCAACAAAATAACACTTTCTTCTCCCTCCAAAAAGCTCAATCTAATCTCCTAAAAAGTAATCTAAAAAAAGGCTGCAAAAAGTTCTGAAAAAGCTTTCTAAACTAGGTTAAAAATTGGGGTTAAATACCCCCCAAAATCGCCCAAAAAGCTGTGACAAAATTGCTCCTGCGCAGCCTGAAAATCGCAATTTACGCTACAGGCAGCGCGGCTCACTCGGTCGAGTGACAAATGTCATTCGGCCGAGTGACAAACCCTGACAAATTCCAATAACTTCGGACTTTTGGGGGTCGGCTCCTCGGGAGTCACTCGGCCGAGTGACTTTCTTTGCTTCGGCCGAGGGGACTTCTACACTCTGCCGAGTCAGAACTCGGTAGCTGACTGACGGATTACAGTAAGTCTGGGATTTTTCTTGTCGTCGTCTTGATGCCACTCGGGCGAGTGGTGTCTCTGTGGTTCGGCCGAGTGGTCTGGCGATGCTCGGCCGAGTGCACGCTGATATTCAATCTGCTGCGTGTCTGATTTGGCTGGCCGAGCGGGCTCTCGATGGTCGGCCGAGTGACTCCTTCACTCGGCCGAGTGACATGCTGAAAATGCCCAATCTTCGTATTTTTGCTCCATCGTCGCTCCTACGACATTCTTTCTTCTTCCACTCCTCTTCAATCGCAGAATTCCCCTCAAAAGAGTCGCGGGTGACACTCCGGAGTGGGTGCATCTCAGAATCACTCCAAATCGCTCTAAATCTCCTGAAATTTGACAAAAATAAGAAATCGTGAAAAGCATCCCAATATTGTCGAATAATCATGAAAAACGCGATACGAGCGATCTAAATGGCATGCAAACATGCAGAAAAAAGGTGTAAAATATGGAGTGATCAAAATCCCCCAAGCTTACCTCTTACACGTCCTCGAGGAAGATGAGTAAAAAGCGAACCCGGTGGATAAAGATAATGGAAACGATGGGAAAAAAAAGGAAAATGAAAAACGGGAAAAACAAAATAGAAAACGAAGAAAGAAGCTGCTAGATCATTTTTCTCAAGATGTGGGTTTTGCTTACTCATATAGCACGCATCGAATACAAAACACATGTCAAAGGCTTTAATCACGATATCATAGTATAATGGTGCATTTGAAATAGAAAACCCAAGAATATCAATATAGCATGAAAAATGGAATAATTCTAGAATTAACATTGTCTGAAGCATCTAAAGCGGTATACAAAATCGTAGCTCACACACTTTTCAATTGAATGCTTTCTATGAGGAGTATAAGAGATATCACACAATAGAGTAGTAAGAATAGAAAAAGTGTGGTTTTCATGAAATGAATGCTAAGCGTAGATTTCTGGATTTCGTGAAACTTTTAGCAATCTCACCGAGTATAAAATATTACTTAGCCTAGGTTGTTATGCATCGTCAAGTAGTCACTCTCTCACACATCATAGGATCCTCTCCCCCAAGCTTATCCATAAGCATGGTGGCATGAACAAAACTATATTTACATCCCCCGTTTCTTTTGAAGCTCCAAAAGTAAAAGAAATAAAAATAAAAGCGAAAGAGGGAAGAAAGAGAGAAAGGGTATGAGATGGGATCGTTTTCGAATTTATTTTCTCTTTTCTTTTCTTTTTCTCAAATCTCTCTTTTTTTTCAATCTAATATATATACACAAATGATCCCAAATCAAAAGAGAAGGATATACAAGTATTTTTTTTTCTTTTTGGTTTTGGGAAAATTGGAGCTTGGGATATAATAACGGGGGAAAATGCCAATAATAGAATTGCTAAGGGGAGATTCACCAATGAATTTTAAAATAGAGAAATAATGTTCAAGATATGTGGAGAAAGAAATAAATGTATCTCTCGGTTCACTCTATAGGACGTGCATGACAACTTCAGCAGGGTAATTTAATTTACTCAGTTTGATCTCAAAAAGCAAACTAGTCCAGATATATCAATGCTAGCAAACATTCAATCAACCCGAAGTGAAGCGTACAAATCATGCAATAAGAAGTGATATGAGAAAAGAAAGCAGTACTCCAGATATAAGCATCAATGCGTGAATCTTGGTGTGTTTTCTACGATAGCATACATATGAATTATCAGACATCAGCTAATAATAGAATTTCATCCATTTTCATACAGAAAAAGAAGTGGGTTACTATTTCTAAATGAAAAGCAGAACATAGCATATGATATCAGAAACAAAAGCTATGACATGACAAAATTGGCATGCATATAGAGAAAAGCTAACACCACGTCATCGTCATCACAAAAAAATCATCTCTAGCAAAAGATGAAAGAAATAAAGATAAAGGAAAACAAGACTATTTACAATGCAGCACACAAAGAAAATAAGAAAAATGCGATGCATGGTAAAAAAAATGAAAAGGTGATGAAAAATGGGTGCAGAAGCGGAAAAAACGTGAAAAAAACTAAAAATAAATGTGATAAAAGCAAAAAGCGTGAGAACTCACTCCCCCAAGCTAAAGTGCACAGTGTCCTCAATGTGCGAAGTGTGGCACACCGAGAGACAAGAAATGGGTGGGGTGGGTGAGGATGCATGCATGATATAAAAAGGAAAAATAAACAAAAAATATGATGCGGATGTGATGCATGCAAAGATCTGAGTGATGCAGATATGTGACACCAAAAAAATACACTCTCTTTCTCCCAAAAAAAGATATAAAAATGAAGTGAGCAAGATAGGGACCAAAATAGTGAGGGGAGGGGGTGGTCAAAATACTCCAGGACCAGCAGAAAATGGGTAGCATAACGACAAAAAAAGATCAATGGCATCAAGGGTGTGCCTAAGCTGGTAGTGCTGCACCATATCCGTCCTGTAGCAGAGGTGGTGGGGGTGGTGGGGGTGGTGGTGCAGGGTGTGGCTGCTGGCTGGGTGGACATGGAGGTGGAGGTAGTCTCGCCAGTATCTGGGTCAGGCAAACCTCAATACTGGGAAGTAGCTCTAGGCGAGTCTGCATGGCGGTGACTGTGGCGGAGAGGGCCCTAAAATCACCTCTGAGTCCACTCACTGCCCCCTCTAGAGCACGAATGCTCTGAAGTGTAGAGCCAGTGGAGGGTGGAGCAGGGGGACGCACAGGTCTAGGCTGTGAAGGACGGGGCTGCCGCACACGGGTGGTGTAGAGTATGGGGCCAACAGGAAAGTGCGGGAAGGGTGCTGTGCTCACTAGTGGATGCCCAGCCTCAGTGTGAGGCTGGGACGCAGGCTGGGACGAGAAGGCAGCAGCAACAGTGGTGGAAGACAAAATCGGTGACGAGGCAGCAAGAGAAGTCAGTGACACAGACGTGTGGACAGACGTCACGACACTCTCGGATAGGACGGCTGTGGTGGGGACAGAAGGGTCGGCCGCTGGGGAGGAAGTGTTGGGACCAAAAGGTGACACCCCAGCGGACAGCAAACTGGATAGAGACCGCACAACAGTAGGGAAGGAAGGCTCGCCGCTCTCAAGTATGGTGGGTGGACGCTCGGGAAGAAGTGAGGAAATAGGCTCAACCGAGATAGGCACAGCAGTGGTGGGGGTGGAGGTGGACAGGGTGGACGGCTCAGCAAGGGTACTCCTGACACTAACAGAAGTGGGGACAGAAGTGTCAGGAGGTGCAGACAGTGTAGGCTCGAGCTGAGGGATCACGGGGTCAGCAGGAGGTGCAGGGGGTGCAGGGGGTGCCTGCTCAGCGCCCTCAGCCTCAAGTACGTAGGCAGCTGGGATGAGGAGATCCATCACTGGGATCCAATCCTCGTGGGCCGGTCCTATATGTGTCCGAGCGGGGCTCAGGAGGATCATGTAATCGGCACTAAAAGGACCGTGCAACCACACCCAGTGCCGCTGGCCGTGGGGACGAAGCATCTTCATCCAGGCCATAACGTCTATCGATAGTGCAGTGGGGCCCGGGGCTCGTCACAGGTCAGCAGGTAGGTCCACACTACCTCTATCTAGAACTCTGGGGCGAGTCATCGCATAGAGCATATAGAGCTCAGGCGTAGACATCCTCCCAGGCTCGTACCTCGCAAGTAAGGTGGTCGCCATAAGGCGCTGTGCTATGCGGAGGCAGGGGTGGACTATAGCTGAGGCCTTGGCCCTACTAGGGTCAAAACCGTGTGGAGAGCCGGTGATCCGTGTCCAAAAGGCGGAGGCGTCGAACGACGGTGGTGGGATGTGCGTGGGTGCGTAGGCTCGGTCGGGGACAGGGACAAAAGGCCACTGGAAGAATGCACGAAGCATGTCGAGAGTGATCTCACACTCTCTATCCATCAGGTGAAAGGTGCATTCCCCAGGGGTCCGGTCGATTGAGCTCAAGACCTCAAGTGTCGGACGGATGTAAGTATCCGCCGACACGGCAAGAAAATCGTGCCATCCCACGTTGTCGTACAACGTGAGTAGCCCCTCTAGTACCCCTTGGCGGTCAAAGTTAGCTAGGTGTGCGAACCTAGTGGGTACTATCGAGCGATGGCAGATACGCTCGAAACGGGCGTGGTGTGCGTCGTTTCGAAACGTGATCCCCATCGGCCCGACAACGGGAGCGGGTGGAGGTACAGGATCGGCGGGGATAGGCTGTGCGTGGATGGGATCGGTGGGAAGCGGCTGTGTGGGTGGTGGTGGCTGTGGCAGGCTAGGTGGAGGGGAGTCCTCCCTAGCGTGAGCGGGACCGGCATCATCGGTCCTCTTCCGCTTGGAAGAGGTTCCCCGCGTGCGTGGCCTAGTGCGGGGCGGCATGTGTGCCGCGAGTGCTCACCCAACAAAATATAGTGCGGTGTGCTCAATAAAAGGAACGAGTGTACCTGTACACGCCGCGAGAGCAAGTCAGTAAGTGTGTGCGAAGAGTGCCGCCTCCGCGAAGCCAAAAGCGCGTCCAAAAGCTCCCCAAAGCTTCCCCAAGATAGCCTGCACATCAAACAATGATATCAGCGGATAATATTTGAAATACATGGGGGGAGAGGGGGTATAATAGATAGATAAAGAAGTTAATTTGGGTTAGGGGCTCAATGGGCGTACGGATCATCAAAAATGGGAGAAAATGGAGCTAAGGGGCAAAATCGGGGTTGCAGGCGGTCGGCCAGCGGCGAGGGTACTCGCCAGAGGTCGGAGCGTCGGCGGGAGGCGCTCGCCGGTGGTGGTCGGACCAGTAGGCAGTGGTCGCGGGTGAGGGGAGACGAACGGTCGCTGGGCTCGGGCGGAAATTGGGAATGAGTTGCGTTGAAAATCGCGTCGAGCCCTTAGCGATATATATAGGGGTAGTTACGACTCGGCCGAGTGACTATGTTGCTCGGCCGAGTGACGTAACATTAAAATAATTTTAATTTCTCCCCGCCACTTATGACTCGGCTGAGTGGCTTCTGTTCACTCGGCTGAAGGGAGAAAACTCCTTCGGCCGAGTGGCACAATCTACTCGGTAACTCTCGCCCTAGGAGGGTATCCGTTTCCCTCGGCCGAGTGGCTAAACGTACTCGGCCGAGTGGCAGTTAATACAGAAATACGTAAAAAAGACAGAGAGTTGGTTCCGCAGACTTCCCTGGCTGGTGCCCCACTCGGCCGAATGGGGTCCTTTGCTCGGCCGAGTCGCATATGATACTCGACCGAGTGGCATGTTGTTTTCTGCTTCGGGGCTCCGTTTTCGCTCTACTTTCTGTTTTTCTTCCTCCAGTTTGTTTCTTCCTCTTCCTAAGCCTCGAGCGCATTCCTGGAGTGCTCTTCCTTGCCTCTATCTTTCTCCATATGAGAGATCTCCTTTTCTCCTCTCCTGTCATAGAAATTAAGACCCGTTGTCACTATTTTTATGGGCAAAAAGACTCTAAAAACTAACAAAAGTCTAAACCAAAAATGAAAATCAAATAAAAATAATGCAAAAACCGTCGGGTTGCCTCCCGACAAGCGCTCGTTTAGGGTCTTGAGCTCGACCCCTTTGGATTTTCAATTAACGCGTGATGTTGGGTGCATATGAGATGCACCCGTCGAACTTGCCGGGAAGACCGCTCGGATTTGGATCATGGTGGTGTGTGGCCTTCCTCAGTGCCCCTTCATCATGAGCAATGTTGGGGGATGGCGCCCCCAAGCTTGAGCTTGTTCTGATCATTGACTTCGCCGATGACACCGATCTTCGAATCGGTGGAGCTTTCTTCGGATTCTTCAAAGTCGAGAGCTTGCAAAGCTCCCGTATTCTCGCGACATCAGCATCGCCATCATCATTCGCCATGGAGCTATTGGGAGAGTCCTCCATCTTCTCTTCTTCGACCAAATCTTGGCCTTCTTCGAGGCCGTCATCATGGAGTGCACCGATGGAGTAAGGGAAAGCCTCTTCAATGACCTCGTCAAGGAGGTATGAAAGGTCGTCCGGCCGTCCCTTGAGTAGATATATTCTATTTATTTCACCCGTATGGACTCCTTCGGAATAATGCTTGAGCCGTTGTCCATTCACCATGAACGTGGCTCCGTCTTTCCCTTCCAATTCAAAAGCTCCTCCCGGTTGTATGTGCTTGATGGTGAAAGGTCCGGACCACCGTGACCTCAACTTCCCGGGGAATAGTCGGAGTCGGGAATTATATAGCAAGACTTTGTCTCCGACCTTGAAGTCCGTGACAGTTATGCGGACGTCGTGGAGAATCTTGGTCCTTTCTTTGTAATTTCTTGAGTTCTCGTAGGCATCTCTTCTAATTTCGTCAAGCTCATTGATATCTAGGAGCCGCCTCACCGCCGCACTCTTATAGTCATAATTGAGGGTCTTGATGGCCCAATACGCACGGTGCTCCAACTCTACCGGCAAGTGACAAGCTTTCCCATAAACGAGTCGGAACAGCGTGGTGCCAATGGGAGTGCGAAAGGCCGTGCGATATGCCTATAGAGCATCGTTTAACTTCATGGTCCAATCTTTTCTAGATCGATCTACGGTCTTTTCAAGAATTTGCTTGATTTCTCTATTTGAAACTTCCACTTGTCCGCTCGTCTGAGGGTGGTAGGCCATGCCAATTCTATGGTTCACCCAGTACTTTTTAAACATGGCTTCAAATTTGTTTTCTATAAATTGGCTTCCCCTGTCACTTATCACAGTATGGGGCACCCCAAAGCGTGAGAAAATTTCTGCTTGAAAAATTTGGAGACAACCCTCGCATCATTGGTAGGGGTGGCGATGGCTTCTACCCACTTGGAGACGTAGTCCACGGCCAATAAGATATACTTGTTACCCTTGCTTGACGGAAATGGTCCCATGAAGTCCACTCCCCAATAATCAAAGAGCTCAATCTCTAGAATGGGCCTCATTGGCATCTCGTTTTATTTGGAGATATTCCCGGTCCGTTGGCATCTATCGTACCCCTTGACGAAGTCGTGCATGTCTCTGAACATGGTTGGCCAAAAGAATCCACTCTGCAATATCTTAGCGGTAGTCTTAGAAGCGGCGTGATGTCCCCCGCATGGCATACCGTGGCAATGCAAAATAATTGACGTGGCCTCTTCCTTAGAAACGCATCTCCGGATTACTCCGTCCTTGCATATCTTGAAGACATATGGATCTTCCCAGAAATAACTCCGGACTTTGTGCATAAATCTCCTCTTTTGTTGTGTGGGCATCCCGCATGGCTTAATCCCACAAGCCAAGTAATTGACAAAGTCCGCATACTAAGGAACTTCCCCGGGCCTTATGGCGTATAGCCTTTCATCAACAAAGGTGTCATCGATGGTCAAGCTCTCGTCCTCCTTGTCACGAATAAGCCTAGATAAATGATCCACCACAACGTTGTCCGTACCCTTCTTATCTCTGATTTCCAAATCAAACTCTTGCAATAGAAGTATCCACCTAATCAACCTAGGTTTGGCCTCTTTCTTGTTTAGAAGATACTTCAATGCCGCATGGTCGGTGTGGACAATTACTTTGGATCCAAGGAGATAGGAGCGGAAATTTTCAATAGAATAAACGACCGCTAGAAGCTCTTTCTCAGTAGTTGTATAATTTTTCTGCGCGTCATCCAACATTTTGCTTGCATAGAATATTGCATGTAGCTTCCTGTCTTTCCTTTGTCCTAACACCGCTCCAATGGCTTGGTCACTTGCATCACACATGAGCTCAAAGGGAAGGCTCCAATCCGGTGGTTGTATGATGGGTGCAGAAATTAGTGCTTCCTTCAATGTATTGAACGCTTGCAAGCATTCACCTGAAAAAACAAACTGGGCATCTTTAGCAAGCAAGGAGGTAAGGGGCCGGGCAATCAAGGCGAAATCCTTGATAAAGCGGCGGTAAAACCCCGCATGACCAAGAAAGCCCCTAATGCCCTTAACATTAATAGGAGGAGGGAGTTTCTCTATTACCTCGATTTTCGCCTTATCAACCTCAATCCCTCTTGAGGAGACAAGGTGCCCACGCACTATCCCTTCGGTGACCATGAAGTGACATTTCTCCCAATTAAGAGTAAGATTATTTTGTTGACATCTTTTAAGAACTTTGGTAAGATTAGCCAAACAAGAATCAAAGTCACTTCCATAAACTGAGAAATCATCCATGAAAACTTCCATAATATTTTCAATATAGTTGGAAAAGATGGAGGTCATGCACCTCTGAAAGGTAGCGGGTGCATTACAAAGACCAAACGGCATTCTACGGTAAGCATAGGTGCCATAGGGACAAGTGAAAGTAGTCTTTTCTTGGTCGTCTTCATGCAAAGGGATTTGGAAGAAACCCGAATACCCATCCAAATAACAAAAGTATTTATGTTTAGCAAGGCGTTCGAGCATTTGGTCAATGAAGGGTAATGGGTAATGGTCTTTTCAGGTGGCTTTATTTAGTTTTCTATAATCAATGCACATTCGCCATCCCGTGACAGTGCATGTAGAAATGGGCTCTCCTTTATCGTTTTTTATAACGGTCATCCCCCCTTTCTTGGGAACGACATGAACGGGGCTAACCCATCTACTGTCAGATATAGGGTAGATAATTCCGGCCTCAAGCAATTTCAGAATTTCCTTTTTGACCACCTCCTTCATGTTGGGGTTCAACCGCCTTTGAGGCTCTATGGAGGTGGCGTCAGTGTTTTCCAAATGGATTCTATACGTGCAAAGCCTAGGGCTTATTCCCTTAAGATCAGAGATAGTGTAGCCAAGGACATCCTTGTGATTCCTATGAACATCTAGGAGTCTCTCAAGTTGATCATGAGTGAGGTGGGAGTTAACTATCACCGGGAAGGTCTACTTATTACCCAAGAAAGCATACCTTAGATTCGATGGTAATTGTTTAAGCTCTACCTCAAGAGGTGTCGTATCCTCTTCTTCATCAGCTTGTGTAAGTTTGGCCTCTCCTTCAACATCTGAGTTTAGCTCATGTTCGGGTGGTACACTCTCGAGTGGAGGTTCAGATTCACTTCTTGGTGAGGACGGTGCATCTGAATAGACACTGCACAATTCCGCGTGGGCATCGATAGGACCTTCACTTTGCTCCGGTTCATTCCTGAGACCAATAGATATGTCAGTTAATCCATAAATGCAGGAGTGGGGGTCACAGAGTGCAATTCCCTGAATATCGGTATGTCCAGTGGATTCCTCGGGGATGTAGCACTTCTCGATGTATGTTCTGTTGTCTTTGAAATATAGCTTGTCGTCTCTCACATCAACTCTGATGTCGCCCCCAATTGTCCCCTCCGGGGAGACTTGATCCATCACGAAGCATGCAAATAATTGTTCGACGGGGTCCTCGATGTTAAGCAAAATCTCCAGTGGCGTGGACCTCATCAACAAGTTCCTTAAGGAGCTCTGCAAAGGATTCATCATCTCCCTGGCCAGACTCAGTCATTGGCATTGCATCCCCCATGTTACCTGTTAAGATCTTGTGGAAAATTTTGGGAGAGTGTGCAAATTGGGCTGTAAACAGAGTTAGAAAAGAATGAAGAAATAAATAAATAAAGAAATTGAAAAATAACCGAGTGATCGAAATCAAACTCCGTCAAAAACCGCTCCCCGGCAACGGCGCCAAAAACTTGATCGATGCCCCGGGAGTGCGCACACGCAACCGGGGCGAGCGACTCGCTAGTCTTATCGTAAGCGCACGGTGTAGCGGCGAGCGGGTATCGAACACGAGGAGGGCAAATGACGGTGTCTTCTTCAATCCACCTGGCTATGGGAACAGTCGAGAAATATTCGCTATAAAGCGGTCACAGTCGTTCAATCGTATAAAGAAAATATCAAATTAATAAAGACGCCTAGGGATAGGGAATTCCCACTACAAACCGTATCTCGTCATTGTGATTCGTAGGTCTCACAATTGCTAGACTTGAAATTTAGGTGAACTAGTTGCAACTAAATGTAGAACCAAGCTCACGCTCTCGCGCTATTTCCCATCTATAGCAAACCTAGGGTAGTGTCCAACCTCTTGCAAACCCTAACCTAGGAAAGCTAGCGTGAAGAACAACATCATCGTCCAATCGTATATCGAGCCCACTCTCGTGCAAACTCGAGCTACGACCTAGGTTGGGATAGTTCCTACCCGTCCAATCTATTGCAAACGGGTATTGGTATAGAATTACAATCGAAAACCCTAGTTTCGGTCCAATCTCTTGCAAACCGATTCCAGAGAAATCCAATTGTAACCCAATTCGAATTTCTAGGGCTTCCTATCGAGTTGGGATCCAATCTCTTGCAAATCCCAATCGGTATGAATCCCTAGCTATTCGTATTAAATCAATCCCAAACTAACCCTAATCAATTCTAGCAATGATTTCACCAATTCATCATAAATTAGAAATAGGGTTCGTAGGGTTCACCCCTACGCCCTAAGACGATAAAACTACTCATAATTTATAATACAATTCAATGGAAATTCAATAATAAAAACAATAGAATTCATTGCAATATTCAATATATCAATAAAAATGAGGTTTTTGATAGAGAGAAAGACAAACCAATGAAGTTCTAATAGCATCCAACAAAATAAAACTTTCTTCTCCCTCCAAAAAGCTCAATCTAATCTCCTAAAAAGTAATCTTAAAAAAGGCTGCAAAAAGTTCTGAAAAAGCTTTCTAAACTAGGTTAAAAACTGGGGTTAAATACCCCCCTAAATCGCCCAAAAAGTTGTGACAAAATTGCCCCTGCGCAGCCTGAAAATAGCAATTTACGCTACAAGCAGCGCGACTCACTCGGCCGAGTGACAAATGTCATTCGGCCGAGTGACAAACCCTGACAAATTCCAGTAACTTCGGACTTTTGGGGGTCGGCTCCTCGGGAGTCACTCGGCCGAGTGACTTTCTTTGCTTTGGCCGAGGGAACTTCTTCACTCGGCCGAGTCGGAACTCGGGAGCTGACTAACAGATTACAGTAAGTCTGGGATTTTTCTTGCCATCGTCTTGATGCCACTCGGGCGAGTGGTGTCTCAGTGGTTCGACCGAGTGTTCTGGCGATGCTCGGCCGAGTGCACACTGATATTCAATCTGCTGCGTGTCCGATCTGGCCGGCCGAGCGGGCTCTCGATGGTCGGCCGAGTGACTCCTTCACTCGGCCGAGTGACATGCATAAAATGCCCAATCTTCGTATTTTTGCTCCCTCGTCGCTCCTACGACGTTCTTTCTTCTTCCACTCCTCTCCAATCGCAGAATTCCCCTCAAAAGAGTCACGGGTGACACTCCGGAGTGGGTGCATCTCAGAATCACTCCAAATCGCTCTAAATCTCCTGAAATTCGACAAAAAACAAGAAATCGTGAAAAGCATCGCAATATTGTCGAATAATCGTGAAAAACACGATACAAGCGATCTAAATGGCATGCAAACATGCAGAAAAAAGGTGTAAAATATGGAGTGATCAACAGCCTGACCTTACTACAGGTTGGGGCTCGAAACCCCTAGACGACGGTTACCACGAGCAGTAGTTGTCGTCCATGTTTCAGAATCAACATAACGTGATTGATCCATTGACAAAAGTATCGTTGGGTTCACTTTGGCTGTGTCAGTGATGAATACCGTTTGCTATAGTCCCTTCATCAAGACTGTGTCTCTATTGGCCTAGGGTATGGTTTACTATCAACCCCATTGGACAACATTGGTCAGTATACGGCGGTCTTTGTTGCATTCACGTTGTACATCTTAAAACGTACCCCGGCCGAGGTTTAACACAAACACCGTACTGAACCTGTGACACTAACTTCCCTTTAACGTGACGAATCCCATCTTAGTCATCTACTCGCCTCGAGTGTTTCTGGTGTAACCCAACCTAAGATCTTTCAGCAAGACTAGCCTCAAAGCTTGATCATAGGTCTAAGCGACACCGTTCACTCACAGGTTCGTACAAATGACTTCAGGTCTTTAACGACCAGCTTACCTATCATCACCCTAGAGTTATTATAAACAGTTTAGTTAAAGTTAACCATTTAATAACACTAAGTTGGTCGTTCAGTGAACTCATTCTCCAATGAGCACTTGTGTCTCGTCTCTGACTTCACCAAGTCAAATGACTATGAGATCATCATTACCCTAAGGTAAGACAAAGACACAGTTGTCTATCCGATGTACCGATATCCAGTTCTCGACACATCTATGACCATGAACCATTTAAGACTTAAGTTTCTATACGGTCGCTTACTACTCATAATCGAGATCTTATCTGGATACGTAAGGACCTAACTGTAAGTCTATGGACATTATCTAAATATATTATTCAACTGAATTCATACTTAGGATAATGGACACCATATATTCTATTAATTAGACATACACTTAGGATAAATCGCCTTATGGGCATATATCCTCCTACAATAATTCTACAAAAATTTGCATCAAATTCTACTTTCATACTTTTGTCGCACAGCTGACTAATAAAAATGAGGTTGTGTTTAAGCTTTTCAACCCATAGGTCGTCTGAAAGCTGAAATGTGTCGTTACCTACAACACCTTTACCAATTAGCTTGCATTTTTCATTGTCCCCATAAAGTAACACTTCCTCCGTCATGCTTTACAAGGCTAAGGAACTTTTCGCTATCACCTGTCATGTGTCTTGAGCAGGCAGAGTCTAAGTACCACTCACACTGTTGTTCCTTAGTCGTGCCATGTACCTACACGTAAGAAGAACATGATATATGTGACCTAGGAATCCAAATAGGTCCACTGGTGTTAGTCACTTTACTTTTAGGAACCCAAATTTGCTTAAATTTAATGTTGGTGTTCCTATATTTGCAATTATAATAAGCATGACCAACACCACCACATGTATAACATTTAGCAAACATACTCTTCCTACACCAGTTTCTTTTTGATGCTTTCTATTAATTCTAGGGCTCTCATCAATTTTATTTCCATAGCCCAAACCACGCCTGTTATTTCCATGTATCTGATTACCTAGAATAATGTCTAATGAATGCTTTCCAACACCAAATTTTTTTAGAGACAATTCAAGATAAGATATTTTAGACTTTAAAAATATGTTCTCATTAACAAGCATGGAACGTTTACCAATGAAGGCCTTTTTTTCCTCTTCCTCACTCTTTTTCAGATTATCCATCTTCTTTTCTAGCTCTTTGTTTTCATTTATTAGCATGCAAATCTTCTCATTTAGCAATTCATTTTCAACTTCTAGCTTAACCATATTTTGTTTAAACATGCTAATATCTGTAAGCAAATCTTCTCATTTAGCAATTCATTTTCAACTTCTAGCTTAACCATATTTTGTTTAAACATGCTAATATCTGTAAGCAAAGTAGAGCAATTCAGACATTCAGTTTCAGTAGGCATGCTAGATTTTCCCTTTTTCAAAGGGCTAATAGTAGATTTATATGCAACAAGCTTCTCTTTAATTTCATCAACTTTAAATGACATATTATAATTGTCTTGTTGCAATTCAAAATTAGCACATTTAAACTTTTCTACATGGGATTCAAGTAACTCTACATTTGATTCCAAGCTTTGAATTTCCATTTCCATATCTTTACAAATAGTTATAAGTTCAGCTTTGGTGTAAGTTTGTACCTCATCGAGTTCTCCCATCAGGAAAATGAAGGAGTGCGCAACTTCCTCTTGAGATTCATCCTCGATGTACATATCCCATGTTAGCATCAAAGATTTCCCCTTTTGCTCTGCATCGTTATTCTTTCCTTGAGGGCATTGCTTCATAAAATGTCCCTGCTTTTTTCATTTAAAACATATAACTGGATCAGTAGTAGTCTGCTCAAAAGCTTTATTATTAGAATTAGATTTAGAGCGATTAAACCTTTTTAGCATCTTTGATCTCCCATTGCCTGTTCTGATATATCTTCTGAAGCTTCTCACCAAAAAAGCCTCATCTTCATCTCCATCTTCATCCTCCTAAGCCTGAAGGGCTAGTGCCTTTGAAGTCTTGATTTCATCTTTCTCTCTAAGTTCAATGCTCTGCAGCTCCAGCTCATGGGACATCAGGTTCCATATCAGGTCTTCCACTTTCATCTGCGATACATCCCTTTGATTGAACCGGAAAATACGCAAAGGCACACCTTCCACTCCCAAGCGTAGGAGCGTCAATGCAATATAAAACTTATAACCGGTGAGTACCGAGTCGGATCACAGGGAAGAGTCATTTGAAATCACATGTTTGGTCAAAAATGGATGCGGGATGGCGAAAAATCGCCCGCTATGTTTATGGGTGTTTGAGTATGGGAGAGAGTGTGGGAATTATGTGTGTGGGCCACCTACCAACCCTACACGATATGGACAAGGGTTCGGGGGCTCAATCAAGCAAAGAGGCGAGCTCGATAGGAGTGGACAAAGATCCGATTAAACGATTGAATCCACCCGATCCGATCCGAAAAAGTAGATCGGATATCCGATCCGATGAAAGTGACTTGTTATTAATAAGCAGATCCGACCGATCCGTTTGAAACTGATTCGGATTCGGATTTTAGTTTTCATCCGACAGAATGTGATCCGATCCGATTAGGTTTTGAGCGGATTGTGTTATTGTCTAAGTTCATCCGAATATCCAATTCTCAATCCGATCCGATTGTTTTTCACTACTACCTAAAAGCCCCTGAATCAATGCATCATGGCTATTGGTTAAGAAGATTAACAGACTCAATTGCACCCCCCATCGGTCCCATCTGGTTCCCTAGACCCATGCAGATGCAGTGCCTCTTCGTCTCTCTCTTCTCTTACGTCTAGACCCATGCAGACTCAATTTTGTAAGGATTTCTCGTTTCGACATTGGAATTGACTTCAGTGTTTAAAAGTTAAACTTTCAGAATCTAATGAAACGAGTTACAAATTGTGGCATCAATAACTTTAAATTTTCAATAAAGCTAATATTAATCCGATCCGAATCGTATCCGATCCGAAATTCTAATCATCCGAATTTTCGGATTAACTTTTTTTATTAGTGGATGCGGATTAGATTTTTCATCATCCGATTCAATCGGATCGGATGGTGAATTGAGGCATAATCCGATCCAAATATTCGGATGCCCACCCCTAGAGCTTGGCATTCAACCAAACACTTGACGTGCGGAATGGTGAAGGGTGTAGGAGGAGCTCTCCTGAGTTATTCCTCACTACGGAGTGAGGTCAATGCGGTGAGTAGCGTGTGACAAGCTACTTGCTCACTACGGGTGGCTTGTTAGGCCTACCAACGAATGACGACCCGGGTTTGGGTTCAAATCACCCGCCTGAACTCACAACCCAATCACAAAAGATGAAAGTCCAAGCACGAAGAAAGCAATGAAAACATCCAAGCATTAAATCGAAAGCACAAACACCAAAGATCAAGAGTAAAACATGAAAATAAGTCAATTATATCTAAAATCATCCATTACATGATTAAACCATATATCTGAGTACAAGAGAGATGAATAGAAATCACTGAGGTGTCACTCCCGAGCAACCACGATCATCTCCGCCTTGATCTCCTCCTAGCTCCGACGATGTATCCCAAAACTTAGCCCTAAGTTGAGAGAGGTGTGCAATGGGGTATGGGGGTAATGATAGCTGCCCAAGAACCTAAATAGCAGCCACCAAAAGTTCTTTACCGAACTGGGTCTGGAAATAAGTTAAACGGGTCAGACAAAACCCTAACAGTTTGGGTACAAATACCCACTAAAACTGCTGAAAAAGGGCCACCTGATCGGATGGAAGTTCACCGGATCGGGTGGAAACAAACAGAGACACTGAACTGCTGAAAATGGACGCACCCGATCGGGTGGAAATCAGATTCCAGACAGCCCAGAATTTCAGCACCTAGCTGCGCTCAGAAAATTCCAAAAAAATTTAGATAAATTGTTTTCGGGCATGCGACCTATCATTGGAAATCTGACGACAATTCCGATGCTATACAAATAATAGATCACCAAAACTCCCTCTGGAATGATAGCAGATCTTCAATGAATGCAGCAGCAGTGCACGAAAGGGGGACCCCTAGGCTCCAAAAAATCCTGGAAAAATTCCAGAAAATCCAGAAAATTCCCAGGAGTACCTGAAAAATAAGAGGAGCTAATATTAGTCCATAGAAATTGTATTTTATGTATAAAAATAGAATATGCTTTAATATTACATAATATCGCAAAAACGCACGTATTAAAGCCAATATTAACATAATATACACATAAAATGCCCAGAAATGGGGGGAAAATATACAATTTATATCCCGAATCACCCTTGCTTCCTGAATAGTTGTGATTTTGGGACGAAAGGTGCTAGACAGTGCTCTCAAGATCTTTCCGATTTGTTCTAGGCTTGAGTACGGCTTTCCAAGAGAAGTAGATTTGTAGACGATATCTGTGAACCTCGCAAACATCTCCTTAATTGACTCTGATGGAAGCATGCGAAAGCTTTCATATTTAGTGCTGAGTAATGCAAGTCTGGCCTCCTTAACCTGCGACGTTCCCTCGTGAGTCACCTCCAGAGTATGCCAAATTTTCTGCACAGTTTGACATTGAGATGTACGGTTAAACTCATCTTTATCTAAAGAAGAAATCAGAGCATTTATCGCTTTATTATTTAAAGAAAAACGTTTCTTATCATGATCATCCCACTTATCTTCTGGTTTTAGCATTTTTATTATCTTCAATTTTAATAGTGGGATGTTTATAGCCTTTTTCCACAATTTTCCACACATGATAATCAACAAATGCTAAATATATCCTCATCCTAGTTTTCCAATATGTAAAATCAAGCACGTTAAACTTAGAGAGACGAGAAATAGACTGACCCTCAACAAAAGCAGATTCTGACATATTAATAGATATGGTCAACTAGGCTAGATCCTCTAAACTTGGCTCTGATACCACTTGTTGGATCTGGATCTAAGCCTAGAGGGGGGGTGAATATGCTTATAAAATAATCCGTGCAACCTACACGAAATCACAGGCAGTTATAGCACAATCAATCAGATGCATAGTATAGTAAAGCAGTCACAGCATGCACAAGTGATATACCCTGGTTCGGTTGTCCCAACGACCTACGTCTAGCCCCAAAAGCAATACTAGATTATTAAATTTAACTGGTACAATATGTAGCTAGAGCACCAAATCTACCCTCACCCGGCTCTCAGTACCTGCACTCACCAAAGTACCCAAACAATACCAATCTTAGTAAAGCTCTCTCTTGACTAGTCTCCCAACTAGCCAAGTCCCCAAACAAATAATAAAATAGTTCTACAAAGATCACAACGCCATAATCACAAATATAATAAAGTATAAAGTTTAGAATCGCTCAGTTGTGACGGCGTTTGTGTCTCTGTTGTTCAGCACATGATCAGAAGCAATTTGACATGTAGTAGTCCCCACAGAAGTCACGGCAGTGTAGGATACTCCTCTATGAGACTTGTGACCTCCTTCTCTTCTCAAACAAAACTTGCGGCAGTCACAAAGATTTGTGCGTCTCCTCAAAGAAACTTGCGGCAGTCGAATTAATCTCCATTGCTCCAGGTTTCCTTGAATGTAATTTGATTTCCCCTCTGCACATCAAAAAGAAAAAGGACAGCTTCACCTGTCACGCCCCGCTCTCCCAGGTACGGGGAGCGTAGCTGACGAGGCCGTCGTAGTATTCAGACTCAAGCTTCGAGCCCTCTTATCTAAATACTACCATGTATTTTTTTGTGATTAATATTAAATAATGAGCATGCCACTGAAATACATTGGAATGGTACACAGAGTAAAAGAAAGGTGCTCCAACAGAAAATAAATCGCAGTACTGAAAAGAAAATACAACAACACAGAACATTACATTACAGTACATCATACTAGTCCATATTAATACATCAGCTGTACAAAGAGGGTACAAAAGTGGGTACAACAAAAAAAGAAACCCCCCGACCCAAAAGTACAAAAGGTACACACCCGGCACAACACACCCACTAGTCTAACCCCGGGAAGTCCAACAGGACAAAGTCACCCGTAAGCTCTACCTCTGCTGCACTGGCACCGACCTCTGACTCAGGAACCCTCACAAACCGCTCGGGTCCTGCACCTGAAACCACAAGTTGGGAAACATTAACGTGTGACCCAGTAGAAACTCCTAACACTCTAGAAGGACCCAGTTTTAAAACGGGTCTCCCTATCTAGTAAATTAACAACATGTGTCACATCAATCTCAGAAATATGCAGAATTAAAGACAGAACGTAAGTGTTGAAAGTAAACAACAGAAAGCAGAACTGAAGTGAAATCACTGATTAAATTAATTAAAATTAATCATTTTTTCTGATTTGGAACCCGGGTATACCGTAGGATGCTAAGGAAGCGGACTTCACCCAGGGTGGGTGAAAAAGTGGTACCACTCCAGTGACACGAGCACTGGAGGGGCCTCTCGTAACTCCGTACCCGACTGAACAAGGTACCGAAGCGAGACTCATCTCGGGTTTTCTTGGGACAAACAGAGAAAACCATCATTTACTGACATGGTGTGACACGAGCACACCAGCGGCCTCTCTAGCCCTCTCTAACTCCCCTTCCGGTGGCGACACATCGGGCGAGATACACTACTACTGTCCGCTCCTTAACACCTAAAATTTACACGTGTCCCCCAAACCCACATCCGAAGTCTCACCCATTTCAAAATAGAACGAGCACTCCCGATGTCAAATTCTCTGCCTCACTCTTAGTTTTTAGCAAAAATTAACATATCTCATGGAATCGTTAGCGGTCTTAACTACCGCTTACACATCAACTTAACCGAATTCTCATCATCATCATTATTCTACTTGACTCATAACATATGAAACATTCTCATAAAAACATATCTCATGCGCATGATTTTGTGGGTACAATTAACATGAACAAATTCAACTTAAAACAAAATACAACATAACAAATTCCAAGCAAAATGAACACATGAATCTGTCCAAACTGTCACAATAGAAAGAATGCTTCTGCAGACCTATCTACAGTCAGATTTAGCTTCTGGTTCCTTCTCCAACGTTGTAGATAATTTTCTGCAGTTTTCCGTAGTGTCCTAGATTGTATTTTTATGATTTTTCTACTATTTTCTACGATTTTTCTAAGTTGTTGACCTGTGCTAAGAAAAATTTCAGCAATGAATTTTCTAACCAAATTTAGCATTGCTAACCAAATTTAGCTTCTAACATGGTTGGATGCCACTATTATTATAACTACACTAGCATGATAATAAGGTTACAACATAGCATGAACATAATGAAAATATACAAACATTATTACTTAAGATACAACATGCTACCAAATTAAAGTAACCAACATGAAATTTTTTTACTAAAGCATGTATCTTAGTATGACGTATAAAGCATGATTTCTACACTAAAATTTTTCATATAACATGCTAACATAAATTGGATCCATAGTCCTAAAACTAAATCCTATGAAAAGAGATTAGAATTTCTACCTCCAAAAGGCCTTCCAAAATTTTCTTTGGCCCTTCTTATCCTTGAAAATCTTGAGCTTTCCCCTAAGGATCCTCCTTTCTCCAAAGCTTTCAAGCTCCAAGATGAGTATCAAATGATGGATTTTAGGTGGTGGGAAAGGGATGAGAGTGAGGTGGTGGAATGGTGAAGTGGTGGAGGGAGCAATGGGTGGTGCAAAGGAGAAAGAAACACCAAGGGGAGAGTGAAGGAGTGATTTGTTTCTTCTTTTTCTTTTATTTTTCCTTAAAATTTCTCCTTTTAAAACTTTACATAAGCTTAGTCACTCCCCTAAAACCCTCTCCACATGCCATGTAGCTTAGGGTTAGGTGGGAGTCATCCTCCTAATGACACATACGGATGGGTTAGGTGAGGGTTAAGCTACAAATGACACCTAGCAAAGTGAGGTGGCATGTCGTGGTAAATTAGCTTTTTAGATTTTAAATAAATAAGAATACATGTCTCAATACTTGGTATCTTCCATTATACATGTATTTATTCATGTATACTTCATTTAATAATTCCAAATGATGAATTAAAATTATTTAAAAATAATTTCTACACCAAATAACTAAAAGAAAAATACAAGCATACTCCCAAAAATTATACGTACGCATTTACGCCAAAATACGTATCAATACGCGTACATGAAAATTGGGGTTGTTACATCCTATCCCCTTAAAATAAATTCTGTCCTCGGAATTTCAAATTAAGGGAGAAAAACTTTGTATACATCGCATTACATACATAACAAAAATTACATCAAACAAACAGGTGTGTGTACTTCTCTCGCATCTCATCCTCGAGTTCCCAGGTAGACTCTCCTGGTGACTCTCGGTGCCACATAACCCTCACTAGGTTGATCGACTTTTCCTCAGCATCTTCTGCCTTCGGTCTATAATGGCCACAAGTTGCTGATCATAAGTCAAGTCTGGTCGTATTTCAATCTCAGAGAAGTCGACGACATGATCAGGGTTTCCAACACACCTCTTGAGTTGAAATATGTGAAACACATTATGTACTCCCTCAAGAGATGTTGGCAAGGCAATCCTATAAGCCACTTCTCCAACACGAGCCAAAAATTCAAAAGGTCCAATATATCTTGGGCTCAACTTCCCTCGTCTTCCAAAATGAATCAGCCCTCGAGTTGGCGAGATCTTCAAAAATACTAGCTTGCATAGCTGAAACTCTAAGTGTCGCCTCTTCGCATCTACCCAGTGCTTATAATGGTATTATGCTATTCGAAGATTGTCTCTGACAACTCTCACAACATCCACGGTTTCAGCGATCATATCAGGGCCCAACAATTCATGATCTCCAACATCATCCCAACTAAGAGGAGATCGGCACTTCCTCCCATACAGAGCTGCAAATGGCGACATGCCTATACTGGCTTGAAAACTATTATTGTAAGCGAACTCTACCAGATGTAGATGTTCATCCCAAGAGCCCTTGAAATCCAGCATGCACGCCCTCAGCATATCTTCCAAAATTTGAATTGTCCTCTCCGACTGACCGTCTGTCTGTGGATGGTATGCAATGCTGAAACTCAATTGAGTTCCCAAGCTAGCCTGCAGACTTCTCCAAAAGTGAGACGTAAACCTAGTGTCACGGTCAGAGACTATGCATACATGCACTCCGTGAAGCCTCACGATTTCCTGTATACAGGACTTAATAAAAATCTAGACTAACAATAAAACAGAGAGAGATACAAGACAAGAAATCTCACCTCCATATATCTCTTAGCGAGATGGTCTGTCGACTGGCCCACTCGAAAAGGTATGAAGTGAGCTGATTTGGTCAATTGGTCAACGATTACCCAAATAGCATCATATCCTCGAGGAGTCTGAGGTAAGCTAGTTACGAAATCCATCGTCACATGCTGCCACTTCCACTCTGGAATCGGAAGAGGCTGCAGAAGTCATGCCGTTCTCTAATGCTCAGCCTTGACTTTCTGACATGTCAGACATGAAGCTACACTCCTAGCCACACTACGCTTCATGCCGTGCCACCAAAAAGGTTGTTGCAGGTCACGATACATTTTAGTGCCTCCAGGATGGATAGAATAAGGTGAACTATGAGCTTCCCTCAATAGTTCATCCCGAATGGCACCTAATGACACACAAATCATGCTCCCAAAACGCAGAGACCCATCTTCATGAATACAGAAATCATTACGAAGTCCGGCTTCTGTCTGCTCTCGAATCTTCTTCAATTTCTCATCTCGAGACTGAACTGCCTTAATCCTTTCAAGCAAATCAGATTGAACCTACAAGTTCATCATCACCACTGATGAACCAGGTAAGACAACCTCAATCTCCATATGCCAAATATCACCCAAAAGTTCTCTCTGAGCTGTCAACATCATCACTGTCGGCATGCGACTAAGAGCATCAGGCACTACGTTGACTTTTTCAGGGTGATATTGGAGGTCGACATCATAATCAGCCATCAAATCAAGCCATCTGTACTGCCGCATATTCAACTCTTTCTGAGTGAACACGTACTTCAAACTCTTGTGATCTGTGTATATTTTACACGTTCACCCAGAAGAAAATGCCTCCACAACTTCAATGCAAACACCACTGCTGCTAACTATAAGTCATACGTAGGATAGTTCCTCTCATGATTCTTCAACAATCTAGAAGCATAAGCTACTACCCTACCATGCTGATGTAGAACACATCCTAATCATCTGCCTGACGTATCACAGTAAATCTCATATTCACCTGAACGGTCTGGAATCGTCAGAACAGGTGCAGTGATCAATCTATGCTTCAGTTCATCAAATGCTTGTTGACATTTGTAATGACCCTAATTTATATATACGCGTATTTGTACGTATTTTAGACGTAGATACGTCTGTATATTTTTGGGAAGTATGCCTATATTTTTCTTTTAATTATTTGGTGTAGGAATTTATTTTAAAAGATTTTAAACTCACTACTTGAATTTAGTAAATGAGAGTATTTGGAGAAATACATGTATTTGGAGTGTATGAAGTATTTCTACATGTATTTTGATTTTCTTAAAATACAAAAATCATGATTTTTATTACCATGACAACACACCATGGTATGTGTCATGTTATTATTAATAAGAGGACACTTGGCTTATTAGGTGTAAGTTAGAGAGGGATTTCGGGGTTCTAAAATCTATGCATGAAAAACAAAACCAAAAAAATGAAAGAAAATCCCATTTTTTCTCTCTTCCACTCTCTCCCTCATTCCCCTTGCACCAGGCCGAAATTTGTATGCCCCCTTTTCTTTCTTTTTGCTTCATCTTCATACATCAAACACCATCCCTAATAATCCATCTTCCATCTTTAAGAACCCACAAAAATTTCACTTCTCATTCCCACACCAAGAACTAGCCAAAATAGCCTAAAAATCCTACTTTTGGAGACAAGATTAGAGCTTGGAGAAGGAGGACTAGAGATCTTGCCATCAAGGAGAAGAAGGGCTCAAGATTCAATTTTGGAGGACTTTTGTAAGGTAGGAACTCTAATCACATAGTAGAGTTTGGTTTAGGATTGATTTTCTCATTAATTTAGTAAATGTAACAATTTGATGTTAAAATTATGTTGAGTTTCATATGTGGAATTAGTAGGAATCTCAACTCCACTTAGTAGGATACCCATCTCCACCTTGGAGTTCACTTGCATGCATGTTTGCTTGGGAAAACTTATCTTTTGTGTTCATGAATCTGTTCTGAAATTTCCAGCAGTTTTAGCCTCTGTTAAAACAGGCATATCTCCCAACCTAGATCACAATAAAATCTGAAATAAATATGTGCATGTAGATCTCGAAATCATACCCTAAAATCATATAATATATGATATATTTTCAATTCGTAAACTAGGAGAAATGGAGCTTTTTCTGCAACATGTCGAAATTCTGGCAGTTTTGACATCCTGCACTAAAATGGTGATTACCACCTCTTAACTTGATGAAATTAGGTGTTTTAGGACATTTTGGACACTTACTCTTCAAGATACACAATACCATATTTTTTATTTTACCCAGATCTGATTGTAAATAGGATTAAATCACTGATTAAGTTGATGCAATGTTTCTGTTTTTCTGCAGAATTGCCATATTTTACTAATTTGAGCACAATAAATCACCCATGTCATATTATTTTCTGAAATATGGTGTGGTGATGCAAAACTGTCATACCTGCAACTTTACAGCTTTAAGTTTTCCTAAATTCTAACTATAAATGCCTTTAATCTGGCCTTCAATCTGACTGATTGTGCATTTCCAGTAACCTGAAATGGTTTGGGTGATGTTGTACTATGTGTACATGTTCATATTACCTCTCTTATGCCTATGTATTTTATTACCTGAACTAATTGGCCATTATACCATATACTTGTCGAATCACTAGTTGTGTGGTTACATAAGATGATCGGTTTGTTGTGGAATATGAAATGTGGAAAGAAAGGAGAGGTGGGAAGATGGAGAACATGAAGGAAATGGATAATTTGACTATGGAAACATTTCTCTTATGTTGCTTTTCGTATATTCTTGGTTGTGGTTCTTTTACCCCAATTGCTCATGTGTTTTATTTTATCTCACATGAAATTGATATAAGGAAAATGATTAAGTCCTTCCCAGAGGAGGGTGACACGGGGTTTGGGGGAAACACGGGTAAATTGTAGGTGTTAAGAAGCGGACACGATATGATTTCTCACTCGCTTCGTCACTCCCGGAAGGGGGAGTTGACTAGAGTTAGAGAGGCCGTCGGTGCGCTCGTGACGCACCTGGATGGTAATTGATGGTTTTCTCCGTTTGACCCACAGAAAAACCGAGATGATTCTCATTTCGGTACCTTGTCCAGTCGGGTATGGAATTACGAGAGGCCCCTCCAGTGCTCGTGTCGCTGGAGTGGTACCACTTTTCACCCACCCTGGGTGAAGTCCGCTCTCTTAGCAGCCTATGGTTTATCCGGGTTCCAAATACAGAACCACAATTTAATTTATTTAATTTAATCATTCATTACTTCAGTTTTGCTCACCGTTGTTTACTTTCAGCACTTGTACTCTGTTTTTAATTTCTGCGTAACATGTGATGACGTGATACCTGTAGTTAGATAGATAGTTAGGGAGACCGGTTCTAAACTGGGTTTTACTAGGGTGATTAGGAGTTCCTACTGGGTCACGCGTTGACGTGTCCCTTCCTGTGGTTTACAGGTGTGGGTCCCGAGCAGTCTTCTGGTGTTCAGGAGCCAGAGGTCGGTGCCAGTGCTACCGAGGTAGAGCCTTTGGGCGACTTTGTACAGATAGACTTCCTGGGGTTAGACTAGTGGGTGCGTTGTACCGGGTGTGGACTTTTGTACTTTTGGGCTGGGGGTTTCTCTTTTGTTGTACCCGCTTTTTGTACCCCCGTTGTACAACTGATGTATGTATGTATGTGTATGGACTTATGTAATGTAATGTAACTTCAGTGTTGATGTATTTACTTTTCAGTACTGCGTTTTTATTTCTGTTGGAGCACTTTTCTTTCTATGTGTACTATTCCAGTGTTATTGCAGTGGCCTGCTAATTTATTTCATAATCAACCACAAAAAAATGCCTAGTAGTATTTAGATAAGAGGGCTCGAAGCCTGAGTCTGAATACTACAGCGACCTCGTCAGCTATGCCCATGTACTTGGGTGAGCTGTGCGTGACAGGTTTTTGTGGTGGCCCATGCAGGTCAGTTCACACTGCGATACACGTAAGAGTAGTTCAAGTAAGCTCCAACATTATAATTCGCAATTTTGGTACTGAATGTTGTTTCCCTGTTCATTCTTGCAGAATGGATCCTGGGAATGGATCGTCCGAGAACAGGACCCCTGCTTCTGATGCTGCTTCTTCTGAGGCTTCCCTGATGGGGAAGATTCTGATAGGAATTCTGGAGCATATGCAGCAGATGGAGGATAGGGTGGCTAGTGGTGCGCCACCGAAGCCAGTGGGTATCAGGCAGTTTAGAGCTTTGCACCCGAGATCCTTTTCAGGTAGGGAGAGTCCTCTGGAGGTGGATGAGTGGATCAGGCATTCTGAGGATGATCTGGAGGCTATTGGATATCCGAGGGATAAGTGGGTGGATGCCGCGAAGAGACAGTTGACACATCAGGCACGAGATTGGTGGACACTCAGGAGCTGCATTTGACTAAGCCGATCTCGTGGGAGAAGTTTAGAGAGTTGGTTGAGGCCCAGTATCTGCCAGAGACGAAGAAGGATGAGCTGCGGTTGAGGTTTGAGCACCTGACTCAGGGTGGACGGAGTATAGATGCTTATGATGCAGAGTTTTCACTATTGAGCAAGTTTGCTCCAGAGTTGGTGCAGTCGGAGGTCACTAGAGCTAGGCGATTCAGGATGGGATTGGACCCCGAGTTCAGAGCGGCGATGTCAACTCAGGTGTTGCTTACTTACAGTGTCGTACTGGAGGCGGCCAGGATGCATGAGACGCACATGAAAAGTGTGGGTAGAGGTCCAGCAGCATCTGAGAGGCGCCCTGTGGGTCAGCAGAGGAGTTTCCCCAGGCCCACTCAGACCACTCAGTTTAGGAGGCCTGGAGCTCCACCAGCACCACAGCGGCGGCAGTCTTGTGCATTTTGTGGGAAGACTGGGAATGAGCAGCGGGATTGCAGGTTTAGGCATGGGCGATGCTTTACCTGTGGTTAGTCTGGGCACATCAGTAGGCAGTGTCCTCAGCAGGGACAGACTTCAGGATCTGGGGCACCAGTGGCAGTCCGGCCTGTGCAGCAGCAGCAGAGGACCCTTCCACCGGCTCCACAGAGACTTCCACTGCCAGCTCCATCAGCGCCTGGTGCAGTGACTCAGAGAGGACCACCTAGGCCACAGCAGCAGCAGCAGCAGACCCCTAGGAGAGCGGCGCCGAGGCGTCAGGCTTTCACCATGACGGCTGTTGAGGCAGAGGACACCGGTCGTGTTATCACCGGTACCTATTTCTTTTTAGAATTGAATGCTTTATTATTTTATTGTGATATGTTATGCTTGTGATTGTGATTAGGATGTTTAGATTCTTATGTTAGCTTATGTTTATTCTCTTAGGTGTTATTAGAGTTGCTTCCTTCCCTGCCTTGTCACTTTTCGATTCGGGAGCATCCCATTGCTTCCTATCTCAGCAATTTGTGACTAGGAATTCATTAGTAGTAGACTCCTTTGCTTCTAGTTGGAATATCCATACAGGGAATGGAGTGATCCGCAGTTCTTCGGGATACCGACAGTGTCCTGTTGAGATTTGTGGACGTAGGCTATATGCAGATTTCTTAGTGATGGAGATGCCTCATTTTGAAGCAGTATTTGGGATAGACTGGTTAGGGATGTTCTATGCCACTATATATTGTAGGCTCGGGAAGATAGTGTTTCGGATTCCGGATCATCCAGAGTTTGAATTTCTTAGTGGCAGTAGTTCCCTTGGACCATTGAAGTTTAAGGCCAGCCCAGTAGAAGTGATGATGGAGATGGATGCTGAACCTGTATTGACGAGGGTAGTCCGAGATTTTCCTGATGTCTTTCCAGATGATATCTATGGACTTCCTCCGGATAGATCATTGGAGTTCACCATCGATCTGATTCCAGGCACTTAATCGATTGCGAAGGCTCCATACTGTATGGCTCCTCCAGAATTAGCTGAGCTTCGTAGTCAGTTGAAGGATTTGTCAGAGCGTGGTTTGATTCAGCCGAGTGTTTCGCTATGGGGTGCCCCAGTGCTTTTGGTGAACAAGAAGGATGGATCTCGAAGGATGTGCATCGACTACCGAGAGTTGAATAAAGTCACTGTGAAGAACAAGTATCCTCTTCCTAGGATCGATGACATCTTTGATCAGTTGGGTGGATCGCGAGTGTATTCAAAGCTGGATTTGAGAACCAGATATCATCAGGTGAAGGTCAGAGGATCAGATGTTCCAAAGACTGCATATAGAACCCGATATGGTCATTATGAGTTCTTAGTGATGCCTTTCGGTGTTACTAATGCACCAGCCACATTCATGAGGTTGATGAACCAAGTCTTCTATGAGTATCTGGATAAGTTTGTGGTCGTCTTCATAGATGATATCTTGGTGTACTCAAGATCAGAGGAAGATCATGCTGAGCATCTGAGGATAGTCCTGGAGACTCTGAGACAGCACCAGTTATATGCTAAGTATAGCAAGTGTCAGTTTTGGCTGACCAAGGTTGCTTTTCTGGGACATGTTGTATCTGGAGATGGGATAACTGTAGATCCAGAGAAGGTTACTGCAGTAGAGAAGTGGCCAGTTCCTAAGTCAGTAACAGAGATCAGAAGTTTCTTGGGATTGGCTGGATACTACAGGAAGTTCATCAAGGATTTTTCTAAGATCGCTGCACCGATGACTCATCTAACCAAGAAGAATGTTGCTTACAATTGGTCAGAGGAATGTCAGCGAGCATTTACTGAACTGAAGCATAGATTGATCACTGCACCTGTCCTGACGATTCCAGACCGATCGGGTGGATATGAGATTTATTGTGATGCGTCAAGTAGAGGATTGGGATGTGTTCTTCATCAGCATGGTAGGGTAGTAGCTTATGCTTCTAGATTGTTAAAGACCAATGAGAGGAACTATCATATGCATGACTTGGAGTTAGCAGCAGTGGTGTTTGCATTGAAGTTATGGAGGCATTTTCTTCTGGGTGAACGTGTAAAGATATACGCAGATCACAATAGTTTGAAGTACGTGTTCACTCAGAAAGAACTGAATATGCGGCAGCGGAGATGGCTCGAGTTGATGGCTGATTATGATGTCGACCTACAATATCACCCTGGGAAAGTCAATGTAGTACCTGATGCTCTTAGTCGCATGCCGACAGTGATGATGTTGACAGCTCAGAGAGAACTTTGGGGTGATATACGACAGTTGGAGATTGAAGTTGTCTTACCGGGTTCCCCAGTGATGATGATGAACTTACAGGTTCAATCTGATTTGGTTGAAAGGATTAAGGCAGCTCTGTCTGGAGATGCGAAGTTGAAGAAGATTCGTGAGCAGACAGAAGCTGGACTTCGTAATGATTTCTGTGTTCATGAAGATGGATCCCTGCGTTTTGGGAGCAGGATTTGTGTGCCATCAGGTGACATTCGGGATGAACTGTTGAAAGAAGCTCATAGCTCACCTTATTCTATCCATCCTAGAGGCACCAAAATGTATCGTGATCTGCGACAACATTTTTGGTGGCACGGCATGAAGCGTAGTGTGGCTAGAAGTGTAGCTTCATGTATGACTTGTCAGCAAGTCAAGGCCGAACATCAGAGAACGGCAGGACTTCTGCAACCTCTTCCAATTCCAGAGTGGAAGTGGCAGCATGTGACGATGGATTTTGTAACTGGCTTACCTCGCACTTCTCGAGGACATGGTGCTATTTGGGTAATCGTTGACCGATTAACCAAATCATCTCACTTCATACCTTTTCGAGTCGGCCAGTCGACCGGCCAGTCGACAGACCATCTTGCTAAGAGATACATGGAGGTGAGATTCATTGTTTTGTTTCTGTTTGTTTATTATTGGTTTAGATTCTGATTAGTCATGTATACAAGAAATCATGAGGCTTCACGGAGTACCTGTAAGCATAGTCTCCGACCGTGACACAAGGTTTACGTATCATTTTTGGAGAAGTCTGCAGGCTAGCTTGGGAACTCAACTGAATTTCAGCACTGCATACCATCCACAGACAGACGGTCAGTCGGAGAGGACAATTCAGATTCTAGAAGATATGCTGAGGGCATGCATGCTGGATTTCAAGGGTTCCTGGGACGAACATCTACATCTAGTAGAGTTCACCTACAATAACAGTTATCAAGCCAGCATAGGCATGTCACCATTTGCAACCTTATATGGAAGGAAGTGTCGATCTCCTCTCAGTTGGGATGATGTTGGAGATCGTGAATTGTTGGGCCCTGATATGATTGCTGAAACCACAGATGTTGTAAGATTCGTCAGAGACAATCTTCGCATAGCTCAAGACCGTTACAAGCACTGGGCAGATGCAAAGAGGCGACACTTGGAATTTCATCCAGGAGAATTGGTATTTTTGAAGATCTCGCCGACACGAGGGTTGATTCGTTTCGAAAGACGTGGGAAGCTGAGTCCAAGATATATCGGACCTTTTGAAGTTCTGGCTCGTGTTGGAGAAGTGGCTTACAGAATTTCTTTGCCAGCATCTCTTGAGGGAGTGCATAATGTGTTTCATATATCGCAACTCAGGAGATGTGTTGGAAATCCGGATCATGTCGTCGACTTCTCTGAGATCGAAGTGCGACCAGACTTGACTTATGATCAGCAGCCTGTGGCCATTCTAGACCGGAGGCAGAAGATGCTGAGAAAGAAGTCGATCAATCTAGTGAGGGTTATGTGGCACCGAGAGTCACCAGGAGAGTCTACCTGGGAACTTGAGGATGAGATGAAAGAGAAATACCCTCACTTGTTTGTCTGATGTAATTTTGTTTTTGTATATGATATGATGTATAGAAAGTTTTTCTCCCATAATTTGAAATTCCGAGGACGGAATTTATTTTAAGGGGGGTATGATGTAATTACCCTAATTTATATATACGCGTATTTGTACGTATTTTAGACGTAGATACGTATGTATATTTTTGGGAAGTATGCCTATATTTTTCTTTTAATTATTTGGTGTAGGAATTTATTTTAAAAGATTTTAAACTCACTACTTGAATTTAGTAAATGAGAGTATTTGGAGAAATACATGTATTTGGAGTGTATGAAGTATTTCTACATGTATTTTGATTTTCTTAAAATACAAAAATCATGATTTTTATTACCATGACAACACACCATGGTATGTGTCATGTTATTATTAATAAGAGGACACTTGGCTTATTAGGTGTAAGTTAGAGAGGGATTTAGGGGTTCTAAAATCTATGCATGAAAAAGAAAACCAAAAAAATGAAAGAAAATCCCATTTTTTCTCTCTTCCACTCTCTCCCTCATTCCCCTTGCACCAGGCCGAAATTTGTATGCCCCCTTTCTTTCTTTTTGCTTCATCTTCATACATCAAACACCATCCCTAATAATCCCTCTTCCATCTCTAAGAACCCACAAAAATTTCACTTCTCATTCCCACACCAAGAACTAGCCAAAATAGCCTAAAAATCCTACTTTTGGAGACAAGATTAGAGCTTGGAGAAGGAGGACTAGAGAGCTTGCCATCAAGGAGAAGAAGGGCCCAAGATTCAATTTTGGAGGACTTTTGTAAGGTAGGAACTCTAATCACATAGTAGAGTTTGGTTTAGGATTGGTTTTCTCATTAATTTAGTAAATGTAACAAATTGATTTTAAAATTATGTTGAGTTTCATATGTGGAATTAGTAGGAATCTCAACTCCACTTAGTAGGATACCCATCTCCACCTGGAGTTCACTTGCATGCATGTTTGCTTGGAAAAACTTATCTTTTGTGTTCATGAATCTGTTCTGAAATTTCCAGCAGTTTTAGCCTCTGTTAAAACAGGCATATCTCCCAACCTAGATCAGAATAAAATCCGAAATAAATATGTTCATGTAGATCTCGAAATCCTACCCTAAAATCATATAAGATATGATATATGTTCAATTCGTAAACTAGGAGAAATGGAGCTTTTTCTGCAACATGTCGAAATTCTGGCAGTTTTGACATCCTGCACTAAAATGGTGATTACCACCTCTTAACTTGATGAAATTAGGTGTTTTAGGACATTTTGGACAACTACTCTTCAAGATACACAATACCATATTTTTTGTTTTACCCAGATCTGATTGTAAATAGGATTAAATCACTGATTAAGTTGATGCAATGTTTCTGTTTTTCTGCAGAATTACCATCTTTTACTAATTTGAGCACAATAAATCACCCATGTCATATTATTTTCTGAAATATGGTGTGGTGATGCAAAACTGTCATACCTGCAACTTTACAGCTTTAAGTTTTCCTAAATTCTAACTATAAATGCCTTTAATCTGGCCTTCAATCTGACTGACTGTGCATTTCCAGTAACCTGAAATGGTTTGGGTGATGTTGTACTATGTGTACATGTTCATATTACCTTTCTTATGCCTATGTATTTTATTACCTAAACTAATTGGCCATTATACCATATACTTGTCGAATCACTAGTTGTGTGGTTACATAAGATGATCGGTTTGTTGTGGAATATGAAATGTGGAAAGGAAAGAGAGGTGGGAAGATGGAGAACATGAAGGAAATGGATAATTTGACTATGGAAACATTTCTCTTATGTTGCTTTTCGTATATTCTTGGTTGTGGTTCTTTTACCCCCAATTGCTCATGTGTTTTATTTTATCTCGCATGAAATTGATATAAGGAAAATGATTAAGTCCTCCCCAGAGGAGGGTGACACGGGGTTTGGAGGAAACACGGGTAAATTGTAGGTGTTAAGAAGCGGACACGATATGATTTCTCACTCGCAAGTGTTCAGGAGCCAGAGGTCGGTGCCAGTGCTACCGACGTAGAGCCTTCGGGCGACTTTGTACAGATAGACTTCCCGGGGTTAGACTAGTGGGTCCGTTGTACCGGGTGTGGACTTTTGTACTTTTGGGCTGGGGGTTTCTCTTTTGTTGTACCCGCGTTTTGTACCCCCATTGTACAACTGATGTATGTATGTATGTGTATGGACTTATGTAATGTAATGTAACTTAAGTGTTGATGTATTTACTTTTCAGTACTGCGTTATTATTTCTGTTGGAGCACTTTTCTTTCTATGTGTACTATTCCAGTGTTATTGCAGTGGCCTGCTAATTTATTTCATAATCAACCACAAAAAAAATGCCTAGTAGTATTTAGATAAGAGGGCTTGAAGCCTGAGTCTGAATACTACGACGACCTCGTCAGCTACGCCCCCGTACTTGGGTGAGCGGGGCGTGACAACATTCCTCCGACCAATTATCAACAACATTCTTCTTGTTTAGGTGAGTCATCAGTGCAGCGATCTTAGAGAAATCCTTGATGAACTTCATGTAGTACCTAGCCAAACCCAAGAAACTTCTGATCTCCGTAACTGACTTAGGAACTGGTCACTTCTTTATTGCAGCAACCTTCTCTGGGTCTACTGCTACCCCATCTCTAGATACAACATGTCCCAGAAAAGCAACCTTGGTCAGCCAAAACTGACACTTGCTATACTTAGCATATAACTGGTGCTGCCTCAGAGTTTCCAGGACTATCCTCAGATGCTCAGCATGATCTTCCTCCGACTTCGAGTACACCAAGATATCATCTATGAAGACGACCATAAACTTATCCAAGTACTCATAGAAGACTTGGTTCGCCAACATCATGAATGTGGCTGATGCATTAGTAACATTGAAAGGCATCACTAAGAACTCATAATGACCATACCGGGTTCTAAATGCAGTCTTCGAAATATCTGATCCTCTGACCTTCACCTGATGATACCCACTTTTCAAATCCAGCTTCGAATATACACGATATCCACCCAACTGATCAAAGATGTCATCAATCCTAGGAAGAGGATACTTGTTCTTCACAGTAACCTTATTCAACTCCCGGTAGTCGATGCACATCCTTTGAGATCCATCCTTCTTATTCACCAAAAGTACTGGCGCACCCCATGCTGAAACACTTGGCTGAATAAGACCACGCTCTGACAAATCCTTCAACTAACTACGAAGCTCTGCTAACTCTGGAGGGGCCATACGGTATGGAGCCTTCGCAATCGGTTGAGTGCATCGATGGTGAACTCCAAAGATCTATCTGGAGGAAGTCCATAGATATCGTCTGGAAAGACATCAGGAAAATCTCGGACTACCCTCGACAATACAGGTTCAGCATCCATCTCCATCATCACTTCTACTGGGCTGGCCTTAAACTTCAATGGTTCAAGGGAACTACTGCCACTAAGGAATTTAAATTATGGATGATTAGGAATCTGAAACACTGTCTTCCTGAGCCTACAATCTATAGTGGCATAGAACATCCCTAACCAGTCCATCCCAAACACTGCTTTAAAATGAGGCATCTCCATCACTAAGAAATCTGCATACAGCCTACGTCCACAAATCTCCACATGACACAGCCGGTATCCCGAAGAACAACGGATCACTCCACTCCGTGTATGGATATTCCAACTAGAAGCAAAGGAATCTACTACTAATGAATTCCTAGTCACGAACTACTGAGACAAAAAGCAATGGGATGCTCTTGAATAAAATAATGACAAGGCAGGGAAGGAAGCAACTCTAATAACACCTACGAGAAATAACACAAACTAACATAAGAGTCTAAACATCCTAACCACAACAATAAACATACATACTATAATAGAAATAACAAAGCATTCAATTCAAAAAAAGAATATGTACCAGTGATCACTCGACCGGTGTCATCTGCCTCCACAGCTGACATGGTAAAAGCCTGACGCCTCGACGCCGCTCTTCTGGGGGTCTACTGCTGCTGGGGAGGTCTAGATGGTCCCCTCAGAGTCACTGTACCAGGTGGCGATGGTGGTGGTGGCAGTGGAAGCCTCTGTGGAGCTGGTGGAAGGGTCCTCTGCTGCACAGGCCGAACTGCCACTGGTGCCCCTGAACCCGAAGTTTTCCCATACTGACGACACTGCCTACTGATGTGTCCTGACTGACCACAGTTAAGACATCGTCCATGCCTAAACTTGCAATTCCGCTGCTCATGCCCAGTCTTCCCACAAAATCCACAAGGCAACCATCGTTGTGGTGCTGGTGGAGCTCCAGGCCTCTGGAACTGTATGGTCTAAGTAGGCCTCGAGAAACTCCTCTGCTGACCCGCAGGGTGCCTCTCTGCTACTGTTGCTGGACCTCTACCCACACTCTTCAGATGTGTCTCGTGCATCCTGGCCGCCTCCAACATGGCACTATATGTAAGCAACACCTGAGTTGACATCGTTGCTCTGAACTCGGGGTCCAATCCCATCCTGAATCGCCTAGCTCTGGTGGCCTATGACTGCACCAACTCAGGAGCAAACTTGCTCAATAGTGAGAAATCTGCATCATAAGCATTTACACTACGTCGTCCCTGAGTCAGGTGCTCAAACTTCAAACGCAGCTCATCCTTCTTCATCTCTGGCAGGAACTGAGCCTCAAACAGCTCTCTAAACTTCTGCCACGAGATCGGCTTGGTCAAATGCAGCTGTAACGGCCACTTTCCGACTGTACGTATTTTAGCGCTTAGCTATGTTTCGTGTGCGTTTTGTGTATTTGATTTTTACTACCGCCTTCCGTAGTTCAGACGCTCGACTGGATCCCGTATTCACGACCATCTCAGAGGCACGCTTGCCCCGGTATTTTCCTGGTAATTTTCGGACGTCCATGGACTTACATACTTATCTCATTATTTATATATATATATATATATATATATATATATATATATATATATATATATATATATATATATATATATATATATATATATATATATATGGATATTAAAAAGTTCTGTGCATTCTTTTATAACCAAATTATTATAAACTGCTACCCTTTAAACCATAAGTTTAATAACGAATCATGTCAGTTCGTTTTCAAATGGGAACCTGAGAATCAATTTTTTTATAAAAGAACAAATCCTTTGAAAATCTAACATGTTAATAAAATCTAAATTATTTGGTATCCTATCTTATCTACCCTACTCCTCAGCCCACGTTCTCCTTAACCCTACTTTTAGGGCCTGTTTCTTTCGTGAGAAAGAGGGGGGGAAAGTGAATATTTGACACTATTCACGCGTCGATTCACAACTGTTCACCTACTTTCCTCTTTCGCTTTCCTTCGGGCTGTTCCTTTCCTCGTCTTCTCCTCGCGAACTCGCTGTCGACGATTCTCCGACGTGGCTGCCCAACTTTCTCGGCCTGAAATCCCCGTGAATCGCGGCGATTTCGCTGAGAATCCTCGTTCTGGGTCCCACAAGGACAGAAATTGGTTCCCCTCACCCTCGTTTGCGCGGGATTCGGTTGGGGATTTCCAAACCCTAGCCCCTATTTTCGGTCTCCGGCTGTTCTTCAAGCTTCCATTGCTTGCGATCTGGGTTGGTGGCTTTGATTTCTTGGTAGGCACTGAAGGAGGGGGTGTGCCTAGCTTCTTGGGGTCGTCGGTGAAGCTCAGAGCAAAACCCTACCTTCGGTCGTCAGGATCTCTCTCTAATTTTGGGATTTTAACGCTCAGGTATAAGCTGATGCCCTCTATAAATTTTTAAATGATTTGATGAAGATAGGGTTTAACTGTGTTTGCTTATTTGTGATGTTGGTTTGCCGGGCATGGTTGCTTGCGGAAATTCCTTAGAATCATGTGTTGTTGGATGTTGTTGGTTGTTGGGCTGTTGTTGTGATTTCTTAGAAGCTTGAGGCAATTTAGGAATTGGCTGATGTTTGTTGTTGGGTTGCTTGCGGCGATTGCATATAAATTAATTACCATTTGATGCAGCTGTTTGTTGTTAGCATAGTTTCAAATTTTGGTTGTTTCATTGCACACTGGTGCAGCTGTGAACTTTGAGAAACACATATGATTTTTGACAAGTTTCTAATTTTTTGTGGGGCAGTGCACATTGGTGCAGCTGTGGACAGGGAGAAACAAATGGGTTATTTTACCTAGTGTAAAGTTTTTGTTGTTTCAAGTTTAAATTTATGTTGGTTCAATGAACAATGGTGCAGCAGTGCAATAGGAGAACCAAATTTGATTTTTTGCCTAGCTTCAATTGTTGTTTGGTTCATTGCACATAGGTGCAGCTGTGAAGATTGAGATAAACATGTGATTTTTGCCCAGTGTCAATTTTTTTTGGGTCAGTTCCCATAGGTGCAGCAGTGCACTTTGAGATACAAATGTGATTTATTACCTATTTTCTAGTTTTTGTTGTGTGTTTGCACATTGGTGCAGATGTGAACTTTGTGATACACATGTGATTTTTAATCAAGCTTCAAGGTTTTGGTTGGTTCTATGTACATTGGTGCAGCTGTGGACAGTGAGATACAAATGTGAGATTTTACCTAGTGTCAAGTTTTTGATGTTTCATTGCACATTGGTGCAGATGTGACCTTAGAGATACACAAGTGATTTTTTTCCCCAGTTTCAATATTTTGTTGGTTCAATGAACATTGGTTCAGCAGTGCAATGGGAGAAACAAATGTGATTTTTTGCGTAGCTTAAATTTTTGGGTGTTTCAGTGCACATTGGTGCAGATGGGAACTCTGAGATACACATGTGATTTATGCGAAGTGCAAATTTTTTTTAGGTCAGTGCAGAATGGTGCAGCAGTCCAATATGAGATACAAATGTGATTTTATGACCAGTTTCACCTTTTTTTATTTGCATTGCACATTGGTGCAGATGTGAAATGTGAGAAACACAGGTGATTTTTTGCCAAGTTTCAGTTTTTTGGTTTTTTCATTGATCATTGGGGCAGATGTGGAAAGTGAGATACAAATGTGAATTTTTTACCAAGTTTCAAGTTTTTTTTCTTTCATTGCACATTGGTGCAGCTGTGATCTTTGAGATACACACATTGGTGCGTGGGATATGTGGGTGGACTACTGTAGCATAAATAACAACGGGAACACTGAAGAACATGGCCTATGAGTTTGTCGTAGTATTTGCTTACCTTGTCTGAACAATTTACTTATGTCCTTGATTATTGCATTACGGTTGGTGTGTTTAGTATAACAATAGTTGCATGCGTTGGGTGAGCGTTGTAATCATTTATAATTCTGTATTTTTCCACCATTCGGCATCATTTCACTGATGTTTATTGTAAAATTATGTGGTTTAATTTTCAGAATATTGATGTTGTAGGGATGGAAGGATCTAAAAAATCAGGGCATGGGGGCGAGCCATCCCCGGATGGGAGTGAACCGATGTATCACGTATATGAAAATCATTATGGGACACAACGTGGAGAGGCCGAAAGGAGGGTGGAACCCCTTCTCAACCGGCCAATTCCTATGCGGGTTCCTCATAACCCCTACCAAATGCTTGGGTTCCAATCTGGTGCAGCTGGAATGCCGTATCAACAGTATGGAACTTACAGCTTGCCCTTGCAAATGCGCATCTCCCCTCCAATGCAAATGCCCATGTCTCCTCCATTACAAATGCCCCTGTCTATGCCCTCGCAAAGTGGCCATGGGTATATGCATATGCTACAAGGGGGAGACATCCCCAATTGCAGACCCCCCTCGTCTCATGGTGCATTCGCGATGCACACGCCACCAAGTGGCACTGAAAGAACACCCGGCAGTGACTCCTCGAGGAAGTCGAGCCGGCGTAGTGAGGATGCCGAGGGTTCTGTCTCAAGTCCAAGCAAAAAGCTGAAGCAACCATCCTCTTCGTCACAGCAGAACAAAATTTGGAAGCCCGAGCACGATGCCACCCTTATTCCATTGCTAGCTGATCTTGCACGTCAGGGCCTTAAGGTCGATAAGACCTTTAAAGGGGCCGCCTTCAATGCAGTTGCAGCGGAAATCAATAAAACTCATGGGACGTCGTTCACTAGTGGTAATGTGAGGAACCATATGAAATCATTGAAGACACGTCTCAAGGATGTTTACTCTTGCATGGAAATGAGCGGTGCGGGCTGGGATGCTGAGAAGAAGATAAATGAGCTGGATCCTGAGACTTTTGACACGTGGGCGGCGGTAATTACTTCTATCTTATACATAGTCTACCTACCAGAACATAAAATATAAATATGAATATGGTATATTCATATATTATCTGCTACTCGTTCAGGCGAACCCTCGGAAGCGCGCGTATGTCAACCAACCAATACCATGGTTTGATGATTTGGTTGTCATCATTGGGGATGACGCTGCTAGGGGGGATATGTCATGTTCCTTGTTCGATAGCTTTGGAGGCCCATTTTCTGGAGGGGAAGGTGAGCCCGTAACGCCTGACCCTACACATATTCGTACTCCACCCCACGATGTCCCTGAGGACATCCCCACCCAGGCTTCGACAGGAGAGTGTGCACATGGGGGACAAGAAATACTACCCCACCCTCGCTGGGGAAGAAGAAACAGCGGCGCCGCGCCGTGAGGGAGGACCCGGATGTAATGCGGGAGATAGCAATCAATGTGAAAGAGGTCGCTGAGGCTATACGGACTGCACACTCCCATCCCCACTGGACTGAAACTCTTGCGGAGCGTGTGTACGAGTTTCATGAGTACCCTCCCCCCCTCCAGTTGAAGTTGTTTAAAGATCTTAGCATGAATGAGCTGGAGGGTCGTCAATTTTTGGCCGTGCCGCAATCGAGTAGGAAGCTAATCCTTGAAGATTTAGTGGCACAAATGGAAAGGGAATTGAGGGAAGCAGGTTATGGAAGCGGAGATGGCATCGGAAAGAAATGAGTCTGGGTGGGCCAAGTGGCATTTTGTTTGTGTTGGGATTAAGGGTCGATGGGAGCTTTGAAGGTGTTATATGGGTAAGGCTGAAACATTTTGGCATGTCTGAATGCAGCATTTTTTGTGGCATTTCTCGTAGATGCTTTTTGGGTGTTAATGTGGTACATTTGGGCAAGGCTACTGGGTGTTCATGCAGTAATTATTTGAATTGCTTTATGGTTCATTTTTTTTGTGTTCATGTTTGCTGCTTGGTTTAGATTTTGGTATTTTATCTCCTTGTTGCAGGTTGTGAAAATATGAAACATAAGTGGATGGCTCCTATTTTTCAGTTTTGGTTTATGGCTCATTGTTGATGTTTCCCTATGGCCCAATGATGATGATAGTTACAATATCCATTTGTGCATTGGATATGGAAACAATATGTGGATATAGGCTGGATGGTTCCACTATCTCTGCGTGTGTGATATGTGAAGGAGCAACTGCTTATGACCACCATGATTTAATGTTAACGTAACTTTCTTCCTGAGGGCTTATAAATCACATTTGTTTCTCAAATTGCATAGCTGCACCAATGTTCAATGAACCAACAAAAATTGAAACTGGGTACAAAATCACATATGTATCAGCCCTATGATGACAAACATATATTCATCAATTTGTCCCTCGGTTAAGAAGAAAAAGTTGTATGAGGTGTGAAGGTTCATTCTTAATGAGCAACCGCCGAATACATAATGAATGCTTTAAAAATGTTTACCTGAGGGCTTAGATACCAATGTGATTTTGTGACAATTTTGAATTTATGTTGGTAATTGGCCATTGGTCATTTCTCGAGGAAAGCGAGACAGGAAAGTGAGTGAACAGTGAAGAATTGACGCGTGAATAGTGTCAAAAATACACTTTCCCCCCAACATTGGTTCAGCTGTGCACTGTGAGGTACAGATGTGATTTTTTGCCCAGTTTCAGTTATTTTTGGGTTCATCTGCACATTGGTTCAGCAGTGCACTTTGAGTTACAAATGTGATTTTTTGCCCCTTTTCAATTTTTAATTTGGTTCAGCTGCACATTGGTACAGCAGTGCCCTTTGATATACAACTCTGATTTTTTGCCCAGTATCATGGTTTTGTTGGTTCAGTGCACATTGGTGCAGCTGGGACTTGTGAGATACATATGTGATATTTTGCCCACTTTCACTTTCTTTGGGGTCAATTCACATTGGTGCAGCTGGGCACTCAAATGTGATTTTTTTTCCTAGTTTCAAGATGTTGTTTCATTTCAAATTGGTGCAGCTGTGAACTTTGTGATACTTATGTGATGCTTTGCCCAGTTTCAATTTTTTTTAGGTCATTGCTCATACCTGCAGCATTTGGCTTTTTTGATACATATGTGATTTTTGCAAAAAATCAATTTTTTGTTGGGTCACTCCACATTGGTTCAGCAGTGCATTTTCAGATACATATGTGATGTTCTGACCTGTTTCCATTTTATGTTGGTTCATTGCACTTTGGTGCAGCTGGGAAATTTGAGAGACAAATGTGATTTTTTGCCCAGTTTCAATTTTTGTTGGGTTAATCCACATTGCTGCAGCAGTGCACTGGGAGAAACAAATGTGCTTTGTTGCCTAGTTTCAATTTTTGGTTGTTTCATTGCCCATTGGTGCAGCAGTGCACTGGGAGATACATAGGTGATTTTTTCCCACTTTCAAATTAATTGTTGGTTCATTGAACATTGTTTCAGCAGTGCAGTTTGAGATACAAATGTGATTTTTTGCCCAGTTTCAATTTTTGTTGGGTCAATCCTCTTTGGTGCAGCTGGGCACTTGGAGAAACAAATGAGCTTTGTTGCCTAGTTTCATTTTTTTGTTGTTTCATTGCACATTGGTGCAGCAGTGCACTGGGAGATAAATAGGTGATTTTTTCCCACTTTCAAATTAATTGTTGGTTCATTGAACATTGTTTCAGCAGTGCAGTTTGAGATACAAATGTGATTTTTTGCCTAGTTTCAATTTTGTGTTGGTTCATTGCACATTGGTGCAGCTGGGCCCTGGGAGATACAAATGTGATTTTTTGCACATTTTCAATGTAAGGTTGGCTCATTGCACATGGGTGCGGCAGTGAACTGTGAGATACATATGTCTAGTTTACACCATTTCAAATTTTGTAGGGTCAGTGCAAAGTGGTCCAGCTGTGAACATATTGAGATACATATGTGCTTTTTACCCAGTGTCAAATTTTTTTTGGGTCATTGCAAAGTGGTGCAGCTGTGCACTGTTAGCAACATATGAGATTTATTGCCCAGTTTAAATTTTTTGTTGGGTCCTTGCACTTTGGTGCAGCTGGTCACTGGGAGATACATATGTGATTTTCTGCACAGGTTCACATTTTTTTTGGTGCATTTCACATTGGTTCAGCTGTGATCAGTGAGATACATGTGTTTTTTTCCCATTTTCAGTTTTTTTTGTCGCTTTGCCCATTGGCGGATCCTAGCCCAATGATGAAGATAAGCAGCTGATACCCTTGTCCCGTGGTTATGATAAACTAGGTGGTTATAGGCTGGATGGTTCCTTTGCCAATGAGTGGGAGAGATGTGCTGGAGCAACTGCGTATGTCCACCATGATTTAATGAAAAATTAACTTTCTTACTGAGGGCTTATGTATAACATACACACAAACACCACCAATGAGCCATGAACCTAAAACTGCCCCTATGCGCCATTCACATATGTTTCTGCCCCGAAGATGATGAATAAATATATACAGATGATGTTGGATGATGCCACCTCTTCTTTATTCCTGCTTTTGCTTTGTTTCGTTCCGGTATTTGCGTTCTCTATGTTACGATATTTCCTTTATCTTTTTCTTATGATTTAAGCCAGCTAATGTGCCTCATTCGAGGGTGCGGTAACTGTCTGTAGGTACGCTGCTTCCCCCATTTTTCATGTCATTGGTATATCTCTTTAAATCATTATTCACGCTAATATTTGTTATTTCTTGCAAGGTTAAAATGAGCACCGGTTCCAGCTCTTCTATTCAATCTAGACCCAGATTTGCTGCAGGCGGGGAGTTGGCGGCTGATGATGATGACTGCAAGATTTGCTACTGTCGGCTCAAGGTTGCCAGGCGGACTTCATGGACCAGAAAAAATCCCGGGAGGCGCTTTTGGAGCTGTCCATCCCGAGTGAATGGATGCAACTTCTACGAATGGAAGGATCCACCTCACTCCGACTGGTCAACCTATGTGATACTTCAGTTGCTGGATGAGATTGAAAGAGGCCCCACCAATGCTCCATCTTCCACAGCGTTCTCGGATCGGCGGCTTTTAGAGATAGAGGGCCGGTTGGCCTCGCTCGTGGGGCGATTTGAGCGGACATCGGTGCGAATGGACACCGTGAAGTGGGTTTTGTTTACGCTCCTAGGGTTGATGTTAGTTGTGTTATTGTTGATTATACACAAGAGCGGTTGATGTTGGGTTGGGTACAATGTTACTCTTTATTAATGGTTGTTTGTTCTGCACAATGAGACTGTAATATGTTTACTATAAGTATTTTGTATATTTTTGATGTTCATGGGTTATGTTACCTACGAAAGTGATTTCGGTTGTATGCTTTCGATGCACCTCATTTGTAATTTTTACATTTTATGACTGGTGGTAATGCAATTGACTACCCCATTCGGGTGCTTATAACCTAATTACTGTCATCGTTTGTATTTAATTGACCAGTAATGAATTTAATTAATTCTTTTTTTATTTAAATTCGGTTATTTACTATTTATTTTTGCTACATTCGATATACTTATGCGTATTTAGTAGATATTTACTTAATAGTTAATAGTTAGTTATTTAATAGTTATTAGTTTAATTTAATAGAAGAGTTTCTACTTGGGAGATACATAGGGGGTTATTCTCACCTCATAACACCATAACCAACTACCAACAATCCTCATCCAACTTTCCCAAACACACAATTTACCAAAGAAACACAAAACTTTACTATGGGCCCCACATACAAATCCCAAAACAACTTTCCCACCCACTTTCCTTCCAAAGAAACACAAAACTCTATTTCTCTCACCTCAGGAATCCACCATGGATTTACTATTCACAACAGTAAATCCCAAACAACTTTCAACCAAAGAAACAAGCCCTTAAAAAAAACTTCAACCTGGGCCATTTCCATCTCCTGCACACAACTCAAAACCCCAGACACATTCTTTCAAACCCAAAGCCTTGCCAAGGCCTCACGTGCACCTATCTTAGCCCTACGAATTTATAAATAAACCCTACACCTCTCTCTTACTATATAACATGTACTAGCTAGAGCCTAGGGTTTCTCTTTCTATCCTCAGCCGCACACATCCACAAAAGCCTAACCTAGGGTTGCAAAAACATTGCAGCGGCACTTTTGTTTTGCAACGCAACTCAATTCGCCTTTCCTCTCTCTTCGACCTCCCATCTCCTCGCACAAGCCCAACCGCACGGCCATCTTTCCGCCTCCGAGCCATCCTCTCCCACCGGCCATCTCCCCTTCGCCTCAGACCTATCTCCGGCCTTCTTCCCATCTCCGACACCCCTAGCATCTGCAGGTCCCCTCACCTCCGAAGCCGTCAGCTCTTCGCTCTCCGGCCACTTCTCCAGTCGCCGACGTCACAAAACCCTCGAGCCTTCCTCCCACCACCTCCCTTCCTCCCGACGACGTACTGCCGTTCTCCTCTCGCCTCCAACAACAACGCAGGCGCTGCCTCGCTCAGCCTCCGCATGCCACCGTTCCCATGCCGGCAGGCCTCGAACCCGTCGTAAGTTCTTTTTCCTGCGCCCTGTTCCCCCAGCCCGGCGGCAATCAACCCCCGTGCCCACCTGCAAGTGACGGCGGGGAAGAAGAACAGAAAGCAACGGGAACTGTGGGTGAACGTTGCATTTCATGATATAAAAGCTCATATAAAAGTGTGGCAGTAAACTATTTTTTTTTAACTTTTTTACTTATTGAAATATGAGTTAATGCTTGTGTAACCAATAGCAAGTAAATTATGATTAGTTGGAAGATACATGCAGTAGCTTTATGTTGATGTTAGGTTATTAACATTATCTGTGAGTAACCCTTCATGTGGACAGTAGATTGTAGGTATATATATTATGTTATTACTATATGTCAGTATATGAGCGAATGTAGCAGCATGTTCATCCATAACTCATACCACTTTTACTATTAATATAAGTTAATCATATTAGTTGGTTAATAATCAGTATAACTAATTAGTTTAATGTTTGTTTGTGTTTGTGATGTAATTAGTTGGTAGTTTCATGAATCAGTAGGTCAGGACTCAGTACCCACTCGTATATCGTGCTAGTTTAATATTATTTTAGTTAGTTAAGGTTAATACTCTTCTAATTAGCTAAATTCCTTATGCTTGATAATTTAAATTTAATGACGCAGATAATTAAGTACGCCTCCTTGCTACCGTCTGGCCCCGGCGATTCCCTTTTGTTGCGCTACTCACAGTCGAGGAACCAGAGCGAAGGCGACGCGATCCGTTGCCATTTCCAGATCCGACACCGATTCCCGCGTGTTCGTCAACCAGGTTGGTTCCCGCTACTCGTAGTAACCCACACGTTACATCATTGAAAACCTAACTAAAATTGACCACTAAAGTAACTAAATTTACTTTCTGCTCCTTCAAAACGACGTGGAACCGTAGATCGACGATCGGACTTTTTGACTGTGCACATAGGATAGATCGTCAATTAGGTTGAACCAAAACAAAAACGTGACTGTAACTGCTAGGATAGCCCTGTTAAACCTAGAAATGAACCTTAATAGGATTTGATGGAAATCACGACCTGACACCGTCGCCGTGACACAGTTTCAGACGGACTACCGCGGACGCGACGCCTGGACGAGACGCCCCGGATGGACAACACACTCGCCACCGCAGGCAAGTGTATCACACTTGCACTTTTGGCCGTGCTTAGGCCTTAGTTGGTTAGAACTGATAACTGTGAACAAATAGATCCGGACGTGAAATGATAGCGTCCGGGTCACCCTGACGACTTAGACTTAACGACGAAGTCTAAGTCCGACGAACAACAACTTGTGACACCGTAGGATTATCTTGTGTGTGCGTGCGTGTGGACACCCTAGAATAACTCTCCCGTACACTGGTCGTGTCTTGTCCCTGTATACAAAAAGCCTTCGGGCGTTTCAGATGCTTCTCGAGTGGAAGTGATCTCCGTGATACAAAAAGCCTTCGGGCGTTTCAGATGCTTCCCGAGCGAAAGTGATCTCCATGATACAAAAAGCCTTCGGGCGTTTCAGATGCTTCCTGAGCGGAAGTGATCTCCATGATACAAAAAGCCTGCGGGCGTTTCAGGTGCTTCCCTAGCGGAAGTGATCTCTATACTTCTTGTCCTGAGTTCTGGGGTTTGGGGTAGGGTTGAGCGTGTGCACGGGGAGAGGGTCTGATCCCCCTCAACCCGTAAGGCGTGAACCCTTCGTGTCTCACGTGTCATGTCCTGACCGTCTTGTCTTGTCTAGTTCTGTCTTATCCTGACACCTTTAGGATAGTCCCGTAGTCGGTAGCACACGCTACGACTACTGCCTGCTTCGTTTTACTTTTCCTGCTGCGTTACTTCCTCCTGTTACTTCTCAGTTATAACCACAGCATGCTAATCAACCAGTAAACTGTTGTTTAATATTTCGGTACACTTGCGGTAAAGTCTAACCCTTCTTGTAGACTTTACCTGACGCACAGTTTCTTTTCTCTTGGGTACTGTACGTCAGGTGTCCAACCAGAGTTCGTGGACGAGGTAGACTTACCGAGGACGTCGACCCAGAGTACGTGCCTAACGAGGACCAGACCTTGAGGACCTTTCAGTCGTCACTTTTCAGAGGTTACTACTTTTAGTTTGCTCTTTCGATAGTTGTTGCCATGCTTAGGCTTCCTCTTTTTAGACTTTGTACTCACTGGATATTATTTCTCTATATTAATGAATGCCACTTTCTTTCTGTACTTCCTATTGTTTCGAAACTTATTTAATGCAAGAACCTGAAACTTTAAAATGGTACCCCTACAGACGCTTATTGGGCCCGAGCTTCATAGCTCCGGCCTAAGCGGGCCTTTGTCACGCTTCGCCTCCGTATTTTTGGGAAGCGGGGCGTAACAGCAGCTCATGAGCATCCCACCAATCTAGTGCATGATGAGTCAGCTGCCTCTTCGCGGCATCCACCCATTTATCTCTCGGGTATCCCACAGCCTCCAGGTCATCCTCAGAATGCCTAATCCACTCGTCCACCTCAAGAGGCTCTTTTTACCCAAAATGACTTCGGGTGTAAAGCTCTGAACTGTCTGATACCCGCAGGCTTCGGTGGCGCACTACTAGCCACCCTATCCTCCATCTGCTGCATATGCTCCAGAATCCCTATCAGAATTTTCCCCATCAGGGTAGCCTCAGACGATGCAGCATCAGAAGCCGGGGTCCTGTTATCCGACGATCCATTCCCCGGATCCATTCTGCAAGAACGAACAGGGAAAACAATATTCAGTACTAAAATCACGGATTATAATGTTGAAGCTTTACTTGTACTATTCTTACGTGTATCGTAGTGTGAGCTGACTTGCATGAGGTCACCACAAAAACATGTCACGCCCCGCTCTCCCAAGTACGGGGAGCGTAGCTGACGAGGCTGACAGGCGCCCCGTTTACGGTTTGGGCGTGGTGTCGTTTTACTGCAAGTGCACGGTTAGTGTAGGGTGCGGGTTTATCGAACTCAGGGAGGTGGATGGCTTGAATGGCTACTAGCTTCGCCTAGGTTGTGTGCTAGCTACGCGGATAATGTGGGTGGAAGTGTAGAAATAAAAGAAATAAATAAAAAGGCAAAAAATGAATCCCCGCTAACACGGGCTAGAGCACTCATGACACTTGGCATTTGACTTGACACAGGGTTAGACATTGCCCCAAAATGTGGTACCTAGCGTCCCAGGGCCCGATATTCCGGTCGATGCCTGGTGCGCTAGGTCTACCCGGTTTCGGACGGTGGGAATTCCCATGTCCATTAACACTGATTCGCAACCGGTAGCATTAAGGCCACAATGATAACTCCCAACACTTCATCCAAGTCGTTCCCACGCGCGAGGACTCAATGTCTACGCTATGGGTGTGAGCTGTTGCTAGGGAGTCAACCGCAAAGTTTATTCCCCCTTGGCCAGACGGTCAGAGGCGGTCTTTCTCCCACCAATGACAATGAAACACCCCCGCGTAACCCTAATGGCCAAATAGGTCGAATGTGATTTCTAGCAATACATCGAAGCGGATCTTGACTGGACAAGACACCGTACCCCAATCCCCAACACAACTAGTGTATTGTCATATGAATTGGACTCAGATTGCTAGAAATCCCCATTGACACATTTCATCGAACACATACCATGCAACCAAGTCAAATGAAACAACCCAAGCATCAATCCTACTCTAACCCGTATTAGGGTTCATCGACACTACTCAATGGTGAAGAACATAAAAACAAACAACAGAAAAGATGCACAAACGTTCACCATCGAGCAAAATAAATACAGTACAAAACAATGGAAAACAAGAGAAAGAAATACTTATCTCACGTTCGAATCCGTCAATCCGGTACAAGATTTATTGATCAAAAGACCTAATCTAAACTAACCTAAGACTCACAATAAAAAGGGGCAAAAAGCCCTAGAAAAACTGAAGTAGAACCAAGAAGAAGATACCCCATCAGTTGGCCAGCATCTGGTACTTATAGTCACCTTCGAAACCCTAATGGTTCAGGTCCAAACCCACAGAAAAATCGCCACCCGATCGGTTGTTGAGTCAACCGATCGGGTGAGGGCTTTGAAGATCTTCAACCGGGCGCCGAGGCGAGCGGGCGGCGTGACTGGGTCGTCGTTTGAGGAATTGCAGCTACAGGTGAACCGATCGGGTGATATTTTACCCGATCGGTTGGAATTCAGTGCAATTAGACAGAGAGTTCTGCCGGTCCACCCGATCGCTGAACCGATCGGGTGAGCTACTACTCTTCTTTAGTTGACGTCCGGGTAGGATACGCGTGCATCAACCGATCGGGTGGCTGTGTCCACCCGATCGGTTGAGGGCTGAAATATAGCAGTCTTCATCGTTTGACCCTCTGGATCACGCGTGACTCCTCCTGTTGCTCTGGGGGCTCATGATATCTTCTTTAAACGTCCCCAACGTTGGCAATCTCCTGCATTTGCACAAAAACATGAAGAAAGTGAAAAGATACAAAAAATACGAAAGAACGGATATGAAACGATGGAAATCAACGGAAAATCACAAAGAAGACGTGCGTGAATATATAGAATATAAACGCTCGTCAAAATCCCCCAAGCTGAACCCTTCCTCGTCCTCGAGGAAGACGAGTGAGAGTAGGAGCTCAGAGGGCAAAATAGAGAGAAAGAGACGGAAAGAGAAAGCAAAATTCTAGATCGCCTATCAGAGCCAACAAAACTAAACACACCACACTAATCAAACATATGACAAAACACAACAATAAACTAAGGAATATGAGTCCCAACAAGTGTAGGGTCCACGCGGTGAAGCGCGAATGAGTGTGATCATGCGCTAGCATACGGTGTCACTGTCTACATCGTGCAATATAGTTCCATATACACATACCCAAGAGTTGACCCAAATATCGATTCAATTCGAAATAAGCGGTGAATATATAGCTCAAGCATGCATGAGAATAGTGCAAGAGTCGAAACATATCATGTGTCAGGGACTCTACAGCTAGGGACTAGGAGATCACCACACTATTGCCTAGATAACTGCTAGAAAGCTCCTATGCCAAGTGTGTTCGAAAATGATGGAGGTTGAGAAGATGTGGAGTAGAACACTCGATGCAAATTCTCGCCTTCCCTTTATTCACGGTAGATAGTAAAAATATTCACACATGAATTTTTTTGGGTTTTGGGTTTTGTATTTTTTTTGGATTTTTGGCTATACATATTTTTTCTCTTTTCTCTTTTCTTTTCTTTTTTGGTTTTTTTTCTTTTCTCTCTTTTTTTGGATTTTTGGATATTGGGATATATATATGTGTACTCTCCCAAGTAGGAGAACGGTACACGACGAGGGGATTTGCACCAAGTAAAACAAAAAGAAAATCGGAATCTAAACACTTGGGCAAAGGAAATATTTCTCGCAAGTTAGAGCATGGGCTAAATGGGTTATCCTAGTCCTTAATCGTGGAATCCCGATACATGTGAAATGAAGCATACGATACATATATATCATGCATATAGAAGCAGACAGTAGAGGCAAATACCGCGTATTCAACTCGAAACATGATAATCTAGGGGTCAACCAAGGATAGGTATATAAATCAAAATCACAAAGTAGAAGCACACCACTAGCTAGTCACGATACACGACTCACAAAAGCAAAGTGGACCTACGAAGCATGAAATACAATAGGACTCGGCTTCCTAGGGTTAGTGAAAGTGATTATCGAAGCCATGCTAGGTGTGTGTGTGTATGTAGTTTTGTGGCAATTCATCATATGGGGTCATCTCTAGGAGAGAGAGGACAAAAGAAGAGAAGAAAAAAAGAAAAACACGAAGAAAAACGACTCAAAATGAAGAAAAAGACAAATGACGCACGAAGTGCGACTCCCCCAAGCTGAAACTTGCATTGCCCTCAATGCAATAGTAGTAAATACGGGAGGGCAACGAAAATGGGGGGAAGTACGCACCGACACAAAAGGGTGAAAAACATGAAAAAACACACAAACAAAACTGAAAAATAACGAAAAAGAAGGGTTATTTAGTACCGACCCCCTGTGTTTTCTACGAAATTAGCAACACCCCCCTATGGTTTCAATAATTAGTAAGACCCCCCTATTGCACCCGATTTTGGACCCCCCTCCCCCTGTTTAGGGGGGTCTTCCTATAGGCGGGGGAGTCCAAATTGGATACAATAGGGGGGTCTTACTAATTATTGAAACCATAGGGGGATTTTGCTAATTTCATAGAAAACACAGGGGGTCGGTACTAAATAACCCGAAAAAGAAACACACAAATAAACATCACATAAAAACAAACACACGACAAAGACATCACACGACAGTATGCACAAAAGTCGATTTCCCCCAAGCTGAACATGGCAATGCTAGCAAAATGATATGATCAATGTGATGCAGAAAAATGCTAGGGGAAGATCGGAAAAGAAAAAGAAAGAAATCAAAATGCAGGAGAGGACGAGTCCTCGTCCTCCTCGGTAGAGGATGGGGGTGAAATGATAGAAGGGCACAACATGAAGGGTTATTACGATGCAAAAGAAAACTCTAGATACGCTCCCATTGCTAATGAGAGGAGACGAGATTATTCAAATCTAAACTAGAAAGCGGTAAATTTTTACACTACTGGATTAGGATACACCAAGCAGAGGCGGATCCAAGATCTGGAGTGGGGCATGTAGCTGATCTAACTGCTCCTTCTATGGCTCCGCCAGAAGCGATGTGCCACGTGTGCCAATGGACCCGAGCAATGCACCTCCAAGCATCCCTCGTAGGTGTCCACCTGTGACCTGCAAAGGACGAGGTGCATTAGTCCATGGCAAGAAATTATTTCTCAAAATAAATGTATCCCAGAGATAATCGTCAACATAAGATGGAAAAATAATAAAAGGGTGACGAATACTACCTGAGAATGGGTCGCTATCCTCTGTACTAGCGACGACCAAATCCTCGCTCTCCATGAGAAGTGGCTCTCCAGGTGGTGACACACCGCAGCATACCTCAAGGGAAGTAGATCATGTGTCCTGCGAGAGATATGGTGTGTCAAATATATATGAGTCTAAAGAAATAGGAAGTGAAAAGCGAGACTCAAAAGTGGAGTGAGAGTGAGTATGAAAATCTCCCTGAATAGGGGTAATATGCTCAAGTATATGATCAGCCGCAGAAGAAGTGGAGAGCGACGGTAAAGGTAGACGTGACTCGGGCTCCATGGAGTGGACCATCGTATCCAAGCCCTCATGCACATTCTCCTCGATGATATGCTCATACTCTACCATCTGCCCGATGTCCTGAATGACATCCTCGTGGTTGACCACAGACCAAGGAAGAAGCTGCGACAGAGATGGATGTGGAGGTGGATGTAAAGCGGACCCCTCGTATGTGGTCATGGTATCCTCGTCCTCACGCACATCCTCCTCACAGGTATGCATAATCTCTATAAACTCTCCAGTGCTCTCATAGGACTCATTGTTGGTTATTGGACTCCCCGGATTTGATTTTGGATGATGAACAAACATAAATATATCGTGAACTAACACTTTGTGAGCGCAGTTATGGAGATCATCGCCAAATTCATATGAACATCCAAAGCGACGTCTCAAGACTTCTCAAAGCACGTGATCGTATGCCTAAAGCTTCGTTGAAGCTTATGGACCTTTTTAGAAGTCATGAAGATTTGATTGAAGCTTTTGAAGACGGTATCGTCAAGTTTTATTTATAGTCTTTAAGCTTCTTTCGTAGAATGTTAAGCCTTGAGTAGGTCTTACGGTTTAAATCTTCATAACGCTCATATCTTAGCTCTAGGATCTTAGTTGAAGTCCATACAAACTTTCCTGAAGCTTCGCGCTTCGATTCACGACTTCTTGTGCATGTTAGTTGGTTCAAGAAGAAGAATTGACCAACTAGATGGTGATCTAGTCGGTCGGCAAAGCTTCTTGGACCGACTAGTTTCAGTCAGTCATTTCCAAGCTCATTACTGTTTACAGTTAGTCGGTCTACGCTGACTCACCGACTGACTAGTTTGTGAACTAGTCGGTCAGTGATGCTTCTGTGACCGACTAATTGAGCTTTCTCTGTACATGCAACTTTGAGCCTGAGCTACTGTTTATCATTAGTCGGTCTGTGTTCATTGATCGACCGACTAGTTGATGAACTAGTCGGTCAACTTTCCTTCTTGGACCGACTAGTTGAGTTTTACTGTACATGCCAATTTTCACTTGACTTACTGTTTATCGTTAGTCGGTCTATGCACATTTGGTGACCGACTAGTTGATGAACTAGTCGGTCAACATTTGTTCTTGGACCGACTAATTCAATTTGCTCTCAGACTATTTGTTTTTCTCTTAGTCGGTCTCAGTTGCGTAACCGACCGACTAGTTGTGAAACTAGTCGGTCAGCTACTCTTCTTGGACCGACTAGTTCCTTTTGTCTGTGCTTCGACCTTTTCCTTGTTCTCTCATTAGTCGGTCTATGTTAATTGACCGACCGACTAGTTGATGAACTAGTCGGTCGGTGGATGTTCTTTGACCGACTAGTTGGGTTCAGAAAAGAGCCGTTGGAGCATTAATTGAAACGTTTTTCTTTCTCTCTCTCCTCTAACTTATAAATACTTGATGGGCTGCATTCATTGCAGTCAAGGCTGATATTATTGCAAGTTTAGAGATCAAGAGAAATCATTCCAAGCTCATTCAAAGCTCTTTCATTCCATTCAATAATCTCTCCCCACTCTTACTTCTAAAGAGAGATTCATTGAGTGTGAAGCCTTCCAAGCCAAGTGCTTGATCCTAGGTCACCAACATCCCCATAGCTCTCCATCGCTGATCTACATCTTGGAGCTAGGGTTTGGTGCCACTTCTTCTCCTAATTCGTAAGCATTACTCAAGGCATAGGTATTTTGTCGGTAAGAAGTTCTATTTCATTTACTTTCATATTGTAAGTTTCACTCTCGGTTGTGAGAGTGTGGTTGTGATCTCGGTTTGTGGGAGTCACAAATTACTTTGTGTATGATTTGACTTGTGAAGGTTTTTCGCAAGTATCTCATAGTGGAAATCTTGAGTTAGGGTTTCTAACTCAAGTATCCGGAGGGGATCCGGGTGGTTGGGACGTAGGATCACCGGGAACAAGTCGGGGAGACTTGGGTGGATCCGAACCCAGTAATATTGCTTGTTTGCGATTGATTCTATTTGTTGTCGATTATTTACTATTCTGCATTTCCGCATTATTTGGTAGAGTTTGCACGTAATTAGGAATTAGCCTCTTAATTATTTTAAAGTACTATTCACCCCCCCTCTAGTACTTGTGCAGTAGCTTAGCAGGGCATTACACTCATGTGGGGTATCCAAATCAAGACAAGAAGTCTCTCCCACAGATCCTAGAGAAATCACCCCATCCTCACTATCATCATCAAAAAATCTTGCATGCTATTCAATAATCTTGCATGCTATTCAATTCTTTATATTTGCTCATGCTAGATTAATTGAAATTTTCTGGATTTTTTTGTTGAATTTTCAGAATTTTCGCTCGATTTGCGCGTAATCGTCAAATTTCAGATTTTCGATGTTTAATGGGGTAGTGTAATGATTAATGAGAGTTTTTTGATGTTTCGTCGTCGTGCGATTAGGAGAGAAATCAAAATTTCAAATTCTAAAATTTTTGGACCTCCTTAGTCGGTTCATGTTCATTGACCGACCGACTAGATTGAGATCTAATCGGTCAGTAAATGAACTCAGACCGACTAATTCTGCTCAGTATTCTTGGATTCTGCCTCTGTTTGCAACTAGTCGGTTCAAGCTCATTGACCGACCGATTAGATCGTGATCTAGTCGGTCAGTGCTTGAACTGTGACCGACTAGTTGTGACGGGGACTGAACTGTCTTTTGAGCTTCCAATCGTTTTTATTAGCTCTCTCGACCGACTATTATCATTTCTAGTCGATCAAATCCCCTCTCTCAGCTCGAAACCCCCCGACCTGTTCCTCTCCCTCCGTCGAATCCGATCAATTTCCGGCCAAACCCGCTCAGCCCGTTCGACTTCCGACCGTTTTCCGACCATTTCCGTCGATCTCAGCCGTCGATCTGCCCTCTAGGTGATCTCTCCTCCCTCTCCTTGCTCTAGGGTTTCATTTCGACCTAGGGTTTGCTAGGGTTTCGACTTTCTAGGGTTATTCCGATCTCTTGCGTCGTGTCGTGCCGCGCTTATGGCTCGTACACGTATCCCGATCACTCCCTCTGGCCCTTCACCCATGACCGTGGATTCGCCACCCTCGGACCCCTCTCCTCCGAAAAGCCGTTCGAAGCCTACCTAACCCTCTTCGTCTTCGCCTCCTCTTAAGCGTAAGAGGGCGACGAAAGCGAAGCCTCGTGCTCAACCCAAGCCCAAGGAACTTGCCTCTCCCTCTTCTTTCCATACTCCTACCGATGCTGATACCGAGTTCATACTCGAGACTGAGACTCATAGGGAACCCACTCCATCTACCCATCCTGAGTCTAGCTCCCGACCACGTACATCTACCCGTAAGCCTAAGGGAAAGGCTCCGATGCCGGTAGGCGATGTCGATATCTCGTTGTGTCGTGACGACCCTATGTGTCTCGCCGCTTACAATCGTATTGAACATTGCCCACTGCTTCTGGAGCATTTCGTCCAGTTTAGTGACTTCCTAGGCCTCGCCGATCTTCTTTCGTCCTCCGGTCTTCTCGATTAACTTCGATATGACCCGAAGGCGAACCCTCGCCCCTACCCTCGCCTAGTAAAGCTTTTCTATGCCAATAGGATCCGGGGTCAGTATGATGTGACCCACTCTGTTGAGACGACTATTTTGGGGACTCCTATAGTCCTCACGGCAGAAATCTTAGGAGAGATTTTGGGTATCTCCTCGTCTGGCCTCCTCCCCTCTGACATTTCTGTTGATGATATCACCTCCCTTGATCAGGTCGTTCTCTCTCAGATTTTCCACCAGATTCCTCCCGCCATGATTGGCATGCCCTCCAAATCCTTCAAGCCTAACGCCTGGGTCCTGAATTTGATTCTGAAGTCGTGCTTGCTTCCCAAGTACGGCTCCTCATCTCTACCGTCCCAGCCTTTCTTGAAGTTGATCTATGCTATTTTCATGGGGAGCTCGATTAACTGGGCTCGCATTATACTCGATAAGATGGACTCTTTCGAGTGTATTCGCAAGTCCACGAAGTCAGCTCATATTCCTTTCACGTGCCTCCTGACACTCGTGTTTCGCCACTTCCGTGTCACGTTGCCTCGTGACAACGAGCGTCCTCTCGGTCCCCCCTAAACGCGACGGCCGTCAAGAAATCTCTTACGACACTTCGTCACGTTCAAAGGTCGACCCCCTCTGCTTCAGCGTCTGCCTCTGCTGCTCCCTCTACCACTCTTGTCGATGTCGTTCGTTCGATCCATCGTTTGGAGTCTCGTCAGGCTCGTTCTGAGGAGATTCTCTGCCGTATCGCTCGACGTCTTGATATTGAGATCCCTCCGTCTTTCTCTGACGAGGATGAGTTGGACGAGGAGGATCTTGAGGAGCTTGCTTGTGTTGCTGCTGCTGGTGCCCCTGAGGGTACGACTTATGGTGCTGCCGTTGCCTCTTCTGCTGGTGACCCCGAGAGCACACCTGTTGCCACCGTTTCTGCGGTGGATACTCCGACTGGTGCTCCCGAGGCCACTACTGTTGATCCTCCAGAGACCGTCTCTCCTGCCGTGCCTGAGACTTCTTCTTCCGTCGCTCCCGTTCACATTCCAGCTGATCCAGTTACCACCTCCGCTCCTGCAGTTGCTTCAGATCCTCCCGCTGCCTCTTGAGCTTCTTTGAGGCCTCTCCCGATGCATTTTAGATGACATATCTAGTTGTGAGAGAGATTGAGTAGGATAGAGTGGGGTTCTGGATCATTTTGATGTATTTTGAAACTTTTGGATGTATGATGATGTATTCTGATGATGTTGTATGTTTTGTGACACTCTGATGTCGTGTGTGATAGTTTGATGTTGTATTGTGTGCCCCGATCGTTGGATCGATGTTTTGTATGTCAGTGATGTATATTTTTGATGTACTCTGGTTCATATCTTTATATATATACAACGAGGTAGACATTTCATTCTATTGTGCACATTATATATTCTTTCTATGCCTCTGATGTCTTGATTTCGTCGCTCGACGAAAATACTTTGTTTAATAGAAATTTCTTCTATGGAAACATAGAATTGTTTTCCATGCACTACCTTAACCAAGAATGTTGATATTGGAGAGTATATTCCTTAACTCAATCCGTAAAAATGATTTGATTTTTGATGATTTTATTTATCGATTTTCGACTTTGGTCTCATTGACACGCCTTGATTTATTTCGTATTTTCCTTTGGTTTTATTTGAACCATGGTCGTATTCTACGACTCCCGTGCTCTTATTTGAGGCCATTGTTGTTGTCGTTGATCTCCTCCCGCTCTTTTTGCTAATGCCAAAGGGGGAGAGATATAATAATAACGATGTGCTAAATGATAATTTAAAGCATCTTTCCAAGAATCTAATTTGATATGTTAGATTCAGGGGGGAGTTAAGATATATAAATGGATTTTCAAATCCGATATTTCAATAACCAACTTTTGGTATTCGATATTTCAATAATCGATTCTCATTTTATATACTTTACTCGTCTGCTTGATGCATACTATTATTGATTAATTTGGAATTAACGTGTCATCAATGCAGGGGGGAGTAAGTAAATTTCATTTGAATCATTATTTTTTATTATTATTTATGTTGGTTTGTCATCACCAAAAAGGGGGAGAATGTTGGATATTGGACTCCCCAGATTTGGTTTTGGATGATGAACAAACATAAATATATCGTGAACTAACACTTTGTGAGCGCAGTTATGGAGATCGTCGCCAAATTCATATGAACATCCAAAGCGACGTCTCAAGACTTCTCAAAGCACGTGATCGTATGCCTAAAGCTTCGTTGAAGCTTATGGACCTTTTTAGAAGTCATGAAGATTCGATTGAAGCTTTTGGAGACGGTATCGTCAAGTTTTATTTATAGTCTTTAAGCTTCTTTCGTAGAATGTTAAGCCTTGAGTAGGTCTTACGGTTTAAATCTTCATAACGCTCATATCTTAGCTCTAGGATCTTAGTTGAAGTCCATACAAACTTTTCCGAAGCTTCGCGCTTCGATTCGCGACTTCTTGTGCATGTTAGTTGGTTCAAGAAGAAGAACTGACCGACTAGATGGTGATCTAGTCGGTCGGCAAAGCTTCTTGGACCGACTAGTTTCAATCAGTCATTTCCAAGCTCGTTACTGTTTACAGTTAGTCGGTCTACGCTGACTCACCGACCGACTAGTTTGTGAACTAGTCAGTCAGTGATGCTTCTGTGACCGACTAGTTGAGCTTTCTCTGTACATGTAACTTTGAGCCTGAGCTACTGTTTATCATTAGTCGCTCTGTGTTCATTGATCGACCGACTAGTTGATGAACTAGTCGGTCAACTTTCCTTCTTGGACCGACTAGTTGAGTTTTACTGTACATGCCAATTTTCACTTGACTTACTATTTATCGTTAGTCGGTCTATGCACATTTGGTGACCGACTAGTTGATGAACTAGTCGGTCAACATTTGTTCTTGGACCGACTAATTCAATTTGCTCTCAGACTATTTGTTTTTCTCTCAGTCGGTCTCAGTTGAGTAACCGACCGACTAGTTGTGAAACTAGTCGGTCAGCTACTCTTCTTGGACCGACTAGTTCCTTTTGTCTGTGCTTCGACCTTTTCCCTGTTCTCTCATTAGTCGGTCTATGTTAATTGACCGACTGACTAGTTGATGAACTAGTCGGTCGGTGGTTGTTCTTTGACCGACTAGTTGGGTTCAGAAAAGAGCCGTTGGAGCATTAATTGAAACGTTTTTCTTTCTCTCTCTCTCCTCTAACTTATAAATACTTGATGGACTGCATTCATTGCAGTCAAGGCTGATATTATTGCAAGTTTAGAGATCAAGAGAAATCATTCCAAGCTCATTCAAAGCTCTTTCATTCCATTCAATAATCTCTCCCCACTCTTACTTCTAAAGAGAGATTCATTGAGTGTGAAGCCTTCCAAGCCAAGTGCTTGATCCTAGGTCACCAACATCCCCATAGCTCTCCATCGCTGATCTACATCTTGGAGCTAGGGTTTGGTGCCACTTCTTCTCCTAATTCGTAAGCATTACTCAAGGCATAGGTATTTTGTCGGTAAGAAGTTCTATTTCATTTACTTTCATATTGTAAGTTTCACTCTCGGTTGTGAGAGTGTGGTTGTGATCTCGGTTTGTGGGAGTCACAAATTACTTTGTGTATGATTTGACTTGTGAAGGTTTTTCGCAAGTATCTCATAGTGGAAATCTTGAGTTAGGGTTTCTAACTCAAGTATCCGGAGGGGATCCGGGTGGTTGGGACGTAGGATCACCGGGAACAAGTCGGGGAGACTTGGGTGGATCCGAACCCAGTAATATTGCTTGTTTCCGATTGATTCTATTTGTTGTCGATTATTTACTATTCTGCATTTCCGCATTATTTGGTAGAGTTTGCACGTAATTAGGAATTAGCCTCTTAATTATTTTAAAGTACTATTCACCCCCCCTCTAGTACTTGTGCAGTAGCTTAGCAGGGCATTACACTCATGTGGGGTATCCAAATCAAGACAAGAAGTCTCTCCCACAGATCCTAGAGAAATCACCCCATCCTCACTATCATCATCAAAAAATGCTTCGTCATCCAAGTGGTAGTGTTGGAAAAATGGGGTATCGACATGAGATGTGTCTATGGTGTCCGATGAGATGGTGGTCTCAACCATGGAAGTGTATATATCCTCTCCTTCATCCCCTCTCCTCGGTGTAGGCTCGGTTATTGGTACCATCAAGTTTTGTAATATTTGGCCTTGGTTAAACATGGCACTTTCAAGGAGAGACACGAGGCTTGATTCTTCTTGTGTTTGTGGAGGGATATAAGGTTGAGGAAATGGATGGGAGGTGTTTGGGCTAAGGTTGTGGGAAAATGTTTGGCCTTGGTGTAGGGGGAGGCTCTCAAGCGTAAATGGACAATCATAATACTTGTGCCCCGCCATCCCACAAGTCTCACAAACCACAAATGAATAGGGATCGTATCCTCCCATCTGAGCATTGAAATCTGATCTTCAAATGGCAATATCAAAGATACCTGGACAACAAAAATAAGAGAACTAGAGAGGAGCGTCAATAGTACAAGAGAATAACAAAAAGATAATATAATGGTGGGGGAAAAATTTTCTTTTAAAATTTTTTTTTGTTTTTATGCGTAGTCTAACGAACCCAAGCTAAGCTAATATCAAACCGAACGCCTCCCCGGCAACGGCGCCAAAAACTTGACCGGCACCCTGTTTACGGTTTGGGCGCGGTGTCGTTTTACCGCAAGTGCACGGTTAGTGTAGGGTGCGGGTTTATCGAACTCAAGGAGGTGGATGGCTTGAATGGCTACTGTAGGGGAATTCGCGGTCCCTTAGGGCACAAAAACTCTAGTCCCGTCCTAAGTCGGACGGAACATAGACAGAAAAATCATAGCAGCGGAAGAAAAACCTATGTTAACTAATTAACATGCAGTTAAAAAAACAATTTTTAACTTAGCCCTAAGGTCCAAGACCCTATGCCAAGATCTATGCCGACTTGGGATGGATCTGACCATCCCAAGAAGGATCTAGCCTACTGCGATTAAACTAAACTAATGCTAAAAAATACTTTAACCACATACCCGGAATCTCAGCCCTGGAGCAGGCGAGATGTTCCGCGCCGTCTTCCGAGCTGCTCCCGTCCCACGCCGAGCCGCTCCTTGAACCGCTCCCCGAACCGCTCCTCGAACCGCTCCGCATCCCGAGGCGATCAATCCCCGTGCCGCCGAGCCAACCACGCGCCGAAGAAAGTTTCACGCGAGTGAAACCTCCGCCAAGATTTCAGATTCAGAATCCGAACTCCTTTGTGGCTTTGCCAGAGCCCGCAGGAGTAAGGCAGAAATTTAGGGAGAAGAGAAATATTAATTTAAGCCTAGATCCGAGCGTGCTCCAACATTTACGAGAGCCGCTCAGATCTAGAGCTTGGGACGAGTTTTGAAAAAGGGGGGAGACCCCTATTTATATAGGCGGCGGACTCTCCCCTTTTCTCAAAATCCGATGTGGGACTAAACAACGAGTTAATTTAAAATCAAGTTAGTTTGCACTTCACAAAGTGCAAACTTCCGTGAATTTTAACTCACTCACCGTTGAGCTTCAGGATTGATACAACCTATCAATACGACAAGCGTTCAATGGTGAACGCATAGGAAAAAAACCGTTCGTCAATCGGAGTTCGTTTGACCCTCCAATTGAGTGTCCAAAGATCAGCCCTAGGCTTGATTTTCGACTAAAATCAGCCGTCAAATCTGTTCTGCCCTAGGTGCAGAAATTTAGCAATTGTGGGACCCACCAGGCAGACCAGGTCAGACCTAGGCGCAGCCCAGACCTGGACCTGGGCGCAGCCCAGGCACCTGGCCTGGGCGCCCTGAGCGCCTGGGCCAGCCACCCAGGCGCCCAGGGCGCCTGGGCCGCCTAGGCCGCCTGGGCCGCCTGGGCCTGTGCCCAGGCGCCTGGGCGCCTGGGCGCCTGGGTGCCCGGGCCCTGGCAGGGCCCGGGCGCCTGGGCGCCCAGGCCTGTGCCTGGGCCGGGCGCCCAGGCCCAGGCGGGTCTGGGTGCCCAGGCCCAGGCCAGCCTAGGCCTTACTGGGTCTGGCCAGCAGGCCAGACCAGGTTCTGACTGGGCTAGTCTGCCTGGTCTGGCCTGATCTGACCCTTTGGGCTGTTTTGGGCATAACTTGATCATCTGGCGTCCGATTTGGACGCCGTTCGAACCTGGGTCTAGACCGGGACATTCCCGTCTTACCCGTGAACTTTTCCTTGCGTTTATATTATTAAATATTGTATTAAACAATTTAATACACATTTAATCGCTTTTGCATCAAATGCAAAATAGTCCCTATCTAAGCTTAAATTACCATATTGCATCAAATGCAATTGTCTCTTCTTTTGCATCAAATGCAAATATTTTCCCTAACTATTTTCTACCTATTACTAGACGAAGCGTTGCACTCTGTGTGAGACCCTACAGCCTGACCCTTACAACAGGTTGGGCTCGAAGCCCTATACGGCAGTGACCACGAGCAGTGGTTGCCGTCCCTGCTTCAGGAATCATCATTATGTGGTTAACTCATTGACATGAGTATTGTCGGGACCACCTGACTGTTTCCGTGATGAATTCCGCAGTTATAGTCTCTTCGTCTAAATTGTGTCGTGTAGATCAAGTCTGGGGTACGGTTAAACTGTCAACCCCAATAACTTGACTCCGGTTAGTTTCTATCGATCTTTGGTCAATAAATGTTGGACTTCTTCCAACATACTCTGCGCAGAGTTTTTACTAAAGACCGAACTAACTCTACGACACTAACTCCCATTGACCGGGAGAGACGAATCCTCTCTTGGTCATTACTCGCCTTGTACGTTTCAAGTGACACCCAATCAAAAGACCTTTCGACAGGCCTTGCCTCGAAGCTAGGTCAGTTGATCTAAGTGGCACCGTTCACGCACAGGTCCGTCAAAATGACCTCAAGTCAAAAGACCAACTATCCTATCATCACTCAGAGTTATCTCTGACAGATTGGTCAATATAACCATATGATAACTCTAGTGGATCGTTCAGTGAACTCATTCTAATGAGCACCTGTGTCTCGTCTTCGACTTCGCCAAGTCAAGCGATCATGAGATCATCACCACCGCTAAACGGTGAAGACTAAGAAACAATGGTCTATCCGATGTTTCGATATCCTTGTCTCGAAACATCTACGACCATGAACCATTTCAGACTTATGCTACAGACGGTCAAACGTTTCTCCATGATCGAGATACTCATCTCGATACCCGTTTGACCTTGCATAAAGTCTCAGGACTTTACCTAAGTCGATATCTAATTATAAACTAACTTAGATAAATCATTACCAAACAGCTTATTGTTATTTCGAACAAGATGTTTGTGCTATTCACTCAGGAATAAATGGCCTCGAGGGCATAATATTCCTACATCTCCCACTTGCACTCAGGCCCATTTATCTCGGTATCTTATACCGTTTTTACACATAAGTTTCCCGACTTCATGTGGTAGAGCCTTCGTGAGTGGATCTGCTAAAACCGTCTACACTATAGACTTAAGGGGTTTCTATGTTTATGTTAGACCAACCATTTGAATCTCATTCAAATAATTCATTTGGTCTGTCGGAATCTATAATATTTTATTTCCCTGGATCTTATCCAGTTTATCGTACTTTACGAAATCATTTAAATTAGTTATTGGTCATTTCAAACGGTTCATATCCATTTCTGATAAAGTATCAAACTCTTTGATTACTTAATCAAAATATATGTTCCATCTCTTTGATGTCTTGCATGTAATTTACACGCTCCCACTGACCTTGAAAACTATCTGGCTAATTCATATAAGTTGGTTCGTCTAAATCATATTTAGAAAAACGAACTTATAAGTGAATGCGCAAATTTTCATGGTCAACTTGAGTGTTTTACATCGAGCTTGGTCCGAGTAGATCTGTACACATCTGCTGGCGAGACGGTTTCAACTAATCCGTTTTAAAGAAATTAGGATGAAAACCGTTCACGTCCAACATGATTGTACTTCACTATTTTCTTTCTGTACCAACCTTTCAACTTTAAAGATTTACTTGCAGAAAGTGAGGAAACATTTTCCTTGGGTACGTAAACTAAATTCTCAAATTTATTTATGCACACGGACCTATTCTGATTGCATCAAGTTTTAAATCGGAGTTACTACTCTGAATTTCATCCTAGAAGTTGACTAAGTCATCATCAGTTATGATGTCTAACTCGACAATCCGTCTCACGAGATTCGAGTAATAATACAACTTTCTTACGATTGATTTATTGAATATATTATTGATAATGTTCTCATAGAACTTTATCAAAACCTAGGCATTACTATTTGGGACTTAACCCAGAGGGAGGAGTTAACTCAGAGTCACTTATTTATGGATCGCACCAAGTCTAACTAAGTGTGATTCATACCTTTTAACACTCCGATGTGTTAACAGACTTGATCTGAGAGAAAATCACATTTTCTTTTAATTACACAAGATTTTATGTAGCTAAGTATTTGATCATTCGATCTAATCGAATCAATTTAAATACTTTAGTCATTTCGTTCTTTATTTTATCAGACTTGTGTTTCATCAAGAACACGTGTCTTAATAAAACATACGAATAACTTATTTTGGTTAATCTAGACTCGGGTACATCAGTATGTACTAGATTGAGTTCGACAACTCATTCTCCCACTGTCTCACAGATGGGTTTCGGCCATTGTATCTAAGAGGCTAAGACTCACAAGTGTCCGTAGACTTCATAATACGAGAGGTCAGACCCCTCTTTATGTGACTTGTGAAGCTTAATCTCTTGATACGGCCTAGTCTAATTTTACCATATAAGTTTGCTACTATCTTGTGTATTTATATATTAACATTTAATATATATATATATAGTTATTTACAAATTACTTAACACAAAACATTACTTCAGAGGCAATGTGACGACATTCGTCAAAATGTGTTAAACGTCTTTTGTATAACAACTTATTCCGAAATGTGACATAAAAATATGTCACGTTTTCATTTCCTCCTACTTATGCCTTTACTAATGATAAATTAAACTAACTTTCTCAATTGAATTTCCGAAGTGCCTTCTTCCTTTTCTAAATCAAATTTAGATATCAACATAAATAAATAGCTATGCAAGCAACTTATGTATCCAAACGCTTGAGCTTTGCAATCTTGAGTGTAGCTCAAGAAGTTGCTTGTCTCAAGATCCGGTTGGGATACATAGTTTTGCACCGCTCATGCACTCGTATTCGACTCAAACGGTTTGATCGGATTTTCGAACTTTGCGGATCAAAATTGTTTGTCCATACAACCTTGAGGGTAGCTCGACAAGTTGTAGGGAGAAACATACTTTGAATGTCCTATATGTTCAAGCTGCCTCATATAGAGACGAGTGACATGTAGCTTTAATTTATTTGTTGGACCTAAAACTTAATGAAATCATATTTCTTAAGTCTGTTCTTTAGAAGGTCATTTAATGTCAACGAGAATATAGTTTTAATTCTATCAATTAGTATTCAACTTTATATTCAATTAATCAACTTATTGACCAGTTAACTAATTCCAATATTATTTTTTTATTCCTACGGTAAACATAGTCTTGCCCTAGTTTTAGCATATGTTCAATATTAAATATAGGTAGATTGGCTTTTATCTATCTATATCCTCCCACTAATTTTACGAACGTTTTAAAGCTTAATAACAAACGATTTAATCGAATTAAAAATTAATGGGTAAGAGTTCCAATTACCTTGAGTCTAAACAACCTTGAGTGTAGCTCAACAAGTTGATTGACTCTGCGATCGGAAGATGACTCTTCATCGATCATATCGGATATGACTCTCTTAATCGGTTTTTGCCCCTAGCCATTCGTGATCATGAGTGTGCTCATCCAAATCACAATGTCTAGTCTAGTCGGACCCTTGTTTTCATGTCTAGCCTGACTTGCCCCTCAGCTCGGTGTATGCACGACACGTTGGTTTGGGTCAGGTCTTAGACTACATCTAGGCAGACTACATCGTTGACTTAACTTACGCCGACGCTCGGGGTACGAGACGACGGTTAGGGTTAGTCAAGATTTCATCTTATGTATTTAAGGAGTTGGTTTCTACAGGGTTGCCATGTCACAGCTTGAGTGTATCTCAACAACTATAACACGGGCCCTATAGTTGCTAACCCCTAAAACAAGGAGGGCTACGGCTAATCTTGAAAAAGATCATTAACGTATTTGACTTAGATATAGTCCAGGGTGTCATACAATCATGATTCGCGACATTGCGGTCCAGCGGAACACAGCCAGGGAATTGACTAAGCCAGGATCACTACCCCTTGGACTAGCAAGGGTTGACCCAGAACTCTTAGCCAAGCACATTGACTGGATCATGGTCCATTGAATGAAGCTTGTCATTTTTGTATGTATGACATAGACTAAACAGCTTTTATTAACAACTAATTAATCCTATCAACTAGTTGAATCCTTAAATTCAAAATTTTAGGATTTGTTTAATAACTTTTATTAAGTCCTTATCAACTATAAGGTTCATGAGCTACCCTAATCGTTATTAGGATTTTAATAAATTTTATTAACAACGCTAGAAGCGAAGTCCTTTAATGAAAATTAATTATAACAATTAGAATTTAAAAATCATTTAAAGGACTACCCTAATCAGGAATTAGGTCTTAATATTGTTGTTAATGATTTATTAAAACATAGCATGTCATTAAAATTCAAGTAATAAATTTTAATCATTTTTAATGGCTAACCTAAAAGGTTGTCTTGTGTTATCAAATAAGGGACAAGATTAACAAGCCATTGAAATAACTCTACACTAATTTATCGCATAAAGGTAGTGCACAACTATTTAACATTTAAATATACTAAGTTTATCGCATAAACAATTTTTAGCATGCATACATAAATTTAACATTTAAATTTAAAATATGATTTTAAAATTATTTTATTTTTATCTCATAAAAAAACTTAATTTTAAAATCACTAATTTGCATGCTACGTTAAAAAAATTTATCGCATAAAATTTTTAACTTTTAAAACAGTTTTAAAATATCTCATAAATTAAAACATCATTTTTTTTTGAACATATAAAACATTTTTAAAATTTATCTCATAACTTTAAAAACATTTTAAAAAGTATTTAAAAGCATTCTTAAGTTTAAAATTAATCGCAGGCTAGATCGACTACACAAACCTAGGCTCCGATACCACTGTAGGGGAATTCGCGGTCCCTTAGGGCACAAAAACTCTAGTCCCGTCCTAAGTCGGACGGAACATAGACAGAAAAATCATAGCAGCGGAAGAAAAACCTATGTTAACTAATTAACATGCAGTTAAAAAAACAATTTTTAACTTAGCCCTAAGGTCCAAGACCCTATGCCAAGATCTATGCCGACTTGGGATGGATCTGACCATCCCAAGAAGGATCTAGCCTACTGCGATTAAACTAAACTAATGCTAAAAAATACTTTAACCACATACCCGGAATCTCAGCCCTGGAGCAGGCGAGATGTTCCGCGCCGTCTTCTGAGCTGCTCCCGTCCCACGCCGAGCCGCTCCTTGAACCGCTCCCCGAACCGCTCCTCGAACCGCTCCGCATCCCGAGGCGATCAATCCCCGTGCCGCCGAGCCAACCACGCGCCGAAGAAAGTTTCACGCGAGTGAAACCTCCGCCAAGATTTCAGATTCAGAATCCGAACTCCTTTGTGGCTTTGCCAGAGCCCGCAGGAGTAAGGCAGAAATTTAGGGAGAAGAGAAATATTAATTTAAGCCTAGATCCGAGCGTGCTCCAACATTTACGAGAGCCGCTCAGATCTAGAGCTTGGGACGAGTTTTGAGAAAGGGGGGAGACCCCTATTTATATAGGCGGCGGACTCTCCCCTTTTCTCAAAATCCGATGTGGGACTAAACAATGAGTTAATTTAAAATCAAGTTAGTTTGCACTTCACAAAGTGCAAACTTCCGTGAATTTTAACTCACTCACCGTTGAGCTTCAGGATTGATACAACCTATCAATACGACAAGCGTTCAATGGTGAACGCATAGGAAAAAACCGTTCGTCAATCGGAGTTCGTTTGACCCTCCAATTGAGTGTCCAAAGATCAGCCATAGGCTTGATTTTCGACTAAAATCAGCCGTCAAATCTGTTCTGCCCTAGGTGCAGAAATTTAGCAATTGTGGGACCCACCAGGCAGACCAGGTCAGACCTGGGTGCAGCCCAGACCTGGACCTGGGTGCAGCCCAGGCACCTGGCCTGGTCGCCCTGGGCGCCTGGGCCAGCCGCCCAGCGCCTGGGCCTGTGCCCAGGCGCCTGGGCGCCTGGGCGCCCGGGCCTGTGCCTGGGCCGGGCGCCCAGGCCCAGGCGGGTCTGGGTGCCCAGGCCCAGGCCAGCCTAGGCCTTACTGGGTCTGGCCAGCAGGCCAGACCAGGTTCTGACTGGGCTAGTCTGCCTGGTCTGGCCTGATCTGACCCTTTGGGCTGTTTTGGGCATAACTTGATCATCTGGCGTCCGATTTGGACGCCGTTCGAACCTGGGTCTAGACCGGGACATTCCCGTCTTACCCGTGAACTTTTCCTTGCGTTTATATTATTAAATATTGTATTAAACAATTTAATACACATTTAATCGCTTTTGCATCAAATGCAAAATAGTCCATATCTAAGCTTAAATTACCATATTGCATCAAATGCAATTGTCTCTTCTTTTGCATCAAATGCAAATATTCTCCCTAACTATTTTCTACCTATTACTAGACGAAGCGTTGCACTCTGTGTGAGACCCTACAGCCTGACCCTTACAACAGGTTGGGCTCGAAGCCCTATACGGCAGTGACCACGAGCAGTGGTTGCCGTCCCTGCTTCAGGAATCATCATTATGTGGTTAACTCATTGACATGAGTATTGTCGGGACCACCTGACTGTTTCTGTGATGAATTCCGCAGTTATAGTCTCTTCGTCTAAATTGTGTCGTGTAGATCAAGTCTGGGGTACGGTTAAACTGTCAACCCCAATAACTTGACTCCGGTTAGTTTCTATCGATCTTTGGTCAATAAATGTTGGACTTCTTCCAACATACTCTGCGCAGAGTTTTTACTAAAGACCGAACTAACTCTACGACACTAACTCCCATTGACCGGGAGAGACGAATCCTCTCTTGGTCATTACTCGCCTCGTACGTTTCAAGTGACACCCAATCAAAAGACCTTTCGACAGGCCTTGCCTCGAAGCTAGGTCAGTTGATCTAAGTGGCACCGTTCACGCACAGGTCCGTCAAAATGACCTCAAGTCAAAAGACCAACTATCCTATCATCACTCAGAGTTATCTCTGACAGATTGGTCAATATAACCATATGATAACTCTAGTGGATCGTTCAGTGAACTCATTCTAATGAGCACCTGTGTCTCGTCTTCGACTTCGCCAAGTCAAGCGATCATGAGATCATCACCACCGCTAAACGGTGAAGACTAAGAAACAATGGTCTATCCGATGTTTCGATATCCTTGTCTCGAAACATCTACGACCATGAACCATTTCAGACTTATGCTACAGACGGTCAAACGTTTCTCCATGATCGAGATACTCATCTCGATACCCGTTTGACCTTGCATAAAGTCTCAGGACTTTACCTAAGTCGATATCTAATTATAAACTAACTTAGATAAATCATTACCAAACAGCTTACTGTTATTTGGAACAAGATGTTTGTGCCATTCACACAGGAATAAATGGCCTCGAGGGCATAATATTCCTACAGCTACTAGCTTCGCCTAGGTTGTGTGCTAACTACGCGGATAATGTGGGTGGAAGTGTAGAAATAAAAGAAAGAAATAAAAAGACAAAAAATGAATCCCCGCTAACACTGGCTAGAGCACTCATGACACTTGGCATTTGCCTTGACCCAGGGTTAAACATTGCCCCAAAATGTGGTACCTAGTGTCCCAGGGCCCGATATTCCGGTCGATGCCCGGTGCGCTAGGTCTACCCGGTTTCGGACGGTGGGCATTCCCATGTCCATTAACACCGACCGCAACCGGGAGCATTAAGACCACAATGATAACTCCCAACACTTCATCCAAGCCGTTCCCACGTGCGAGGACTTAATGTCTATGCTAGGGGTGTGAGCTGTGGCTAGGGAGTCAACCGCCAAGTTTATTCCCCCTTGGCCCGACGGTCAGAGGCGGTCTTTCTCCCGTCAATGACAATGAAACACCCCCGCGTAACCCTAATGGCCAAATAGGTCGAATGTGATTTCTAGCAATACATCAAAGAGGATCTTGACTGGACAAGACACCGGACCCCAATCCCCAACACAACTAGTGTATTGTCATATGAATTGGACTCAGATTGCTAGAAATCCCCATTGACACATTTCATCGAACACATACCATGCAACCAAGTCAAATGAAACAACCCAAGCATCAATCCTACTCTAACACGTATTAGGGTTCATCGACACTACTCAATGGTGAAGAACATAAAAACAAACAACAGAAAAGATGCACAAACGTTCACCATCGAGCAAAATAAATACAATACAAAACAATGGAAAACAAGAGAAAGAAATACTTATCTCGTGTTCGAATCCGTCAATCCGGTACAAGATTTATTGATCAAAAGACCTAATCTAAACTAACCTAAGACTCACAATAAAAAGGGGCAAAAAGCCCTTAAAACTGAAGTAGAACCAAGAAGAAGATACCCCATCAGTTGGCCAGCATCTGGTATTTATAGTTCCCTTCGAAACCCTAATGGTTCGGGTCCAAACCCACAGAAAAATCGCCACCCGATCAGTTGTTGAGTCAACCGATCGCGTGAGAGCTTTGAAGATCTTCAACCGGGCGCCGAGGCGAGCGGACGGCGTGACCGGGTCGTCGTTTGAGGAATTGCAGCTACAGGTGAACCGATCGGGTGATATTTCACCCGATCGGTTGGAATTCAGTGCAATTAGACAGAGAGTTCTGTCGGTCCACCCGATCGCTGAATCGATCGGGTGAGCTACTACTCTTCTTTAGTTGTCGTCCGGGTAGGATACGCGTGAATCAACCGATCGGGTGGCTGTGTCCACCCGATCGGTTGAGGGCTGAAATATAGCAGTCTTCATCGTTTGACCCTCTGGGTCACGCGTGACTCCTCCCGTTGCTCCAGAGGCTCATGATATCTTCTTTAAACGTCCCCAACGCTGGCAATCTCCTGCATTTGCACAAAAACATGAAGAAAGTGAAAAGATACAAAAAACACGAAAGAACGGATATGAAACGATGGAAATCAATGGAAAATCACAAAGAAGACGTGCATGAATATATAGAATATAAACGCTCGTCAGAGGCCGCCGTAGTATTCAGACTCAAGCTTTGAGCCCTCTTATCTAAATACTACTAAGTATTTTCTTGTGATTAATATTAAATAATGAGCATGCCACTGCAACACACTGGAATGGTATACAGAGTAAAAGAAAGGCGCTCCAACAGAAAATAAATCGCAGTTCTGAAAAGAAAATACAACAACACAGATAATTACATTACAGTACATCATACTAATCCATATTAATACATCAGCTGTACAAAGGAGGTACAAAAGTGGGTACAATAAAAGAAGAAACCCCCGACCCAAAAGTACAAAAAGGTACACACCCGGCACAACGCACCCACTAGTCTAACTCTGGGAAGTCCAATGGGACAAAGTCGCCCGTAGGCTCTACCTCTGCTGCACTGGCACCGACCTCTGACTCAGGAACCCTCACAAACTGCTCGGGTACCGCACCTAAAACCACAAGTTGGGACACATTAACGCGTGACCCAGTAGAAACTCCTAACACTCTAGTAGGACCCAGTTTTAGAATTGGTCTCCCTATCTAGTAAACTAACAACATGTGCCACACCAATCTCAGAAATATGCAGAATTAAAGACAGAACGTAAGTGCTGAAAGTAAACAACAGAAAGCAGAACTGTAGTGAAATCACTGATTAAATTAATTAAAATTAATCATTGTTCTGATTTGGAACTCGGGTATACCATAGGATGCTAAGGAAGCGGACTTTACCCATGGTGGGTGAAAAAGTGGTTCCACTCCAGCGACACGAGCACTGGAGGGGCCTCTCGTAACTCCGTACCCGACTGGACAAAGTACCGGAGTGAGACTTGTAACGCCCCGCTTCCCAAAAGACACTGGAAGCGAGAACGTTACGCGGTCCGCTTGAACTGGAGCGGTGAAGCTCGAGTCCAATAAGCATCTGTGATAAAAACACAAGGGAGGTCCTTGCATTTGCGTTCCAGAACAATCAGAGAACATTCAAAAAGATAAGAAGCCACATCCAGAGTTAGAAAGTCCATACACGAAATTAAACAACATGCCACTACTGGGCTAAAGTAGCAACAAAGAATGTACACAAAGCAACAACGACAACGTCTGAAAGTAAACTAAAGAAACTGTAAAGTGTTGGTCCACTAGTCCTCCGCTGGAAGTGGCTCGGCGTCAGGGGCGAACTACTGGCTCTCCAAGTTGGGTGTCACGAATGGATCCTCTAGGTACTCAAGCTCAGAATCTGACATACATCTACAAACATGAATGTATGTCAGCAAGGGCTGCAAGAAGATGTTAGCAACCCAAAACAAGATACACAAATGATGTGAATTTTAGAAGACATTAAATGATTAAAATGAAAAGACTGCAAAAGTTTACACATGCCAATTATTATAAAGTGAAACAAGACATTCCTAACATGCAGTTCTAAGTAGTGTCAAGACATAAGGTAAAGTTTCTTTGAGTTCGTTAGCATGTCAATTTACTGAGATCACGTTAGCGTTGGACGTTTTATGCGAATAGTTTCACATCTATCATTGGGTTCACGCCTTTAGGTCGTGATGAGTTAGTCATTCTTCTCACGGGGGCTTACCGTGATTGACGCTAACCCACCACATGTGGATGGTGCTCTTGAAGAGAGGACCCGTTCATACGCCTAGTGGCCGCTCAACCCTAACCCCACCCCAATTTTGTGCTGGAACACGAGCCAGCCTAGTCGACTCACACGACATCACGAATTCACGTTTCCGCCTTCGAGGCGCACGATTCTCACAATGTCACAATTAGTTGAACATTCCAAGACATGCAGTAATTAACGTTATCAATATTGCTTTATTATTATGACGTCTTCAATAAGCAGACGTAGGTTGAACAATATTTACATCAATTTTAAAATACGTTGAAAATGGGTTTTACTGAACATGCTACAGAAACCAATTTTCTTTGTTGTTGTTTAAAATTGAAGTATATCGTGTGATATGCCGTTGGGTCACAAATTTAGTTCAGAATGTCATGACATCGTTTTCATGCGTCATTTCACGTATGGTTTTCAAGTTATACAGCATAGAGTAAAAGTGGCGTAAAAATCCCGAAACTTCAAAAATTCATATCTAATTGCATACTTGCCTGTTTTTGGCGTTCTTGGTGTCGTCGGAAACATCTCAACATGTACTACTCTACGGTGATGATGCTTTTCTAGTTTGATAAAACACAAAATCAGATTAAGCTTTTTTGATCATAACGACATTACAAAAAGCTCCTATGACGTCTAATTGATCCGCTTAATTAGGTCTTCTAATTTACGGTGTGGGTTATAGCTTATAGGTAGGGGGTACTAACTGTTACGTAGTGAATGGAGGCAGTGATAGCGATACGTGCGACGTCTACGGTCTGAAACAACGATGTTGAGCGTCGGGGCTCTGCCGTCGACACGCGGGGAGGCATAGCGGCTGTTCTGAGTGCTTGGGGGACTGTCGGTGGCAGCAGCAGTTGTAAGCAGCACCACAGCATAGCAGTGGCTCCTCGCAGGGTTTTGAACGACGGAAAGGAGGCGGGGGAGAGACCTGGTCGGGTTTTTGAGATATGAGGAGGCCGGAGCTCGGGGATCTAGCCTGTGGGTGACTTGGGCGGATGTGAGGACGTGTGGAGAAGGTCGCACACTGCTCGTATAAAGGAGAGGCCTGGCTGTGTGCTGTTTGGCGGAGGGTAGCTGGGGCCTGCGCGCATGAGCGAGGGCAGCTGAAAGTGCCACTAGTTGCGTGATGGGAGTTGGCCGATGGCGAAGGCTGCGCGAGGGAGGATGGTTGCTGTGCATGAGGAGAAGAAAATAGGAGGCCGCGGGTTCCACGATGTGCGCGAGGAGGCCGCTGTGTGGGCTTGTGTTGCGTGGAGAAAAGGTCTGGGTCGGGGTTTGGACGGTGGAGGAGGCCGTGGGGCAGGGTGTTGATGTGTTTGCGTGGAGAGGCTACCTCGTGCGCGTTGGCGAGGGGAGCTCCTGGCGTTTGTTGCTTCGATTGCGTGGAGATGAGAATAGGTGTAGGGGGCGGCTGAGTGATGTTAGGGCTAGAGGTAAAAATAAAACCCTAGGGTTCTAATTACTATATATATAGTATATGAAGGGTTGGTAGCACGTGAGGCTGGTTATGGCATTAAGTCTCTCTCTCTCTTTCTTATAAAGAATAGGGGTTATAGCTTTAGGTTTATTTTTATAAAGGCAATAGGTTGTGTGCTAGCCTTAGGTTTTTATAAAATATGTTAGCTGCTATAGGGTAAGTTGTGTGTGAGGGACAGTACGTGAAGGGGTCTTAGGGATTTAAAGTTTTAGCCTATTATTCTTTTCTTTTTTTTGTTTAGTAGCTGTGTGCGTGAGTGTTGATTCGTGTAGGGTTCACCTTGGGTAAAAAAACTAGGGTTTATATTTTAAGTTTCCTATTATAAAAACATGGGTGTGGGATTGCCAGGTGTTGGGTTCATGTGTACTAATTTCGGCTGGGTTTGAACAAATTGGCTAGAATTTAATTTAGGAAGTAATTTGTAAATGATTAATAGGATTTAATAGGTGTAATAAAGAGAAATAATGGCCAATTAATTAGGTTAAATGGGGTTTAAAATGGTAAGTTTCTTTTGAATTTTAAAAGTTTAAAAAGATTTGAAATTCGTACTTTTGAATTTTGAAATTTTAAATTAATTATAAAAGATATTTTTTCAAAATAATTATATGAGTGATTTAGTTTCGTAGTTTAAAACAACACTGATAATAATAGGTATGTAAAAGTAGAAGCAGATACGGGTACAGGTATGATGACAGAATCGTCAAACTACATATACGAAAGAAGGTACACGAGAAAAATACAGATAACGTAAAGATAAAACCGGTCGTTACATCCTACCCACCTTAAAAACGATTCCGTCCTAGAAATATCATCGGCTAAGGCATCAGAAAACGTAAGGGCTCGCATCTCCTCTTCTAAAGCATACCCACCATAAATAACTATCATGCCATATCCAAATAATATTTCTAATACTAACATCAACACCAATAGTATTACCACTGATAATACTAATCAACGTCCATGCTAATAGTAGTAACAATACACATACACACATTACTAATTACGTATTAACATAACATGTTTAATACAATATCATCCTACGAATATAATCCAACCAATATTATACTCGGGTGAATAGTAACACTTTACTACACAACCACATCAATTTACTAGTTGTAAGTGTGCCATCACCTTGCACACTCACAATATTACTAATACACAATGTATTACCATATATTTTATACACTCACAATCTATAATGATATAGTACCACACGTCACATAACATACCACTAATAAACATACAATCATTCTTTGTCAATTAACATTTCAATCATACAATCACTTTTACATACCGCATAATACCATATACGTATTACAATACATATCACTATACGTATATACATGCACGTAATACATTACACCATACACAGATTTATATACGCCTTACTCATAGTACTAGGGTCATCGTAATCTACCCACCTTAAGATCAAGTTTGTCCTCAGACTTCCTTAAATAGACCGACATAGTGTGAGCGGGCTTAGACACTAAGGTCATTCTATCCCAGTCATACATACATTATAATGAAACCATATACATCCATATGCATATACTTACTCATATATCACACACATTCAAATTCCTATACATACGTTCATTTTACATACATATACATACTTACACTACCACACTCCTATCTCGTAATTATACATGACAGTACACACACCAATATACACAAGCATGGTGATTTACATAGAGCTAGCATACTATTACATACATCCATATATACGTAGTCACAAACATGCGACTGTGCATACTTCCTGGTATACACATGCTCATACATCTTTCCGTAGGGGTAATACGATATTATAATCCCACTATACATAAAACACACTTATTCATACAATACATATATATACACATATAACTAACCACATACATATATACGCACGAGTACACACCAGACATACTAACAGATAAATCACACAATAAATCTGCACACACAACTATACGTACACCTATTATCATTGCACCTAACACGCATATCACTGTACCAGCATACAATTACAAACATTAACAAGTACAACTAAGGTACATATACTCCCAGTAACTAGCCAATACTAAACCTAATACACAAGATATTCCTATAGTGATATAGCTAATCACTCGCCTAGGTATAAGTATAGCACTTACTACTCTATACTCGACTATATACTTATATGTCACGTATTACCGTACATGCACATACCATCGCAATAAATAATCACACTATACTAAAATACTAAGGGTAAGCACACTCATACATGTGTGGTATATAGGGATTTGCACACACAGGTCTACACTCACTATCTATTCATATGCACCACAACAACACCACATTCAATGCTAATGGTCTCATTAAGAAGTGATAAGCACTAATGTGATAACTAAGTAATAATATAGGATTCAGAGCTGAAAGACGCAATGAATTAATGTTGTGATGGACGGTTCCGGATGTGGCTTGGATAAGAGAGTAGTTTGGTTGGGTGACATAAAATATTTATGAATAGTTAAATAATAAAGAAGATAAAGATATCGTTATAACTTAGGTAAAATAGCGAGCATACAGTATAAGTTAAAACATAAAATATGATTAGTCCAATAATAGGTAAAGAGTCATATAGGCATAGAGGTGTAGTGCTAGTTTTGTAAATGGAAATAGGTTTGAAATTTTTTTTTGAAATATGGAGACAATGATTATGAAACTGATACACAAGATATTGAAGTTCTTTTTAACCTAGGAAAGTATTTTAAAAGTATGTATGAATGACTGTTTCGAAATGTATTAGTAAGAAAAGGAGATGATATTTTAAACTAGCGAAATAGAAATAAAGTTTTAAAAAGAAGTTCATTACATGAGGAAAATAGAATAGATATACGAGGTTATGTGAAATAGAAGTCCGGAAGATGTATGTTAGAAAATCGTTATAAGATAGTAACTAAAGTTCGCGTCAGAAGAGTTTCATAATCAAGATTGGGTTCAAGTCGACTGAAGTGTAGAAAATCTGAATAAAAGTTTTCGAAAAGATTTTAAACTTAGCGAAGAATTCAATAAAAGAGATATCGAAAAATACTTTTTAAAGGACCTTGGATCTGCAATGGGAGGCTCAAGGCTAAAGATGGCGGACCTGAAGAGTTTATGTGAATCGAGGGCAAGGAATAGGTTTGACGATCAAAACGTAAGGACGACTAAGAAGTAACTCTGTGAATACGCTATGATGACTTTCTACGATCACTAACATGGAAGTGCAATGATTAGGAAATAGTAAAATCAGGATGAAAATAATCATTGGGTCGATAAGGTTTAGCACTAGGGTTCATCAACGTACTAGACTACGATAAGGAAGCTAAGGTAAGGGTTCGTTGGGGATCGAGATTGAGATCTTATCTATAGATCTGGAATATCCTATGCTTCGAAGTCTACTCATTGCAGGCGTCTCATGTTCGACTTGCACGACGACGATCGCTACGTGCGGTTGGGCCCTAGATTCAATGAATCAAGCGAATGACTAACGAAACTCAAAAATCTAATATGGTCAGAGCTAGATGATCAATCGCTAAGGTGACTCCCGAGATGATAATACGAAGTTGTGGCAAGGGCGTCTAACTAACGAGCACGAGCGTCCAACTAACTCTTCCGATTATCCTGGTATTGGGTTTCCTATCGTGCTGAGATAAGGTATTCGAGTAATTTTGCGTACAAACTAATTCTGGATGTTTTGGCTAATGAAAAGTGTCTCATTGTTCTGAATTTCACATTTACATGACCTGCATAGGCCACCACTAAAACCTGTAACGCCCCGCTTCCCAAAAGACACCGGAAGCGAGAATATTACGCGGTCCGCTTGAACTGGAGCGGTGAAGCTCGAGTCCAATAAGCGTCTGTGATAAAAACAAAGGGGAGGTCCTTGTATTTGCATTCTAGAACAATCAAAAAACATTCAAAAAGATAATAAGCCACATCCAGAGTTAGAAAGTCCATACACGAAATTAAACAACATGCCACAGCTGGGCTAAAGTAGCAACAAAGAACATACACAAGGCAACAACGACAACGTCTGAAAGTAAACTAAAGAAACTGTAAAGTGTGGGTCCACTAGTCCTCTGCTGGGAGTGGCTCGGCATCAGGGGCGAACTACTGGCTCTCCAAGTTGGGTGTCACGAATGGATCCTCTAGGTACTCAAGCTCAGAATCTGACATACATCTACAAACATGAATGTATGTCAGCAAGGGCTGCAAGAAGATGTTAGCAACCCAAAACAAGATACACAAATGATGTGAATTTTAGAAGACATTAAATGATTAAAATGAAAAGACTGCAAAAGTTTACACATGCCAATTATTATAAAGTGAAACAAGACATTCCTAACATGCAGTTCTAAGTAGTGTCAAGACATTAGGTAAAGTTTCTTTGAGTTCGGTAGCATGTCAATTTACTAAGATCACGTTTGCGTTGCAAGTTTCATGTCAATAGTTTCACATCTATCATAGGGTTCACGCCTTTAGGTCGTGATGAGTAAGTCATTCTTCTCACGGGGACTTACCATGATTGACACTAACCCACTGCATGCAGGTGGTGCTCTTGAAGAGAGGACCCATTCATACGCCTAGTGGCCGCTCAACCATAACCCCACCCTAATTTTGTGCTGGAACACAAGCCAACCTAGTCGACTCACACGACATCACGAATTCACGATTCCGCCTTCGAGGCGCACGATTCTCACAATGTCACAATTAGTTGAACATTCCAAGACATGCAGTAATTAACGTTATCAATATTGCTTTATTATTATGACGTTTTCAATAAGCAGACATAGGTTGAACAATATTTACATCAATTTTAAAATACGTTGAACATTGGTTTTATTGAACATGCTATAGAAACCAATTTTCTTTGTTGTTGTTTAAAATTGAAGTATATCGTGTGATATGTCGTTGGGTCACAAACTTAGTCCAGAACGTCATGGCATCTTTTTCATGCGTCATTTCACGTATGGTTTTCAAGTTATACAGCATAGAGTAAAAGTGACATAACAATCCTGAAACTTCAAAAATTCATATCTAATTGCATACTTGCCTGTTTTTGGCGTTCTTGGTGTCGTCGGAAACGTCTCAACGGGTACTATGCTACAGTGATGACAGTTGCTGGTTTGATAAAACACAAAATTAGATTAAGCTGTTTTTGATCATAACAACGTTACAAAAAGCTCCTATGGCGTCTAATCGATCCGCTTTATTAGGTCTTCTAATTTACGGTGTGGGTTAGAGCTTATAGGTAGGGGGTACTAACCGTTACGCAGCGAATGGAGGCAGTGATAGCGATATGTGCGACGTCTACGGTCTGAAACAACGACGTTGAGCGTCGGGGGTCTGCCGTCGACACGCGGGGAGGTGCATCAGCTGTTCTGAGTGCTTGGGGGACTGTCGGTGGCAGCAGCAGTAGCGCAGTCGTATGATAGCACAGCAGCGGCTCCTCGCGGGGTTCCGAACGGCGGAAAGGAGGCAGTGGAGAGATCTAGTCGGGTTTTTGAGATAGGAGGAGGCCGGAGCTCGAGAATCTGGCCTGTGGGTGACTTGGGCGGATGGAAGGATGTGTGGAGAAGGTCGCGCACTGCTCGTATAGAGGAGAGGCTTGGCCGTGTGCTGTTTGGCGGAGGTTGGCTGGGGCTTGCGTGCGTGATCGAGGGCAGCTGAAAGCGCAGCTGGTTGCGTGATGGGGGTTGGGCGATGGCGAAGGCTGCGCGAGGGAGGATGGTTGTTGTGCGCGAGGAGAAGAAAAGAGGAGGCCACGGGTTGCACGATGCACGTGAGGAGGCCGCTGTGTGAGCTTGTGTTGCATGGAGAAAGGGTCTGGGTCGGGGTTTGGACGGTGGAGGAGACCGTGGGGCAGGGTGTTGATGTGTTTGTGTGGAGAGGCTGCCTCATGCGCGTTGGCGAGGGGAGCTCCTGGCGTTTGTTGCTTCAACTGCGTGGAGATGAGAATAGGTGTAGGGGGTGGCTGAGTGATGTTAGGGCTAGAGGTAAAAATAAAACCCTAGGGTTCTAACTACTATATATATAGTATGGGCAGGGTTGACAGCACGTGAGGCTGGTTATGGCCTTAAGTCTCTCTCTCTCTCTCTCTCTCTCTCTCTCTCTCTCTCTCTCTCTCTCTCTCTCTCTCTCTCTCATAAAGAACAGGGGTTATAGCTTTAGGTTTATTTTTATAAAGGCAGTAGGTTGTGTGCTAGCCTTAGGTTTTTATAAAATATGTTAGCTGCTATATGGTAAGTTGTGTGTGAGGGACAGTACGTAAAGGGGTCTTAGGGATTTAAAGTTTTAGAATATTCTTCTTTTCTTTTTTTTGTTTAGTAGCTTTGTGCGTGAGTGTTGATTCGTGTAGGGTTCGGCCTAGGTAGAAAAGCTAGGGTTTATATTTTAAATTTCCTATTATAAAAACTTGGGTGTGGGGTTGCCAAGTGTTGGGTGCGTGTGAACTGATTTCGGCTAGGTTCGAACAAATTGGCTAGAATTTAATTTAGGAAGTAATATGTAAATGATTAATAGGATTTAATAGGTGTAATCAAGAGAAATAAGGGCCAATTAATTAGGTTAAATGGGTTTAAAAATGGTAAGTTTCTTTTGAATTTTAAAAAGTTTAAAAAGATTTGAAATTCGTACTTTTGAATTGAAATTTTAAATTAATTATAAAAGATATATTTTTTCAAAATAATTATATGAGTGATTTAGTTTATTAGTTTAAAACAACACTTGTAATAATAGGTATGTAAAAGTAGAAGCGGATACGGGTACAGGTATGGTGACAAAATCGTCGAACTACGGATACGGAAGAAGGTACACGAGAAAAATACAGATAACGTAACGATAAAACCGGTCGTTACAAGACTCATCTCGATTTTTCTTGGGACAAACGGAGAAAATCATCATTTACCGACATGGTGCGACACGAGCACACCAGTGGCATCTCTAGCCCTCTCAAACTCCCCTTCCGGGGGCGACACATCGGGCGAGATACACTACTACTGTCCGCTCCTTAACACCTAAAATTTACACGTGTCCCCCCAAACCCACATCCGGAGTCTCACCCATTTCAAAATGGAACGAGCACTCCCGATGTCAAATTCTTTGCCTCACTCTCAGTTTTTAGCACAAATTAACATATCTCATGGAATCGTTAGCGGTCTTAACTACCGCTTACACATCAACTTAACCCAATTCTCATCATCATCATTATTCTACTTAACTCATAACATATGAAACATTCTCATAAAAACATATCTCATGAGCATGATTTTGTGGGTACAATTAACATGAACAAATTCAACTTAAAACAAAATACTACATAACAAATTCCAAGCAAAATGAACACATGAATCTGTCCAAACTGTCACAACAGAAAGAATGCTTCTGCAGACCTATCTACCGTCAGATTTAGTTTCTGGTCCCTTCTTCAACGTTGTAGATAATTTTCTGTAGTTTTCCGTAGTATCCTAGATTGTATTTTTCTGATTTTTCTACTATTTTCTACGATTTTTCTAAATTGTTGTCCTATGCTAAGAATAATTTCAGCAATGAATTTTCTAACCAAATTTAGCTTCTAACATGGTTGGATGCCACTATTATTATAACTACACTCGCATGATAATAAGGTTACAACATAGCATAATCTTACTAGTTTTGAGTATAAGAACATAATGAAAATAAACTTACAAACATTATTACTTAAGATACAACATGCTACCAAATTGAAGTAACCAACATGAAATTTTTTTACTAAAGCATGGATCTTAGTATGACTTATAAAGCATGATTTCTACACTAAAAATTTTCATATATCATGCTAACATAAATTGGATCCCTAGTCCTAAAACTAAATCCTACTAAAAGAGATAAGAATTTCTACCTCCAAAGGCCTTCCAAAAATTTCTTTGGCCCTTCTTATCCTTGAAGATCTTGAGCTTTCTCCTCAGGATCCTCCTTTCTCCAAAGCTTTCAAGCTCCAAGATGAGTATCAAAGGATGGATTTTAGGTGGTGGGAAGGGGATGAGAGTGAGGTGGTGGAATGGTGAAGTGGTGGAGGGAGAGGAGGAGCAATGGGTGGTGCAAAGGAGAAAGAAACACCAAGGGGAGAGTGAAGGAGTGATTTGTTTCTTCTTTTTCTTTTCTTTTTCCTTAAAATTTCTCCTTTTAAAACTTTACATAAGCTTAGTCACTCCCCTAAAACCCTCTCCACATGCCATGTAGCTTAGGGTTAGGTGGGAGTCATCCTCCTAATGACACATACGGATGGGTTAGGTGAGGGTTAAGCTACAAATGACACCTAGCAAAGTGAGGTGGCATGTCATGGTAAATTAGCTTTTTAGATTTTAAATAAATAAGAATACATGTCTCAATACTTCGTATCTTCCATTATACATGTATTTGTTCATGTATACTTCATTTAATAATTACAAATGATGAGTTAAAATTATTTAAAAATAATTTCTACACCAAATAATTAAAAGAAAAATACAAGCATACTCCCAAAAATTATACGTACGCATTTACGCCAAAATACATATCAATACGCGTACATGAAAATTGGGGTCATTACATCACCCAAAAAACCAGAAGGCAAAGTAACCTCTTCAATTAATTTTGCAAGCTTTGTCCTCTTGTGTATCCCACGCATGCACATAAAAATATTTGATTTGGATCACATGGGAATGAGATTTGAATCACTTGTCCTCTTGTGTCTTGCGGCTGCCAATCAACAAAAAAACATAACCAAAAAAACAATGCGGCAGGCTCTTTCCTTTTTTTTAGGTTTTCAAAGGGGAGGTCTTTTTTCGGCCTGTTTTTTTTCCCAATAGGGTGGTGCGGCTCTTGAAGATTGCCAAAGGGAAGAGGGACAATGAAATTCGGCATGCTTACTCTTGGAGATTGGGGAAGGGGTCAAAGGTGCGGCTGTCTTCTCTTTATTGGAGTAAAGCTTGGTGATATTTTTTTTGTTGAAGAGCAATCACCTTCTCAAATGTAACTGGCGGCTGCCCTATAGGATTTTCTTTTGATGATGACCCCCATCTCAAAAGTTACGGCTCTTAGGGATTTCTTATTTGGACTGGCGGTTGGCTTGAGATTTTGCAAAAGGAATTTTTTTGTGCGCCCTAGGGAATTTTCAATGGGTTAGGGTTTTTGAGATTAAGGACTCTTGTGTATTTTTCGGCAGCTTCGGTTTTGTGAAATTATTAAGGGCTCTTGTGAATATAGGGAATTTATTTCGGCAGCATCAATTTATTTCAAATCACAAAAAAGATTCAATTAAGGGTTCTTAAAAAGAGATTTGATCTTAATTCCAATTAACTCACAATCGATTGCATCTTCCTTTTGGCTATTTACCATTTGCACATTGACCGCGTCTCTTCGTGAATTACTCACACGTTCGCCATTCCTTAAACACTTAACACACACGTTAAAATGTTCACACACGTTTGTTATCATCAAACACGAAGTTCATAGATCATTGCTACCAACACCTTTGTCGCCGAGCTAACCACGTGCCGAAGAAAGTTTCACCTGAGTGTGAACCTTCGCCAAAACTCCGGATCAAATCTGAACCCCTTCATGGCTTAGCTAGAGCCCTTCAGGAGCAAGACAGAAATTTAGGGAGAAGAGAATATTATTTTAAGCTTAGATCCGAGCGTGCTCCAATATTTTTGGGAGCTGCTCAGATTTAGAGTTAGGGACAAGTTTAGAGGAGGGGAGCATGCCCCTATTTATATAGGCAGATGACCCCTCCCCTTTACTCCACTTTCGATGTGGGACTAATGTTTAGGAATTAATAAATTCAAGTTAGTGTGCCTTTCATAAAGGCCAAACTTCCATGAATTTTAACTCCCTCAGCGTTGAGCTTCGATCTTGATATAACCTATGAAATCGAAGAGCGATGAACGGTGAACGCGTAGGAAAAATGGCACGTCAATCTGAGTCCATTTGACCCCTCAAACGTCAGTCCAAAAATCACCCAAAACATGTGTTTGAACAAGAACACAGCCGTCGATGTTTGCTGGGCACGAAGCCCTAGTAGTGGGGCCCACAACGTGGGCCCCATGCGCGAGCAACAGCCTACAGAGGGCACGTGCCATGCACAGGCCCTGTAAGGCGTGTCAGAGCACACCGCGGGCTAATCAAGGGGTGCCACATGGTGCCCCTATTTATCCTTTTTTGGGCAAGTCTGGCGCCCAAGGTGCCAGCTAATGAATGCACGGCCTGGCCATTTGGCCAGGCCCAAAAAGTTGTCAGCCCCCTTTTTTAAATCTTTTAAAAAACACTTTAACATTTAAAGCTTTGGGTCTTTTATTTTTTGGGCTTCCATTTATCCTTTCTATTTAAACGTCTTTAAAAGACTTATTGGGCTCATTTGGACTCCGTTTTTGACGCGGTTTGAACCTACATTTAAACCGTGACGATCGCGGCATCCAGGTTATCTTTTCCATGCGTTTATTGTATCAAATATTGTCATAAACAATTTACAACACATTTAACCCAGTTTGCATTATATGCAAAATAGTCCATATCTAAGCTTAAAATATCATTTGCATCACATACAAATGATCTGAGGGCATACATCCTCCAACATCTCCCACTTGCCCTCAGTATCATTTATCCTGAATGTAGAAGATAATTGCAAACTCTTTGCAGTGTTCTATCCCTTGCATCAAATGCATATTCTCCCTAATGTTTCTACCTATTACTAGACGAAGGTCACACTATATGTGAGACCCTACAGCCTGACCCTACTATAGGTGGGGCTCGAAGCCCCAGACGGCAGTGACCAGGAGCAGTAGTTACCGTCCCTGTTTCAGAATCATACTTATGTGGTTAACTCATCGACATGAGTATTGTTAGGACCACCCCGACTGTGTCTGTGATGAATTCTGTAGTTATAATCTCTTCGTCAAAACTATGTCGTTTAATTCAAGTATAGCGTACGGTCAAACTGTCAACCCCAATAAATCGAATCCGGATATTTTCCATCGATCTTCAGTCAAATAATGTTGGACTTCTTCCAACATACTCTGGCCAGAGTTTTTACTAAAGATCGAATTAACTCTACGACACTAACTCCCATTAACCGGGAGAGACAAATCCTCTCTTGGTCATTACTCTCCTCGTATGCTTCAAATGTCACCCAACCAAAGACCTTACGACGGGCCTTGTCTCGAAGCTAGGTCAGTGATCTAAGTGACACCGTTCATGCATAGGTTCGTATAATGACCTCAAGTCAAAATACCAACTAGCCAATCATCACTAAGAGTTATCATTGACAGATTGGTCAATCATAACCATATGACAACTCTGGATGGGTCGTTCAGTGAACTCATTCTCCAATGAGCACATGTGTCTCGTCTTCGACTTCGCCAAGTCAAACGATCATGAGATCATCGTCACCGCTATACGGTGAAGACTAAGACACAATGGTCTATCCGATGTTTCGATATCCTTTTCTCGAAACATCTACGACCACGAACCCTTTTAGACTTATGCTACTGACGGTCAAGCACTTCTTCATGATCGAGATACTCATCTCGATACATGTTTGACCTTGCATTAAGTCTCAGGACTATACCTAAGATAATATCTAATGATAACTACATTATGATTAACTTAAATAAATATATACCAAACAGCTTACTGTTATTTCAAACAAGATGTTTGTATAATTACACAGAGATAATTGCCTCGATGGCATACCTATCTCGCTCCATCTCCCACTTGCACTTAGGCCCATTTATCCCGGTATCTCATATTGTATATACACATAAGTCTTTCTAGACTTCATGTGATAGAGTCTTCATGAGTGGATCTGCTAAACCGTCTACTGATTAGACTTAAGGGGTTTTTCTATGTTCATGCTAGACCAACTTATTTGAATCTCATCTAAATAATTCCTTTGGTCCTTTGGAATCCATAATATTTAATTTTCCTGGATCTCATCCATCTCATCGTACCTTACGGTACTAATTTAAATATAGTTACTGATCATTTTAGATGGTTCATATTCAAAAGTGTCAAACTCTTTTAACCACTTTGTCAAAAAATATGTTCCAGCCCCTTGATGCCACGCATGTATTTTATTCGCTTCCACTGACCTTGAAAACTCTCTAGCTAATTCATATAAGTTTGTTCTTCCAAATCATATTTAGAAAACGCACTATAAATGAATGCTCCAATTTTCATGGTTATCATGAGCATTTACATCGAGTTTGGTCTGAGTAGATTTGTACGCATCTGCTAGCGAAACAGTTTCATCAAAATATGTTTATAGGAGTTAGGATGAAAACCGTTCTCTACCAACATAAATGTACTTCCCTATTTTCTTTCTGCACCAATCTTCTAGACTCGAAGATTCACTTGTAGTCAAAGAAACATTTTCCTTAGGCACGTAAACTAAAGTCCATACTTTATTCACGTGCACGGACCATTTCTAATTGCATCAAGTTATTAATCAGAGTCTCTACTCTAAATTTCATCCTGGAAGTTATCTTAGACCATCATCGACTATGATGTCTAACTCGACTCGAGTAATCCTTTAACTTCCTACCGATTGATTTAATGAATATCTTACTGATAAGGTCCTTATAGAATCTTATCAAAACCTAGGCATTTCTATCTGGGACTTAACCCTGAGGGAGGATTGTAACTCAATCACTTTGCTATGAGTCGCACTATGTCTAACAAAGTGTGATTCAGCTCTCTAACACATCCAATAAGTTAAGATACTTGACCTCAGAGAAAATCACATTTTCTTTTATTTATGCAAGATTTATACAGCTGAGTATTTGACTTTTTGATCTAATCGAATCATTTCAAATACTTCTGTCATTGTGTTCTCTATTTTATCATACTTGTGTTTCATCAAGAACAGGTGTCGTAATAATAATAAAAACGACTTATCCTGGCTAACTTAGACTTGGGACCGGGTACATCAGCATGTACGAGACTGTGAGTTCAACAACTCATTCTCCCACTGTCTTACAGAAGGAGTTTCGGCCATTATTGAGAATAAGGTTCACAAGTGTCCGTAGACTTCATAATACGAGAGGTCAGACCCCTCTTTATGTGACTTGTGAAGCTTAGTCTCTTTGGTATGGCCTAGTCTATTTTGCCATATAAGTTTATTATATTCATATATTAACATTTAATATATTATAGTTATTATAAATCACTAACACAAAACATTGCTTCAGGTGACGACATTCGTCAAACATGTGTTAGACGTCTTTTGTATAACAATTATTCTGAAATCGTGACATCAAATATGTCACATTTTCAGTTCCTCCTACTTACGCCTTTATTAATGATAAATAAAACTATCTTTCTCAATTTGACTTTTCTGAGTGCATTCTTCCTTTTCTAAATCTCATTTAGATATTAAATGTCTCGACAAAAATTTAAATAGCTATGCAAGCACTCATGTATCCAAATGCATGAGCTTTGCAACCTTGAGTGTCGCTCCACAAGTTCCTCATCTCAAGATCCGGTTGGGATACATAATCTTGCACTGCTTATGCACTCAATTCGATTCAAACAGTTTGATCGAATTTTCGAACCTTGCGGATCGAACCTGCTTTCCATACAACCTTGAGTGTCGCTCAACAAATCGTATGGAGAAACATGCTTTTGAACATCAATATGTTCCAGTTGCCCCATATAGAGGCGAGTGACTTGCATTTATTTTGTTGGACTCAGAACTTAATGAAATCATATTCCTTAAGTCTGTCTTTAATGTCAACAAGAATATAGTTTATTCTATCAATTAGAATTTAACTTGATATTACATTAATCAACTTATTTACCAATTAACTTATTCTATTAGAATATTATATTTTAATTCCATTGGTAAACTTAGAACTTACCCTAGTTTAGCATTTGTTCAATATTAAATATAGATAGAATGGATTTTATCAATCTATATCCTCCCACAAATTTCGATGTATCAAAAAAAATCTATATCCTCCCACTATTTTCGCGATCATTTTAAGCCAATTAATGAACGATTTAATCAAAATTAAATTAATGGAAAAGAGATCCAACCACCCTGAGTCTTACAACCTTAAGTGTAGCTTAACAAATTGCTTGACTCTGCGATCGGAAGATGACTCTTCATCAATCATATCTTATATGACTCTCTTATCGGTTTTTACCCCTAGCCATTTGTGATCATGAGTGTGCTCATCCAAATCACAATGACTAGTCTAGTCGGACCCTTGTTTTCTTGTCTAGCCTAACTTACGCCGGCGCTCGGTGTATTCACGACACGATGGTTTGGGTCAAGTCTAGACTACATCATTAGATTAACTTACGCCGGTGCTCGATGTATTCACGACACGACGGTTTGGGTCAAATCAAAATTACATCATATGTATTTAAGAAGTTGGTTTCTACAAGGTTGCCATGTCACAGCTTGAGTGTAGCTCAACAACTGGAACATGGGTCATATAGTTGCCAACCTCTAAAACAAGGAGGGCTACGGCTAACCTTGAAAAAGATTATTAACGTATTTGACTAGTAATAGTCCAGGGTATCATATAATCATGATTCAGGTCATTGTGGTCCAGCAGAACACGGCCTATGAATTGACTAAGCCAGGATCATTTATCTCTTAGACTAGCTAGGATGATCCAACAAACTTAGCCAAGCACATTGACCGGATCATGGTCCATTGAATGAAGCTTGTCATTTTTATATGTGTGTCATAGACTAAAAGGCTTTCATTAACAACTAATTAATCCTATCAACTAGTTGAATCCTTAAAATTAAAAATTTTAGGATTTGTTTGATAACTTTTATTAAATCTTTATCAACTATAAGGTTCTCATTGTCTAGCGTGCTACCCTAATCAACATTAGGATTTGAATAAATCATTTTCAACACTTTTAAAGTGTAGTCATTTAATGAGAATTATTATTGAAACGATTAAAATAATAATTATCGTTAAAGAGGACTACCCTAATCAGGAATTAGGTTTTTAAAAGTTGTAATGATTATTAAAACATAGCATGTCATTAAAATTTATCTTATAAATCTTAAAGATTCTTAATGGCTAACCTATAAGGGTTTTCTTGTGTTATCAAATAAGGGACAAGAATAACATAGCCACTAACACTAACATCTTAATTAAATCATATGAGATTAAGTGTCAGCAATAAAAAATAATTATCACATAATTATTTTATGTTTCAACTGAACATAACATGCAACATAATTTTAAAACATAAAAAATTTTATTTAATAAAATTTAAAGCTTCATGTTCAAAATTATCTCATAATTTTATTACTTGAACATATGTTAAAAAATTATCAAATTAAAATTTGCTTGCAGAAAATTTTATCACATAAAATTTTAAAGCATCTAAAATCATTTTTAAAATTATCGCATAAAGTTAAAAACATTTTAAATGCATTTAGAAGGCATTCTCTTAAAAATTACATACTTTTAAAACAATTTTAAAACATTTTACAAGAAGGGGTGCATTCTAACGATATCACATAAAGTCAGAATCTTTTATGTGCATTTAGTAAGCAATCAATAATTTTAAAATTGTCGCTGTCCTAGATCATCATGTAGACGAGACTCTGATACCACTGTTGGGTTTTGGCGGACCATTAGGGCACAGATCTGCTCCCGTCCTAAGTCAGACTGACAAGGGATAAAAACACAGCGGAAAACATATAGCTAAACAATTTAGCTAAGGCCCTAAGGTAAGCCATAACCTTAGACAGGATCTATGCCGACTTGGGGTGGATCTGACCACCCCAAGAGGGATCTATACTACTGTGACATTATTAAAATTATTCTAGAAAGCTACTAAATCACATACTCGAAACGTTGCCTTGGTACAGGCAAGGTGTACTGTACTGTCTTCCAAGCCGCTTCCCGTCCCGCGTCGAACCTCTCCTTGAGCCGTTCCGCGTCCCGAGGTAAGCAATCCCCTTGTCGCCGAGCTAAACACGCGTCGAAGAAAGTTTCACCTGAGTGTTAAACTTCGCCAAGACTCCAGATCAGATCCGAACCCATTCGTGGCTTTGCTAGAGCTCTTCAGGAGCAAGGCAGAAATTTAGGGAGAAGTGAATATTATTTTAAGCTTAGATCCGAGCGTACTCCAATATTTTTGGGAGCTGCTCAAATCTAGAGCTAGGGACGAGTGTAGAGGAAGGGAGCATGCCCCTATTTATATAGGCGGCTGACCCCTCCCCTTTACTCCACTTCCAATGTGGGACTAATGTTTTGGAATTAATAAATTCAAGTTAGTTTGTCTTTTATAAAGGCTAAACTTCCATGAATTTTAACTCCCGAGCTTCGATCTTGATACAACCTATCAAATCGAAGAGCGCTGAACGGTGTACGCGTAGGAAAAACGACGTGTCACTCCGAGTCTGTTTGACCCCTCAAACGTCAGTCCAAAAATCGCCCAAAACATGTGTTTCAATAAGAACACTGCCGTCACTGTTTACTGGGCACGAAGCCCTAACAGTGGGGCCCACAACATGGGCCCCACGTGCGAGCAGCAGCCCGCAAAGGGCACGTGCTTGGCACGCACCTGCAGGCACATGCCATGCACGTGCCTGCTGGGTGCGTCAGAGTGCCCTGCGGGGCCAATCAAGGGGCGCCACATGGCGCCCCCATTTCTCCTTTTTTGGGCAAGGCTGGTGCCCAAGGCGTCAACTAATGAATGCACGGCCTGGCCATTTGGCCAGGCCCAAAAAGTGTCAGCCCCCCTTTTAATCTTTTAAAAAAACACTTTAACATTTAAAGCTTTGGATCTTTTACTTTTTGGGCTGCCATTTAGCATTTCTATTTAAACGTCTTTAAACAGACTTATTGGGCTCGTTTGGACTCCTTTTTGATGCGGTTTGAACCTGCATTTAGAACGGGGCGATCCCAGCATATAGGTTACCTTTTCCACGCGTTTATTGTATCATATATTTTCATAAACAATTTACGACACATTTAACCCTGTTTGCATCATATGAAAAATAGTCCCTATCTAAGCTTAAAATATCATTTGCATCACATACAAATGATCTGAGGGTATACATCTCCCAACAGAATCCATCCTAGCTTAATTTCCATTGCGGTGATACCCGGCTCTAGAGTTTTACCATACTTGGTATCTCCTTCTAGCATTCATATTTACTTGCATAATCGATTGCATGGCTAATACACCTTGAATTAAACCAATACTCAACATTGCCTCCTAGTGGACGACCTGTTAGCGCTACAACTACACAGTGCGCTTAAGGTATAAATTTGATCACTCTTGGAAAAGCAACAAGTTTTCTGGTGTCGTTGCCGGGAAAGAAATGGATTGCTATTGGTTTAATTCATGGTTGTTTACACTATGCATTTCTTTCTTTATCACGTACTCATTTCTTGTCTCTTCTTTTATTACAGGTGAACACGTGACTTTGATGGCGATTTTGGCCACTAGTACCACTGCAGTTCTTGCAAGTAAAATGGATAACCTGACACAACTTCTAGCCCAATCGAGGATGGGGGCAAATTCCTTGAGTCCATGAGCGTCGGTGAGTTATGGAATGTGCAACATGCACGGACACTTATTTGGCCAGCATCAATTCAACAATCATCCCTGTAATCCAGATCCTCATGCATACAACCACAGCTGGACAGATCATTATTTTCCTCCCAACCAAGAAGAAGATCCACAGGGCTCTCAAGAGTGCATGTCCCTCACATCCCTAGAAATGTCTTCCCATGAGGTGCTCATGGAAAACAGTCTGGTTGTGAGAAGTTTCGACGATGATGGATTCTCCACTTCCTCCCCACAAACTATCACCAGTCATGACTCAACTGTACACCAAGGGGAAACATCACACGTCGTTTAGACATGTTACTAGATAAGTACATTTATGCCAACACCAAAGGAAGCTTCAACCTCAGAGAGCATGGCCTATCAACACCCCCAGACTTACTCCCATGAAGATTCAATTCAAGGAGACTACAAAGATGATGTCGGATCTATGGAAACAACTCATGAAGCCTCGACATGCCAAGACAATGAAACTTTAAGAGAGACGTCACAAACAGAGGTAATAGAGAAGAAGAATGCCAAGCCTCCTGAGGTAGAACTCAAACGTCTTCCTCCAAATTTAAAGTATGTATTCTTAAGAAGAGATTCTACCTATCCAGTTATTGTGAATGCCTCTCTAACCGATACCGAGCTTAATAGCCTCCTATCCATCTTTAGGGAATATAAAAGTGTCCTATGATATACTATAGACAATATAAAAGGACTTAGCCCCAGTTTGTGCACACATAGGATTCTTCTTGAGGATGACCATGCTACCTACATTGAGCCTCAAAGGTGACTTAACCCCAACATGAAGGAGGTAGTTAAGAAGGAAGTCTTGAAACTACTTGAAGTGGGGATAATCTATCCTATCTCCGATAGTAAGTGGGTTAGCCCAGTTCAAGTGGTTCCAAAGAAGGGAGGTATGAAGGTGGTTAAATTGACAAAGATGAACTCATACCCACTAGGACCATCACCGGGTGACGAATGTACATTGACTATAGAAAACTCAACAAGGCCACTCGCAAGGACCATTTTCCTCCACCATTCATTGATCAAATGCTTGAGCGGCTTGCCAAACACTTGTTCTTTTGCTTCCTTGATGGGTACTCTGGATTTTTTCAAATACCTATCCATCCTGACAACCAAGAGAAGACCACTTTTACATGTCCATATGGCACCTTCGCCTACCGGAGAATGTCGTTTGGACTATGTAATGCACCCGCCACTTTCCAAATGCGCATGACCGATATATTCTCCAAATTTGTAGAGGACATCATGGAAGTGTTTATGGACGATCTTTCCATCCATGGCATGAGCTTCGACACATGTTTGAAAAACCTAACTAAGGTGATACAAATATGTCAAGAGGTAAATCTAGTTTTGAATTGGGAAGCGTGTCACTTTATGGTGCAAGAAGGGGTAGTGTTGGGACATGTCATTTCTTCACAAGTCATCGAGGTTGATAGGTCCAAGATAGAGGTCATTGAGGGGCTACCACCCCCCAACAAATGTGAAAGGAATTAGGAGTTTCCTTGGTCATGCGGGATTTTATCGCCGCTTTATCAAGGACTTCTCCAAGATTGCACGACCCCTCGTGAAACTATTAGCCAAAGATGCCCCTTTATCTTTACGGATGAATGTCTTGCAGTTTTCAACAGGTTGAAAAAGCAGCTCACTTCTACACCCATCATTCAACTCCCAGACTGGAACATCCCTTTTGAACTAATGTGTGACGCCAGTGACTATGCTGTTGGAACAGTTTTGGGCCAAATGAGGGATAGCAAGCTTCATGCTATAAATTATACTAGCAAGACCCTTGATAAGGCTCAGAGAAATTACACCACAACTGAAAAGGAATTGCTAGCTTTGATTTTTTTTCCATAGAGAAGTTCCGATCAAACCTTATTGGATCAAAAGTCATTATCCAGAGGGACCAAGCCGCTCTCCAATACTTGCTTAACAAGAAGGATGCCAAACCACGCTTGATTAAATGGATCCTCTTGCTACAAGAATTTGACTTGCAAAATAAGAGACAAAAGGGCACCGAGAACATGGTGGCGGACCATCTATCTCGCCTCATCTATTAGAACATAAGCGCATCTCTTCCGACAGATGACTCCTTTCTCGATGATCAGTTGTTCGTCATCACCTTAGATGAGACTCCGTGGTTTGTAGATATCATGAACTTTCTTGCCTGCGACATCATGCCATATGACATCATCTCACAGCAACGCAAAAATTTCTTACATGATGTCAGGAGCTACTTCTGGGACGATCCATTCTTATACAAGACATGCAATGGCGGAATCATTAGGAGATGCATCCTAGAAAATGAGGCAACATCTGTTATATTGCATTGTTATGATCTACCATGCGGAGGACATGCAAGCACGATGAAGACTGCATCAAAGATCCTCCAATGCGGGTTCTATTGGCTTGCCCTATTGAAGGATGTGAATGTTTTCGTCAAAGGATGTGACCGGTGCCAAAGAATAGGAAATATCTCTACGAGGAATGAAATGACATTGAACATCATCTTGTAAATAGAGATATTTGATGTTTGGGAAGTTGATTTCATGTGACCATTTCTGTCTAGTCTTGGCAATCAAATACATATTAGTTATGGTGGACTACGTTTCTAAATGGGTTGAAGCAATAGCCTTCCTAACCAATGATGTACAAGTGGTCGCTAAATTCTTCAAGAGAAACAAATTCCCTAGATTCGGAGTCCCAAGGTAGTCATAAGCGACGGGGGAAAGCACTTCATTGAAAATAAATTTGAGTCCCTCTTGAAGAAATATGGAGTACGCCACTGAATTGGGCTCGCTTATCATCCTCAGACGAGCGGCCAAGTAGAAATATCCAATAGAGAGATCAAGAGTATCTTAGAGAAAATGGTAAAGAACTCACGAAGAAATTGGGCCATAAAATTGGAGACGCATTGTGGGCCTACCGGATCGATTCAAAACTCTGATTGGAACTTATCCCTAATGTTTAGTGTATGGAAAAGAATGACATCTTCTAGTAGAGTTGGAGCACAAAGCCTATTGGGCTATTAGGCACTTGAAATATGACTGCAAGAGTGCAGAAGAGCAACACCTCTTGTAGTTGAACAAGCTAGATGAGTTCAGACTCAATGTCTATGAGAGCTCATGTATCTATAAAGAGAGGACGAAGCATTGGCACGGTAAACACATCGTGAGGAGGGAATTTAAAGAAGGCGACACGGTGCTCCTCTTCAACTCGAGGCTGAGGCTATTCCGGGGAAAGTTATGATCGAAAGTGTTTGTCCGTTCAAAGTCAAATGAGTCATCCCGTACAGATCAGTTGAGGTAATTGGGAGAAGCGGTCCCTTTAAGGTCAACGACCAGAGGTTGAAGCACTACATTGTAGGTGAACCCATCGAAAATAAAGCGACTTCATTCCTCTCCACCCTGGAGTCACCATGATAATATCATAGGGAGTCGAGCTCAAAATAATAAACGAGCGTTTCTTTCGAGGCAACCCAAGTTCTAAACTTTTCTTTAGTTTTTATCTTTATTTTCCGTTTAGCTAGATAGTATTTTTTGATTAAATAAAACCCCTAAACCCCTCAAAGCAATCCCATTTTTATCCAATGTAGGATAGAAGCACACGACCGCATGGGACACCCCACACGGCTGCGTAGGAGGGAGCCAAGAAGAGCCCAAAAAAGTAGCTGGGGGCAGATGACACGACCGCATAGGATATCACACGTGCCCACGTTCCCACGCGGCCGCATCGAAGAGAGTTAAAATGGAGCCCAAAATGAGCTAAGGATAAGCAGATCGATGCGACCGCAAGGACCTTCGACATGGGTGCTTGCCAGACTGACAGAGATTTCCTGCAGAAAGCAGCTCTCTGAAATTTTTGGACTTAATTCAACAAGACTGCGTTGATTTTGACGCGGCTGTGTAAGCCAAAGCCCCTAAAGCCAAAAATTCCAAACAATTTTTCCCAGATTCACACGATCGCATGAAAATTTTCATGCGACCGCGTCACCCAAGCACCTAAGCCCCTAAATTTCCCAATTGATGCAGTCAAAATAGAAGTGTCGTGACCGCGTCAATCCAATTTCCCAATATCCATTGAGCGACAGAATAACACAGTCGGTCCTTATCTGACATGACCGCGTCAATGGGCTGCATCAAGACCCTATAAAGCCCTAACATCTCCATGTGATTAGCATATACTTCATTTTGTTGAGTATTGGACTCTCCACCTTGATTTTGATGATGATCAAACACAAATCATTGTGACTAACTCATGTGTTTGCAGTTAGCTAAAAAGTCACCAATTAGATTCAAGAAGATCAAAAGTGACTACACGTGTTGATTCAAGTGGAGGACTTGGTAGATCAACAAAGGTGAAGCATTGGCTTGAAGAACTCGAAGGCTACCTCTAACCTCAAGCCAATGGCATCAACAAATGAATGGAGATTCAATCCAAAGAGAACAAAGGAATGGATGTTTCAAAAGCGTCAAAGACACCTTGAGGATCAAAGACTATGACGTTGGAGACATTCAACTAAAAGACTCAGGACCATGAAGAATTATGGAGATCGTCGTCCAATTAATTTGTACATCTCAAGCGACATCCCAAGACTTCCTCAGAACGCGTGATCGTTGTGCCTGGAGCTTCGTTGAAGCTCAAGGAGTTATTCATGAAGTCAAGGGATTCGGATTCTCCATGTTGAAGCTTTGAAGACGGTTCGTCATGTTATTTATATTGTCTTCTTGCTTCATCTCATAGAATGTTAAGCCTTGAGTAGTACTTGCCTAGAAATCTTCTTAACTATCATACCTTATCTCTAGGATTGCCATAGAAGCCATTAGAAAGTTTCCCGTAGCTCATCGCTTCTTTTCATGGCTTCATATGCATCTTAGTTGGTTCAAGTAGAAGAACCAACCGACTAGATGACGATCTAGTCGGTTGGAAATTCTTCTTGAACCGACTAGACATCCTAGTTAAATTCAGCCCTTTCACTGTTGGTCTGTTAGTCGGTCCAAGAAGGTTCACCGACCGACTAGATGACGATCTAGTCGGTTGGAAATCCTTCTCAGACCGACTAGTTATCCTAATTGATTCAAGCCTATTTGTTGACCAATTAGTCGGTCCAAGAAGGTTCTCCGACCGACTAGTTGTCCAACTAGTCGGTTGGGAATCCTTCTCAGACCGACTAGTTCTCCTAGTGAAATTCGACTTCTTTACTGTCAACTTCTTAGTCGGTCCAAGAAGGTTCATCGACCCACTAGTTGTCAAACTAGTCGGTTGATGTTTCTTCTTAGACCGACTAGTTCTTCTTCTTCAGCATTTCACTATCTTTGCTGTCAACTTCTTAGTCGGTCTAAGAAGGCTCACCGACCGACTAGATGTCAAACTAGTCGGTTGATGTTTCTTCTTAGACCGACTAGTTCTTCTTCTTCAGTATTTCACTGTCTTTGCTGTCAACCTTCTAGTCGGTCCAAGAAGGTTCACCGACCGACTAGTTGCAAAACTAATCGGTCAGTGGTCCTTCTTAGACCGATTAAGTGCTTCAGAAATAGAGCCGTTGGGGCATTTAATGCCACGATTTTTGTGACCGTTTTGTCTCTTCTCTATATAAGTTTGAGTGATTCAAACCAGTATTCCAAGGCTGAAATTAGAGACATTTTCATATCCAAGAGAAGATCCATTCAACTCCATTTCAAATCTCTCTCTTCTCACAAGAATCTCTTCCTCACTCTTTGAGCACCAAATTCCGCAAGAGAGATTCTCATTCTTTGTGAGCTACTCAAGCTAAGAGCTTGAATCCAAGTCACCAACTTCTCCCTAGCCATATATTGTTGCTCATCTTGGTGGAGCTAGGGTTTGGTGATCGCATCTTCCTCAAAATCCATTCATGCCCTATTTTGGTAAGTATTTCTCAAGGCATGGGATTTTGTGGTAAGAAGTTTTATATTTTCATTCTTTATACTTCATATTTGTTGTATACTCACGGTGTTGAGAGGATTGGCTTGATCCCAAGTTGTGGGAGTCAAGATTTCAGTTTTACTCTCGGTTTGTGAGAGTGTGCTTAGTCCCAAGTTGTGGGATTAAGGTTTTGCGTGTTCTCGGGTTGTGGGATACACGGACATCAATTGTAGGTCGATTGCACTTGTGGGGTTTCCGTAAGTGGGCTAAAGAAAATCTCTAGCGGTTTGCTAGAGTATCCGGAGGGGATCCGGGTGTTGCTGGATTAGGGCACCGGTAACAAGTCGGGGAGACTTGGGTGGCACCGAACCAGGGTACATTGCATGTTTGCATTGAATTCTACCTTGCGTTGTTGATCACTTCTTTCATTCCGCATTTGTTGGTTAATTAGGGTTTTATTTGGCGTAAATTCCTTATAATTCTATAAAACACTATTCCCCCCCCCCCCTCTAGTGTTTGTTCCCCATAGCACAGGGTCACTACAATTGGTATCAGAGCAAGGTAATAGCTATGGCAACCAACAACAACAACACACGAAGCCCTTTTCCATCATATCTCCTTGGGCCCAACTATCAAATTTGGAGTGTAAAGATGAACGCCTATATTCAATCCATCGATAAGGATTATTGGAAGCTTGTGGAGAAGCCCTTTCGCGCGCCAACCACTTCCGAACATAAGTGGACATATGAGCAAAAAGAATTGGTGAAGAAACATGATGAGGTGATGAATATCTTGCTTGATTTTTTAACTTATAATATTCTTATACGTGTGTCCAAGGCAACAACGGCATATCAAATATGGCACATGCTAGCGGAGCAAGAAGAGTCCACCTCGGAGTGTTCTTCCTCCAATGATGAAAGAGATTCATTCATGGGTTTGATGGGATGAGAGGATGCCACTACGGGTGACTCTAGTGACGAATCAAGTGATTCGAGTGAAAGTGATAGCGACAATGAAGAGGTAACAATGGGTGATCTTAAAATTGCTTTTGAATAATTATTTGATAAATATCAAAAGCTTACACATAAATATTGTGATGCTAAGAATAAGATTGCTAGTCTCACTAACACATCTACTTGTAGCACCTCTAACAATGATACCATTGTTGAGACACTCGCTATTGAGAAAGCAAGTTTGCTTACTCAAAATGGCATGTTGAGAAATGAGGTGGAGTCCCTCAAATCTCAACTTGATCGTGCTTTCATTGTGGATAGTAACGATCTTGAGATTGAAAATCTTCAATCTCAAAACACTAGTTTGGGCATTGAGAATGAGGATCTCAAATCCCAAGTGCACGAGCTCACCACACATGCATCCACCTTGAATGCCACTATTTCTTTAATTTCGAAGAAATATGAGCTCATGTCCTCCAATGTTGAGAGACTCAATAAGGGAAAGGACAATTTGGATGATTTGCTAAAGAATCAACTACCGGCAAACCATCGTGTTAGCCTTGGTTATTCTAAGGCAAATGCATCCAATGCACGCACCTCCTATAATGAAGTAACTATAGATTTTGTGAGACCATCCTCCGGTGCATCCACGAGTGGTGTCTATAACAACTTGTGTAGTTCTACTACTAAGGAAACCACCACTCCTATTCCTCCCTCCTTTGCGAAGAAACCCACCAAGGGTGGACACCAAAGGAAGGGTCATGCATTTATGTACACCAATACTATGCCACGTAGGAACACACATCATACCCCACATGTTCACACGTATGATGGTTTTTATGTTCCACACCCACGAGCACGTGCAAACACTCATTTGAGACACTCTCAAGCACGTACTCATGCTCATGCACCTTTACATGCTTATGATCACACTTCACATCCACATATGCATGCTTTTTCTCATGATCATCTTCATGCATACACACCTCATATTCATCCACGTATGTATGCAACACCACACCATGGACCATGTGCACATCATCATGCTTTAGGACAACACAATGTTCCATACACATTTCCTCATGCTCTTGCTAGATCTCATGTTCCTAGGCCATATGCACCACGTAGAGATCAACCTTTTGTGCATGCAACCACTAGGAAGAGGATACCCAAATCATACACTATTTGAGGTCCTAAGAACACTAGTAATCATGCTAAGGATATGTATGTGCAATCTTATATTCATGATATTATTTTGAATGGTGACTATGTTGGGAAATCACGGTCCTCTTGGACTTGGCTTCCAAAGGGCTAGTTTCGTTAACCCAACTTGCTTGGTATCATAAGCTTATATTCATTTTATGGGTACCAAAGCATTTGTGTTAAGAATTGGTTTATTCTTTTGTTTGCATATTGGTCTTAGATGCTCATGTTTGTTAGAAACTTAAATTCATATTGAATTTGATTTCTATTGTTTGATCATTAGTAAATCACTGTGTTTAGGATTTTCATGTCTAAAATATTTAATATTTTTATGCAACACATGCTTTGGTTCACATTTGTGTTTTGTTGCATATGATGCATGTCATGCTTTTGGATTAATATACATATTTACTTTTGGTACATTTGGTACATGCATGTATATGGTTATATATTTATCTAGTAACATGATTACATGTTTCATTAATATTGTGTATGATTACATTAGGATATGGGTTACAATAATTTGAATTTAGTTTGTTAAATTTGTTGCCTAACCCATAGGATCCAAAAAGGTTTTTGGATACCAAAATTATGTTTTCTAGGTTCAATCCACATTAGGATACCAACTCTACCAACTCCTTGATTTGCAAAGACTTTCATTCAAATGGAGTTGATGGTGCTTAAGTGATGCACCAAAGTAGGGGGAGCTTAATGTTGTAAGTATATTCTTACATTTGGTATCCACGTGTGTTGGATGCATGTAGATGTCACTTTGTGTTTGAGACTATCTCATGCATATCATATGTTTGCATATTGTGTGTCTTGTATGTAATTCATGTCTATGTAGTTCATGTGTGTCAAATTCTTGACTGATGTGCATTGTGTATTCATAATTCTTACTCATATGTTTATTCGAGGATTATTTATAACATGTGGCTTTAAAATTTTCATGTTAGAATTAATGCTCATTTGCATGTTTCACACACGGGACACGCTTATATTTATGTTCCACTTCACAAGCGTGCATCCCAACTTCCTACTCATGCCACTACACAACCTCTACTTAAGAATCCCAAATCACTATCTTTTGGCTTCCTAAGAATTTTTCTAGGCACGATATGAACACACATATAGAATCGTATATTAGGATTGACATATTCTCATGCGACTTTATATAAAAATCAAACTCAGTCTTTATTTGATTTTCACCTTGCTAACTCACTCATATTGCACTTCATTACTTGGGTACCATGCTTGTATGATTACTTTTTATACTCATATATATATGTGAGTTCGTCCACTACTCCCAAGTTTGCATAGTTTGTTTGATTGTGTGGGAGTATGATATGTTTCAATTGCTATCATGTTATTTTCATTTATATGTCATTGCATTTCATTCATATTATGTTATGCATATAGATTAGTTGATTTCTCTAACTCTTGGTGATTTATTATCAATTTGCACCTTCCTATCTTGTTGATATGCCAAAAGGGAAAGAGAAATTTGGTATTGAAAATTAATACTGTATGCTTTTCATGCACACTCCTTGTGGTATTACTTTTCTTGCCTTCCTTCAATATGTGGTGTGCCGTGAATGTTTATTTTGTGTACATGTGCATATTGAACGTGATATCTCTCTTGCACACACTATTGTATTAGATGTGTGTATTCATAATGATGTTGCTTGACTAAATCATATGCATAGGAATTATTAGTATAGGTGTATCTAATTTCTAATGGTTGAGAACTGTTAATTCCTTATATGTATGATTTTCGTGATTATAATAACTCCTATTAATGCATGTCATGCATTTCTATTGATGAATGTTATTTACAATTGGTAAATGATTGGTTATTGGACTACTTGATTTTGTTCCTTAACCTATTGGATCCAAAAAGTTTTTGGATACCACCAATTGTTGAATTGTCAGATTGTTGTGTAAGATGCCTACTCTACACACTCCTTGGTTTACAAATGATGGATCAATTCAAAGGAAAGGATGGCGCATTGGAGACGCACACTTATAGGGAGAGCTAAATGGTTGTAAGTATGTGTTTTGTACAATTGGTATTTTAATCTATTGGTTTTGACTACCATGTTTACAATTGGTATTTTAATATATTAGATTTTTGTAATATAGCATACTTCTTCATTAGCTCATTCTTGTCACACCCTCATGAAGATTGTTTGTTTATGTGACTACCTTGTTCATGTATGTCATATATGTCTTATTACGACTCATGTACCATGATAGCTATAACATTCATATAATGAATTGGTTAGTAGTTTATTGATGTTCATATCTTTGGAACACGTTGTCATTACACATCGCATTCCTCACATGCATGCTTCTTTGTAAAGATTGTTAAATATTATGGATATGATAACTGATGTGTATGACATGCTTATTTGTTTATTAGATTGTATTAAGTATGACATGGCATGTTATACGTCATCATGTTATACATAATTCATGTCATGAATAAGATTAATGATTTAGGATCTTTTTGCATATTTGTTCATTGTATCACCACACATCACATACTTTTCTTATAGTTTGTATGATTATCTTTATGAGACGTATTGATATGATTTGGGGTGATCAATGTATGTTACTTGTCATTTTAATTACTTCATAACTGATGTTTAGCTATAATTTTATTCAAGAGATCTTTCATGTCTATAGCTAAATCTTTCATGTATGATATTTTCACAAGTGACATAATACTCATTCATATTAGTTAGTGATCTTCAAGCTATATTTCTCACTATGTCATCTCTCATCTCATGCTCATATTTTTGCTATTTTTATGAGATGTTAGAGATAACTTGTGCTATACACGATCATATAAGCTTTATATTGTGTTTGATGATATGTATATTCTGTCATAGATATTCTTCCATGAATATATCTTGATGCACTATGACTTTTTTGATGCTACCTCCGATTATATTGTGTTCACACAAGCTATTTATTCTATTCACACAATTGGTATGCATGCATGCGATGTTCATGATAACTTTATTCATTTATGTCCTACCTTGTGACTTTGAACGTAGAGTATCTTCATGCCTTTGTTCAGAAAATGTTTTGTCACAGTATGCCTCATGTTGAATCCTTTGTGACAATTGAGCTAGGATGAGATCATGTCTCTATTTGTTCACTTGGTTGCCTTATCAAGTGATGTCATGATCTTGACATTATTTACCTACTTTGCACACTGTATTAGTCTATTTATATTGGATATCATCTTTTCATGCTCTTGCTTGATGCTAGTTTTGAGCTTATGATATAGTACTTATCTTCTTTATGCTCATAGCATTCCATGCTTATCATTGACTCATTCTGTGAGTATCTCTTCTGGACATTGTTTCAATTAGTATCCTAGTGTGCTAGAATTGTGTATGCCATACATTTTATGAAGTTCTATCTCTATTTTGGCATAACACTTTTGCATGATATAGATATTTGTGTTTGCCCACATCGCACACTTCACTTAGATTTGGTATACCTACAATTGGTTTCTCATGCCATTATACTTAATTTATGTTATTATTTCATAACATAACTTTGTACACATGATTAAACTTTTCCATAGTCATGTTTGGCATTCATGCTTATCATTGCATTTTTTATGTTTGACTTAGATCTCAGTTTACTGATATTTACTTCGTCGCTCGACGATTATGTTGATTTGATAGCTTTGTTTGTATGAAAACATAGAATTATTTTCCATGCACTCAATTCGCTAAAAAATGTTGATCTATGTCTTTGTGATGATTTTGATTCCACCTTTATGTATTTAATCATGTTCATGTCATATGGCATGCTCTTGCTCAAGGACAGTCTAGCACATTTTGCTTAATGTTATAAATTTTGTGATAATTGAGTTTGTTTGTGTACTTGACACTATTTGATCACTTGTTATTCTTTCACAAGTGATGTCATGATTTTTGCATTGTTACTTTTCTAACACTGTTCACACTACTCTTTACAATTAGTATCTATTGTAATCCTTTATTACATATGCTTATTGCTTATCTTCTTGTGATAATTGAGGGTAGTTGAGTTGTTGTTGGATATGTGCTCTTGCAATTGATATCTTTATTTTGATATCTTGTTTTAAATTGGTAGCTTATCTAGTTTGCATTAGATGTACCTTTTAGTTTTCCACTCTTTTCTTGCTTTTGTTGTTTCTATACCCCCATGTCTTTTGGATAATGCCAAAGGGGGAGAGAAGTAAACAAAGGATGTGCTTGTTAAATATTGAGTGTTAAACAACAACTTGAATCATATAGACTTTATGTATGATCATAGACTTTATGTATGATCGTTCATGTATATGATTCAGGGGGAGCATTGGTGATTACCTTAGTTTATATTGATTACATTATATATATATTGGTAATCATGCTCATGTTTATGATGTGTATCACCTATATGATTTGTATTGTGTACGCATATTATTTCTGGTCATTCATGCGATATATATACAACCTCATGTGATACACACACTATTAACTGCTGAATGATGCTATTGACTATTGATATTAACTTGATTGGCATCATTTCAGGGGGAGTAAGTATATTTAATGCACAATTATTTATATTGTTTATATTTGGTTTGTCATCATCAAAAAGGGGGAGAATGTTGAGTATCGGACTCTCCACCTTGATTTTGATGATGATCAAACACAAATCATTGTGACTAACTCATGTGTTTGCAGTTAGCTAAAAAGTCACCAATTAGATTCAAGAAGATCATAAGTGACTACACGTGTTGATTCAAGTGGAGGACTTGGTAGATCAACAAAGGTGAAGCATTGGCTTGAAGAACTCAAAGGCTACCTCTAACCTCAAGCCAATGGCATCAACAAATGAATGGAGATTCAATCCAAAGAGAACAAAGGAATAAATGTTTCAAAAGCGTCAAAGACACCTTGAGGATCAAAGACTATGACGTTGGAGACATTCAACTAAAAGACTCAGGACCATGAAGAATTATGGAGATCGTCGTCAAATTACTTTGTACATCTCAAGCGACGTCCCAAGACTTCCTCAGAACGCGTGATCGTTGTGCCTGGAGCTTCGTTGAAGCTCAAGGAGTTATTCATGAAGTCAAGGGATTCGGATTCTCCATGTTGAAGCTTTGAAGACGGTTCGTCATGTTATTTATATTGTCTTCTAGCTTCATCTCATAGAATGTTAAGCTTTTAGTAGTACTTGCCTAGAAATCTTCTTAACTATCATACCTTATCTCTAGGATTGCCATAGAAGCCATTAGAAAGTTTCCCGTAGCTCATCGCTTCTTTTCATGGCTTCATATGCATCTTAGTTGGTTCAAGTAGAAGAACCAACCGACTAGATGACGATCTAGTCGGTTGGAAATTCTTCTTGAACCGACTAGACATCCTAGTTAAATTTAGCCCTTTCACTGTTGGTCTGTTAGTCGGTCCAAGAAGGTTCACCGACCGACTAGATGACGATCTAGTCGGTTGGAAATCCTTCTCAGACCGACTAGTTATCCTAATTGATTCAAGCCTATTTGTTGACCAATTAGTCGGTCCAAGAAGGTTCTCCGACCGACTAGTTGTCCAACTAGTCGGTTGGGAATCCTTCTCAGACCGACTAGTTCTCCTAGTGATATTCGACTTATTTGCTGTCAACTTCTTAGTCGGTCCAAGAAGGTTCACCGACCGACTAGTTGTCAAACTAGTCGGTTGATGTTTCTTCTTAGACCGACTAGTTCTTCTTCTTCATATTTCACTATCTTTGCTGTCAACTTCTTAGTCGGTCTAAGAAGGCTCACCGACCGACTAGATGTCAAACTAGTCGGTTGATGTTTCTTCTTAGACCGACTAGTTCTTCTTCTTCAGCATTTCACTGTCTTTGCTGTCAACCTTCTAGTCGGTCCAAGAAGGTTCACTGACAGACTAGTTGCAAAACTAATCGGTCAGTGATCCTTCTTAGACCGATTAATTGCTTCAGAAATAGAGCCGTTGGGGCATTTAATGCCATGATTTTTGTGATCGTTTTATCTCTTCTCTATATAAGTTTGAGTGATTCAAACCAGTATTCCAAGGCTGAAATTAGAGACATTTTCATATCCAAGAGAAGAGCCATTCAACTCCATTTCAAAGCTCTCTCTTCTCACAAGAATCTCTTCCTCACTCTTTGAGCACCAAATTCCTGAAGAGAGATTCTCATTCTTTGTGAGCTACTCAAGCTAAGAGCTTGAATCCAAGTCACCAACTTCTCCCTAGCCATCTATTGCTGCTCATCTTGGTGGAGCTAGGGTTTGGTGAACTCATCTTCCTCAAAATCCATTCTTGCCCTATTTTGGTAAGTATTTCTCAAGGCATAGGATTTTGTGGTAAGAAGTTTTATATTTCATTCTTTATACTTCATATTTGTTGTATACTCACGGTGGTGAGAGGATTGGCTTGATCCCAAGTTGTGGGAGTCAAGATTTCAGTTTTACTCTCGGTTTGTGAGAGTGTGCTTAGTCCCAAGTTGTGGGATTAAGGTTTTGCATGTTCCCGGGTTGTGGGATACACGGACATCGATTGTAGGTCGATTGCACTTGTGGGGTTTTCGCAAGTGGGCTAAAGGAAATCTTAGTGGTTTGCTAGAGTATCCGGAGGGGATCCGGGTGTTGCTGGATTAGGGCACCAGTAACAAGTCAGGGAGACTTGGGTGGCACCGAACCAGGGTACATTGCATGTTTGCATTGCATTCTACCTTGCGTTGTTGATCACTTGTTTCATTCCACATTTGTTGGTTAATTAGGGTTTTATTTGGCGTAAATTCCTTATAATTCTATAAAACACTATTCACCCCTCATCTAGTATTTGTTCCTCATAGCACAGGGTCACTACACATTTCTCCAACTGTTTCGAATTCATCTCTCTCAAATCTCTCCACCTCTAAGCATCATATCCTCCCAAACTCCTACCTCCCCTCCGAAATCATTTCGTCCATCTCCCACAGCCTTGCTCTCGCCGCCGCCGCCACCATCTCCATCGTATCGGCCACACCCTAACCCAAAACGACCACCATCACCATGCCTCCATGCACCAACCACATGAAACGTCATGCAGACCCCCACAACAAGTATGATTGAGGGCCACACGTGCACGCACATCAAGTGATGATCCATCCCACATCTGCACCACCCCCACCACCACCCCCCAGCCACCATCCCCAGATTGACACCATGTGGATTGTGTTTAAAGATGAGCTTTAACGTGATACTTTCGAATCCCTAGATCACCAAGCCATTATCCAGACCAAATTCCCGAGTGTTCCCACTCTTGATTGTCTAAGGCTCATCGACGGTGTCCAAACCCTATTCTCTAACATAGGGTGGGATGAATTTTTAGCTTGTGAGGCACACACTTATAAGAGACTCGCCTTGGAATTTCTTAGCTCGCTTAGGCACCAATCCTTAGGGTTCGCATTTAGACTGATGAACAAGGATTATTCCTTATCATATGACGCCTGGAGCACACAATTTCATTGACCTGCCGCCAAGTTCCAGGACTCCCTTAAGCATGAAAGCCTGTTCCTCGACAAGCTTGATCCTGATACTTTTTGGGAATAGATTACTAGCCTCACCCGCTTCCCTACCACCAGTGTGAAGGTCTCATCATACATTCTTACCTTTGCCTGGTGCACCGCATCATTGCAAACTCTCTTTTTTGTATAGAGGAGACATGCCAAGTCTCAAGGCACGAGCTCCTATTTCTATGGGCCATGACCTAGCCATGCACTATTCACGAGAATGACAGTAAATCACCTCACATTCTTTTTATGTTGATTCATGGCTAGGTCATATGTTCTTTCACACTTGGCAACCCTGTCGACAAGATCTACTGCGAAGGATTTATCACTATCATTGCCAAGATCCCTCCCATTTCTCTCGATATCCCCGATGACACGCCCTGGCCCTACATCCCTTGATATCTCTGTCCCGACGAACATGCACATGAATAAACCCATTGCATGCGAGAGATTCCTTTGGCTACATGGGCCTTCGCATACCCCGTATACTACATTGCCCATTCCTGAGCGCTTTCGAATTGAGGGATCTGTAGGAGAATATGTGCCCATAAGGCAATTTATCCCAGATATACGTTTTGTTCATACGGTATATGGTACGTATTATTCTAAGTATATTAACGTTCGTATTAATATACTTAGATAATATCCATAGACTTATAGTTAGGTCCTTACGTATCTAGATGAGATCTCGATTATGAGTAAGTAAGTGACCGAATAGAAACGCAAGTCTTAAACGGTTCATGGTCATAGATGTGTCGAGAACTGGATATCGACACATCGGATAGACCATTGTGTCTTAGTCTTACCTTAGGGTAATGATGATCTCATAGTCATTCGACTTGGTGAAGTCGGAGACGAGACATAAGTGCTCATTAGAGAATGAGTTCACTGAACGACCACATAAGAGTTATTAAATGGTTAACTTTTACTGAACTGTCTTTAATAACTCTAGGTTTATAATAGGTTAGCTGGTCCTTAAGACCTGAAGTCATTTGTACAAACCTGTGAATGAACGGTGTAGCTTAGACCTATGATCTAGCTTCGAGGCTAGGCCTGCTGAAAGATCTTAGGTTGAGCTGCACCCGAAGCTCTCGAGGCGAGTAGATGACTAAGATGGGATTCGTCACTTCTGTTAAAAGGAAGTTAGTGTTACAGGCTCAGTACGGTCTTTATGTTAATCCTCGGCCGGGGTGCGTTGTAGGAAGTACAACGTGTATACAATAAAGACCGCCGTATACTGACCAATGTTGTCTAATAGGGTTGACAATAAACCATACCCTAGGCCAACATAAACACAGTCTTGATGAAGGGACTACGGCTAACGGAGTTTGTCACTAACACAGCCAATACAAACCCAATGATACTTTTGTCAAAGGGTCGATCACGTTATGATGATTCTGAAACAGGGACGACAACTACTGCTCGTAGTGACCGTCGTCTAGGGGTTCCGAGCCCCAACCTGTAGTAAGGTCAGGCTGTAGGGTCTCACACCGAGTAGTGTTCGTGTCTTAGTAATAGGAAGATTAATTGAGAGAAAATCATTCGATGATATTCACAAGTCATGTTGTGAAAGTTAGTCGCAATAGCAATAGGGACAAACGTTGCATTTGATGCAAACTATGATTAAACGTGTCGTAAATTGGTTACAACAAATTTAGTAGGAACAAATATATTGGAAAGGGTAACCTGGATGACGGGATCGTCCCGGTCTAAACACAGGTTCAAACCGTGTCCAAATCGGAGCTCAAACGAGCCCGGAAACGCGAAAACGGTCCAAGGCGAAGTGGGTTAGACCCACTGGGCTAATAAGCCCATAGGCAAGGCAAACGGGCGCAGCCAGCTGGCTGCAGCGGGCGCGGCCCGCTCCGGCAGCGGGCCAGCGCCCGCTGCCCAGCGGGCGTGTGGCCCGCCATTGCCTCCCCTTGGGCGGGCGCGCCCGCTAAGCATAGCGGACGCGCCCACAACTTAAGTCATTTTAGGGTTTTTTGAAACCCCAAATGACAGCTACGAATTTTGATATTTTGCTCAACTTTGAGCAATTGTTTGAGGGGTCAAACGAAGTCGAAATTCGTCGCCGTCGGTTCCTACGCATTCACCATTCAAAGCCCTTCGGATTGATAACTTGATTGGTGTCTAAAGTTTAATGTGCAAAGAGAATTAATTAGTTAAAGTTTGCTTTTATGAAAAGCTCACTTTAACTTGAAATTAAGCCAAATTGGCTTTATTGATTTTTCTCCCATTTACGAAATGTCCCACATTGCTCGCAACGAGAGAGTGAGTGCCGACTCCCTATATAAATAGGGGTGCACTCTCTTCGTTGAAAAACACACCAAGCCATCGATCGAGTAGCTCCAGACTTTTAGAGCAAGCTCGATCGGTGACTAAATTCTCTCTCTCTCTTCCTGTTCTCGGAGTAGTCCTAGCAAGACTACGAAGGGGGTTTGGATTTTGATCCGGACGTATAAGACGCGGTTGTTGGAAGAAACGTGTCGGATCTTAGTTTGATGATGACAAAAGTGTCGGTATATCTAATGTGTGTGCTCAGTTTGTTTCAGGCTTGGCAAAATGATACACTTTCGATATTTGGTGGATTTGCTATTCGTATAGCAAATTGGGAGAGATGAAGTGTTTGTGCACAAAGAAGTGTGACTTGGTCAATGAAGAGCAAAATTTGGACTTGGTCCAATATGGGATGAGATGGGGGTGAGATGGGCTTGATCAAATCTTTTAGTAAGATTTTCAAATATTTGAATTCTTCCTAATCCCATTAGTATTGCTATAAGATCAAATAAGAATCCCAAATTGATTGACTCAACCCTATCACTAGCCAATTTCAAAATTCCTAGTTGGTTGTGTTCTCATCCTAGCCAAACTCTATCACTTTCAAATTCCTATCTCTTAGGGTTCTTCTCCAAAAACCCTAGGCTACCCTATATATATATTATTGGGTGAGAAGAGAGAATTTGAGGCAACCAAAATATTTTTGTGCGGCTATCATAGAAATAAAGAGAGGGCAACAAAATTTCTTGGGGCTGAAAAAGTTTTGCGGCAACACAAAGTCAAAGGTGCGGCATACATAAAACAAGTCGACCATTGCTATCCAAGTTCAAACCCCTAATATCCCAAGCCGCAATACACCAAGGCAAAACCAAACCAAGAAAAATACCCCTTGCTGCAAGCAACACAAACATCCATCATTGCCGTAAGTCTTCAACCTACATGTCCAAAGCTCTACATAGCAACAGGAAGACTTCCCCATATCACCTCTACAAACTACAAGCAATCAAGCTCACGCAAGGCTACATCTTCAATACAACAAGCTTGCTGCATCAACAAAGGAGGAGGTGATCAACTCAGCTTGCCAATCCGAGAGATCGCCGTTCAGCGAAGAAGTCGAAGCCGTCGAGAACGAGAATGAAGACGTCACACAGGAAGCCGGCGTCGTCGTCGCTGAGTTGATTGCCGAAGTTGCCATCGTTGTCATGACGAGGAAGTCGCCGTCGAAGGACCGCCTAAGCCCGAGGAGCGCCAGAAGCGTTGCCGTCGAAGGACCACTGCTGTCAAAGCAAAAGCCGTCAGCCATCACCGATGTACGACCAAGAAGACGCCATCTCGAAGAATAAGTCACCGCCGGTCATCGGAGAAGCCGCTGCACGAAGATCCAATCACTCGCCGTCGTTGAGAGTCTGCCATCGTCGTTGCCATCTGTTCATCGCCGTCGCCCACCATTGAAGAACTCGAGTGCAGTAAGCCGCATCCACGATGGAGCGTCGTTGATCGCGAAGAGCTCGTCGTCTTCATTGCTGCAGAACGTCGCGAGTCGGAGAAGACGGTCGAAGCGCTGCGTGTTGCCGCATGCCCTAAAGAAAGACGGAGACGGCGAGATCCTCGTGCTTACGTGTGCTATCCTTGCGAGGAAACGAAGAGAAGCAAAATTAATTCCTTCCTGACGTGGAGTTGTTTGTGCGAAAGAAATCGAACGGGAGAGAAATCAAAACATAGCAAAGCAACGGAGGGGATTAACTTGCTGAAGCACGAATTTTGGAATGTGACCTGGCATTGGGGTTTTAAAGGAGTTGCTTTGCGCACCGACCGTGACTTAAAGATTCTGAACTGAGTTCCTTAGCGCACCGACCGCTTTATTCTTAAGGAGTTACTGAGCGCACAGACTGCAGTTTATTGAGGATTGAACTGAAATTGCTTTACGCACAGACCAGTGCATAACTTGACATCCAGGAGTCGGATTGAGACACCGTTTGCGTCAGATTGGAGCTGACGACGTGCAGATTGACAGAGACGCCTACACAGACACAAACTGAGCATTTCTAAACTCTAAACTCCTTTATTTGTGTCTTAGTGTAACGTTCTCTGTAGGGGAAACTTTTACCAATTTTTTGTGGACTGTTTTGGGACTTGTCTAGTTGTGACTAGACAAGTGGGACCCAGCTAGTTTGGGACTAGCTGGTAGAAAGCTTTGCTAGGATTGATAGTGAGAGGAAACACTGTGTGTGGGGTACTGAGAGTCCGGCGAGTGTAGAGACGTAGAGGGTGCTCTGAGCGTGCTCTAACTTATGACTTTGTACATATTGCACTATTCAATCTAGTATTAGCTTTGGGGGCTGGAGTAGGTCGTTGGGACGACCGAACCAGGGTAAATCTGCTGTGTACTCTGTGTCTGCTTTTCATTACTCTGGTTGTGCTTTTAACTGCGTGTGATTTCTCGTGGGTTGCACGAGAATTTTTTATTAGCCTATTCACCCCCCCCCCCCTCTAGGCTAGGATCCAGATCCATCAAGTGGTATCAGAGCCAGTTTAGTAGATCTAGCCTAGTTTGACCATGGACCACATTGATAGTGCTTTTGCTGAGGGTCAGTCTATTTCCCGACCACCTAGATTTAATGGAGGAGATTATGCTTACTGGAAAAATCGTATGAAAATCTATCTTATTTCTATTGATTATAAAGCTTGGCAAATTGTTGAAAAAGGATATAAATCACCTGTTATCAAAATTGAAAATACTGAGTTGCCTAAACCTGATGATAAGTGGGATGATAATGATTGGAAGCTTTATTCTTTAAATGCTAAAGCTATGAATGCTCTTATTTGTGCATTAGATAAATCTGAATTCAATTGTATCTCACATTGTCTAACTGCGCAGGAAATATGGCATACTTTGGAGGTGACGCATGAGGGAACGTCACAGATGAAGGAGTCTAGACTTGCACTTCTGAGCACGGAATACGAGGGATTTCGCATGCTACCATCAGAGATGATATCAGAAATGTTTGCGAGGTTCACCAACATTGTCTACAAGTCTAGTTCGCTCGGTAAGCCATATTCTAGCCTTGAGCAGGTGAGGAAGATATTAAGAGCTCTGCCAAGCTCTTTCAGGACTAAAGTCACTGCCATCCAAGAAGCGAAAGATTTGTCACAGATGAGGGTGGAGGACTTAATAGGTAATTTAATGTCCCACGAGCTTGAATTGCAAAATATTGATGAAAGGGAGAAACCTGAGGAAAAAGAGAAAGCTACCAAGCCACTTGCTCTGAAAGCTGACGAAAGTGAAGATGATGATGATGACATAGCGCTAATGGTCAGAAATTTCAGAAAGTTTGTCCAGACCAAGCAAGGAAGAGCAGAAATGGCACCCAGGTTTAATCGCTCTAACTTTTTTCAGTCTTCTAAGCAAAATTATGAGCAGAATACTACTAATAGAATGACTTGTTTTAAATGCAAGAAAAGAGGACATCGAATGAGGGATTGCCCACATGAGACAGCTCAGGTAGCTAAAGAAAAGGGAAAATCCAAGGTGCTTACTTGGGACATGGATAGCGAAGCTGAGAGCGAGGAGGAGGAACACGAAGCCCATTCATGCATGGCATTGATGGGAATACACAATGAGGTAACTTCTGGTAGTAAAACTGAACTCCTCACTCTTTGTAAAGAAATGCAAGATAAAATAGTAGAGCTTGAATCCACTATAGATGATTATCAAAATGAAAACTTTGAAATGCAACAATCTGAATATGAAATGTCTAAAGAGATTGAAAAACTCAAAATTGATATTGTTGCTCGTGACTCTACTATTGATACTTTGAAAAAGGAAAAATCCAGTTTTAATGATGAAGCACCTTGTCTCTCTTGCCCTTCCTTGATGAATAATATTAGCATGCTTAAACTTGATTTGATTAAGCTCGAAACTGAAAAAGACTATGTTATTAGAGAGCTTAATGATAAATTCTGCATGTTGGATAATGATTTTAAAAGAAAAATGGTTGAATTTGAAAAGAAGGAAGAGGAAAACAAGAGAGCTTTTATAAGTAAATGCACATTGCTTGTGAAAGAAAATAAATTGTTGAAAACCAAAGTCTCTAATCTTGAATTGGCCATTAAGAAATTCTCTACGGGAAAACAATCGTTGGACGCTATTTTAGAGAATCAATTATATGGCAATAATAGAAGAGGACTTGGTTTTGGTCTGAAAAACGTTGAAAAACAAAAATTCAAGAAATTCCACAATGCACCGTCTATTGCGAAGAACTTATATGCAAAGTGCTTTACTTGTGATAGTGTAGGCCATACTTCATACTATTGTAAATTTAGGAACACTAAAATCAAGTTTAAACAAGTGTGGGTTCCTAAAACAATATTGGCTAACACTAGTGGACCTTGTTGGATTCCAAGGTCACACTTAACACCTTTCATGTAGGAGTGATGGAGTTTTGGCGAGGAGCAATAAACTCAATGTTTCATTCTTTTAGCTCCTTCGTCAAAAAGCGACGAGAATGTATAATTTTCTATCCCTCTTTGCATTTCATTGCATACCTTCATAGATTTCTTGTGTGCTTGTTTTTATTTTGCTTTGTGTGCTTGCATGGATGATTTTTAAAGTTTTATTTCTGAAAAAAAACAAAAACAAAAAAAAATTGAAAAATCAAAAATTAAAAAAAAATTGTGCTTATTGAATCCTCTTATGAATCTCTTGAGTGATATTGTATGAATGATCAATTCTATCCCTTGTAGAAGTCAATTCATTATTGTTGTAGCTACATGAACATGATGTTATTCTTTTTAGTAGCCATGACATGTCTCATAAGTTTCAAACTTGACTTCTACACCTACGTTTGCACTTTCACGATATTTGACTTTTTAGTTCTTTTGGAGATTCTTTTGAAGAATAATGGAAAGTGAATGTAGGAATGATTAATTTCTGAAATTTTCTAAGGGATATGATGTGTTTAGCCATGAATTAAAATTGAGCACACAAAAAAACGATATTTGCTCCGTATGAAAAATGGATACACTTCATGGCTAAAACACAACCCACGAGTATCCAACTTGTGCTACATGGGTAATCATTAGCGTTGGTGTATATAACTCGTCAAGCAATGCCATCCCACATTTAAAAGTCCTTTTAGGCCATGTTTTGGGATTCGGTAACTTGAACTCATCTTTGATGAGGTGGGAAAAATCAATCCTAGTGGTTTTCATGAAAAGTGGAAAATGTGGATTGATTTGGTTGAATATTTGAAATTGAATCTCCTCTTGTACTTTCTTATCTATATCTTTTCACTTACACAAAGGTGGAGAAGTCGTGTTATGAAATTCTATGAGCTAGAATTGTCTATTCTTTGGAGAACTCATGTAAATGCACGCTACTCTTAATAATGGTTTATTTTTGCATGGGATACATTTGTGACTTCATTAATCCACTTTTGGTGATTACAAAGAGGGAGAAAGAAAACAAAAGATTTGACTGATGTCGGTATTATTTGTTTTAGGGGGAGCATGGGAAAGTGCTTGAATATTTGTTGAAGGGGGAGCTTGAGAGAAGGGGGAGCATGCTAATGTATTTGCTATTGGTTTGTGCATGCCATGTTGTAGTGCTTGAATATTCATCTCATGATTCATATTGCATTACACCCTTCAACACACTTCACACACTCATTTCTATTGATCGAATCTTTTGTGGGTTTGTCATCACCAAAAAGGGGAGATTGTTGGAAGAAACGTGTCGGATCTTAGTTTGATGATGACAAACGTGTCGGTATATCTAATGTGTGTGCTCAGTATGTTTCAGGCTTGGCAAAATGATACACTTTCGATATTTGGCGGATTTGCTATTCGTATAGCAAATTGGGAGAGATGAAGTGTTTGTGCACAAAGAAGTGTGACTTGGTCAATGAAGATCAAAATTTGGACTTGGTCCAATATGGGATGAGATGGGGGTGAGATGGGCTTGATCAAATCTTTTAGTAAGATTTTCAAATATTTGAATTCTTCCTCATCCCATTAGTATTGCTATAAGATCAAATAAGAATCCCAAATTGATTGACTCAACCCTATCACTAGCCAATTTCAAAATTCCTAGTTGGTTGTGTCCTCATCCTAGCCAAACTCTATCACTTTCAAATTCCTATCTCTTAGGGTTCTTCTCCAAAAACCCTAGGCTACCCTATATATATATTATTGGGTGAGAAGAGAGAATTTGAGGCAACCAAAATATTTTTGTGCGGCTATCATAGAAATAAAGAGAGGGCAACAAAATTTCTTGGGGCTGAAAAAGTTTTGCGGCAACACAAAGTCAAAGGTGCGGCATACATAAAACAAGTCGACCATTGCTATCCAAGTTCAAAACCCTAATATCCCAAGCCGCAATACACCAAGGCAAAATCAAACCAAGAAAAATACCCCTTGCTGCAAGCAACACAAAGATCCATCATTGCCGTAAGTCTTCAACCTACATGTCCAAAGCTCTACATAGCAACAGGAAGACTTCCCCATATCACCTCTACAAACTACAAGCAATCAAGCTCACGCAAGGCTACATCTTCAATACAACAAGCTTGCTGCATCAACAAAGGAGGAGGTGATCAACTCAGCTTGCCAATCCGAGAGATCGTCGTTCAGCGAAGAAGTCGAAGCCGCCGAGAACGAGAATGAAGACGTCACACAGGAAGCCGGCGTCGTCGTCGCTGAGTTGATTGCCGAAGTTGCCATCGTTATCGTGACGAGGAAGTCGCCGTCGAAGGACCGCCCAAGCCCGAGGAGCGCCAGAAGTGTTGCCGTCGAAGGACCGCTGCTGTCAAAGTAAAAGCCGTCAGCCATCACCGTTGTACGACCAAGAAGACGCCATCTCGAAGAATAAGTCACCGCAGGTCATCGGAGAAGCCGCTGCACGAAGATCCAATCACTCGCCGTCGTTGAGAGTCTGCCATCGCCGTTGCCATCTGTTCATCGCCGTCGCCCACCATTGAAGAACTCGAGTGCAGTAAGCCGCATCCACGAAGGAGCGCCGTTGATCGCGAAGAGCTCGTCGTCTTCATTGCTGCAGAACGTCGCGAGTCGGAGAAGACGGTCGAAGCGCTGCGTGTTGCCGCATGCCCTAAAGAAAGACGGAGACGACGAGATCCTCGTGCTTACGTGTGCTATCCTTGCGAGGAAACGAAGAGAAGCAAAATTAATTCCTTCCTGACGTGGAGTTGTTTGTGCGAAAGAAATCGAACGGGAGAGAAATCAAAACGTAGCAAAGCAACGGAGGGGATTAACTTGCTGAAGCACGAATTTTGGAATGTGACTTGGCATTGGGGTTTTAAAGGAGTTGCTTTGCGCACCGACCGTGACTTAAAGATTCTGAACTGAGTTCCTTAGCGCACCGACCGCTTTATTCTTAAGGAGTTACTGAGCGCACAGACTGCAGTTTATTGAGGATTGAACTGAAATTGCTTTACGCACAGACCAGTGCATAACTTGACATCCAGGAGTCGGATTGAGACACCGTTTGCGTCAGATTGGAGCTGACGACGTGCAGATGACAGAGACGCCTACACAGACACAAACTGAGCATTTCTAAACTCTAAACTCCTTTATTTGTGTCTTAGTGTAACGTTCTCTGTAGGGGAAACTTTTACCATTTTTTGTGGACTGTTTTGGGACTTGTCTAGTTGTGACTAGACAAGTGGGACCCAGCTAGTTTGGGACTAGCTGGTAGAAAGCTTTGCTATGATTGATAGTAAGAGGAAACACTGTGTGTGGGGTACTGAGAGTCCGGCGAGTGTAGAGACGTAGAGGGTGCTCTGAGCGTGCTCTAACTTGTGACTTTGTACATATTGCACTATTCAATCTAGTATTAGCTTTGGGGGCTGGAGTAGGTCGTTGGGACGACCGAACCAGGGTAAATCTGCTGTGTACTCTGTGTCTGCTTTTCATTACTCTGGTTGTGCTTTTAACTGCGTGTGATTTCTCGTGGGTTGCACGAGAATTTTTTATTAGCCTATTCACCCCCCCCCTCTAGGCTAGGATCTAGATCCATCAGCGGGTTCTTCTCAAGTGAAACTTTCTACCGCGTGTGATCGGCTCGGAGGCGAAAGTCGGCTCGGGCGGATCGGTGCGAGGGTGCGAGGCAGCTCAGGCGGATCGAGTCAAAGCGACTCGGCTACGAGGAGCTTCTGAAGACGGTGCGGTACATCTTGCCTGCTCCAGGGCCAAGATTCTGGGTATGTGGTTAAGTAATTTGTAGTGTAGATTTAATTAGTCGCTTTAGAGTAGATCCCTCTTGGGGTGGTCAGATCCACCCCAAGTTGGCATAGATCGGGCTAGGTTCTGGCTCCCCAGAGCCTAGCTAAATAGTTTAGCTAGTCCAGAATTTTTGAAATTCGTTTTTCCGCTGCGCTTTTGTGCCTCTGTGGTCCGTCCGACTTAGGACGGACACAGATCCGAGCTCTGGGGGTCCGCCAAAACCCCAACAGGATCCATGCAGTAGGCATTCCCTCCTGACCTAGATTTCCCTCCCCTTACACAGGTACGACCTATCACCACTCAAGATCTCATTATTCCTGCTACTACACATGGAGGCCCACCACTACCACCTCCACCCCCATCTCGTACCACCCATGAGCACTGTCAGTCTGGCGATGGTTCTGGCCCTTCTGGTCCTCCTCTTTCTCCTTCTCTAGAGGAACGTATTAGACTTATGGAGGAGAGTAGTTGTGAGCTTAGGTCCTCCATGGATGGTGTTAGGACCACACTTTATAGCTTACACTCAAAGTTCGATGTCGTCTATAGTTGGCATGTTGCACAGAGCCATTACCCCGAGGCCAGATCTTGTTTCATCCTCACACCACCACCACACCCTGACGGTGGCCCCTCCGAATCTTCATACCCATCTAGTCTCCCCCACCACATTACACCACTTCATTATCATTTTTAGGGCATACTTTGTCCTAGCTTGGGGAAGACTCATCACCATCTCTTCTCCCCCACATTTTCCCTCACAATATCACCGTAGATTTCACATTGAGGACAATACTCAGCTCCAACTTGGGGGAGGAGCATTCCATGCTTCGTTTTATATTTCCATCTTCATTTTTCATATTTTTATGTCATATGTACATATTCTCCTTCTCTTTCTCATTTTCCTTCTTCTTCATTCATCTTCTCGTCTCTTTTATATATATTTAAAATAAACATGTTGCATTTGCATTTCATGTATCCTTGCATCTTCATGCATACATGTGTATATATATGATTTAAGATTTCCCCAAGATCAAGATTTTATATGCATGGTTTACTTTATCGAGTGAATTTTCAGGTTTTATCTTTTTACGCTCAATTTCTCGATATCGATTAGAACATATGATTAGGATGTGTTTCTAGTCTCATATCTCATTTAATATTCATGTTATGCTCATGCTCATAGTCCCTAGGATAGGAGTACTCGAAGCCGACCTAGATTGAATTTTTCTTGTGAATCCATTTTATGCATGGATCATGGAAGTATTAGTTGAGAATAATGTCATATAGTCTTTCAGGACTTGGATAACGACATATTCACCTAGTACTAAGGAGTGTTATTGCTTAACCTATTCATGCTTTCAAAAAAAAGAAAAAAACTGAATATGTGTATAATAAAAGAATAAAATATGCATCGTTCTCCCAGCTATGCTAAGTAGCCGGATCCCTGTGCCTCAGGAAGCATTAGGGACTCGCGCTAAAAGGTTTAGCTTGGGGAGTGCATATGAATAAAGATTATAGTTGGTTTGAGCTAGTAGGTACGATGGGTCCCTCTTGGCCCGATGCCATAAGGTCGTCCGACCTGGGAGTCATCGACCCAACACTCCCTACACAAACCAATTATAATATTAAAAAATGGAAAATAATGAAAATTAAAGCATGAATAAGATTAGCAATTTCACGAGTCAAGGAACGATGACGTGTTGTGAGAGCCACTTCCTCGATAGACACATAGGCCGTTATGCGATACTAATCTTTCCCTCTGACCCTTTGCATAATTTCGATTCACATTCCTTCGACCTATGAGCAGGTTAATGAAAATATTCTAGGACTTGAGCGTGATCATGATTAGGTATATTACTTGCCGATTTGTGCTAGAAACAACTTCCTTAGAATATGTTTTGATCGATGGAGAGGAGTTAGTATGTTTACAGTTTCCATGAACCTAAAATCTTCATTCACCCATGTATATATGCTTGATGTTGTGGAATTCTTAAAACCATGCCACCACTTGTGTGTTTACTTGCATACCTCCAATCTCTACTCTTTCATATCGTTCTTGAGGATAAGGAAGAATTTAGCTTGGGGAATTTTGATGAGTGCTCGTTTTATATAATATTCATGCTTTATTCATATGCACCTCATACCACTTCATCGCACATTCAGTATCATTTCTCCCACTTTTTAGTTCCTTTTTACTCTTGGGTCTATTGTACACATTACAGGTATAACTGAAGGATTTGGGACCCTAGAGCAGAGGCAAAAGCATCGGAACAAAACGAGAAGCAAACGAGAGCCAAATAGCCAAGGGAATGGAAGAGAAGGAATGGCACACGTGGCCGCGTGGTAAGAATCAAGCGGTCGCACCACCAAAACCATCCAAGAGCAATGGAAGCAGCAACGACGCGGTCGCACGGATGCTTCCACACGGTCGCATCACCATGTGGCCAAGGAAGAGAAAGACAACATCGACACTATTGCATCCGCCAAAACGTAAATTTCTTTAAGTAGTCATTAAGTATGAAATTACCAGTCATAACCCGAGACCATAGATCACGTGGCATTCAAAATATTTCCCTGAAAAATTCAACCCATTCAAAATCTACCCCTCCCCACACAAAAATTTGCAGCCACCTTAAAAATATCCCCCCATAAAAAATTTGAGCCAAATTCAAAGTAAAATTTAGTTCCATCAAAGAATTTAGTTTCACCCAAAAATTTTAGTTCACACAAATTTTAGTTCACTCCAGATTTAGTTACCCCAAAAATTTAAAATTTTAGTTCCCTCTAAAATTTTAAAATAAAATTTAGTCAACTCCCCGAGAATTTAGTTCTATCAAAGAATTTAGTTCCATCCAAATTTAGTTCCCACTAAAATTTAAAATTTTAGTTCATCTAAAATTTAATTCTCTCCATATTTAGTTTTCCATAAAATTTTAGGGTTTTACATCTAAAATTTTAGGGTTTTTCATTCAAAATTTTCATAAACTCCCATCATACACATTGATTCTTTAAGATTCAATCTCAACCGTCTTTCTACCCACACTTTTGTCCTAGTCAGCAACCACATTTAAAAATATCCCTCAACTGTATAATAGATGTTGATAGGATCTAGGTAACTCAATATAGTACTCATATCCATCAAGTGACTTATCAAAAATTAAAAACATTAAACATCATTAATGTGTCACTGTGTCAAATTCACTAGTCATGCATACCTCACATATGGACATGTGACATATAATATATCATGTATCAACCATAATATATCAAGTGGCAAGGTTATACTACACAATGTCATAAAGAGTTATTTGTGTCTCACAAATTTCATATTTAAAGTGTATGGGTCACATTGTCTCAAATCTCTTAATAATTAATGCAAGGAACAAAGTGATCATTAGTCAAGAATATATACATATAAATCATGTATCACACTTTATACATACTAGATTAAGAATACAAGTATCAACATTCTCAAACCAATGTGATTCTCATAAATCATGTCACAAGAATTTGAAAAATGGAGAACACACTTCATTAATTAAAAGATGGTCATTACATAAGATTCAACTATGTTACAAAAACACATCTGGCATTGTTCAACAAAACACATCAGGCACCGATCAGAAGGAACTATGACTATTACGTTCAGAAAGAACCAAGGCAGATAAGTACTCTCATAAGTCATTCGATCACAGTAACAATAAAGATTACAAAAGCTCAGATCTAGCTTTCTTTTATGGCATACTCGATGACTTCTTAGGAACTGCTCTTTCTCCAAACATGCAGATGTTTATAATGTGAAGAATGATAATGATTACACCACATGAATTAGCTTACAAAAGAAAGAACCATTCACAACGGCGACATCAAAAATAAAGGGAAACAAAAAAAGAAAGAGATCAGAGACATCTACTGAAAGATAACCACTCTCCAGCTACAAAACCCAAGCAAGAACCGGAGCCATGTACAGAAAGATGATTAGCTCTATCTGGTTCAGCCCGAGCACTCCCAGCCTCCAAGCAGCAGAACCCCCGGTGGGCTGGGGCACAGGTGCTCCACCATCTTGTATATCAAGAACACAAGCAGAAGGTAACAATTTTAGTCCAAACTCCAGGTGTACACACAGAGTTTGCAACATGCAGAGTTTAGGTACTTACTGTGGCACAAGGATTCGGTGGTGAGATTGGTGAGAATGGTCGTGTTTGTGTAACCTGCATAAGCACACACCGAACGCTCGCATGGTGAGCTGGATGAAGTGTTGCCAATCAACATACCACCGCATGTGGCGGCAGTGCATGAGCTGGAGCTTATTCCTTGGGTAGGATGGCAATCCAATCTAGTACAAGTAGGACATGACAATTCATCAAGGTATCCATACAAAGTTTTAAATCAGTGCTTTTCTGTCCTGCAAATTAAGATTATTGAAATTGGAAGATCACTTACTGCCAGGAGAGGGAGCTGCAGCTGCATAGAACACAGTTGTTTGCAGTGAGCATATAGGTGCCATTAGTGACAAGCAGGTCATGGTCGAGGGAGGTGTTGCGTATAGAGGATGAACATGCTGTCACCAAACAGAGAATCAGTTTAGCTCCCATTTTGATCAGTTGTAATGGCAAGCATGGAAATTTAACCACCAAATCTTTTATTTCTGAAAAGATGTGCTGCCATATAAAGAACACAACAAGCACGCGTGAAGTTAGTATATATGATATAGAACAAATGGTGGATATGCATGAAACCAGGCTTAGTTCACGTCGAATGATATCATAGAGAAGGCTCCATGCACTGCAACTTTAGAGGGAACTCTTAGCCTAGCAAGCGTTTATTATTTCCCTCAGGAAAGTTGCAACCAGTAAACAAGCAAGACCACTCAGCACATCTTAGCATTCTACTTTTATAGAATAAGACTGGCTTAAACAGCTATTGCTTTTGATGGTGATGGAAATTCACGTAGCTTTTTCTCCACTGTTGAGATCGATAACACAGATGGTAGATGTTTCGGGGTATTTTCTCACCACAGGTTGATAGTCTGGAGGTCTGGATGTCGCCGCTGTCATGTGAGACAGAGATGACCTTTGTGGTCGATCGGCGGCGCGTTCACTTGATCAAGAACGCGTGGATCCGTGCTTTGGTGCGCCGAGGGGTGGCCTCGGCGGGACGACAGCCTCCGGGATCGGTCGGACGAACGGGCTCTGGCACGAGGGCGTTCGGATCCGAGTGATGGGTCGCCGAAGGGAAGCTTCGACGGTGGCGACGACTCCTTCGATCTGCAAGACGAAGAACTCGTTAGGAGGGTCGGACCTTTGTTCCGAGCAATTCCCCTCCGATGCCAAAGTCAGATCTGGTCTGAAGGATGTAGGGCGGGATCGAGCTTGGTTTACGGAGAGACCGAGCACCGATCCTTGAGCCGAGCTGTGGAGGAGAAATATGTAAGGTGGAAGAAGGTGTGCGAGTTTGTATGTGATACATCCGTTGTAGATCTCGGAGATCAGCCCCCCTTTGAGATGATGCATCTCCTCTCTCTATATAGGCGAGTCATCCCCCCATTGTAATGGCTCATGATGAGACCTTATGGCCTTCATTCATGGAGACGTGCAAATGGGAAAATGTTAACCCCCACTAATGGCGTCCGTTTGATGAGCGGATGAATGCCATCAAGATGGGCCATAATTGATGAGTGATGGCCATGAAAGTGGCTGCCATAATTGGCAAGTAATGACCATGAAGGTGGAGTAATGGCTATGAAGGCGGTTACCATAATTGGCAAGTGCTCCCTTGGTTTAGAGAATGATTTCCTCTACTACGGATAGTGGACGGTCTTTTGGGCCTTCGTCTTGGGTGGAGAAGCGCGACCCGCCCGTAAGGTCCTTGGACGGAGGCCCAAGGCCGTAATGGGTTGGTTGACTGGTCGTGCTTGACTCAACTTTCCTGGGCATTGTCAAAATGGTTGTATCAATTGCCACATCTTCCGAGCTCTACCGTTGTTGAGGTTGAGATCGGAAGATGTAGTATAAGGGGGCGAAGTGGCTCCTTTTGTAAAGCTGGTCCGATTTACGAAGTCGGCTAGGGACAACAGTTAGTCCGAGATTCGTTCGGTGGCTAGGGGTGACCCCTCGACTTATGACTGACGAAAGAGTGTGTCGGCCAGCTGGGGGAGTGACCCTCAGTCTTACGACCGATCTGTTCGTTCGGTGGCGAGGGGAGTGTCCCTCGACTTACGGCCAACGAAAGAGTGGGTCGACCAGCTGGGGGAGTTGCCCCCAGCCTTACGATCGATGTGGTCAGTCTGTTGGAAGAGTTGTCCACAGCCTTTCGATCGACGGGTCGATTGGCATGCTAGGAGCTATCCACAGTCTTACAGTATGCTGGGTGAGTTGCCTCAGCCTTACGATCGATGTGGTCAGTCTGCTGGGACTTGCTCCAGCCTTACGATCGACAGGTCGATAGGCCTGCTGGGGGGCGACCTCCAGTCTTACGGTCGATCCAGCTGGGGGAGTTACCCTCGGTTGCAAGGGAAGTTGCCACTCGACTTACAGTCGACGAAGGATGGGTCGGCCAGCTGGGAGAGTGGCCCCCAGCCTTTCGACCGATATGTTCGTTCGGTTGCGAGGAAAGTTGCCCCTCGACTTATGGATGACGAATGAGTGGGTCGGCCAGCTGGAGAAGTTGCCTCAGCCTTAGGACCGATCCGTTTGTTCGGTTGCGAGGGGAGTTGTCCTTCGACTTACAACCGACGAAGGAGTGGGTCGGCCAGCTGGGAGAGTGGCCCCAGGCTTTCGACTGATCTGTTCGTTCGGTTGCGAGGGAAGTTGTCCCTCGACTCACGACCGACGAATGAGTGGGTCGGCCAACCGATCCCAGCTCTTGTCTGGATCCCATTTTTAGCTCAAGCTTCAGTCTGGTCAGTGGAGGTTCTGTGCCATCGTCCGAGTTTTCTGTGCCGCCGGGGGAGCATGGAAGGCGGGAGTAGTAGGGGTCCTCCCGTGCACGTTATCTTTGCCCCCTCCACGTCTCGGATTTGCCTAGGGAGATGGTAAACTCGAGTCGCTGAAAATCATGTCAGTGCAGGTCAGTTGTATGGATCAGCCTCTCGTTGATCGACCTTGTCAGGTCGAAAGATCATCCAATGGGATGGAGGGAAGGGCCTTGGCTGGTCGGCCTCCTCCTGGAGGGGTCGGCCTGGACTGGTCGGCTTATTCCTAGGTTGGTCGTCCTGGCGAGCCTGGGTTAGGGTCTCGGCATCAAGGCGGCTCGGATGTGTCTTAACTCCTGGCCACCGACTGCCTCTACGCATCATCGGCACCAATCCATCAACACCTCTCTCCAGCAAGCAAACGGCCGATGGGTTCCCCTTAAATGGAGAGCTCGTGAACTCAGCTATCCATATAGGTGTGAAAGCCATTGGTGAATGCGAAGAAGACGCGGGGGGATGCACGGATGGTGATGAAGGTGGTCATGAGCCAAATGTTCGGCAACTCGCTATGCTTGGAAGATCGGCAAGGGGTGCCATCAACAATTCGCCATAGTCGGAAGCTCGGCCTGGAGCGCGAACAACAGCTCTCTATGCTCAGAAGCTCGACAAGGGGCGATATCGGCAGCTCAGTGACTGACAGCCCAAAGGGAGCGGTAAGGCTAACCCGCATTCCCACATGAGAGTGTCAGCGGCTGATTCTCAGATCCAGAAATAGGGGAGTTGAGCTTCTTCTAATAATGGGAGTAGGGCTTTCTGTGAAGCCAAGCGAATCTTCAAGGATATCTCTTAGATCTATGGCGCCAGTTGCGCTAGTACCACCGCCTCCGCCCCTGCCTCCGGATAGCACGCTTGGTGAGGAAGTTAGGCATACCTGGAAGCTCAGCATGCTCCATTGGAAGCTCTTGTCGATTGGTTGTTCGGCAAGCCCAACAAGAGCTTCACCTGCTTAGAGGTGGCTCCGAGATTGGAGGTCGGAGATCAGTAGTTAGAGCTCGTTCTGTTGCACGGAAGGTAGATCAGAAAGAGGCGAGCTCGGTTGGATGAATGTGAGCTCGGGACCCATGCGAGAGCAATGGGAAGAAGGTGGTCAGAAGATGGAAAGGGTTAAAACACAAACCACTTTATTTTTAATTCTCAAGTGAAGAGAATACCTGAGAATGACGATGGATCTGATGCTCGCCCACTTTCAACTGTCGGCCTCGACTCTTCGGTCGTCAAGCATTGTGGGTATGCCAAGCCCTCGCCGTCCTTCGCCCAACTGCCAGGGGATCGAGGAGCTGATGGTGGGGCCGATCCGGTGGTGAGGGTAGTCAGCGGTGATCTGGTGGAAGGACGACCGAGGCGGTTCGGTTGTTCGGACAATTCTTGAGCTAGGAGATCAGAGCTTAGTACGTTTAGCGTGGAGGCTCGGATGCTCAGAGTTCGGAGCTCAGTCCGTTCGGCGGTATGTTGCACAACAGCCCTCTGACTGGGTAGTCCGCTGCAACGATGGACAGGATGATGTTTTCGGTGATGAGTTGCAGTTCCTTGTTCACATTGACAGTGCAAAGACGTTCACCTCTGGCAAGTTCGATCTGCCCGTGGGATTCGACAGTGACGACATGTCGAACTTCTCCTCTACGCGAACCAGCACTTGTACAGGATTGGCATCCCATATAGCCGCGGCGTGTCCTCATTCTTGTGCCACATACTTCAGTTCGAGAAGAAGAGCAGCATGACGAGCCAATCCAGAGCCAAAGATACCAGCTTTTTTCTCCAAAATCCCAAAAGGCCAGGTTTCATATTCCTTGAATTTTCCTTTCTCAATAAAGTTTGCTGGGCATAAAGGTGGAGGGCATTGTCATTGCCTGGAATCCTTGCGTTGTTCAGGCGGATCACCGCATTGCGACCGTCGATGAGGCCATTGACATCATTTTTCAGCAAGATCCATTTTTGACAACATGACCGGTTCAGTTGAAGTGGCTGTCGAGTGGCAGCATGACCTTCGTGGCTTCGAACAGTATCAGGCGGCGAGCCTCCCCAATGTGTTACACAGGTCTGGGTGTGGATCTGCGAGACATGAAAGTCGGCGATCTCGACCTGGTAATCCTTGTTGAAGAGGTCCAAGGGTCCGAGAAGTTCGCCTAGGGCCACCTTGATGATGGCATGGCCAATTTCTCCTTCGGTAGCCCTGCCGTCGTCGCTGACGAGGAGGATGTCTACTCCGCATTTGCCACCGAACGCAGACGACAGAGGTCGGTGCTTGACGTGGGCAGTCTCCCGAAATCTTCTACTGTTGCTCGTCGGTGCTTTAAGGATTCTTTGTCGTTGGGTGCAAGGCAGGCCAAGGGGATGCATGACCATGGAGCACTTGAATCAATGCTTTGAGATTATGGCACTCTGGAATTGTCCCCAAGCCTCTGTTGGAGCCCTCTTATTTGAGGTGGCTCTGTTTACAATGATGGCAAGGGTTTTTTTGGAGCATCTGTTTACAACGATGAGGTCACAAGGCTCTGTTGGAGCCCCGTTGGTTTTGGTGATTTTTCCAATGTTTACTCCTCTAGTTAAGAAATAAACATTGGTGTCTTGGTGGGGCTGCCACTTGTTGGGGGGTCTGAAGGGTGCTCGGACTCCCCCCTTCACGGGTCGGCCTTTCGGGCCTTTGATTAGTGGAACGAATCATCGTTGGTGTGGTTGATGACATTGGTGTTAATTCAATTCCTCAGACGGCACTAGATGTTTCAGAGTGTTTTCTCACCACAGGTTGATAGTCTATAGGTCTGAATGTCGTCGCTGTCACGTGAGACGGAGATGACCTTTGTGGTCGATCGACGGCGCGTTCACTTGATCAGGAAGGCACGGATCCATGCTTTGGTGTGCCGAGGGGTGGCCTCGGCGGGACGACAACCTCCGGAATCGGTCGGACGAACGGGCTCTGACACGAAGGCGTTCGGATCCGAGCGATGGGTCGCCGAAGGAAAGCTTCGGCGGTGGCGACGACTCCTTCGATCTGCAAGACGAAGAACTCGTCGGGGAGGTCAGACCTTGGTTCCGACCAATTTCCCTCCGATGCCAAAGTCAGATCTGATCTGAAGGATGCTAGGCGGGATCGAGCTTGGTTCACAGAGAGACCGATCACCAATCCTCGAGCCGAGCTGTGAAGAAGAAATATGTAAGGTGGAAGAAGGTGTGAGAGTTTGTATGTGATACTTCCGTTGTAGATCTCGGAGATCAGCCACCTTTGAGATGATGCCTATCATCTCTCTATATAGGCGAGTCATCCCCCGTTGTAATGGCTCATGATGAGACCTTATGACCGTCATTCATGGAGACGTGCAAATGGGGAAATGTTGACCCCCACTAATGCGCCCATTTGATGAGGGGATGAATGCCATCAAGGGGGGCCATAATTGGCGAGTGATGGCCATGAAAGTGGCTGCCATAATTGGCAAGTGATGGCCATGAAGGTAAAGTGATGGCCATGAAGGCGGTTGCCATAATTGGCAAGTGCTCGCTTGGTTTAGGTAACGATTTCCTCCACTACGGATAGTGGGTAGTCTTTTGGGCCTTCGTCTTGGGTGGAGAAGCACGACCCGCCCGTAAGGTCCTTGGGCCGGGGCCCAATGCCGTAGTGGGTTGGTTGACTGGTCGTGGTTGACTCAACTTTCCTGGGCCTGGTCAAAATGGTTGTATCAGTAGAGAAGAATGATCAATGCAACAAACTTCATTACCTGATGATTTATCGTTGATCCATTGCTCCAATATATTGCATATCGAATGATAACAAAGAATCAAAGCACACATTGGGGAATCTGATTTCTTTAACGTGAACAAGTTAGGGAAATATTGCTGAAAAGGATTGTTTTTTATTTATTTCTTTAGTACGCGATGATCTGTGTAGATATCTATTATATATGTTGGGATTTGGGTCGGTTGAAACCGACCCAAAACCTGGCCTGATCTGCACTAACAGGTTGGGCCTGTCCCTAGGGGCCAGACCTGACCCGATTGGTCTAAAGACCAAGCGGGATTTCTTGTCCAGCAGCTTAGGGCTAGGTTGGAAAATATTCCCGACCTAGCTAGCATTACCGCCCTAGCAATTGGGCGGCTAGGATTCAGGGCATGTGTGAGGGTTTGGGTTCGTGCGTGTGTAGGCCGCACGATCTAGATTTAATGGTCACAATTTGTTTCTTACTAGGCAAGAAGATATAGGCTATGTGATCCTATCTAAAGATGAGCCTTTGACTCTTACCATACACATGAAATCTTCTCCAAAATTCTCTCTGATGTCGCTAGTGCGTTGTGAATCTAAATCAAACGTCATGAGGCTTGGGTATGATGTGTGGTCGTGAAGCGACGACATCAGCAAATGCAAGCATCAGCTAAACTAGTTGAATATCCAACTCAAAAAAGTATATGATTAATTAAGTGTTTTTACTGTGCAATTATTAGATACATGATAAGATTTATAATTCCTTTATGTGCATGTTGGACTTGTTTATTGTGTAAATGAATTGTTAATCCTTGCCCACTAAACATAAAATTTTCAAATTAAATATAGAATTATTTTCAATGCCATATACGAATCATCTTAATTTATTGAGGTATGTATGTTTGATTTCTTTCCATACACGCATAAACCTTAATGTAGAAAAAATATTGATTGTTTCTTAATGGCCATTGCTTTATATAAGGTTGTGGAATTTGATGTTACTTGAAAATTTAATTGGACTCTCAAAGAATGGTGAGCTAATTCTCTTCGTGTTTACTTTAGGAACTTTATTTGGAATTCATATTTTGCTTTTGTTTTTGCTAAATACTCTCAATCATTAGCAAATTTTCTTAAATTTCTATAAATGCCTACGTTGTTCTTTTTGTTTGTAGCAAGACTCTAGAAAAATTCAAACAAAATTTTCTTTACATAGATATTATTAGAATTTTGAAATAATGACAACAAAGATTGATGATATATTATATATGAAACAAATGTAAGCAATATGCTAACTATGTTAGGTATTGGTTTTAGACCAATGTTATTTTGATGATGATCACAACATTATATTGTTGCTAATGACTCTCATATTTTAGTCTCATGTTTAATCAAATGAAGAATAACATTTTTAGGAAACAAATAGCTTGTTGCAAGGATGGACATCAAGAAGGAGCAAGTGCCAAAGCTTAGAAAATGGCGGGGAGCTACAAGACATCAAGAGCTGAAGATTAGACTTTAAGTGAAGCAAATATAATCCATCTAATTTCATTTACTTGCTTTTCTCTTTTTGAGTCTAGGATTATTGTAATGCATTGATATATGGTCTACTCATTCATGCATATGCATTTATCATCTCAGTGAGCCTTAGGATTATCTTAGAATCCAACTCAATAAGTTCACCTTGCCAAAAGACTCAATTGGAGTCTCTGGTTCTTCAACAGGCGACTGCTGAAGGCAGGACAGGTGACTGGGTGATTCCAGGCACCTGGCTAGCCTTCTACAGCCGATTGTTGTACACAACTCAAGTCAACGTTTTATTGACTCATTCTTGAGCTTTTGCAACAGACGACTTAAGTTCATTATTCAGACGCTTGTCTTCCATCAGGCACCTGGAAATTGTTCTACAGTCATCTGTGTGCCAAAGTGCGTAACTTGCATTTTCTGGGCATCACTCCATCTTGTGAGTCAGTCGACGGATGTAAAGTTTACGGTCACCTGTCATTTTTCAGGTGACTGGACTTTGCTCGTCAATCGTCTGAATGCACAAGTGCGTAAGTTGCATTTTCTCAGCTCCAGTCCATCCCATGGGACCGTCGCCTGATGAAGTATATTCAAGCGACTGCTCATTTACAGGCGCCTGTGTAGTCTTCTACAGTCGCCTGTCATGTCTCAGATTATAGCCGCTGGGAATAATATAGATGTTGATCGGTCGACTGTCCATCCTTCATCAGTCGCATATCGTTGCCGTAAAATCCCAGATTCTAGCCGTTGCAGAATTCTGTCCTTGGCCTCTAGCTTGGGTTTTATGGGGTTTTAGTGGCTTCTTATAAATAGGAATGGGATTAGTTCATTTAGAACTTCTTGGAACTATTGAAGATCATTAAGGATCATTAAGCCACACTCTTAATCTCTCATTTCCTTCATATAAGAACTTTCCTCTTCATACATTGAAGCAAGCTCAAGGAAAATCCTCCAAGTGCAATCAAGTTCATCTCATCACTTGGAGATCCTCTTCCATGACTTCATCTTCATATTGAGTAAGTTCATCTCAAGGCATATGTAAGAGTAATTTGTTTCATTTGTTTTCTTGAAACCCTAGATTTCTTTGTGAGAGCTAGTTACTCTCTTTGTGAGAGTTTAACCGTTGTGTAAGATTGGTTGAGTACTCTCTTTGTAAGAGTTAAGGTCTCTCTTTGTAAGAGCAAGGATTTCTCTTTGTGAGAATTCAAATCCTCTGTGTGATGTATCTCTGTGTGAGATTGTATTCACTACCTTGTGTAGGTTCAAAGTGGATATTTGTGTGGCTGGATATACCCAAGTTGGAAAACCAGGGCAAAACTCTTGTGTTAGTGTTTGCATTGATTGTGTGAATTATTCTCCTCTTGCATGTATAATTCCGCATTTGCAAGTTTAATTTTTAATTACACGATTTGTGCCATTACTCTATTCACACCCACTCTAGAGTGTTTATTGTTAGTATTTCAAGGCATAGACAGTCCTTACAATTTGTATCAGAGTGAGGTTGAAGCATACAACAACGATGACATTCAACGCTTCATCCACATCTCATGAAAAAGGTCTATCAACCGTTCGACCTCCGCTCTTCAACGGAAACAACTATCCAAGTTGAAATATCAGGATGATGATCTACTTGGAGGGTCAAGACCTTTGGAACATTACAGAGTCGTCCTTTGAGAAACATACTACACCCGAGACCTCAAAGACAAAGGCAGAGAAAGACTCAATCAAATACAATGAGAGGGCTATGAACGCATTCCATTATGCCCTCACTTCGAATAAGTTTAACCGCATCTCCATATGCAAATCGGCCAATGAAATTTGGCATATCTTGGAGATTACTTATGAAGGGCCATCCAATGTAAAGAAATCTAAACGAAGTATGTTTAGATCTAAATATGAAATGTTTAAGATGCAGAAAGGAGAAAGCATCTCGAAAATATTCACAATGTTCACAGACATCGTGAACGCTTTGGAAGGACTTGGGAAGGTGACTTCCTAAGAGGATCGTGTGGAGAAGATCCTTGACTCTCTTACGCCCCAATGGGAGTCAAATGCCAACGGTATTTTGGAATCAAACAATATGTCCAAATACACCATTGAGGAGTGCATCGGGAATCTTATGGCGTATGAAGTCAAGCTTCAACACAAAAAGGAGATTCAACCAACCAAGCCCGAGAAGCTGGAAAAGCAAAATAGGGTTGCATTCCATGCCGAGAAGGATCCAATCCAATGGAGGAAAAAATTCCATCGAGAAGCTTCAAGTGAGGATGATGGAGAAGATGAGGCTAGCAATAATGATTTCATGGAGCTTGCCAAGTAATTCAAAGCATTCCTCTAGGGCAAGCAAGGTAAATTTTCTTCAAAGTGTGCCTCTAAATCTAGCAATTCTATTTGTTTCAATTGTAAAGGAAAAGGTCGTCTCTCTACCGAATGCCCTTCCAAACCCTCCAAAGAGACTTAAAAAGGAAACGTGAAGAACATTGGAAAGACAAGTCCAAATTCAAGGAACCAAAAGAAGAGACTTGTCGACACATTTGATGACTCCGATGAGGACACATCAACTGATGACGAAGAAGATTACAAGGAGGTTGCTCACATGTGCTTCGAGGCGTTCGAAGATTCTTTATCAATCTCCTCAAGTTCAAGCGATGAAGCGGCGGATGTGTGGCTCAATCCCAACGAAGAAATGTGCTTCATGGCAAAAGGGGACAAGTCTTCGTCGAGCTCTAGCGAGGAGGAAAGCGATAATGAAAATGAGGAGCCAAAGCTATCTTACGATAAGCTTCAGTATCGTTACAATGTGGTCTCCAATAGGGCAAGTAAGTACATCAACTCATATGCTAAATTGAAAGTTAAATTTAAAGATACTATGAGTAGGGTGCATGAATTAGAATCTTCTAGTATAACTTGTAATGATGTGCATGTTTGTGACACTAGTGAGAGAGACACACTTCTCTCTCAAGTTAAGGATTTGAACATGTTAAATAAAAAATTAGTAGCTTAAACCTTAATTAGAGTCTCGCATTCAATTACTTACGTTGAAATGCGAAGAGGAATTCCAAAAGCTCATAAGCTTTGTACATGCTAGGGATTCACTCCACGGTTTGTTGGAAAAACAACATCTGGTAAATCATAGAGGATGTTTGGAATATATTCCAAAAGTGGTGACCAAACCTACCTCTAATTCTTTTTATGGTGCAAATTCAAGAAATATTGCTAAATGACCTAAGAAGAATCAACATGCTTTCTTGTATAACAATAACCTAACAAGAATCATATAGATCACAAGGTGATGATGAAAAATGAAAATTCTTCATTTTTGCTAAGAAGCAAAATCCTCACTTTATGCATGTCAAGAAATTATTTCTTCACTTAAGCATGCAACATTCACCCCTCTTGCAAAGTCAAAACTATTGTCTAGGAAATCCTCAAGTCTTTGGATTCCCACTAAGTGTAGTGTGCAAGAGAGGAATAAATATATCAATTCTCTAGTTATGGATGTGATCACCTCATGTGATTATATTAGGAAATCAATCTTCTCTTGGGTTTGGTTCCCTAATGTTTAGGTCTCTCACACGTGCATATTGCATGGTTATCATGCTTAGGTTTATTCTTAGCATACCCATTAATTGTGTGCGATTTTTCATGATTTTGAAAAAAAATCAAATTATGTTTTTCACGAAAATGGGGACCTTGGGGAATATATTGCTATACATGCATACTTTGAATCATGTGTATGACAATGGGGGAGGTCATATCGTTAGTATGTTTAAAATTAATTTTAAAAAACATATTTTAACGCGCATTGTCGGTTTATGTTTGAGCTCATTGTTTACATTGTTTACAATTGGTTATTATGGTCTTAAACTCAACCCATTAATATTGCCAACATTTCATGCTATATTTTCTTTTGGCAATGTCATGTGTATCAATAATGTTTGATTTTTTTATCTATGCTTTGATACATTTTAGGCCATGGCTCCAAGTATTATGATTATCAATTGGTAAAGATGTCTCTTTTACACTTGGTATTGATCTTATAAGTCAATAATTTGACCTTTTCTATGATCTACGAGGAGCATGTGATAGTGATTGATACCCACTAAATTTTTACATTTGGTATCATACATCTCTTTATCTCTTGGTTATTTGTCATATTTTTAAAGCGAGTCAATGACAAGAGTCAATTCTTTTATGTTTGATGTCCACCTTTTTGACAACGACAAGAGGGATAGATAAGGGAGAAAGAGAGATATGAGAGCGAGATATGGAGAGATATGAGGGATTATATAAATCATTCATGTGGAGAGTTATTGATATATTACAATTGGTTTAGGTAATCCATGCCCACTATATGTCACTATTGTTCTTAATTATTTACAATTGGTTATCTATCATTTTACAATTGGGGAATATAAGTATGGAGAGCTCATTAGCATTGTGCTCTAATTATTAATGTTTTACATATGTGTGTCATCATCAAAAAGGGAGAGATTGTTAGATATTGGTGTTTTAAACCAATATTATTTTGATGATGATCACAACATTATGTTGTTGCTAATGACTCTCATGTTTTATTCTCATGTTTAATCAAATGAAGAATAGCATTTTGGGAGACTAATAACTTGATGCAAAGATGGACATCGAGAGGAGTAAGTGCCAAAGCTTGGAAGATGGTGGGGAGCTTCAAGTCATCAAGAGCTTAAAGATTAGACTCTAAAGGAAGCAAATGTAATCCATGCAATTTCATTTACTTGCTTTTCTCTTTTCTGAGTCTAGTATTATTGCAGTGCATTGATAGATGGTTTACCCATTCATGCATATGCATTTACCATCTTAGTGAGCCTTAGGATTTTCATAAAATCCAACTCAATAGGTTCACCTCGCCAAAAGACTCAATTGGAGTCTCTGGCTCTCCAACAGGCGACTGCTGAATGCAGGACATGCGACTGGGTGATTCTAGGCGCCTGGTCAGCCTTCTACACCCAACTGGTGTGCACAGCTCAAGTCAACTTTTTATTGACTCATTCTTGAGCTTTTGGAATAGACGACTGAAGTGCATTAGTCAGGCGCCTGTCTTCCATCAGGCGTCTGGGAATTGTCCTACAGTCGTCTGTGTGCCAAAGTGCGTAACTTGCATTTTTTGGGCATCACTCTATCTTGTGAGTCAGTCGACTGATGTAGAATTTACAGTCGCCTGTCATTTTTCAGGCGCTTGTACTTTGCTCGTCAGTCGTCTGAATGCACAAGTACGTAGGTTGCATTTTCTCAGCTCTATTCCATCCCATGTGACCGTCGCCTGTTGAAGTATATTCAGGCGCCTGCTCATTTACAGGCGCCTGTGTAGTCTTCCACAGTCGCCTGTCATGTCTCAGATTATAGCCGTTGGAAATAATATAGCCGATTAGTCGACTGTCCATCCTTCATCAGTCGCATATCGTTGCCGTAAAATCCCAGATTCTAGCCGTTGCAGAATTCTGTCCTTGGCCTCTAGCTTGGGTTTTATAGGGTTTTAGTGGCTTCTTATAAATAGGAATGGGCTTAGTTCATTTAGAACTTCTTGGAACTATTGAAGATCATTAAGGACCATTAAGCCACACTCTTAATCTCTCATTTCCCTCATATGAGCACTTTCCTCTTCATGCATTGAAGCAAACTCAATGAAAATCATCCAAGTGCAATCAAGTTCATCTCATCACTTGGAGATCCTCTTCTATGCCTTTATCTTCATGGTGAGTAAGTTCATCTCAAGGCATATGTAAGAGTAATTTGTTTCATTTGTTTTCTTGAAACCCTAGCTTTCTTTGTGAGAGTTAGTTATTCTCTTTGTGAGAGTTTAACCCTTGTGTATGGTTGGTTGAGTACTTTCTTTGTGAGAGTTAAGGTCTCTCTATGTGAGAGCAAGGATTTCTCTTTGTGAGAATCCAAATCCTCTGTGTGAGGTATCACTGTGTGAGATTGTATTCATTACCTTGTGTAGGTTCATAGTGGATATTTGTGTGGCTGGATGTATCCAAGTTGGAGAACCAGGGTAAAACTCTTGTGTTAGCGTTTGTATTGATTGTGTGAATATCCTTCTCTTGCACTTATAATTCCGCATTTGCATGTTTAATTTTTAATTACATGATTTGTGCCATTATTCTATTCACCCCTCTTCTAGAGTGCTTATTATTAGTATTGCATGGGGGTGGGTGAGTGGGTGTGTACGCGTTCGTGCGTGGAGTGGATGGGTTGTGTGTGTGGGTGTGTGTGCATTGGAGTGTGCATGGGGTGTGTGCGCGTGGGTATGTGGGTTGTGTGCGTGGGTGTGTGCATGGGTGGGTGTGCGGGTGTGCGTGGGGGTGTATGTGGGTGTGTGTGCATGTGGTGTGTGTGCTTGGGGTGTGGGTGTGTGTGCATGGGTGGGTGTGTGTTTATGGGAGGGGGTGGGTGTGTGCGTGTGGGGTGGGTAAGTTGTGTGCATGGGGGGTGTGTGTGCATGGGTGGGGTGTGTGTGCATGTGTGTGCGCGCATGGGTGGGTGGGTGTGGGCATTGGGGGGTGTGTGCGTGGGGTGGGTGTGTCTGGGTGGGTGGGCGGGCTGTGTACATGGGGTTTGTGCGTATAGGGGGTGTGTGCTTAGGGTGAGTGTGTGCATGGGTGGAGGTGGGGTTGTGTGGGGTGGGCGTGTGTGCGTGGGGTGGGTTGTGTGCATGAGTGGGTGTGCGTGTATGGGTGGGTTGTGTGCATGAGGTGTGTGTGATTGGGGTGGGTGGGTGCATGGGCGTGTGTGACCGGTTAAAGTATTGGCTCAATATAGGCACTGTAGACGATCACACATGCACACACACCCACCCCAATGCCCACACCCACCCCATGCACCAACCAACCCCAATGCACACACACCCACACACCCATGCACACCCATGCGCACCCAATGCACCCACCCACCCACCCCATGCACACCCATGCCCACATCCACCCCCCCCCCCACGCACGCACGCACGCACGCACACACACACACATGCACCAACCCACCCTGATGCGTGTACACACACCCCCCATGCACACACACCCCCATGCCCATACTCACAGCCCATGCACGCGCACACACACAAACCCATGCATCAACCCACCTAATGCGCACACACACACCCCATGCACACCCACCACATGCACACACCCCATGCCCACACCTACCCACACATGCACACATCCACCCATGCACACACTCACCCACCCCATGCACACACACCCGATGCACACAAACCCATGCCCACACACCCTCCCCATGCATGCACACACACCCACCCCCATGCGCATGTGCGCCGTGCGCGCACACACACCCCCCACCCAAATGCACACCCCGCACACACACCCATGCACCCACACACCACAATGGACACACACACCCAATTCAGGGTATTAACTTATAAAAGGCCCAAACGTGATAGTATTAACTTATAAAAGGCACATTCAGATGTAAATTTATCCAAATTTCTGTCTTTTGGACGGAAAATTAAAAAAAGGTATTAACTTAAAAGCGTCGGAAAACGTTTGGGTATATATTTTGATGAAAATAAACATCAGGGTATTTACGTAAAAATGGCCCAAACGTGAGGGTATTTTTCTGTAATTTACCCATTAAAGAATACTACTGTTTATTTTACTTTTCAATTTCTGATAGGTCAATGGTAAAGGTGAAATGATCTATTTATCTTTCTCGGCCCTCAAAGATAAATATGTCGCCAGCACCACATGGGCCGTCTCTCTCTAAGTGTGACATCGACGGTTCGAGTCATGTGTGACTCTTTCCTCCTTAAAAAAGGATAAATATGTCAAAAAATCACCTTAATGCACATTCTAGAAGGATGACAAAGATTTAACATATGGTGATTATTTAGGAAAAACATAGGTATCATATTGTAATTTAAGTACTTCACGGTGGTATTGCAATTTAAGGATTGATATTATGATAAATTCTTGAAAGATAAAGATAGTTTTGTGAAAATTAACCTTATAACTAGTTAAACCTATGTTTATTGCTCTTTGCATTTCTGACATCTTGATTTGAATTTTACAAGATTTAACCCCCATTAAAACTTGCCAAGCCAATTGTAAGTGGGACATAAATTCAATATCCGATTACTGCTTTTTTTTTGCACATCTAACCATCTAGATTTAAATCTTAGATGATTTAATTCTTTGTAAGATTATTGTGTCATCTATTTGTTGCGTACGTGTTACAACCCTCTGATCGGGCCAGGGAGAAATAAGTTGACCGCGACTGATCACTCAGCCCACCACGGCCCTAGGCCCTAATCCAAGGGCCACACGCGTGGGTCGTGACATCTTCACCCGAGACGAAGGCCCAATGGACCGCCAGCTCTCTCTGCAATTGAGAAGATCATTACGCCAATTATGTCTGCCGTCATCCAATGAATGATAGCCATCAATCTAGCAATCATGGCATGCCTTCATAGCCATCAATTCAGCACGGTATTGGCCTTCATGGTATCTTTCCCTTCATCAAATGGATGAAATTATTGGGGTCAATATTTCCTAATCAGCGTGTTCTCATCAATGTCGGCAATCATGTCTCATCATTGCCTATTACAGCATGAGTGCTCACCTATATGAAGTACTAGAGGTGGCGTGCACCGGAGGAGGATCTCCGAGATTTGACACTGAAGTAGCTTAAACTCTCAATTCATACTCTACAAAATTATATCTCCTTGTCCAAAGCTCGGTCAGAAGACTAGCGGATGGCCTCCCAGCGGGTCGAACTTAGCTCCACAGAGCCCCTTTTGAGTCATACACTGACTTAAGTATCAGAGGCGATTTGGTCGAGCCCCAGACCTAACCCCCTGACGAATTTTCTATCTTGTAGATCACAGGAGATATCGTCCGGCCGAAGTTTCCTTTGGAGACCCATTGCTCGACCATGAGTAGCCTTGCACAAATGCCTGCTCAACCGACCAGTCCCGAAGGTCATCCTCGTTTTCCATGTCAGCGACGACCTTCGAACTACCCAACCACCAACATGTGATGAGAAAACGCACTGAAACAGTACAGATTGCAGATGAAATACTTGAGCACTAAACAACTACAATTAGTGATAAGAATGAAACAACAAAATTATAGTATAAAAGGCAATCGAATATAATTTAAGTTATAATTTAAGTGTACCGCAATATAAAGAGTTTAGAGACAATCAAACCAGTCAATGATCAATCACAAACACAAAAGATTTGTCCTGCTGCAGTCGTCTAGACTTACTCAATTCTGTAGCTCCCTGCTTTAGATTTTCACTATCTACCTCTTGTAAACCGGTAAGAGTAAACCATACAACTTGACAAACGCACTTGTCGATTGCATACTATAATCTCTACAACATGAGATTGGAACAACTCTAAATTTAGAGAGCAAAATCACCTAATTGCTGATTGAATTAGATTGGAACAACCGGTAAGAAATTTTTGAAAAGGGTTTTAAGTTTTTATGGCCAAAACATTAGTTTTTTCCAATCTGATTAGTCGCCAAAAGTGACCCCTAATTGACAAGGAAACCTGGAAACTAATGTTACCAATAAAACTAGCGGCAACAATTCAAGGACTAGTTGACTAATCCAAAAAACACTAGTCGATTAGGAGCCTAACCGAGAGCTTGTTGTTTTCTATTGTTTTTCGACTGACTAACTATTCGACTAGGTGTTCCAAGAAGTCGACTAGTTGAGCCATTAGTCGACTATTGGTCTACTTTAGTTTACTAGTATATTACCGCTGGCCAAAAAATGATTAACGCAAACTAGACATTTGTTACCGGTTTGAGGGTGTTTTAGAATTTTGTTTAACACATTTTTCACTCTATAAATAATGAAGATTATTCGGATGTTTGATATCAAGAAAAATGATATTTTGCAAAGAGAAATACTCTTTTCTGCTCAAAAGCTTTCTTCTCAACCCCCCTCTCATTTAATTTTTTTCCAATTTATCTCTTGGTCAAATCCCTGATCACAAAGCACAATATCTCTACATCATTTTAAGAGATTAACCCCTTATAGCCTCATTACTGCATGTGCTTCAATGAAGGCTATAGGTAAATTTGTTCATCAAAGGATTGCAAGTATTCTCTTGCACTAGTTTGTTTGGAGGAAGGTTTGTTTTTACTCGAGGATTGTTCGAGTTATTTTATTCCATACAATAGTTTATGGTGAAGTGGAAAGGGTAAAAAAATCTTTCGGTTGGAAGAAGATAGTAGATATCGCACGTAGGACCTGCGGACTAGACTAGGTCAGGGTTGACTAAATCATGATATATTTGCGTAGTTGTGTTGCTCTTTGTGTTCTTGCAAATATTATTTTCATTTCTGTTGCATATCTATTTATCTCTTATTTACAAGTTCTACATTTGTTGATTAAGAATCATCTAAGGTAACGCTATTTAAATCCTTAGACAGAATAGTTAAAGGATAATTTGAAGATTGTATTGCTTTTATAAAACACTATTAACCCCCTAGTGTTTCTGCTTGCTCATCCACATGATCAGAACAATCTAGAGTTCACACATCTTAGATGCAAACCCACCAAACATAGAGAGTCCAATGAAAAGAGGTAGAACACTACAAGATCTGGACTGAGGATTGTGCCACTGCCAAATGCATCGTGTTGGCTTCCACAAGTAATGAGGTGCAAAAGAGGAATGAGAATAAAGATTTATATGGAGAGCAATCACGAATTGCAAGATTGGATAATTTGAGGAAGTTGTTCCAATTAAAGATGGAAGCTAGAACCTCGGATTAAGACGATCCTCAAGATGATAACATATATTGAGAAATTAAAACAATCATAAATACAATGAGTGTCGGCTTTGTGTGGTACGATCTACTTGAGGTGTGGAATACACTCAGCCGGTAGACAAAGGTATACGAAATTAAAAAAGAATTTTGTTAAATGACGAATATTTTTGAGGGTGTCGAAGTTTAAATTATTAACTAGTTTGCATAGTTTTCTTAAGCCAGCTAATTCAAAAAGCATATACCATGTTGAAATATATGTTGTTATGCAAGAATGTAATTAGAGTTGTTTAACATAAGGATGACCTGAGCTGAGCTCACCGAACCGAAAGTTTTGTTTTAGGTATATATGGTTCATTCCAAAAGTGACGAATTTGGGAGTGGTTCTTGAGGGGACCGAGCCAAGCCCGAGCCTTTTCAAGCTCAATTAATCATAATTAAGGGGGCAAAATAAGAAATAACGGTCTCAATAACTAACAATTATGCATTTGTTATGAGATGGGCCTATTGGGCCTATTGGGTATCCACCCACATTGTTTATTATATATATGAGGCTAGGGGTTTCCTAGCCATCAACCTTGCTCACAACACGTTATCAGCACGCTCAAAGCTGAGCCGAACCTCTGTCGGCAGACGAATCGCAATGCGAAAGGGCTTCCTTCACCGAACGTCGCTAGATCCGGAGGGTATGATCTAGAGGTAATTTTTAATCCCTAGATCTAAACTTTTTATGCGCATACGATTGAATCATTGTTTGGTTGGTATAAGATTGAATTTTAATCTCAGATCTATATGATAAATCAACCTTTTAAATGATAAATCGACGTTTTTATCTCTAAAAATCAAATTTTTACGCTTAAATCGCTGATTTGAAGACTAAAAATAGGGTTTTAAATAAAAATCCTATTTTTGATGATCTTCTTCCACAAATCTTCGAACCCTTGGGGAAATCTTTCGTCGAAACGCGGCCAGAATTCACGAACGCACGAAACCCCCTAGCGATCTCCCCGCCACCAGAAGCAACGTCGAGCCGATGCCGCTCCGGCGGCAGCCCGTGCCTCCGCCTGCAGCGGCGGCCACCGCCGCCTCCCGCCGCGGCGGACAGTGCTACCGCCCGCCGCGGCGGCCAACGCCAACGCCGCCGCCTACAGCGGCGGCCGGCACCGCCGCCAATAATGCGACCGTCGCCACCAAACCACCAGAAGCAGCAGCGGCGCCGTTAACCCTCCCCGTGCGCGCGAACGAACCCTAGCCGCTAGAAGCGGCAACCCACACGATTTAAACCATAGCCAGTTGCACGGGATCGCACGTCAGATCACCTCCGAAAACCCTAACTCGGGTTTTTCCACAAAAATTTCGTTTTCACAAATTATTTTCAAATTTAATCAAGTTTTTTTCTTTGTTAAAATCTGATTAATGACATGCTTTATAAATTATCGTATTTTTGGATTATTTGATTATTACACGTTTAATAATTAGGAAGATCCTGCGACCGCTCTGCCGTTGGTTAACTAACCTAACGGTGTATGACGTTGCTCATTGGTCCAATAATTATTAAACAAAAAATTTCCATCTCCATTATAGATGCCTGGTGTTATGAATGAGGGAGGCCTTTGGCCTCCCCTCCTTCATTACTCACTATCATTAGTCCCCATTACTATGAGTAATGGGGACTCTTGGTTTCCTTGAGGCCTTTCATCTCCTCCCATATATCAATATATAGAGAACGATGGCCTATGGCCATGGTTACTCATTCCTTTGGCTATGAAAGCTTCTCTCTCTATCTCTTGAATCCAATTATCTTATAACACGTTATCAGCACGTGTTCTCCTCTTGAGCACAAATTTTTCAACAAAGTTTTCATCCCCTACGTGCAAGGAATCTATAGTTGCTGCGGCGAGGAATCTATTGGTTGCAGCGTTGCGGCATCCTCAAGGCGTTCGGGAGCTCGGATTTTTATCTACGGTTCTAATCTACGGACGTCCCTAGATCATCGATCTAGAGGTAAAATTTTATTTCCCGTAGATTACAATACATGATAATTTTTACATTGTTAAAGTACAAGTAAAAATTAAAATGAAAAAAAACCCTACTCTAATCTCTTGCGCCCCCCCTGACGGGGGGGCCGTCCGATCAAGCCCCCCCCCCCCGGTCGGGGGGGCCCCTCTGTCGCCGCGCCGCCCCCCCTGACGGGGGGCCGTTCGATCAAGCCCCCCCGGTCGGGGGGCCCCTCTGTCGCCGCGCCGCCCCCCTGACAGGGGGGCCGATCTGCAGCGCCCACCCCCCAGCGGGGGGGTTCCTCCGGCATCGCCCCCCTGACGGGGGGCCGATCGGCATCGCCTCCCCCCGACGGGGGCTCTTCTCTGTTGCCTTCCACCCTTGCGAGGCAGCATGGGAAGGTATTTTACTCTGGCTGCTGCGTGAGGGGGTTTTCTGGCCACCGCCAGACCCAAATCAGTAACTAACGGGGTGGAGATTGTGGGGACAGACTTACGGTTTTTGGGGATTATTGGTTTTTCCCCAACCTAAAGTAGGCTAAATTTAATTAAAAATGATATTTGGGCCAGAAGCCCATTAGTAAGTATCAATAACACAAATATTTTAATTGGGCCTGCAGCCCCTATTACATTATATTTAGCCCCTATTACACAAATATTTTAACGGTAAAAATTATATTTAGCCTACTAAATAATTGCCTGAAGCCAATTCTTTAACGGGACTCTCCCCTGAGTAAAATCAAAAATAATCTCTATATTCTTTGTTGACCAATTATTTTATACATCCCTCTTTGCATATTATAATCTATGTTTTACTAGGACTCTATTTTTCAAAATATAACTATCTCAAAGATCCTGAGACCGCTCTGTCGTTAGTCAACTAACCTAACGGTGTATGACGTTTCCACGTGGTCTACGAGAAAATTATATTTTCTAGTTTCCTTTACAAATATGTTTGCTTGAGATATATGCGTGGTTGTTCATTTTTATGCCAGTAGCATATTTATAACTGCGTGGATGTTTAAATAAGTAAAAATGTGTTTTTCGGGATCGGCCATTGTATACCTATTTAAATTCATGCACTTTTATTTTTCTTTTAAGAGAATTTGTAAGTGAGGAAATTTGTATTAAAAGCCAAAGCTCGGTGCAACAGCATATGAAGACGGAGATATAGGGACCCAGTTTGGGTTTCCAAAGTTGTATTTTTCTTTTTCTCGTATGGACTGTAAACGAACTTTGGACTGTGTACTATTTTGGGTATCTGGCCGATCCCCGCATTTTTACTTGTTAATTTCTTTGTGCATGAATATTTGAATTTTAATTAATTCATGCTCATTTTAAATTGCGTAAATAAAATGGCAAAATTGGCAAGCGTCGATTTCGAAGTCCTTGACTCTGCAGGGACAAATTACCTGAGTTGGCGAGTGGACCTGAAGTTCCACTTGCGTTCGATGGCCCTCCTTGGGACCATTTTGGATCCTTCCTAGGCCCCAGCAGCGGCCGAAGCTTCTGCTACATCTAGCAGCAGCCCTACAACCACTGTATCCGATGTAGATAAGGCGAAAGCCATAATCTACATTAGGAAACATTTAGATCGGACCTTGAAGGCTGAATACTTAACGGTTGAGGACCCAAAGGACCTATGGACAGCGCTGGAAGCACGGTATAAACATCAAATTGACGTTATATTACCACGTGCCAGTTATGAGTGGGAAAACCTCAGACTTCAGGACTATAAGTCCGTCGCTGAGCATAATTCTGCACTTCATAACATCACCTCACGCCTGAAGTTGTGCGGTGAAGAAGTGACAGAACAACGCATGTTGGAAAAAACATTTACCTCGTTTCACGAGAAAGATGCAATCCTCATGCAGCAGTATCGTAAACGCAACTTCACGAAATTCTCTGATCTGATCTCATGCCTACTTAGGGCAGAGCAAAATCGAGATTTACTGCTTGCAACTCATAACTTGCGTCCAGCTGGCACTGCCCCAATCCCTGAAGCCCACCATGTTTCTCCCCAGAAGTGGAAAAACAAGAGGAAGCCTAAAAACACTAAAGGGAAAGCGGTAATGAAGCAACCAAGAGGTGCAGCTCCCCAGACAAACAAAAACAATAAAGGGAAACGAAACTTCACTTGGAAGCGAAAGAACACCGAGCACGTTTCACTTCCAAAGAAGACTTGGGAGGACAAATGCCATAGATGCGGCATGACTGGCCATTGGTCCAGAAACTGCCGCACTCCTCGCCACCTACAGGATTTATACCAGACGAGTCAGAAGTCTCGACCTGAGACAAACTTGGCTGGTGTACTGCCGCCAACTATCTTTACTGCTAAAAACTTCGAGAACGACGACCTGCTCGATTGAGCACTATATTTTATCTATGCATTTAGAATTCGATGTATCTTCATCTTTATTTTGCTTTAGTATGATCTTTTATTTTCGAATGTTATCTACATTTTCGCTCAAATAAAATTTCGTTTTTGCTTATATAGATGATGTCTGAGTGCCTAGTGGACAGTGCCTCGACGCACACAATCCTTCGCGATCATTGCTATTTTAATAGCGTAAACAAATATGACGGTCATGTTATCACAATTTCAAGACTGTCCCAAATAATCGAAGGAACTGGTGAAGCTATTATATTGCTCCAAAATAACACAAGACTTCAAATAAATAATGCATTATTCTCTCCTAAATCAAATAGGAATCTCGTAAGTTTCAAGGATTTCCGTTTAAACGGATATTACTTAGAGACCAGAGATGAAAATAAGGTTGAATATCTAATTGTAACTCAACAAAAAGATGACCAGAAGATCATCTGCGAGCGATTCAAGGGACTCCCGTCGGGTCTCTACCAAACATACATTCAACCAGTAGAAGCCAATATGATTGAGCACCAGACGTGCCAATCACTGCCAGAGTTCCAACTCTGGCACAATAGACTTGGTCACCCTGGAACAGCAATGATGCGCCGCATCATCACTGAATCCCGTGGACACAAATTGAAGAACCCGAAGATTCTTCAAAGGGGTGACTTTCCATGTCTCCCTTGTTTCAAGGGAAAACTAATAACGAGACCATCCCTCCTGAAAGTGGGATTAGAGTCTCCTGGTTTCCTTGAGAGAATACATGGCGACATTTGCGGGCCTATTCACCCCGCAAGTGGCCCATTTCGGTACTTCATGGTACTGATTGATGCATCAACCAAATGGTCTTATGTGTGCCTCTTGTCCACACGCAACCTAGCTTTTCCAAAGCTATTGGCACAAATAATAAGGTTGCATGCTCATTTCCCCGATAACCATATCAAGAAACTACGTCTTGATAATGCGGGAGAATTTACTTCACAAGTCTTCGAAGACTATTGACGGGCAACGGGTATTGAAGTTGAACATCCGGTAGCACATGTTCACACCCAAAACGGATTAGCTGAGTCTCTTATAAAGAGACTCCAATGGATTGCACGTCCATTGCTTATGCAATCCAAGTTGCCTGTGGATGCTTGGGGCCATGCTATTTTACATGCCGCATCACTTATTAGGATAAGACCCTCTGGAGGTCACACTTTATCCCCGATGGAACTAGCATACGGCGCACCTCCGGATATCTCTCATTTGAGTGTTTGGTTGTGCGGTATATGTCCCAATAGCACCACCTCAAAGGACCAAAATGGGTCCTCAGCGTCGTCTAGGTATATATATTGGGTTTGATTCACCCTCTATTATCAGATACCTTGAACCCCTGACGGGTGACACATTCAAGGCACGTTTTGCAGACTGTGAATTTAATGAGAAAATTTTTCTAAAACTGGGCACACAGTCTAAGAAGCCAGAAGCTTCTGAGACCATTAGTTGGGACCAGAAGTCTTTGTCCCTATATGATCCGCGTACTAATCTGTGTGAAAATGAGATCCTGAAGATCCTTCACATCCAGAATACAATACATCTTTTACCGGATAAATTCACGGACAACCAGAAGATTGTCCGTTCACACGTCCCTGCTGCCAATACGCCAGCTAGGATTGACATCCCCATAGATGGATGCAACCCACAGGCAGCAGAATTGGCTGTACCTCAAATGAAAAGAGGACGCCCACCAGGTTCAAAAGATAAAGTTCCTCGAAAGAGGAAGACTCTTGGTGATACTAAGATTATCCCTCCACAGGATGCTGAGCTCAGACCAGCTACTTCTCCCCTCATGATTTCCCCAGCAGAGGAAACAATAGGAGAAACATCATTAAATTTTGTACGTACTGGAGAAGTACTGGACAGAAATAGCATAGTCGTCGACGACGATTTTGCATTCGATATTGTCGTTCACGTCACTGAATATGACGATGATGTCGAACCACGATCTCTAGCGGAATGTAAACACAGAGATGATTGGCCAAAGTGGGACGAGGCAATAAGAGTAGAGCTGGACTCACTCTTGAAACGCAAAGTCTTTGGACCAGTAGTCCAAACACCAGTAGGTGTAAAACCTGTGGGATATAAGTGGGTTTTCATAAGAAAAAGAGATGAAAATAATGTGATCGTTCGCTATAAGGCACGCCTTGTAGCCCAGGGATTTTCCCAAAGACCGGGGATTGATTACGAAGATACGTATTCCCCGGTCATGGATTCGATCACCTTCCGATTTTTAATCAGCCTAACTTCTCTGGAAAGCCTAGAAATGCAGCTCATGGACGTTGTGACTGCATATCTATATGGCGATATAGATAAAAATATCTATATGAGACTTCCTGATGGGTTTAATCTACCCCCAGAGATGAAAGAGATACCTCGGGACGTATTCTCTGTAAGACTACATAGATCATTATATGGTCTAAAACAATCGGGAAAGATGTGGTATAACAGACTTAGTGATTTCCTTGCACAGCAAGGATTCACGAATAACGAAGTCTGCCCGTGTATCTTTATCAAAAGAACGGGAATAGGATTCGTCATCATAGCTGTATATGTAGATGACTTAAATCTCATAGGATCTCCTGCAGAGATCAAAGAGATATCTGAAAGCCTTAAACATACTTTTGAAATGAAAGACCTAGGCAAAACAAAGTATTGTCTTGGCTTACAGATAGAACACCTAAGAGGTGGAATCCTATTACACCAATCTAATTACACAAAGAAACTTCTACACAAGTTTCATATGGATAAATGTCATCCTTTATGTACTCCTATAGTCGTAAGATCACTAGATGTACAAAAGGACCCCTTCCGGCCACTGGAAGAGGGGGAGGAGATACTGGGTCCTGAAGTACCCTACCTCAGTGCCATTGGAGCACTTCTATATCTGGCTAACTGTACGCGTCCCGATATAGCGTTTACAGTTAATCTTCTAGCCAGACACAGTGCAGCACCCACAAAGTGCCACTGGAACGGAGTAAAGCATCTTCTACGATACCTTCAGGGTTCCATTGATCTTGGACTTTACTACCAGAGAGGTGCCTCCCCCAAATTGTTTGGTTATGCGGATGCATGTTATCTCTCTGATCCGCACACGGCAAAATCCCAAACTGGTTTTGTTTTTACCTACGGAGGTACTGCTATCTCCTGGAGATCGGTGAAGCAAACCACAACAGCTACATCATCCAACCATTCAGAGCTCATTGCGATCCACGAAGCAAGCAGAGAGTGTTATTGGCTACGATCCGTCGTCCAACACATTCTTCAATCTACTGGCCTGAAGACCGGTGATTTGGAGCCTACCGTTCTGTTTGAAGATAACGCTGCATGCATTGCTCAACTTCAAAAAGGCTACATCAAGGGCGACAGGACGAAGCACATATCTCCCAAGTTTTTCTGGACACATGAGCTAAAGGAGGACAAGCAGATCGAAGTTCAGCAGATACAATCCTGCAATAACTTAGCTGATCTTTTTACTAAGTCTTTGCCCAAATGTATTTTTGTAAAACTTGTAAAGAACATTGGCATTCGACAACGACAACTGGAAGACCTGCAAGCCTGAAGCTTGAACGGATCAGGGGGAGTAACCTGTGGGTTGCACTCTTTTCCCTTAAGCTGTTGGGTTTTTCCAACTGGGTTTTCCACAGCTAAGGTTTTAACGAGGCAAACACTCTTACTCTGGATCCAGAAGTATCCACACATCTTTGCCTCAAATGCTGAGACCAAAGTGATGAATGGGTAAGGGGGAGTGTTATGAATGAGGGAGGCCTTTGGCCTCCCCTCCTTCATTAACCACTATCATTAGTCCCCATTACTATGAGTAATGTGGACTCTTGGTCTCCTTGAGGCCTTTCATCTCCTCCCCTATATCAATATATAGAGAACCATGGCCTATGGCCATGGTTACTCATTCCTTTGGCTATGAAAGCTTCTCTCTCTATCTCTTGAATCCAATTATCTTATAACACCTGGGATGTTGTACACTTTTATTGCCTGTAGCATGAATTTACGCTTAAACACTATAAATGCATGTGTAGAAAATTATATGTCTGCCGCATATTTAATGTTCTGTGATGAACATTTTATTTAGCATGCTAAAATCTCTATGATATATTTTTAATGCTTGTAGCATACACATATGTCTAAGATGAAATTATTTATATACCTGCAGAATATAAATAACATGTGTATATGTTTCAATTCATGATTAACTGAGCATACATTTTTAGACCACATGCTTGATTTATTTGCAATGATAATTTAGTTTCTTTCAACTATTTTATTGAACATAACTTTTTAGCTTACAAGCTTTATATTATGTGTATGATAAATCATTAATTGTTGCATTTTGCACTCTTATATGATCATCACATGATTTGGCTCATGCCCATGATATGAAAATATTTTATGACAACAAACCAATCATGATTTCAAAAAGTTTAACATCATATCCACTTTGAAAAATAAACCTGAAGTTCAAAATCAAATCAAAAGTCTACACCATTTCACCCTAATAAAATAAAAATTAACAAATACAATGGATTATGTGAAAACCATTTATGCGATTTCTTTTAGAGCTACGCATTTTGCGGTAAAATAAATCTCTCAGATTTATGGTTTATATAAATCAATATTGACACCAGCAGTTGTCATAACACCGCTAAACTCTTTTAGAGTAATCTCACTTTACAAGGTGTGATTTTTTAATCTAACCTTAATTTTAAGCGTACGCCCAAAGTCGTGTCTTAATAGATAAGTGAGAAATTATAAACTTCGTAGCCACGTATTTGTTTCTCCTTGAGCATGACTCTATATCCACAAAATACTTGAATGACTCAATAAAAATGGCCTGTAGACCATACTTAAGCATTCAAATAGACATTTAAAAGTCTCTCATAAATTAAAAAAGTGGAAATATAGAAACTAACTCTTTTCCCTTGTATATGTCTACTTCGTAAGACCAATATTCATTTTTCCTTATAAATGCCATTAAGGAAGACTGAAAACAGGGGAAGTCTTGAATAAAATGAGAAATAGAAGATATGATATACCTCGATATGGAGTATGCAATGGCAACCCAATATCAGACCAGAAGTTCTGATAAGACCCATAATGCTTTTTGCAATATGAATGTGCATTAACTTATGCCATATATAATATATACATATCTAGTCTAATAGACAAAAGTCAATTGACCTTATGTATATTTAGCTACTCACCGAGGACAAATAAACTTTGAAAACAAATTTGATCGGTTGTCATAACATAAGTCTAAATGAGCATAATTGTGGACGAATGTTTTCAAGCACACATCATACTATGAAACTTGTTACCGTAACATAATTATCAGTAGTATTCTCTTGCAGTATATATGTGTTTAAATACATTACCACAACATTTCTTATTGATTTCAAGCTTTTTATACTCATTTTATTTTACTGTGAATGATTTGTTATCCTGAATACTCCTAAAATGAGGATGCCATGTACTATCTGAAACTTATAAAGTTTCAAAGGATATTCGTCAAAACGAAATCCCCAATGACTCAAGAAACCAATAAAGCCTGAAGCTTTGTCTAACTTTGATCCGCATAATAGTCAATGTGAAGATTTAATCCTTCACAGTTTGAACACAGTTCACATATTACCGGACAATATTAACTTAAGCATTTTAATAGACTTTCAAAAGTTCCACATAAATTCGAACTTAGGAATTAATTTGGAACACCAGAAGTGTCCAGAATCGACCAACTTTGGATCGATGTCACCCTGGATTGATGATGCAAGACATCATTAACCAGACGAACCCGAAAATTCTTTAAAAAGGGTGAAACTTTCATTGTCCCCATTCAAAAGGGAAAAATGATTACGAGATCATCTCCATTCACGTGGACATTAACTCTCCTCACTTCCTTAAACGAATTTAAGATGATATACTATCATCATTAGAAGAATGAGACCTTTATGCCTCTTGAGAGTATTTGAGGGATAAAAGTGGACTCACACACTCCCTACATATGGCTGATGATGTACCTTAGAGTACTCATCCATATGTCCTCTATAAACGGTCATTATCAAACCTATTATCCAACCACAGTCCAGCTTTTTCAAAGCAAATGGGACACATTACTAAATGGTGGGAACGTTGGATAACACTGGGAAACCAAACTATATTTGCAACTTGAAAAATGTTGAACACCCTGACGTTTGTGTTCACACCCAAAAATGGGTTACATAAATCATTAAAATGATTTAAACGGATTACTTATCCATTAAAAATCCAGTTGTAAGTGACCATGTGGGAACATGCAATTACAATGCAACCCATCAAAATGCCTCCTTAGAACCTATTTATATGAGCCTGATCACCTCATATAAACAGTTTTCGAGAACCCCTAACGGGGAAGCGTTTAGAACACATCTTATCGATTGTACCATGATGAGTATACATCCCCATATCACCATTATAGACCATCAAAACGCAGAACTATTTATCCGAAGTAATTATCCCAAATAAATAGATTCTGAGCACTCTGAACAGGGGAAGCATTTTAAATCACTTCTCCTAAGACGTACATTGATGTGCCCTCTTTTAAAGACTTGATGAGATCTTGAAGATCATTCATAACTTTAATTCCCTAACATTAGGTTCAACAAAAATACTATAATCATCCATGAGCCTGAATCTCAAGTTGACCATTTTAACATTAATACCTATGATCTGATTATCATGAATTGTGATGAGATCCTGAAGATCCATACTTATGAAACTGTTAAACAATTATCAGACATAATTACTGACAATATAAATATTGTCAAATTCACACATCTCTGCTACTAAAAATCCAGCTAGGATTGACATACCAAATATAATGGATGCAATCCACCAATAGCAGAAGTGGATATCCTTAATAGATGAGAGGACATACCACGAGGCTCCGCAGCAAGAAATAACTCCTGGAGACCCTAAAACAATAACAACACAGGAAAAGTGAGCTCATCTCCATATCCTCTCCTTTTTCAGAACCTCCAGAAGAGATGAATCTGGAATAAATTGAATAATGTACGTACATGGAGAGGTATTTGGATAAAACACACTTGTCAATAATAAATCACATTTCATTTTGCCATAGATATCGTTCCCATTCTCTGTTTCCTGAAGCTAACGCAGAGATTTGGTCAGATTATGTAGAACGAGGCAATAATAAGTTGAGCTGGACTCACTTATGAAATGTGAAGTGTTTGGACCTGAAGTCCTGATATCAAAAGATATCAAACCTGTGGGTAACCGAGTATTGTATAAATAAATAAAATCGTATGCTATAAGCAAAACGCTATAGCTTAGAGGTTTATTTCGCAAAAACCATGAAGTAACCATGTAAGATGAGCTTAACTCACTTATAAAATTATTTAAACTGATGCATCAGGCTCCCTGGTCATGGTTGCGAAAACCATGCGATTGGCAAAGAAAATTTTAGCCTATGTTGCTATGGATGATGTGACAACATACCCTTACGAATTATCATCCTGAAGATGAAACCATCATCCTGAAGATAAATAATCATCTTGAAGATGAAACTATCATCCTGAAGATGAATAATCATCCAGAAGATGAAACCATCATCCAGAAGATGAATAATCATCCAGAAGATGAAATTATCATCCAGTTGATGAAAAAACAAGGATAATTGCAATCCACTATTACACACATTGGTTGTATGGATGCACATTAAGACCCCTTCCGTTCGCTGGAAGAGGAAAAGGATATCCTAGGTCCTCAAGTGCCTTACTCAAGTGTCTTTTGTACACTCCTTTATCTGGCCAACTGCACGCGTCTCTAGAAAGCATTGACAGTAAACCCTTTAACCAGATGCAATGCAGCGCCTGTAGCGTTCCACTGGACCAGAGATATGTAGCTTCTCTGCTACCTCCGAGGGTCAAGGATCATCTAACATGTTAAATGTATTTATAGATACAGGTTACAGATCATCCCGATGACTACAACAAAGGAACGACCAACTCCTGGAGATCAGCAAAGCATGCTTTCAAGGCAACATCAATCCCACCATCCCGAGAGGCTCATCAATCCAAGAAGCAAATCATAAGTACGCATAGCCAGATCCTGCCGTACCTCGCAAACACAGTGACGACTGGGTCAGAGACGTAGTGCTACCTACCGAGTTTGCAGACCACTCCTCTTCAGAAGAGCTTTCTCAGATTCAATAGCTGCCGTAGATGAGCGATATTTGTATAGATAAGCGATGTCTTGTATAGATGAGCGATGCCTTGTACTTTGTACTTATTATCGGAACATTATAAGAGATTGATATATAGTTGCCTAGGAGATCTGCAAGCCTGCAGCTTGTACAGATCACGGGGAGTCAAACTTAGTGTTGTACTCTTTTCCCTTGGCTATTGGTTTTTCACACTGGGTTTTCCATAGCTAAAGGTTTTAACGAGACAACCTTATTGACTCTGTATCCAGAAGTATCCACCCCTAAATACTTCCACTAATCAGGGGAAGTTATGGAAAACTGTACTCTTTTTCCTTGGCTATTGGTTTTTTCCACTGGGTTTTCCATAGCTAAAGGTTTTAATGAGACAGTTATCCCTAACTTAGGATCTGGAAGTATCCACCCCTTATGATACTCATAAGCAATATGGATCCTGCAGTATTCATATATCGAGTATATAACGATGGTTGGATAAGGGGAAGTGTTATGAGATGAGCCTATTGGGCCTATTGCGTATCCACCCACATTGTTTATTATATACATGAGGCTAGGGGTTTCCTAGCCGTCAACCTTGCTCACAACAGCATTTGCTTTTTCAAAAAGCGTTCTTCTAAAATTAGTGTTGAAAATGTGCAATGATGGATTTTTTAAAGCAAAATCAATAGATGGATCTAAATGTATATACAGGTCAAATAGGATCGAATTCACCCAATTTTCAGTTTGTTCATAATCCGTAATATGTATAATACATCCTTAAAAATGCAAAAATAAACAACACGGTGTATATGGGTGTCAGTGGGGGGAAATTTCCTGCACCGAGCACATGTACAATATTTGGTTAAGGTTAAAGCATAGAATACACATGAGAAACAAGGGTTGATTTATCGAATACCTTATAAAACTATCTAATTGAGCACGGCGCAGCCTCATGCGTGTTCAATATATTTAGGCAAGTCTTGATGACAAAGTGGTACAACATTCTGCATGAGCTTGGTGGTTGGGCCTGCACTTGGGTCAACAAGAACGTTAGCAAACCGGGTCGGTGGTTGGGGTCTAGCTTTGGCTACCATGACACTTAGAATTAGAACATAAGACACAAGCGATAAACAATCTTAAAACAAATAAAAAATTTATGAAGAGTATGAGTCAAGTCCTCCCACGTGGGGTGGGGGGGAATTTATGTAGGAATGAAATAGAAGCTTTTTGTAATCTCATATAGTGGACCTGCTAGTTTTGGTTTGCTTGTAAATCGTGAAGTTGGACCCGTGGGCCTGTTATTGATTTAGGCCTACCAAGCCTAGAATATTTGGTCCAGTTCTTGTCACTTGAGTTATTGAGAGAGTTCCTAGTAAGCATCAGCATCTCGAGCTTATTTATAGCCCTAGACAACTGGAGCCCGATTCATTTATATAGAAACATCCTCGAGCCTATAAACCCAGGCTCCATATAAAATAACCTGGACCTTGGCTCAATGACGAAGATGTATGAATGAGAGGCGCTAACTTTGGCATGCTAGTGGGCTTGCCTTACTGAAAGCTGCAGCCTTTCAAGAAAACATCAATAAAATTGCATCTAAACCCCCCAGCAGTGGTCAAGTTCATACACTTCACACCCTGACAGAAAGTAACCCACAACATTTACGTGAGTGACTGCAGGGTTGCTAACACCAACTCTGGCTATAAAATAGAGGTTTTTCTTTGTCCTTCCCCTAGCATTATTTCTGAGTTTTTTTAGTGTTGAAACTAATCACCTTCCACGCTCAACCGGCTACCCTCGTTGGGTTCTTAATGTGAGAATCGCACGCAACCAAATCAATTGTTAGCTGCAATGATTGTTTTGGTTGCAGTTCGGTTCTCACCTTCAACTACCCAACCAATTCCAAGTTACATGCAGCTTAACGCTCAGATTCTCAGTCCAAACATAGCTGGTGCATGTAAATATTTGTTTATCAATCAACGCATGGAGTTTCGAATGTGAGAATTGGAGGAATCTAAACACTGGCAGCTGACATCCTTGGGGTTAGTTTCCTCCAATATCTCATCTTCAGTGATTCAATGCACAGTCAATGGTCACTCGATATGTTAGTTCCGTTCATAATCATATGAACCATCTTGAAGCTCCAGTGCAATTCAAGAAACAATGAACTTTTTTTCCTTCTGAATTGCTGCAATCGTTGGTGTTTTTTTCTTAGGCTCAAATCGCTAGAAAAATTTTCAGTCTTGGGCATGGTTTCTAGCCTTCTTTCAAAAAGTAAGCAAGCTTTAATGCTATAGCCCAACTTCAGACAACTCCAACACCTCCATCAACTTCAGACAACTCCATCACCTGCAATTTCAAATGTTAACTTCTTCCAAATATGATATATATGATAGTCAGTTCAACACTTCGATTTAGTCACATACCACGAACCAATCCATTGCCAGTTGAAACAAGGAGATATTCAGATTGAAAGCACATATGCTTAGTCCAGTGACACTCAGGAAGCTTTGAAATGTTCCCGAATAACATTTCTGATGCTTCTTCAATTCAAAGCCTTACAGTTCTCAACATTAGTTAATATTTCCTGACAAACTAGGTCTATTTTGCTGACTTGAGTATAATATCAAGTTTTAATGTCATTAGACAACTCACCACTGAAGCACCTTATGTTAGAATAGTGGCTAACTAAATATACAAATCATACAGAATGTCATTGAGCAATTGAAAAGAGAATTTAGATAATCAAAATTTAATATAAATAGTAACCGATCAATATTGAAAAAGATTTTTGTATCAACGTCGTGAATCCTATTCGTTTTTGTTAAGATAGAAACAAAAATTGAAGAGACTTTTTTATCTGTTTTATTTCACCTGTCACCAACAAAAATTGAAGAAACCTTTTTTTATTTTTATTTCACTCTCACCAAACCAAATTTCTATTTTATTTCATCTCTCATCAAACTAAATTTCTTCAAAAATTATCAAAATCACTAGAGGAAAAACTCTTGTAAACCACACAATAAACTCTCACAGATCCCAAAAACTCATATCGATTTATGATACCTTCTTTATACTTACCAAAACGCTACTAAAACATATAGAAATACTAGTTACAATTGTCACTATAGGACTCATAAATGAAAAGGCTAAAAATGGAAATCTAATTCAATTATTATCCAAATTCTATTTTGAGTGAATCATGACAAACTCCACATTGACTCAAAATCGGTCCTTTCAATGGACAATCGATCTCCCTAACTTGAATCACCCATGTCATGACCTTCAAAAAATGTTTGGAGAACTCCACCCTGAGCGGAAACTCTTTTAATTCTTGTTGCCTACAAAATCACCAACTTCAACACATATTGATCCACTATCATCGTCTCTCTTTGTATCACTCGTAATTTTCTTTCTATTCTCGTACCTTTGATATCAATACAATGCCCATTCGAACTTTGGAAACTTCACCTAAGCTTAATAGCCATAGCCTTAGACGTTAAAAACACCACATGACAACAGATTCCTTCATAAATTTAGGACATCCACATGATAATGTTATTATAATTCTATCAAATATCTTGATTTTAATTATCCATAGACCAATAACATGATAATAGCCGTCTTTCATATAAGCTCTAAATCCATATAAATTGACTCATAAGATGAAAATAATTATCTAAAATGGCACATATGATATGATTCTCAGAAACCATGAACTTGATGAGTAACGTTTAGATATAGATGATTAGATGTTATCTGTTTCTTTTCTTGATATACCTACCTCTTGAATTTATTTTTCTTTCAACGTCTCTAATTCTTGTAGCTTCTAGTGAACTCTGCAAAATCTTATCATATGTTCTTTCTCCTTACAAAAGTAACTGCTTTCGATACTTGAAAGATCTCTTTGCACAAATTCCATACTCCTTTCTTTTCCTCTTGCTAACACAACCACTATATATGATTAATGCATTGATTATTCATCAGCATTTTTCTTTCTTATCTCATTTAAAATAAACATAAAAATTATTGGGAAATTTATGCCCTTAAGTAATTATTATAATTGACATATTTTTTAAAAAAATAGTATGCTACTTGATACTCTTTACCTCTATAATTTCTCATATGACTATGTATACTTAAAATATATAATTGCATTGATAAAGTCCTTGTATGAGAAGATTATGATCATACAATTCAGAGTGTTTTTTGTTGTAGAAATATCAAGAAAAGATATTGATATTTCAAATAGATTAGCGTACACTGATCTTTATCATTGAGATGATAATAGCTAGTCTCATATCCATTAGATGTGGAAACACCATGAGATATTGGACATGTGCTTGTTAGAGAATAAGTTCATAGAACAACTTGCCAAGAAGCTTCTACGTAAAAATAAACTTTAACTATCAATAGAAGCTCTCAAGTGACGATTGATGCATGTTAGTTTTTAGACCCGAGACAATGCTAAAAACCCTTTGATGTGAGAATGCCTACTTTGGTTTTAGATGACTAATGATGATGTAGTCGTTGATAATGATTCATTAGGTATAGTCCAAAGCGTGTGAATGGAGGTTGATATTAAGATATGATTCGTTTTGATATAAGAGGTTAGTGTCGTAGCAAGTTGATATACAACAACTGTAAGTTCAGTACATATGTGTAATCAAATAAAACAGAAAGATAAAACAAGGAAATCAAGATGACACAAGGAACTTGGTAACGCAGTTCGGTGCGTACACCTACATCTGCGGGGCCTCGCTCAGAAAATCAAATAACTCCACTAAATATTAATGATTACAATCACCAATATCACGTAATATTAGGAGGAACAAACTCCCCCTCAATACAAATCGCTAGGGGTGATCTCAATCAACCCTATGGAGTAATTTGCGCACGCTCCCCTTACATGCAAGATCCCCTTGCACAACTGACTAGATCAACTCCCTTGATCCCTACGTGCGTAGTTGTCGGTCTTCATCCCCGGATGTAGAAACCCGCAAGATCCCCTTGTACCACCAACTAGAATCAACTCCATTGACTCCTACCTCTGGTAGTCTTCGGCCTCCCTCCCGGAGTTCTTTGATCAACTTTCGCAAAAACCATACCCTAGCCGTCAAAGCCGCATGCCCTGATATCCCCCACTCCCCCTCAATCCGCGGGCCAATAAGTAAGATCGTTCAATTATATCAGATGCAGATCAGCAGCCCACAATTTCCGTGACTACTTCGGGCAAGTGGTTCCGTGTATCTCCAAGGATCCGATGAATAAAATATTGCAGACAAGAATCTCTCTAACCGATTCAACAATAAAACCGAGAGATTGCAACTTCCAAATGTATCTTCAACAGAATATACCAAAATGCCTAAAAGAGATTATAGAAAGATCTGGAGTAATCCACCTTTGATAAACGCTGAAGTTCGTCAATCGATTCCAGCCTTCTGACACAGCATGTTGGACCTCATGTTGTATCATAACGTTCAACATAACATACAACATGGCCAATAAATAAGATCGTTCATACAATATTTACAGATTAATACCTTCAATCACATCGTCAGCAAATCTTATGCATACCAGCATACAACCGAATATCTGGAGAAGATCTAAACAATAATGCAAGATCTGAAACCATTCAGATATAAAATCTTCAACCGCACATATCTTCAACCGCACATACCATTCAGACATGAAACCATTCAGATTTTGTAAACACTATTTCCGGATAAATAACTTCCTCTTTAATGCAGATATTCTGCCAATATTTCTAGGATCACTTCGGGTAAGAAATCCCATAGATCAAGAAATCATTTAACCATTTCGGGTAAACTGATTTAAACAAATCTCATGTGGATATTTTTCGATAAAATAAGGATCTATTTATGGTAAATAGAACCAACAAATCTCAGCAAATATTTCCTCCCATCAATTAAGGAACTAACAAGATTCCCAAATATTCTCAACAATCCTCCCATCAATTAGGAATTAATTCGGGTAATAAGGAATATAAAAATCTTACCAAGATATTTCATCAATCAATACAGGAACACCCGAGATTCTAGGCTACAAACCAGATCTGAATCAGCAAGACAGATCTGCAAACCAAAACAGCATATCTTCATACAAACCATACTCCAGATCCCGCATGTTATACATAATGTTGCAATATTATGTACAACATGACTACTCAAACTACTCAAAAACAATTCTGATTTCACAAACTGAGCTCTCCAGATTTAGTGCCACTAATGCCAACTTATAGCAACAGAAACACAACCTAACAACAACCATAACAAATCCTTGGCCAAGGTGATATGGATAAACTTATTAGAGTAATTAGTTTGATTTATGATAACTATTGTTTCACGTAATCAATTTACGACATAAACATATTAATAGGATTTGAAATATATCCATAACCTAAACATCTTAGTAACATATTCATGAATATGACAAAAATCAGACATCATGGTAACCATCTCTGCTATGCCCAGTGAGTTAGATGAGAATCCAATCTTACACTAACCAGATATTTACGATTTACGGTAACAACATATATGCCCTTCTTCCTTCAACATATGATCGATGTGTTTATGATGTCTTTAATCTACGTTTCAACATTTTGAGAGCATCTTAATCTGATGGCTAGACCTGACAGTATAAAAGTTACACAATCTTCATATTAGCCTAACTGTAAACATTACAAGTATGCAACATATAAACACATTGGTTACGTAACCACAAAAATACAACACATGATAAAGTAAATGAAATCAATTAACATGAACCTTTTGTTAAGAAGCTAAACATAAAGTAAAGATAAATAACTGGTAGCTGCAATCATTTTCATCTTTATAGCATTCATTAATAAGAAGCGTTCGGGTTTCTGAAAATATCAATTCTGAAAACAAGTGAAGTTTAACATAGAATCTTTATAACATTCATTAATAATGGGAATCAACCGATGAAACAGTAGATGTAAGGAATCGTACCGGTTGGTATTTCGGAATATACAAGACAACCGTGTGTACTTGATACATCCTTGTCAGATGGCTTGGCTATGAATTACCAGTGTAACTATATACATATCAATTCATTTCTCTTTTGCATCATGTCAATTGGTTAACTCCCGAAATAGCCTTCCAAATGAAATAAAAGATTGTATTCAATGCGAAACTGATCAAGTTCAACCATATTGGCACTTATAATAGCAATGCTATAAATATGATACGCTCAATCTACATGGCACTGGAGATATTTGTTGTTTAAAAGAGCATTTCTACTTTCCAGACACCTGATGAGTTAGTCATCTGCCGTGTCATAGTTTAGCAAAAGATTTTATAAATAAATAAAAATTCAAAAGCTACATCCTTCCTTCTATGCAGACATGTCTATTTTCTTGACAAAAATCTGCATGCTAAAATGCCAGTACAAGCTCGCAAAGTACTGAAGTGCTTTCCGCATGTGAAGTTAGTTTTCTTTTCCTTTTGCCTTCAGCTTCGACACAATTTTGTTTTTGAGGTACCAAACACAATCAACAAACATGCTGTTGCTGTGTTTAAAGTAGTTGGAGATTCTAGCCGTGGTCTTAACCATGTGAAAAGTGTGAATCTGAATGGTCCCAGCTGCATTCAAGAAGCCCTCCTTAACTCAATCGTCTTAAAGGTAATAATACTCATCAAATAGTCGTTCCACCACAAAAAATAAATAAATAAATAGAGCTGTTCAGAAAGTGTATTTAATAGAGTAGTGGTAGCTCGACCTTGCTCCATCCATTAACATTTGGGTCTTGAATATGAGAGTTGCAGGAAATCGAACGTTTTCCCTCGATGAATAAAACACTAGTGTAAGGTTCGATTTTCTCCAACATCTCATCTTCGACAGCTCAATCGAACTTCTGGCTACAGAATATCGAAAATCTGAAGATAAGTGATGGAGGAAATAGACCAACCCTTTGCTATGCGACGGATGTTGGGTTCTGAACGTGAGAGTTGGAGGGGATCAATCCAGTTGCCCCAGCATTGGTTTGATTTCCTCCAATATCTCACATTCAACTACTCAACCGTTCTACCGGATTCCTTTTTTCCGCACTTGGGATCTGAATATGAGAATTGGAGGCGACTGAACCTTCTGGGAAAAAAACGAGCAGGTTCAATTTCCTCCAGGTTCAATTTCCTCCAATATCTCACGTTCAGCTGCTCAACAACACCCCTGCCATCCTGCCCACGCATTTGGGATTTTGAACACAAGAAGTATACGATGCCACACTCTGTTGGGTAAGAATTCTAAATATTGTGTATGGTATGTTCTAATAACATCTCACCGTTGTGGACTAAACAGTTACATAGCTTTTGTAGCAGATACATGCCTCCTTTCTACTGCCCTCTGGTTTGTTATACTCTTGCCTTGGTAAATTTTAGGAGAGAATTTGATTGAGACATCAGAGATACAATTATTGGACTGATTCAAGGTTAATTGTGATATCCATTCAGCTTGTATTCCATCCTAGCGAACCTCTATGAATGATTTGGCACACTATCATCAAGATTAGATGGCAAGTTAATTTGAGGTTTTATTATGTACATCATTTGGACATCTTGAAACCAGAGCATTGACTGCAATTTATGCAGGGCTTCTGGCTGTCCCTTGATAAGAGGCCCCGTATCAAGATGTAGCCATGAATTTGTGGAGATTGCTATGGAGATTGCATATTTGATGAGTATCTGTCGTGTGACTGGAGAATGCGAAGCACGTCCACTTGCTAAGACTAGAGTATCTTATTCAGGATTTGCCTCATTAGATGCACCATTCACAGCCTATTATATTTAGTTTATAATGATTCAATGTAAAATCCCTTCTAGTTATTGTCATTGCTTCTCCAATTCAATTTTCTTTCGTTACACACAATGTATTTTAAAAGAAGTTGTGTTGCTGGCAAAATTTATTAATAAAGGGAATGTAAATCGACTAGATCATGAATAACAAAAAAGTAATTTCAAAGTGGTGATCACAGAAATTAAAGAAAGCACTCAACATGTGGGTCGTGGCTATATGCCACGGGCTGATTGTTTAGCTACTTGACAATCCCAATCTCATGCGGAACTTAGCTCACACTATCTCTTAGAATGGCCAAGTCTGCCTTCTATCAAACTCTCTCACACTCACATAAGAACACAAGAGAGCACTTGGAAACGGAGAATGCATTTGCTTATATTGTTTGCAACCCTTGATGATAGATGGTATGAATTAAGTCTATAATTCCAACAAAAATAGCCCTAGTCATTGACATATCAAGTTGCATGTTTTGTTGATACAACAGGATCTTCTAGCCGTAAAAGACAAAATGCCACATTCAATGTATGATGTAGAGAAAGCAACCCTAAAAAATAAGACACTTACTATATCATACAGTTTTTTTATCTGATGACGTTCTTATGGGGGTTGCTGATGAAGAGATGGTGGTTGGATTATGACAACATATAGTAAATATCTAATTCTCCTTGGCATCCTTCAAATGTCATATGTTTTAATGTTGGATCCTAATTACTGTTAATTTTTATAATATGGCCCACAAATCCACACAATTGTTTGATATTGTCCAATTGAGCACACCGGCTCAACTGGTTTTGCTCTTGGGATTTTGCCTTAAAAGGACCCATACCAATGGAGATTTTTACCCCATTATAAACTCAAGACCCTCCCAACCATAACCGATGTGGGACTATTGTTCACATCCCAACAATCCTCCCCTCGAACAAAGGCACACATCAAGCCTCCCCTTGAATGATCATCCATCTACCTTACTCTATCTAGACCGTGGTCACAAGCCCTTTGCTCTTTCAATTGGTTAGGCACCAACTCATCCAATCGATTGACACCAATTCCAGCTTCTACGTACTGCGATGTGGCTGATGCTTACGTGAATCCTGAAGTAGCTCCAACCTCCATCACCGTTTGTGGGGTGGAGTGTGAGAGGCCACACAAGAGCAATGAAGGATTGGCTTAACCGGTTGCTAACGGAGTATCAACCGGTTAACTGAACTACTTGGAGCTCTACCGTCTTTTTTCCAATAGAGCGCATTGCAGATCATTGCATCATTCACTATGAAGCTCGCCATCTTTAGTGAGGAATCTAGATGATCAAACAATTGTTGGTTCTTGAGGTCAAGACCTAGGTTATTTTGATTATGATCAACATTATGTTGTGTGCTAATCATCTCATATGTTTTAGCCTCAGATTTGCTAATGATTATCTTGATGGGGAGATAAAACAATAAGTGAGGGTTGATGGAGTCAAGACTATGGAGCAAATGCATTGCATCAAGAATGAAGTGTTCCAGTGTTATTTTATATTTTCTTCATGCATTTTGGCTTTTATTTCATAGAATATTTGTAGCCTTGAATATATGCACCCACACACTCATTTGCATCATTTTCCATCATCGAGAACAATATGAATATCTTAGAACCCATCCCAATAAGTTCATAGGCCAAAACACTCTTTAATGTGCGTTCAGTCTTTTACCAGACGGCTAGAAGTGTTCCACCAGACGTCTGGCCAAGTTCATGTAGTTTCACAAAATTATTGTAGCTAATAGCTAAAATTTAAGGTTTTTATCATAAAAAGATCTTGATGCTATTAAGTTAATGATACAAGGTGCTAAGTGCAAATAATCAACTTTTATAACCGAATTCCGACATTAGCCATCACTACCGACAACCTATACGATCGCCAACATTCTGATCCATTATTTAATATCAATTAAAAAACAAAAGATTCCTCTTTCACACTAAAACATATAAAATAAAATAAAATAAAATAAAGAAATTACCTCTCAGGGGCACATCCAGAACTTGGCCGGCGAGCAGCGCTTTCGGATCCTTAATCCCGTTAACCCGCATCAAAACCTGCTCCGAGACCCCAAACTCCGACCCGATCCCAGCCAGCGAGCTCCCATTCACCACCACGTGTCCATAATGAACCACCTTCTGCCCGTCCACGTCATCGCAGCTGCAGGGCAGCGGGATCCTGAGCGACTGGCCCACCTGAATCAGGTTCGGATCCGATATATTGCTGGCGGATGCGATCTCCTGGATGGTGACGAGCCCGTTGAAGACGGTTCGGGCGATGGAGTCGAGGCCGTCGCCGGGATGGACCTTGTAGACGGGCATGCGGGCGGCGGATCCGGACCCGTTTAGGCAGCGGCAGGTGAAGCGGATGCGGGTTGTGGATCCGGGCGGGATGGGGTGAGAGGGAGGGGTGGAGAGTGGCAGGTTGTTGGCGGCGAGGAGGGAGCGGAGGGATTTGACTTGGAATAGGGATTTGATGTGGAGGAGGGTGGTGGAGTTTGGGTTCGTGTAGCCGATGAGGGAGTGGCACGTGGACTTTGAAGGGGTGGTGCAGGTGAACGTGGCGGGCATCGAGGTGGGGAGGAGGAGGAGGAGGAGCGGCAGCAGCAGCAGCAGCAAGTGCCTTTTCATCATCATCATCGTTTTCTGGACACTGCCACACTGGAGTGGCGAAGCTTTTTCGCTTTCTTTCTGGTGTGGGGGAAGTGAAAAGGACGGAAGAGGAGTGTTGAAAACAGGGAATGCTTGCTCTATTACTAGGCCGATTTTTACAGAACCACGTTTACTTAATTGCATAAAAATATCTTAATGTTAGGCTATTTTTACATAAATGCCCTGAGGTTCATTTTGTGACAAATTGATACCATGTGGCAGAAAATAGGCTAACGATGTTAACTTAGACCGTTTTGCCCCTCCTCGCTCTCTCCCCCTTCCCCGATTCTCTCCTCGCTCTCTCTTCCCCTCCCCCGATTCTCTCTATCTATCTCTGTCTCTACTGATTCTCTCTCCTCTCTCTACAGATTATCTCTCTCTTTCTCTCCTACACCGAATCTCTCTCTACCGATTCTCTCACTCACATATATATCTCTCTCTATACTCATTCTCTCTCTATCTCTCTCTACTGGTTCTCTTTCCTCTCTCTCTGCCCCGAATCTCTCTCTACCGATTCTCTCTCTCCCCCCAATTCTCTCTCTCCCCCCCCAATTCTCTCTCTCTCTCTCTCTCTCTCTCTCTCTCTCTCTCTCTCTCTCTCTCTCTCTCTCTCTCTCTCTGGTGGGATGGTGCATGGGGTGGGTGAGTGGGTGTGTGCGCGTTCGTGCGTGGGGTGGAGGGGTTGTGTGTGTGGTGTGTGTGCATTGGGGGGTGTGCATGGGGTGTGTGCGCGTGGGTAGGTGGGTTGTGTGCGTGGGTGTGTGTGCTTGGGGGTGGGTGTGTGGATGTGCGTGGGGGGTGTGGGTGTGTGGGGGTGTGTGTGTGCTTGGGGTGTGGGTGTTGGTGCATGGGTGGGTGGGTGTGTTTATAGGAGGGGGTGGGTGTGCGCGCGTGGCGGTGGGTGGGTTGATGGCTTGTGGGGTGTGTGTGCATGGGGTGTGTGGGGGGTGGGTGTGGTTGGGGTGTGTGTGCATGGGATGGGTGTGTGCGCGTGGGGTGGGTGGGGTGTGTGCGCTTAAGGGGGTGTGTGTGCATGTGTGTGTGTGCGCGCATAGGTGGGTGGGTGTGGGCATTGGGGGGTGTCTGGGTGTGTCTGGGTGGGTGGGTGGGCTGTGTACATGGGTTTTTTATGCATAGAGGGTGTGTGCTTAGGGTGAGTGTGTGCATGGGTGGGGGTGGGGTTGTGTGGGGTGGGGGTGGGGTTGTGTGGGGTGGGGGTGTGTGCGTGGGTGGGTGGGTTGTGTGCATGGGGTGGGTGTGCGTGCATGTGTTGGTTGTGTGCATGAGGTGTGTGTGCTTTGGGGTGGGTGGGTGCATGGGCGTGTGTGACCTGATGAAATATTGGCTCAATATAGGCACTACAAGGTAGACGATCACACATGCACACACCCACCCCAATGCACCACCCACCCAATACACCCATCCACCCCATGCCCACACCTACCCCCATGCAACAACCCACCCCAATGCACACACCCACCCACCCCATGCACACACCCATGCCCACACCCACCCCCATGCAAGCACACACACACACACAAAACCATACACCAACCCACCCTGATGCGTGCACACCCCATGCACACACACCCATGCCAACACCCACACCCCATGCACGCACACACACACAAACCCATGCATCAACCCACCTAATGCGCACACACACACCACCCATGCACACACCCACCACATGCACACACACCACATGCCCACACCCACCCACACATGCACACATCCACCCATGCACACACTCACCCACCCCATGCACACACACCCGATGCACACAAACACATGCCCATACACCCTCCCCATGCACGCACACACTCCCACCCCCCATGCACACGCGCGTCGTGCGCGCACACACACCCCCACCCAAATGCACACCCCACACATACACACCCATGCACCCTGTAACGGTCGCTTTCCGAACTTATGAATCTTTTGCGTGCACGTGCTTTATCGTGCACGTATTTTATTTGGCTATTTCTGGATTCCGACATATGCGATGTGATATGCCGTTGTGATTGTAATGCCCTACGAAGCTACTGCACAAGTACTAGAGGGGGGTGAATAGTACTTTAAAATAATTAAGAAGATAATTCCTAATTATCTTGTAAACTCTACCAACAATGCGGAAATGCGGAAATGTAAATATAGACAACAAAGAAATCAATCGCAAACAAGCAATTTAACGGGTTCGGATCCACCCAAGTCTCTCCGACTTGTTCCCGGTGATCCTACGTCCCAAACACCCGGATCCCCTCCGGATACTTGAGTTAGAAACTTCTAACTCAAATTTGCACTATGAAATACTTGTAGAAAACCTCTACAAAGTCAAATCATACACAAATGAAATTGTGACTCCCACAACCCGGGATCACAAACAAACTCTCACAACCGAGAGCAAAACACTTACAATAATGAAGTAAATGAAATACGAAATTGCTTACCACAAAATACCTATGCCTTGAGTATACTTACGAATTAGGGCAAAGATGATTTTGGGGAAGATGAAGGCACCAAACCCTAGCTCCAAGATAATGACCAGCAATGGAGTCCTAGGTGGATGTTGGTGACCTTGGATCAAGCTATTGGCTTGAAGGCTCACAATCAATGAATCTCTCTTTTGAAATAAGAGTGAGGGAGAGATTCAAGATGAGAAATGAATGAGCTTTGAATGAGATTTAATGCTTCTCTTTTGATCTCTAAAGTTCACTTAATATCAGCCTTGAGTGCAATGAATGCAGCACTCCAAGTATATATAGGATAGAGGAAAGAGAGAGCAAAAAATCGTGGCAATTAATGCTCCAACGGCTCTATTCTGAAGCAGACTAGTCGGTCAAAGAAGGATCACTGACCGACTAGTTCATCAACTAATCGGTCGGTGATTCAACATGAACCGACTAAGAGGTGAACAGTGAATAGATGAAGTTCAGACTTAAAGAACTAGTCGGTCCAAGAAGACTTGCCAACCGACTAGTTTCACAACTAGTCGGTCGGTGAGTGAACTTAGACCGACTAAGAGATAAAACAAATAGTTTGAGAACAAATTGATTTAGTCGGTCCAAGAACAAATATTGACCGACTAGTTCATCAACTAGTCGGTCGACAAATGTACATAGACCGACTAACGATAAACAGTTGCTCAAGCTCAAAAATGGAAGTTCAACTAGTCGGTCCAAGAAGGATTCCTAACCGACTAGTTTCACAACTAGTCGGTCGGTGAACCTTCTTTGACCGACTAACTGTAAACAGTAACTGAGCTAGAAATTGAGAAGGCAAACTAGTCGGTCCAAGAAGCTTTGCCAACCGACTAGATCACCATCTAGTCGGTTGGTTCTTCTTCTTGAACCAACTAACATGCACAAGAAGTCGCGAATCGAAGCGCGAAGCTTCGGGAAAGTTCGTATGGACTTCTACTAAGATCCTAGCTCTAAGATATGAGCGTTATGAAGATTAAAAACGTAAGACCTACTCAAGGCTTAACATTCTATGAAAATGAAGCTAGAAGACATTAAATAAACTTGACGAACCGTCTTCAAAAGCTTCAATCGAATCTTCATGACTTCAATAATGGTCCTTGAGCTTCAACGAAGCTTCAAGCATACGATCACATGTATTGAGAAGTCTTGAGACGTCGCTTTGGATGTTCATAGAAGTTTGGCGACGATCTCCATAACTGCGCTTACAAAGAGTTAGTTCACGATATATTTATGTTTGTTCATCATCCAAAACCAAATCCAGGGAGTCAATACTCAACAGTGATCGTATGGGAGTGTAGAATTTTATAGTAATTTTTGGGAACGTCATTTCACGGCTCGCTTTCTCGCAAAACGACTTGGAATGGTAGGGGCGTTTTAGTATTTTATCTCGAAACGCAGTTTCTGATTTTACGTAAATTCTTGGTAGGCGTTACGCACGATCAGACTCTGTGGTCCTGTGCGTCTCGTCTCCACGATCGCTCCGGTATTTTCGGTTTATTTTTCGGACGCCCGTAGCGAGAGATATCTCCCGGTTAAATCTGGACCGTTGATTTGCCCTGATCAAATCCAAATTTCGAATTTACTATCAGATCTAATAATATCCCTAAGTTATATCATACGTATCAAGGGGATTTGATTCTGTCTGTTTGCACTCTCATTTTCCCCTTACTTGCACTTCCCTATCTCTCTCTCTCCCCCCAAATATTAATAAATCCTATTGCTATATATCAAATTAAATCTTTTATAAACTAACCCTAACCCTAACTTTCTTTCACTTGACTCAGGCTGAATATTTTTCCCAGCCGTAAGAAAACCCCCCGATATTAACTCTCCTCCCTCTCTCGCTAAACCCTAACCCCCATCGCCTCAACCCCACGCCGACGGCTACCCCGACCGCCGGCCTTCTCTGACAGCGACCACCTCCACACGAAGCCGCCTTGACTCCGTCGCGATCGCCTGAAAGCCCCCCGTCGCCGGCTGTGTTCCGCAGCAGCGACGACGGCAACGACAACCGCCGCTGCCGCTGCTTTTCCTGCATCGCTGCGATCTCCGGCCGCCTACCCGCAGCGCCCACGCCGTCGTCCCGATCGCTTGAGAGCAGCCGTGGGCGGGCCCCTCCACAAACCGACAGCGGCAGCGACTGCTGCCACCGTTTCCCGATCGCCGCCTCGCCGTAGTCGCCGGAGAAGCCTCGCTGATCGCCGGGAAGCACCGACAGGCCGCCACGCCTCCCCCGGGGCTTCACTTCATCGCTGCGCAGCCATTGCGTCATCCCTGACGATTCAAACAGCGGCCGCGCCTCCCCTCTCGCTATTTTTGCCTCCGTGCTCGCTGTTTTCGCCTCCGTGGCCGCTGTTTTCCCATTGCTCGCTGTTTTTGCCGTTACTTCCACTTGCTCGTTATTTCACGGACTCTCGACGCCGCCAACGACTCCTAGAGACCGCTACCGGGCTCGTCTTCGCTGTCCGCTTTTCTCGTCGCTGCCCCACCTTCGGTTCGCTGCCAGGACGTGTCTGGCTACGCTACCCGTAACCGAGACGCCTCAAGAAGACGTTCCATAGCCGTGCCGTTTGGATCGGTCGCCGTTCAGACGCTACGTCCATCCTACATCAAACACCGGAGAGGTTGGTTCCCCGAACTCGTAGCAAACCCACACCTAGCAAAATCAAACCCTAAACTGAAACTTGACAACTATAACTAAATTTTCTTTCAGTTCTGTAAAACGCTGCTCACCGTAGAAAGATCGACGATTGGACAAATTTTCTGTGCACATAGGATAGTAGTCGATCTAGGTTAAACGAAACACCAAAAATTGTGACTTTGACGAATAGGGTAGTCCCGACAATCTAGAAACAAACCCTAAATAGTACTTACTGAAAAACACGACTTGACACCGTCGTCGTGTCCTATTTCAGACGGACTACCGCGGATGCGACGCCTGGACGAGATGCTCCGGACGGACGACACGCTCGCCACCGCAGGCAAGTGTACTCACTTGCTCTTTCGGCCGTGCCTAGGCCTTAGACTGCTAGAACTATTAAACTGTGAACAAAGGAAACCGGACGTGAAATGATAGCGTCCGGGTCACCCTCGACGTCTTAGACTTGACGACGAAGTCTAAGCTCAACAACAACAAATTTTGACACCGTAGGGTTATCTTGTGTGTGCGTGCGTGTGGACCCCCTAGAATAACACTTCCTTGCATGTCATGTCCTGTTACACAAAAAGCCTCCGGGCGTTTCGGATGCTCTCCACGCGAGAGTGATCCCTGTTACACAAAAAGCCTCCGGGCGTTTCGGATGCTCTCCACGCGAGAGTGATCCCTGTTACACAAAAAGCCTCCGGGCGTTTCGGATGCTCTCCACGCGAGAGTGATCCCTGTTACACAAAAAGCCTCTGGGCGTTTCGGATGCTCTCCACGCGAGAGTGATCCCTGTTATACAAAAAGCCTACGGGCGTTTCGGATGCTTCCCTAGCGGAGGTGATCCCTGTATCTTCTTGTCCTGAGTTCCTGGGTTGGGGTAGGGTTGAGCGTGCGCACGGGGAGAGGGTCTGATCCCCCTCGAACCGTAAGGCGTGAACCCTTCGTGTCACACGTGTCTTGTCCCGTCTTGACTTGTCCCGTCTTGTCCTGTCACTCTTAGGTTAGTCCCGTAGTCGATAGCACAAGCTTCGACTACTGCTTGCTACGCTTTACTTTCCTGCTACGTTACTTCCTTTTTGTTACACTGTTATACCCCCAGCATGCTAATCAACCAGTAAACTGATGTTTAATAGTTCGGTACACTTGCAGTAGAGTCTGACCTCTTTTGTAGACTTTACCTGACGTACAGTTCCTTTCTTTTGGTGCTGTACGTCAGGTGTCGAGCCAGAGTACGTTGACAAGGCGGACCTGCCAGAGTACGTAGAGCCAGAGGACGTCGATCCCGAGTACGTGACTGAGGAGGACCAGAGCTAGAGGTCTTCACGTTGCTGTTCCAGATTTCCTTAATGCTGATTAGTTGGGTGCATAGCACCGTCTACTTTCTGTCTAGGTTGGGTGCTTGCACCGGTAGTTTACTTTCAGTTGTTGTTGCCGTGTCAGGCTTTGTTGGACTCTCAGTACTCTGGATTTGATAAATTTGGAATAAAATGAATGTTTTCTTTTTCAGTACTTTTATTGTTCTGTACTAACATGCAGGGACCTGTTCCTTCGTCTTGGAGTACCACACAGACGCTTATTGGGTCCGGGCTTCACAGCTCCGGCCTAAGCGGGCCTTAATCACACTTCGCCTCCGTCGTTTGGGAAGCGGGGCGTGATAGGTTTTAGTGGTGGCCCATACAGGTCCCATTCTTTCTGCAAGTTCGGAACAATAGAAGTATTGACATTCATTTTATTGTTATCCAGTAATTTGTACGAGTCTAATCTGTGCCTTTCTTGACAATAGGATGGCAGGACGACGCGTCACCCAATCCGGAAACTCAGGCGATGGAGTTCCGGAAGACCAGGGCGGAGAGTTTCGCCAGTTTCTGGGCGTGATGAAAGAGATGCTGGACGTGCATCACCAGTTGGTTCAGCAGTCCCACCGTGCTGCCCATGCTCCTCCAGTTGCACCGCCACCGCCTCCGCCTGCCCCTCGAGCTGCTCCGGGAGTGAAGCAGTTCAATGAGCTTCAGCCGAAGACATTTTCTGGGAAGGAAGGACCGTTGGTTGCTGATGAGTGGATTCTGAGTACTGAGGAGAAGCTGATTGCTGTGAAGATTCCTGATGATACCCAAGTTGAGATAGCGAAGATGCAGCTGACTGAGAATACTAGGAACTGGTGGCGCATTGAGGAGAGGCGCCTGCAGAAGCCAGTGGAGTTGAGGACCTTCCGCTCGATGTTCAAGGAGAAGTACTTCACCAAGACTGCTAGGAGGGAGCTGTTGAGCAGATTTGTAGATCTGAAGCAGGGGGATATGACCGTCGACGAGTACGAAGCGGAGTTCGAGATGCTGAGTCGGTTTGCCCCACATATGGTGAGGAAGGAGGAGAAACGAGCTGATCGTTTTTGTCAGGGACTGTGTCCGAAGATTCAGGCTTCTATGTCTTCGGCAGATTTCACGACCATGGGAGCAGTGCTGAATGCCGCGAGGAACCATGAGACCATATCGCATCTACCTGACCCTCCAGCTGATAGAGGGAAGCGTCCCATGGAGCAGTACCGGCCACCTGCTAGGCCGACGATGAGGCCAGTTCAGACAGTGCCCTTCAAGAGGCCTGGCGCACCTATGCAGAGTCAGAGCAAGGGACCATGTCATTACTGCGGGAAGCTAGGGCACGTTCAGAATGATTGCAGGAAGAAGCTGGGATTGTGCTTGGTTTGTGGAGATGCCTCGCACGCTGCTAAGGATTGTCCGAGAGCGCGTCATGCCATAGTCAGAGCACCGACCCCACTACAGAGTAGAGCGCCTGCCCCGGTTCAGAGAGGAGCTGTTGTACGTGGATCACCCTTGGCGCCACAAAGGCAGATGTTTCAGCGGGTAGTGTAACCCCACAGGCCGGCTTACACCATGACCGCTGTTGAGACTGAGGAGCTGGATGGAGTCATTGCAGGTATTACTTCGAATCTAGCCTTTCATTTCATAGTGTAGATCTTAATGTTAGCTATGTTTGGTTGCCTTGTTTGTTAGAGTAGCTTGGTTTGACCGTAGTTCTTTCGTATCCTAGGCACCATCTTAGTGTTCTCTCACCCGGCCTTGGCCTTGTTCGACTCCGGTGCATCCATGTGCATCTTATCCTGGAGGTTTGTAACAAGGCACTCCATTCCCACCCATACACTTCCTAAGTGTTGGGACATCACCACAGGGAACGGAGTGGTGACTGTGAATTTGGGTTGTCGATCGATCCCCTTGGTGGTCAGTGGACACGAATTATTTGCAGATTTCATCGTCCACGACCTGCCGCATTTCGATGTCGTTCTTGGCATCGATTGGCTGGGAGACTTACACGCGTCGATCGAATGCCACAGCAAGAGGGTGGTATTCAGGATTCCAGGCCATCCGGAGTTCGAGTTCCGTAGCAGAGACGAGTCGCTTGGGCCCATCAGATTTCGGGCCAAGCCGGAGGTGTCGAACGTCGCAGCTATGCAGATGGAGATCGACCGACCAGCAGTCGTCAGAGACTTCGACGACGTCTTCCCGGAGGATATCTCGGGTCTGCCACCCGACCGAGCTCTAGAATTTGGTATTGGTCGTATGCCGGAAGCGCAGCTGATATCGAAGGCGCCGTATCGGATGGCTCCTGCTGAGCTTGAGGAGCTGCGGAAGCAATTAGATGAGTTGCTGCGGAAGGGTTTCATCCACCCTAGTGTGTCACCGTGGGGTGCACCAGTCTTGCTTGTGAAGAAGAAGGATGGGTCCCGCAGGATGTGCGTGGACTATCGAGGGCTGAATGCTGTCACAGTAAAGAATAAGTATCCGCTGTCGCGCATCGACGATATTTTTGATCAGCTGGGAGGTTCGAGAGTTTTCTCGAAGTTGGACTTGATGAGCGGATATCACCAGCTGAAGGTGAAGAAGGACGATATTCCGAAGACAGCTTTCCGGACGAAGTACGGACATTATGAGTTTGTGGTTATGCCTTTCAGCGTGACCAATGCTCCAGCTGTGTTCATGAATTTGATGAACTTAATTTTCTACGACTTCTTGGATAAGTTTGTCGTTATCTTTATAGACGACATCCTTATTTACTCGAAGTCTGAGGAGGAGCACAGCTGTCATCTAAGGACAGTGCTGGAGACGCTGAGGCAACATAAACTATATGCCAAGTATAGTACGTGCGAGTTCTAGCTGGACAGAGTCGTGTTCGTGGGACACGTGGTGTCCGGTGATGGCATATTTGTCGATCCGGAGAAGGTCAGAGCAGTCAGAGATTGGCCGACCCCGCAGTCAGCGTCTGATATCAGGAGCTTTCTTGGCTTAGCAGGCTATTATCGGCGGTTCATCAAGGATTTCTCGAAGATTTCAGAGCCGATGACGAAGATGACAAGGAAGGACGTGGAGTTCCTTTGGACAGATGCTTGTGAGGATGCCTTCAGTATCTTGAAGGCGAGATTTACCACGGCACCGGTTTTGGCAGTACCGGATCGGGGCGTAGGCTTCGAGGTATATTGTGATGCATCAAGAAAGGGCCTAGGATGCGTCTTGCATCAGCATGGCCACGTGGTCGCGTACGCTTCTCGTCATTTGAGGACTCATGAGAAGAATTACCCGACGCACGATCTGGAGTTGGCAGCGGTGATATTTGCACTGAAGATCTGGAGGCACTTCTTGCTAAGTGAGAGCGTGAAGATTTTCACCGATCACAAGAGCTTGAAGTACATCTTTACGCAGAAGGAGCTCAACATGCGTCAGAGATGATGGTTGGAGCTCATGGCCGACTATGAGATAGACTTGCAGTATCACCCGGGGAAGGTGAACGTGGTACCTGATGCGTTGAGTAGATTTCCTACTGCGATGACGCATACTGCCGATTGGAGGATACAACAGGAGCTGAGGAAGATGGATTTAGAGGTCATCCTACCTGGTGTGGTTCATTTGTTCATGAATTTGCAGATTCAGTCCACGATCGTGGATCGGATCAAGGCAGCCCAGGCAGGAGATCCAAAGCTACAGAGGATCAGGAGGCAGGTTGAAGCTGGACTACGGACGGAGTTCGTGATTCATGAGGATGGTTCGCTGCGGTACGACAACAGACTCTGCGTACCTGCAGGTGATGTTCGTGAGGAGCTGTTGAGCGAGGCTCATATCTCGCCTTATTCTATACATCCTGGTGGCACCAAGATGTATAAGGACCTCCGTCTGAATTACTGGTGGATTGGCATAAAGAGGAGTGTGGCACGGAGCATTGCCAAGTGTTTGATATGCCAACAGGTGAAGGCTGAGCACCATCATGCAGCTGGTTTGCTACAACCGCTTCCTATTCCGGAGTGGCAGTGGCAACATATTACGATGGATTTCGTGACTGGTTTGCCTCGGACCCCGAAACAGAACAACGCAGTCTGGGTGATCGTTGATCGGTTAACTAAGTCTGCGCATTTCATCCCCTTCCGAGTGGGTCAGTCTACGGAAGTCTTGGCGAGGAAATATCTAGAGGTAAAATTTCGTTTTACTCCTCTTTTAAATTTTCCTCTTGGAAATAGTTGTGACGTAGACCGTGTATGTGCAGGAGATCGTACGCTTACACGGAGTCCCCGTGAGCATCGTGTCTGACAGAGACTCGAGGTTCACATCTCAGTTCTAGAGAAGTCTACAGGAGAATTTGGGTACGAGTCTGAGTTTCAGCACGGCGTACCACCCGCAGACCGATGGCCAGTCCGAGAGAACTATTCAGATACTGAAGGATATGCTGCGAGCTTGTACGCTCGATTTGAAGGGATATTGGGAGGACCATCTTCACTTGGTGGAGTTTTCATATAACAACAGCTACCAGGCGAGCATTGGCATGGCACCGTTTGCTGCCTTATATGGGAGGAAATGTCGATTGCCACTGAGCTGGGATGACATCGGAGATCGGGAGCTGTTGGGTCCAGAGATGATAGTGGAAGCTGTGGATGTTGTGAAAGACATCAGGGAGAAGCTCAGAGTTGCGCAGGATCGCTTCAAGCATTGGGCAGATGCCAAGAGGAGACCTTTGGAGTTCCAGCCTAGGACCACGTCTTCCTAAAGATTTCACCGAACCGCGGAGTTACTCGTTTCGGGAAGAAGGGAAAGCTGAGTCCGAGGTATATTGGACCATTCGACGTGCTGGAGCATGTGGGAGCAGTGGCCTACCGCCTTGCTCTGCCACCATCTTTGGAGGGAGTTCACGACGTATTCCACGTATCTCAGTTACGTCGGTACGTCTGTGATCCGTCGCACACGGTTGATTTCTCTGAAATTACGGTCCGCCCGTACATGACATATGACCAGCAGCCTGTGCAGATTTTAGACCGTCGACAGAAGCAATTGAGGAATAAGGTAGTCGACCTGGTGAGAGTGATGTGGCGTCACGGATCACCTGGAGAGTCCACTTGGGAGCGCGAGGAGGAGATGAGGGAGAGTTTTCCATTCTTGTTTGCTGATTAGTGTTGTTGATTCCGAGGTCGGAATCTTTATTTTAGTGGGGTAGAATGTAACGGTCGCTTTCCGACCTTATGAATCTTTTGCGTGCACGTGCTTTATCGTGCACGTATTTTATTTGGCTATTTCTGGATTCCGACATATGCGATGTGATATGCCGTTGTGATTGTATGGGAGTGTAGAATTTTATAGTAATTTTTGGGAACGTCATTTCACGGCTCGTTTTCTCGCAAAACGACTTGGAATGGTAGGGGCATTTTAGTCTTTTATCTCAAAACACAGTTTCTGATTTTACGTAAATTCTTGGTAGGCGTTACGTACGATCAGACTCCGTGGTCCTGTGCGTCTCGTCTCCACGATCGCCCCGGTATTTTCGGTTTATTTTTCGGATGCCCGTAGCGAGAGATATATCCCGGTTAAACTTGGACCGTTGATTTGCCCTGATCAAATCCAAATTTCGAATTTACTATCAGATCTAATAATATCCCTAAGTTATATCATTAGTATCAAGGGGATTTGATTCTGTCTGTTTGCACTCTCCTTTTCCCCTTACTTGCACTTCCCTATCTCTCTCTCTCCCCCCAAATATTAATAAATCCTATTGCTATATATCAAATTAAATCTTTTATAAACTAACCCTAACCCTAACTTTCTTTCATGTGACCCAGGCTAAATATTTTTCCCAGCCGCAAGAAAACCCCCCCCCCCCCCGATATTAACTCTCCTCCCTCTCTCGCTAAACCCTAACCCCCCTCGCCTCAACCCCACGCCGACGGCTGCCCCGACCGCCGGCCTTCTCCGACAGCGGCCACCTCCTCACGAAGCCGCCTTGACTCCGCCGCGATCGACTGAAAGCCCCCTTGTCGCCGGCTGTGTTCTGTAGCAGCGACGACGGTAGCGGCAACCGCCGCTGCCGCTGCTTTTCCTGCGCCACTGCGATCTCCGGCCGCCTACCCGCAGCACCCACGCCGTCGTCCCGACGCCTGAGAGCAGCCATGGGCAGGCCCCTCCGTAGAACGACAGCGGCAGCGATTGTTGCCGCCGTTTCCCGATCGTCGCCTCGCCGTAGTCGCCGGAGAAGCCTCGCAGATCGCCGGGAAGCACCGACAGGCCGCCACGACTCCCCGGGGCTTCACTTCCTTGCTGCGCAGCCGTTGCGTCATCCCCGACGATTCAAACAGTGGCCGCACCTCCCCTCTCGCTGTTTTCACCTCCGTGCTCGCTGTTTTCGCCTCCGTGGCCGCTGTTTTCCCGTTGCTCGCTGTTTTGGCCGTTACTTCCACTTGCTCGTTGTTTCGCGGACTCTCGACGCCGCCAACGACTCCTAGAGACCACTACCGGGCTCGTCTTCGCTGTCTGCTTTTCCCGTCGCTGCCCTCACCTTCGGTTCGCTGCCAGGACATGTCTGGCTACGCTACCCGTAGTCGAGATGCCTCAAGAAGACGTTCCGTAGCCGTGCCGTTCGGATCGGTCGCCGTTCAGACGCTACATCCATCCTACATCAAACACCAGAGAGGTTGGTTCCCCGAACTCGTAGCAAACCCACACCGTAGCAAAATCAAACCCTAAACTAAAACTTGACAGCTATAACTAAATTTACTTTCAGTTCTGTAAAACGTTGCTCACCGTAGAAAGATCGACGATCGGACAAATTTTCTGTGCACATACGATAGTAGTCGATCTAGGTTGAACGAAACACCAAAAATTGTGACTTTGACGAATAGGGTAGTCCCGACAATCTAGAAACAAACCCTAAATAGTACTTACTGAAAAACACGACTTGACATCGTCGCCGTGCCCTATTTCAGACAGACCACCGCGGACGCGATGCCTGGACGAGACGCTTCGGACGGACGACACGCTCGCCACCGCAGGCAAGTGTACTCACTTGCTCTTTCGGCCGTGCCTAGGCCTTAGACTGCTAGAACTATTAAACTGTGAACAAAGGAAACCGGACGTGAAATGATAGCGTCCTGGTCACCCTCGACGGCTTAGACTTGACGACAAGTCTAAGCTCGACAACAACAACTTTTGACACCGTAGGGTTATCTTGTGTGTGCGTGCGTGTGGACCCCCTAGAATAACAATTCCTTGCGTGTCATGTCCGGTTACACAAAAAGCCTCCGGGCGTTTCGGATGCTCTCCACGCGAAAGTGATCCCTATTACACAAAAAGCCTCCGAGCATTTCGGATGCTCTCCACGCGAGAGTGATCCCTGTTACATAAAAAGCCTCCGGGCGTTTCGGATGCTCTCCACGCGAGAGTGATCCCTGTTATACAAAAAGCCTACGGGCGTTTCGCATGCTTCCCTAGCGGAGGTGATCCCTGTATCTTCTTGTCCTGAGTTACTGGGTTAGGGTAGGGTTGAGCGTGCGCACGGGGAGAGGGTCTGATCCCCCTCGAACCATAAGGCGTGAACCCTTCGTGTCACACGTGTCTTGTCCCGTCTTGACTTGTCCTGTCTTGTCCTGTCACTCTTAGGTTAGTCCCGTAGTCGATAGCATACGCTACGACTACTGCTTGCTACGCTTTACTTTCCTGCTATGTTACTTCCTTTTTGTTACACTGTTATAACCCCAGCATGCTAATCAACCAGTAAACTGATGTTTAATAGTTCGGTACACTTGCAGTAGAGTCTGACCTCTTTTGTAGACTTTACCTAACGTACAATTCCTTTCTTTTGGTGCTGTACGTCAGGTGTCGAGCCAGAGTACGTTGACGAGGCGGACCTGCCAGAGTACGTAGAGCCAGAGGACGTCGATCCCGAGTACGTGACTGAGGAGGACCAGAGTTAGAGGTCTTCACGTTGCTGTTCCAGATTTCCTTAATGCTGATTAGTTGGGTGCGTAGCACCGTCTACTTTCTGTCTAGGTTGGGTGCTTGCACCGGTAGTTTACTTTCAGTTGTTGTTGCCGTGTCAGGCTTTGTTGGACTCTCAGTACTCTGGATTTGATAAATTTGGAATAAAATGAATTTTTTCTTTTTCAGTACTTTTATTGTTCTGTAGTAACATGCAGGGACCTGTTCCTTCATCTTGGAGTATCACACAGACGCTTATTGGGTCCGGGCTTCACAGCTCCGGCCTAAGCGGGCCTTAGTCACGCTTCGCCTCCATCGTTTGGGAAGCGGGGCGTGACACACCCACACACCACAATGGACACACACCCAATTCAGGGTATTAACTTATAAAAAGGCCCAAATGTGAGAGTATTAACTTATAAAAGGCACATTCAGGTGTAAATTTGTCCAAATTTCTGTCTTTTGGACGGAAAATTAAAAAAGGTATCAACTTAAAAGCGTCGGAAAACGTTTAGGTATATATTTTGATGAAAATAAACCTCAGGATATTTACGTAAAAATGGCCCAAACGTGAGTGTATTTTTCTGCAATTTACCCATTAAAGAATACTACTGTCTATTTTACTTTTCAATTTCTGATAGGTCAATGGTAAAGGTGAAATGATCTATTTATCTTTCTCAACCCTCAAAGATAAATATGTCGCCAGCACCACATGGGCCGTCTCTCTCTAAGTGTGACATCGGCGGTTCGAGTCATGTGTGACCCTTTCCTCCTTAAAAAAGGATAAATGTGTCAAAAAACACCTAAATGCACATTCTAGAAGGATGACAAAGATTTAACATATGGTGATTATTTAGGAAAAACATAGGTATCATATTGTAATTTAAGGACTTCACGATGGTATTGCAATTTAACGATTGATATTATGAAAAATTCTTGAAAGATAAAGATAGTTTTGTGAAAATTAACCTTATAATTAGTTAAACCTCTGTTTATTGCTCTTTGCATTTCTGACATCTTGATTTGAATTTTACAAGATTTAACCCCATTAAAAATTGCCAAGTGTTGTGAGTGGGGGAGGCTTTTGGCCTTCCCACCACTTATCCCCCTATTACTCCACCACCCTTTATGTGGTGGAGACCTATGGTATCCTTCATGTCTCTTGGTATACCCTATGAAGTTTATAAATAAAGAACCATGGCTATTGGCCATGGTGACTCTTCTCCAAATATCTCTTAACACATTATCAGCACCTACGCTCTTATCTTTTTTGAGCTTTTTATCCCGTCTCCTCTCAAAAATCAAACCACTAAACGCGCGAAGGAATCTATAGTTGCGGCGTACTGTTGCTTCGATCCGCTGCGGCGATTCTTTTTGGCGTATTAGGAGCGTGGATTTTTCTTTCTACGGATCTTCTTGTTTTGCGATCGTCCCTAAATTTTTAATCTAGAGGTAATATTTATCGCTCCTATAGATATTTACAAACAAGTACTTTTAGCAACGATTTTATACAGCCTATATTTAGGCTTGTTTAAATCTGCCATTTTACTGTACAACATCAAAAATCAAATAAAAAATAAATAAAACCAATTTTTAATACCCCAGGTGATGTCTATCACCCCCCGAAAAGGGGCTTTTGCGATGACCGGCCACCCCCCGGACGGGAGGGGGTTCTGTGACTCCCAGAGCCTGCTGCCCATCGCCCCCTGCAGCGGGGGGGGTCCCTCCGTCGCGCGCCCCCCGAAGGGGAGGCCTGCAGCTCACCCCCCGCAGCCGGGGGGGCCCTCCATCTCAATCCGCCCCCCAAGGGGGGCCAGCATCCCTACGCCCCCCCGCAGCGGGGGGTGCCTCCGTCGCCCCCCGAAGGGGGGCCTGCATCCCTACGCCCCCCGCAGCGGGGGGGGGGGGGGGGGCTCCGTCGCGATCCGTCCCCGGAAAGGGGGCCTGACGTCCTCCGCCCCCCCCCCCCCCCCGCAGCGGGGGGGGAGGGGGGGCTTTGCCGTCCCGCCCCCGCCCCCCCAAGGGGGGGCCTGACGATTTTCACACACCCCCAGCAGCGGGGGGGGGCTCCACCTATCCGATCACCTCGACGGCGGGGGGATTCTTGCTAAGATCACTGTCAAAAGGAGTTGCGGGGACAGACTTAGGGTTGGGGGTTTTTAGCATTCCACAGCCCAAAAATTGTTTTAAGGGGTATATTCTATTATAATAAATCAGACAGCCTGTTTGTTGGGCATGCAGCCCATTTGTAACAATGGAAATATATTCTATGGGCCAGCAGCTCCATTTAGCTTAATAATTAGTTTTTGACTACCAAAATTGGGCCTGAAGCCCAGTACATCCAATTGCATTTTTCAATGTGTTAATTAAAATTTTGAAACTGGGCCTGAAGCCCAAATATTAATAACATTTTAATTTGGCTTATTGGGCTAGAAGCCAAGTTAATACAATTGCTTATTAAAACGATTACTATTTTATGGGCCCGTAGCCCCAATCAAAATATTAATTTATTTTAATTTCTTGTTATGGGCCTGACGCCCAATTTGTCATATTGCTAAAATCATGTTAAATATCACTCTTGCATTATTAATTATTTATGGATTATTAGGATTTTTCAAAATATAATTATCTTAAGGATCCTGCGACCGCTCTGTCGTCAGTCATCTAACCTAACGGTATATGACGTCTCCCCGTGGTCCGAGAGATTATTATATTTTATAGTCTCTTTTTCCATATTATAAATGCCTGAGTTAAATGAGTGGTTGTTTCTTTTGTGCCTGTAGCATATTATAAACTGCATGGATGTTTATAAGTTAACATGTGTTTTTGGGATCGGCCAGTTTGATACCTTTTATTTTCCTTGCACTTTTATTTTCTTTTGAGAGAATTTGTAAGTGAGGATTAAATGTATTAATGCCAAAGACCGGTGTACCAACAAATGAAGACAGAGGTGAAATTTGCAAAATATAGGGACCCATTATGGGTTTCAAACTTGTATTTTTCTTTTCTTTAAGAACTGTATATCAGACTTTGGACTTTGCACGTTTTTGGGTATCTGACCGATCCCCACATTTTACTTATTTTATTCTTTATGCATGAATCTACATCTTAATTAATTCATGCTTGTTTTAAATTGCATAAATATATGGCAAAATTGGCAAGCGTCGATTTCGAGGTCCTTGATACTGCAGGGAAAAATTACCTGAGTTGGCGAGTGGACCTGAAGTTCCACTTGCGTTCGATGGCCCTCCTTGGCTCAATTTTGGCTCCTTCATCGGCCCCAGTAACGGTCGATACTTCTGCTACATCTAGCAGCACTCCTACCACTGTCTCTGACGTAGATAAGGCGAAAGCCATTATCTATATAAGGAGACATATAGATTGGACCTTAAAGGCCGAATACCTAACGGTAGAGGATCCAATGGAGCTGTGGACAACGCTGGAGGCACGGTATAAACATCAAATTGATGTAATATTACCGCGTGCCAGTTATGAGTGGAAAAACATCAAACTTCAGGACTATAAGTCCGTCGCTGAGTATAACTCTGCACTTCATAATATCACCTCACGCCTGAAGTTGTGCGGTGAAGAAGTGACAGAACAACGCATGTTGGAAAAGACATTTACCTCGTTTCACGAAAAAGATGCAATTCTCATGTAGCAGTATCGTGAACGCAACTTCAAGAAATTCTCTGATTTGATCTCTTGCCTCCTTAGGGCAGAGCAGAATCGAGATTTACTACTCACTACTCATAATTTACGTCCAGCTGGCACTGTCCCTATCCCTGAAGCCCACCACGTTTCTCCCCAGAAGTGGAAAAACAAGAAGAAGACTAAAAATAACAAAGGGAAAGCTGTAATGAAACAATCACGAGGAGCAGCACCCCCGTCCAACAACAACAATAAAGGAAATAGAAACTTCTCATGGAAGCAGAACACTAGTCAAGTGTCAATTCCAAAGAAGAACTGGGAGGATAAATGCCATAGATGTGTCATGACTGGACATTGGTCCAGAAACTGCTGCACTCCTCGCTACCTTCAGGAACTATATCAGGCGAGCCAGAAGTCTCTGCCTGCAACAAACTTGGTGGCTGTTCAGCTGCCAACGATGTTCACTGCAAAAGACTTCGAGAACGACGACCTGCTCGATTGAGCTTCATCTTTTATCTATGCATTTAAAATTACATATAGCTTCATCTTTTGTTTGCTTTAGTACGAACTTTTATTTTGGAATGTCATTTTACATTTACTCAAATGAAATTTCGTTTTTGCTTATATAGATGAAGTATGAGTGCCTAGTGGACAGTGCCTCGACGCACACAATCCTTTGTGAACATTGCTATTTTAATAACATAAATGAATATGATGGTCCTGTTAACACAATTTCAGGACTGTCCAAAATAATCGAAGGATCTGGTGAAGCAATAATATTGCTCCCAAATAACACAAGACTTCGGATAAAGAATGCATTATTCTCTCCTAAATCAAATAGGAATCTCTTAAGTTTCAAGGACATTTGTTTAAACGGATACACTTAGAAACCAGAGATGAAAATAAGGTTGAATATCTGTATGTAACTCATCAAAAATATGACCAGAAGATCATCTGCGAGGGATTCAAGGGACTCCCGTCGGATCTCTACCATACATACATTCAACCAATAGAAGCCAATATGACTGAGCACCAGACGTGCCCATCACTGCCAGAGTTCCAACTCTGGCACAACAGACTTGGTCACCCTGGATCGGCAATGATGGGACGCATCATCACTGAATCCTGTGGACATAAATTGAAGAACATGAAGATTCTTCATAAGAGTGAATTTCCTTGTCCCCCTTGTTTCAAGGGAAAACTTATAACGATACCCTCCCTCCTGAAAGTGAGATTAGAGTCTCCTGGCTTCCTTGAGAGAATTCATGGTGACATTTGCGGACCTATTCACCCCGCAAGTGGCCCATTTCGGTACTTCATGGTACTGATTGATGCATCAACTAAATGGACTTATGTGTGCCTCTTGTCCACCCGCAACCTAGCTTTTCCAAAGCTATTGGCACAAATAATAAGGTTGCGGGCTCATTTCCCCGATAACCATATCAAGAAACTACTTCTTGATAATGCGGGCGAATTTAATTCACAAGTCTTCGAAGACTATTGCCGGGCAATGGGTATTGAAGTTGAACATCCTGTAGCACATGTTCACACCCAAAACAGATTAGCTGAGTCCCTTATAAAGAGACTCCAACGGATTGCACGTCCATTGCTTATGCAATCCCAGTTGCCGGTGGATGCTTGGGACATGCTATTTTACATGCCGCATCACTTATTAGGATAAGACCCTCTGGAGGTCATACATTATCCAAGATGCAACTTGCATATGGCGCACCTCCGGATATCTCTCATTTGAGAGTGTTTGGTTGTGCGGTATATTCCCAATAGCACCACCTCAAAGGACCAAAATGGGTCCTTAGCGTCGTCTAGATATCTATATTGGGTTTGATTCACCCTCTATTATCGGATACCTTGAACTCCTCACGGGAGACGCATTCAAGGCACGTTTTGCTGACTGTGAATTTGATGAGAAATTTTTTCCTAAACTAGGTACACAGTTTAAGAAGCCTGAAGCTACTGAGACCATTAGTTGGGACCAGAAGTCTTTGTCCCTATATGATCCACGTACTAATCTGTGTGAAGATGAGATCCTGAAGATCTTTCACATTCAGAATACAGTACATCTTTTACCGGATAAGTTCGCGGACAACCAAAAGATTGTCCGTTCACACGTCCCTGCTGCTAATACGCCAGCTAGGATTGACATCCCCATAGATAGATGCAATCCACCAGCAACAGAATTGGCTGTACCTCAATTGAAAAGAGGACGCCCACCAGGTTTGAAAGATAAAGTTCCTCGAAAGATGAAGATTCCTGGAGATAATAAGATTATCCCTCCACAGGATGCTGAGCTCAGACCAGCTACTTCTCTCCTCCTTATTTCGCATGTAGAGGAAACAATAGGAGAAACATCATTAAATTTTGTACGTACTAGAGAGGTACTGGACAGACATAGCACAGTCGTCGACGACGATTTTGCGTTCGATATTGCCGTTCACGTCACTGAATATGACGATGACATCGAACCACGATCTCTAGCGGAATATAAACGCAGAGATGATTGGCCAAAGTGGGAAGTGGCAATAAGAGTAGAGCTGGACTCACTCTTGAAACGCAAAGTCTTTGGACCAGTAGTCCAAATACCAGTAGGTGTAAAGCTTGTGGGATATAAGTGGGTTTTCATAAGAAAAAGAAATGAAGATAATGTGACCGTTCGCTACAAGGCACACCTTGTAGCCCAGGGTTTTTCTCATGACCGGGGATTGATTACGAAGGTACATATTCCCCGGTCATGGATGCGAACACATTCCGATTTTTAATAAGCCTAACCTCTCTGGAAAGCCTAGAAATGCAGCTCATGGACGTTGTGACTGCATATCTATATGGCGATATAGATAAAAATATCTATATGAGACTTCCTGATGGGTTTAATCTATCCCCAGAGATGAAAGAGATACCTCGGGACGTATTTTCTGTAATGCTGCATAGATTATTATATGGTCTAAAGCAATCAGGCAAAATGTGGTGTAACAGACTTAGTGATTTCCTTGCACAGCAAGGATTCACAAATAATGAAGTCTGCCCATGTATCTTTAATCAAAAGAATGGGAACAGAATTCGTCATCATAGCAGTATATGTTGATGACTTAAATCTCATAGGATCTCCTGCAGAAATCAATGAGATATCTGAAAGCCTAAAACATACTTTTGAAATGAAAGACCTAGGTGATTTGGGTTGAATATTATGTATTTAACCCCTCATCTAGCAATATTTTGTGCCCATATGATGCTATATTGGTCTCTAGTACATACGTATTTTCTACACATTTATTTATTAGAGAAAACACACTATTTGTGCACAAAACAGAATTTAATGAAGTATTTATGCACTTATTATATTTTTCCTAGCACCGTCTCGATCTCACGATTCCAACGACTATTTATTTGTATTTTTCTGAGATCTGTGCTAATTTCTATGAATTTTTGAATGCAGAATACCATTTAAAGTGAAGAAATACAGAAGAAATACAAAAATACTCTCGGCAGCCAATCAAACGACGCCACGTGTCACGATCCAAAGCGCTGTCTCTTGGATCGAACGGACGAAATACGCCCCGCTCGACGTCGAAGCATTCAGCGAATGAAGCCACGCGGCAACATCCCGACCGAACATTTTCGATCGAACGGATCACGGTCGCACAGCAAACGAAGAAGCGGAGGCGTCTCGCGATTCCACGTGGCGGCCATCGGACCCAACCCCGCATCATCGAACGGCCGCGAGCGGCGCGGAGCGGCGAACGAAGCGACGGCATCGCGAGGCGACGTGGCGTGTCCTGGGCTGTCGATGAACGATCGAACGGCTCGCATCACTTACGAACGCGATTCGAATTCGCGTTCGCACGAGGCGACATGGCTACTCTTTAACCCTTGATCCATGATCCAACGGCGCACAACCAAGCGGATGCGAAGCGGGCGTGGCACGAAATTTAAAGCCCACGTGTCGCTGCGTGGTCCGATCCCGCTGCGATGAACGGCCTCAAATTGCTCCGCTTTGGATCAACGGCAGCGATCAGTTCGGGCGCGATTACTGTGCGGGTTTGAACCCGTTAAGCCCAATAAACCCGCAATCTTATTATTTAAGCGTATTCTAGGGTTTTTGGGCGTATAATTGGCGTATTGGAGCACTTAGAAGCCGTATTTTCTTCTGCAAAAATTCTGTAAAATTCCAGAGCCTAGTTTCTAATTTCCAGAGAGTTTTGAAGACTTTTCAGAGAGATTTGGTGATATTCTCTTCAACTTTAGCTTGTATTTGGGTGTTTTAGCTTGTATTTTGCCTCTAAACTTCCGTATTTTGCTATGAAACTTATGAATTTGAATCTGAAAATTGTGTATTTCTGCACCATGAGTAGCTAAATATTTTTGTGCATGGTATGGATTAATTAGGTGATGTGAATCGTATTCTTTGGTTGTGTTATTGCGCTTAATCGTTGTATTTGCTAAAGTTTTAATCGTCGCTCTTAAATCTACTATTTCGTATTCCAAAAGAATTGTTCTAAGTAGATGATCACCCCACAAGGGTGAGATTTGATCTCTCCAAAAGAGAGCTTCATACTTCATATATACGTTTACAACTTTAGCGATATATTATTAGAATTGACGCGTTAACTCCCAAAAGGACATCTTCCGACGATTCGCTCCCAAAAGGAGGGTTCGTTGTGTTATAATTGATCAACCAAAGCTTACGATTCGCTGATCCTAATGAACCCATGCCATGTACATGCCTTTTATATCTATTTTTCACAAATTAGAGTTCGTTGTTCGCACGTAACAATTCCATCATCACACACTTTTCATACCACCTTCACCATCACTATTAAAGTGCTTAGATTTTATTCGTAGTTACTCTATTTGATTTGGACTTGTGGTTTCAACAGATTCTCCCGAGGATTCGACACCTGGACTCCCAGGATTTACTACTTGAACGGACTCTTGCGCTTGAGAGAAGCACCTTTCGGAGCCCACCAAGTTTTTGGCGCCGTTGCCGGGGAGAACGGTTTGTTACTACGGTTTATTTCATTCAGAGGACCTTCGGTGAGATCCTTCCACTTTATTGTATATAAACTTTTGTTTGCTTTCATATAAAAAAAAATAATATTTGTGCTAGTGTATGTGGCATAGGACTCCTAGGACACATAGGTTGACTCGACGTTTTGATATGGCTAATAATAATATGGATGAAAATTTTAGCAACAATAACGAGAATAATGTGCAACCTGGAGTGCCTAGGACTTTAAAAGATTTACTTCGACCCACTAGGACTAGCACTGCTTCATGCTTTGTTCTACCTGCCGATGCAAATTCTTTCAATTTTAAACCTGGGGTGATCCAACTCTTACCCACCTTTCATGGGTTAGACAAGGAAAATCCATATCTTCATATTAAAGGATTTGAGGAGGTTTGCTTGACATGCTTTGATGGGAAAACTAGCGAGGATACGATATATCTTAAACTGTTCCCATTCTCATTGAAAGACAAAGCTAAGAATTGGTTGAATGCATTGCCATCACGCTCTATTACTACATGGATTGATTTGCAGGCTGAATTTCTAAAGAAGTTTTTTCCTATTCACAGGACACAGGGACTGAAGCGGCAGATTATGAACTTTGCCCAGAAAAGCGAAGAAACATTCTACCAGGCATTTGAAAGGTTCAATGAGTTGCTGCTCGCATGTCCGCACAATGGCTTCGACAAAAGCAGGATTATTGGCTTCTTCTACGATGGACTGCAGCCGCAAATGAAGCAATTTGTAGAGATGATGTGCAATGGAGGATTCTTTGATAAAGAGCCAGACGAAGCTTGGACGTACCTGGAGGAGATAGCAGAGAATGCACAGACATGGGACACCACTTCAGACTACGAGAGAGGAGGCCATTCTGCACCATCCCAGCCTACACGAGGAGTGACTTATAATTTGAAGCAAGAGGATGCGTTGGAGGCAAAGATGGAGGCCATGATCTCAAACAAGCTTCATGCAATGAATTTGAAAGAGGCCAAGGCAGTCGAGATAGAGCAGATTTGCGCACTTTGCGACGTTGGTGGCCACGACACTAGTGCCTGTCCTACACTTCCAGCCTTAAAGAGCATGTTAGGAAATCCTACTGGGGTGAATCAAGTTTCTTCGAACTATCAGAACTTCAATTCCAACAAGGGGTGGCGCAACAATCCAAACTTGAACTGGGGCCCCAATCAGCAGACTCAGCAGCAGCAGGCTCCCCCTCCGTTCCGACAACCTCAATACAACAACAACTACTATCAAGGTGGGAACCAGAGGAGGGACCCTGAGCCAGTGCAACAACAGCAGATGCAACCATTTGGCGATGCGCTTCAGCAGCTTATCCAATTGCAACAAGCCCAGATGCAGCAGCAGCAGGCTCAATTTCAGGCTCAGCAGACTCAGAATCAGCAGATGAGCGAGAGCTTGGCGAGGCTTACAGCGACATTAGAAAAAGGTAAGCTTCCATCTCAGTCAATTCCAAATCCTAATATGGGCTCATCTTCTTCTGCAGGAAATAATATGAAGCCTTGCCAAGCGGTGTCCACTTTGAGGAGTGGAAAAGAGATTCAAAAGCCTGATCCACCGAGCAAACAAGCTGAGCAGGAAGAGGAAATTCAGATCCAGCAAGAGGAAATTCAAGAGCAAGAGGAGCTGCAGGAAAAGAGCACGGAAGTGGGTTTGAGCAAAAATGTCATTAAAGAGAAGGAACCCGCAGCATACGTACCTGCAGCGCCTTGCAAAAATGTCATTAAAGAGAAGGAACCCGCAGCATACGTACCTGCAGCGCCTTTCCCTCAGCGGCTACTTCAGAAAAATAAAGATAAGTATCAAAATGAAATTCGTGAAATTTTTCAGAAGTGCCAGATCAACATTCCATTGCTCGATGCTATTAATCAAATACCTGCCTATGCTAAATTTCTAAAAGATTTGTGCACTGTTAAAAGAAAGTTAAATGTGAAAAAGAAAGCATTCTTGACTGAACAGGTTAGCTCTATTGTGCAACAAAATACACCACCTAAATTTAGAGACCCTGGATCACCCACCATCACTTGCACCATTGGCACTAAGAAAATTGGAAATGCTTTATTGGATTTAGGATCTAGTCTCAATATATTGCCATATCCTATTTTTGTGCAGCTTGGGTTAGGACAGCTAAAGCCTACATCTGTTATATTACAACTAGCTGATAGATCTATTAAAGTTCCTAAGGGATGCATTGAGGATGTCCTCGTTCAGGTGGACAAATTTTACTACCCTGCGGACTTTATAGTTCTAGACATCCAGGGACCCCAAACTGCCAATGCTACTCCTATCATCCTAGGTAGACCATTCCTAGCTACATGCAATGCTTTAATAAATTGTAGAGATGGTCAACTGAAACTAACTTTTGGCAACATGACTTTGGACTTGAATATTTTTAATACTTGCAAGTTGCCACATGTGGATGATGAGATTGAGAGGGTGCATATGATTGATTCGTTGGTGGATGATTATATTTGTTCTGAATTTTGTGATGATGCTTCTATTGTTGAGACTTTTATTGGTGATTCTGATGACATATCTTTTGTGCAGGAGAACGTGAAGGAGCTCAATGCGGTATGGGAGCCTAGGTTCGAGGCTTTGCCACCTAATGCATCAATTCAAATTTCGTCTGAGGTGGAGGATCCAAAGCCAGAGTTGAAGCCACTTCCTGACTATCTTAAGTATGCTTTTCTTGGCGATGAAAACAGCTTCCCTGTGGTAATATCTTCTAAACTTTCTTTAGAGCAGGAAAGCTCATTACTTGATGTGCTGAGGAAACATAGAGGTGCTATTGGTTGGTCCATTGCTGACATTAAAGGTATAAGCCCTATTGTATGCATGCATCACATTTATTTAGAGGATGACGCCAAACCCACTAGAGAAATGCAACGTAGGTTAAATCCAACATTAAAAGAAGTGGTGAAAGGCGAGGTTTTAAAATTATTGGATGCAGGCATTATTTATCCTATTTCTGACAGCAAGTGGGTTAGCCCTACACAGGTTGTTCCTAAAAAGTCTGGCCTCACCGTGGTTAAAAATGAGAATAATGAGCTTATCCCAGTTAGAGCCACCACAGGTTGGAGGATGTGCATAGACTATAGGAAGTTGAATTCTAGAACTAGAAAAGATCATTTCCCTCTTCCATTTCTTGACCAAATTTTGGAGAGGGTAGCTGGACATGAATATTATTGCTTTCTAGACGGTTATTCAGGTTATTACCAGATTGAGATTGCACCTGAGGACCAGGAAAAGACCACTTTTACCTGTCCCTTTGGTACTTTTGCATTTAAACGAATGTCGTTTGGTTTATGTAATGCTCCAGCTACTTTTCAGCGATGCATGCTCAGTATTTTTGATGATATGGTTGAGAAAATCGTTGAGGTATTTATGGATGATTTTTCAGTATATGGTAGCTCTTTTCATGATTGTTTGGCTAACTTGGCTCTTGTTCTTGACAGGTGCATTGAAAAGAACCTCCTATTGAATTGGGAGAAGTGTCATTTTATGACCACAGAGGGACTTGTCCTAGGTCACCTGGTTTCAAAAGATGGTATACAGGTAGACAGAGCCAAGGTAGCAGTAATTGAGAAGCTACCAAGTCCTAAATGCGTGAAGGACATCAGATCATTTTTGGGACATGCAGGATTTTATAGGCGGTTCATCAAAGATTTTAGCGCTATATCTCGCCCTCTTTGCAACTTACTTACTTTAAATGTGGACTTTATTTGGACACCTGAGTGTCAACTTTCTTTTGAAACTTTAAAGAAGTTGCTGATTTCTGCTCCTATTTTGCAGGTGCCAGACTGGTCCCTACCATTTGAAATAATGTGTGACGCAAGCAATTACGCAGTTGGTGCAGTCCTAGGCCAAAGAAAAGACAAAATTCCAGTAGTGATTTACTACGCCAGCAAGACATTAAATGACGCTCAAAGGAATTATACAACAACAGAGAAGGAGTTGCTGGCAGTAGTCTTTGCGTTGGAAAAATTCAGGAGCTATATTTTAGGATCACCAATTTTGATATATACTGATCACTCTGCTTTAAAATATTTATTATCTAAAAAAGATGCTAAGCCTCGATTGATACAATGGATTTTATTGTTGCAGGAGTTCAATGTCACAATCAAGGACAAGAAAGGCGTGGAGAATCTAGTAGCTGACCATTTATCACGTTTGACAGTAGGCCTTGATTCAGCGGATGTGCCTTTGAAGGACTCCTTTCCCGACGAGCATCTTTTTAGCGTCTCCACCTCTCCATGGTATGCTGATATCGTTAATTATCTGGTAACTGGTAAGACCCCTGACACTTGGTCTCTTCAAGATTTTAAACGGTTCAAGTACGAGGTAAAATATTTCTTCTTTGATGATCCGTACTTATATAAATATTGTAGTGACCAAATTGTTAGGAGATGCATTCCTGATCATGAAATAACCAGTGTGATACAATTTTGCCATGATGGGGTATGTGGTGGACACTTTTCAGCGAACAAAACTGTGGCAAAAATCTCGCAATGTGGCTTTTATTGGCCATCTATGTTTAAAGACACATTTCATTATTGCAAGACTTGTGCTGCATGCCAACAATTAGGGGGTATTACTAAACGTAACATGATGCCTCTGAACCCCATTTTAGAGATTGAAATATTTGATTGTTGGGGCATAGACTTCATGGGACCTTTCCCACCTTCATTTGGATATGCCTATATTTTGGTTTGTATTGATTATGTTTCTAAATGGGTGGAAGCTATTCCTTGCAGGTCGAACGACACTTCTGTTGTGCTTAAGTTCCTCAAAGAGAATATTTTCTCTAGGTTTGGAGTGCCCAAGGCCTTGATCAGTGATGGAGGGTCTCACTTTTGCAATCGCATGTTCGCCACTTTAATGAAGAGGTTTGGGGTCACACATAAGGTTTCTACTCCGTACCACCCCCAAACCAATGGTCAAGCAGAGTTGGCAAATAGAGAGATCAAAGGAATTTTGCAGAAAACGGTGAATCCATCAAGAAAAGATTGGAGTTTGCGCTTACCTGAAGCGTTGTGGGCCTACAGGACGGCCTACAAAACAATTTTGGGGATGTCACCGTACCGTCTAGTTTTTGGGAAGTCTTGTCACTTACCTGTTGAGATAGAGCATAGATCTTATTGGGCTATAAAGAAAATGAATTTTGATACTGATGTCTCTTTTTCTTCTCGCAGGTTACAATTGTTGGAGCTAGAGGAGTTGAGGAGAAATGCGTACGACAACGCTAAAATATCAAAAGAGAGGATGAAATCCGTCCACGACATGATGATCTTGAGGAGGGAGTTCACCCCAGGCCAAAAAGTACTCCTATACAATTCCAGGCTGCACATCTTTCCTGGGAAGCTTCGCTCTAGGTGGTATGGACTTTTCGTCGTCAAAGAAGTTTTCCCACATGGCGCTGTGCTCTTACTAAATGAGAAAGATGGAAGCGAGTTCAAGGTGAATGGCCAGAGATTGAAACATTTTCACGAGCCTTGGACCAAGGAAGCGAGCACCATGGATCTCACAGACCCACCTTCGGGTGGGAACTAATCAGGTGTGTTCTTTCCATGATTCCCTCTTCCTAACATTGAGGACAATGTCTATTTTAAGTTGGGGGGAGGGAAATAACTTTTAGGATTTTTATTTGCTTTTTCTTTTTCTTTTAGGACTTTTATTTTCTTTTTCTTTTTCTTCTAGGATTTTATTTTTTTAGTTCCCTTTCTGCATTGAAAAAAAAAAAAATTTTGAGTTAAGAAATATCACCAAAATCTATCTCTACCTAGAAATGACCCTCATGTGATGAAATTTCTCGATATTTATTCACCACCGTACACTCGTGATTTATTTTCTCCACCACTATTATTCAACATTTCAATCTCATTTTACATGAATGTGAGTGCTTGTGGTGAATTTCTTTTTACACATCTCAATGGCAAGATTAATTGACGACTTAATGAATCTAGAAATTATGGATTAGCAAGTGGTATGCTTTCATTGGAACACACCAAAATTCATGTGCCAATAATTCATAAATTAACTGGAGCATTGTTCTTTATCTCGTATTCATTGCCATTTGCATGCTTGGTGTGATTTTGGGTAGAAAAACGTACCACGTCATTTGAAATGATTAGGATACCCATTCTTGTGAACAATTAAAGAATAGGAAGTTATCTTGCCAAGTTGTTTATGCACACACAAAAGAAGAAAAAATGAGATGAATGAGAAAAAAAAATGATGAATAAATGTGCTATTAAAGAAATAACTTGGTTGGCTTGAGTAGTACAGTCCGAGGGGTCCTTCTTGGCCTAATGCCCTATTATCGTCTGATTTGGGAGCCATTGACCGGAACCTCAATTATTTGATGGAGCGATCCAAGTTATATACTTTTCTGCGAATGTTGCTTGATGCGCGTTACGCGGAACTATGGAGAAAAGTGAAAGAACATAGAGAATAAGTGTGCATGATTAGCGAGGCAAGAAAACTTCCAAAGCTTAAAGAAAACGCAAGATGTGGTGTGAGTTCCTATGAATAGAGATTGACGTGTGTATGTCTTGATACCATCCTATTTTTGATGCTTGCTTTGCATGAAAACTTCTACGCTCCAAGTTAAAATATTTGATTGAACGGTGTGGGCCATTGATTTTGTGTACTATAAGCTATGAAGTAATTGATAGTGAATTTGAGTCTATTTTATAACCATTTGAGATGCTTGACATTCATGTTTGAGAACCCACAAGTACCATCACTTGATGAGTTTGAAATATTGATATTAGTGTTTGGTTATCTCTTTTGTCGTAGTAGTATGGCGGTGAATGATTTGAGATCTGATAAGGTGATCTAGGCGTATTTTTAATCGCTCCTTTTTGCTAGAGACTAGCAAAACGCTAGTTGGGGGGTGTGATTTGGGTTGAATATTACGTATTTAACCCCTCATCTAGCAATATTTTGTGCCCATATGATGCTATATTGGTCTCTAGTACATACGTATTTTCTACACATTTATTTATTAGAGAAAACACACTATTTGTGCACAAAACAGAATTTAATGAAGTATTTATGCACTTATTATATTTTTCCTAGCACCGTCTCGATCTCACGATTCCAACGACTATTTATTTGTATTTTTCTGAGATCTGTGCTAATTTCTATGAATTTTTGAATGCAGAATACCATTTAAAGTGAAGAAATACAGAAGAAATACAAAAATACTCTCGGCAGCCAATCAAACGACGCCACGTGTCACGATCCAAAGCGCTGTCTCTTGGATCGAACGGACGAAATACGCCCCGCTCGACGTCGAAGCATTCAGCGAAATGAAGCCACGCGGCAACATCCCGACCGAACATTTTCGATCGAACGGATCACGGTCGCGCAGCAAACGAAGAAGCGGAGGCGTCTCGCGATTCCACGTGGCGGCCATCGGACCCAACCCCGCATCATCGAACGGCCGCGAGCGGCGCGGAGCGGCGAACGAAGCGACGGCATCGCGAGGCGACGTGGCGTGTCCTGGGCTGTCGATGAACGATCGAACGGCTCGCATCACTTACGAACGCGATTCGAATTCGCGTTCGCACGAGGCGACGTGGCTGCTCTTTAACCCTTGATCCATGATCCAACGGCGCACAACCAAGCGGATGCGAAGCGGGCGTGGCACGAAATTTAAAGCCCACGTGTCGCTGCGTGGTCCGATCCCGCTGCGATGAACGGCCTCAAATTGCTCCGCTTTGGATCAACGGCAGCGATCAGTTCGGGCGCGATTACTGTGCGGGTTTGAACCCGTTAAGCCCAATAAACCCGCAATCTTATTATTTAAGCGTATTCTAGGGTTTTTGGGCGTATAATTGGCGTATTGGAGCACTTAGAAGCCGTATTTTCTTCTGCAAAAATTCTGTAAAATTCCAGAGCCTAGTTTCTAATTTCCAGAGAGTTTTGAAGACTTTTCAGAGAGATTTGGTGATATTCTCTTCAACTTTAGCTTGTATTTGGGTGTTTTAGCTTGTATTTTGCCTCTAAACTTCCGTATTTTGCTATGAAACTTATGAATTTGAATCTGAAAATTGTGTATTTCTGCACCATGAGTAGCTAAATATTTTTGTGCATGGTATGGATTAATTAGGTGATGTGAATCGTATTCTTTGGTTGTGTTATTGCGCTTAATCGTTGTATTTGCTAAAGTTTTAATCGTCGCTCTTAAATCTACTATTTCGTATTCCAAAAGAATTGTTCTAAGTAGATGATCACCCCACAAGGGTGAGATTTGATCTCTCCAAAAGAGAGCTTCATACTTCATATATACGTTTACAACTTTAGCGATATATTATTAGAATTGACGCGTTAACTCCCAAAAGGACATCTTCCGACGATTCGCTCCCAAAAGGAGGTTTCGTTGTGTTATAATTGATCAACCAAAGCTTACGATTCGCTGATCCTAATGAACCCATGCCATGTACATGCCTTTTATATCTATTTTCCACAAATTAGAGTTCGTTGTTCGCACGTAACAATTCCATCATCACACACTTTTCATACCACCTTCACCATCACTATTAAAGTGCTTAGATTTTATTCGTAGTTACTCTATTTGATTTGGACTTGTGGTTTCAACAGATTCTCCCGAGGATTCGACACCTGGACTCCCAGGATTTACTACTTGAACGGACTCTTGCGCTTGAGAGAAGCACCTTTCGGAGCCCACCACTAGGCAAAACAAAGTATTGTCTTAGCTTACAGATTGAACACCTAAGAGGTGGAATCCTATTACACCAATCGAATTATACAAAGAAACTTCTACGTAAGTTTCATATGGATAAATGTCATCCTTTAGGTACTCCTATGGTCGTAAGATCATTAGATGTACATAAGGACCCCTTCCGGCCTCTGGAAGAGGGGGAGGAGATACTGGGTCCTGAAGTACCATACCTCAGTGCTATTGGAGCACTTCTATATCTGGCTAACTGTACGCGTCCCAATATATCGTTTACAGTTAATCTCCTAGCCAGACACAGTGCAGCGCCTACAAAGCGCCACTGGAACAGAGTAAAGCATCTTCTACGATACCTCCAGGGTTCAATAGATCTGGGACTTTACTACCAGAGAGGTGCCTCCCCACAATTATTTGGTTATGCCGATGCAGGTTATCTTTCAGATCCGCATACGGCAAAATCACAGACAGGTTTTGTGTTTACCTACGGAGGTACTGCTATCTCCTAGAGATCGGTAAAGCAAACCACAACATCTATGTCATCCAACCATTCAGAGCACATTGCGATCCATGTGAAGGGTTTTCTGGGACCCTTAGGGCACAAAAACTCTATGCCCGTCCTAAGTCGGACGGAACATAGACAAAAATAGCAACGGAAAATAATCATGTTAATCTAATTAACATTTAACCCTAATGTCCAAGACCCTAATCCAAGATCTATGCCGCCTTGGGATGGGTCTGACCATCCCAAGAAGGATCTAGCCTACTGCGATTAAATTAAACTAATGCTAATAAACACATACCCGGAATCTCAACCCTGGGGCAGGCGAGATGTTCCGCACCGTCTTTCGAGCCGCTCCCGTCCCATGCCGAGCCGCTCCTCGAACCGCTCCCCGAACCGCTCCTCGAACCGCTCCGCATCCCGAGGCGATCAATCCCGTGTCACCGAGCCAACCACGCGCTGAAGAAAGTATCACGCGAGTGAAACCTCCGCCTAGATTTCGGATCTGAATCCAAAATCCTTTGCGGCTTTGCTAGAGCCCTCAGGAGCAAGGAAGAAATTTATAGGGAGAGGAGAAATATTAATTTAGCTTAGATCCGAGCGTGCTCCAACATTTACGAGAGCCGCTCAGATCTAGAGCTTGGGACGAGTTTTGAGGAGGAGAGCAGACCCCTATTTATATAGGCGGCGGACTCTCCCCTTTTCTCAAAATCCGATGTGGGACTAAAAATAAAGTTAATAAAATCAATTTAGTTTGCCTTTCACAAAGTGCAAACTTCCGTGAATTTTAACTCCCTCACCGTTGAACTTCAGGATTGATACAACCTATCAATTCGAAGGGTGTTCAACGGTGAACGCATAGGAAAAAACCGTTTGTCAATCGGAGTTCGTTTGACCCTCCAATTTACCGTCCAAAGTTCAGCCCAAGAGTGTTTTTCGCAAAAAACTGAGCCGCCGCCAAAAAATTCAACTAGGGTTCGAAACCCTATATGTGTGGGGCCCACCGTGTGGGCCCCATAGGCTGAAAAAATCAACAACCCGCCCAGCTATGGGGCGTGTGCCCTGCACGTGCCCCTGGGCGCTGCATGTCACGCGCCCCAACAGGGGCGCGTGCCCTGCACGCGCCCAGCGGGCGCGTGCAGCGCACGGGCCCTTGGTGGGCGCCGGTTGAAACAAATGCCCGGCCCTTTGGGCCGGGCCTTTAACACAGTTTTCGCCTTTTTGTGTGTGTTTCTCAAACAGCAAAAAGACATATGGGCCTGATTTATTTGGGCTTCTATTTAAACACTTTAAATGGACTTACTGGGCTCATTTGGACTCCGTTTCTGACGCGGTTTGAAACTGTGTTTAGAGCGGGACGAACCCGTCTTATCGGTGAACCTTTCCTTGCGTTTATATTATTAAATATTGTTTTAAACTTTTTAAAACACATTTAATCTATTTTGCATCATATGCAATTTAGTCCCTATCTAGGCTTAAATTTTCATTTGCATCAAATACAAATGATCCGAGGGCATATTCCTCTACATCTCCCACTTGCACTCATGATCATTTATCCCGAATGCAGGAGATGATTGCAAACATTTTTTGCAATATTTTATCCCTTTCATCAAATGCAAATTATTCTCCCTAACTAATTTCTACCTATTACTAGACGAAGATCGCACTCTGTGTGAGACCCTACAGCCTTACCCTTACAACATGTTGGGCTCGAAGCCCTATACAGCAGTGACCATGAGCAGTGGTTGCCGTCCCTGCTTCAGGAATCATCATTATGTGGTTGACTCATTGACATGAGTATTGTCGGGACCACCCTAACTGTTTCCGTGATGAATTCCGCAGTTATAGTCTCTTCGTCTTAACTATGTGTAGATCAAGTCTAGGGTACGGTCAAACTGTCAACCCCAATAACTTGACTCCGGTTAGTTTCTATCGATCTTTTAGTCAAAAATGTTGGACTTCTTCCAACATACTCTGGCCAGAGTTTTTACTAAAGACCGAACTAACCCTACGACACTAACTCCCATTGACCGGGAGAGACAAATCCTCTTTTGGTCATTACTCTCCTCATACGCTTTGTCACGACCCGCTTCCCTAAAATGGAGGCGAGACGTGAAAAGGTCCGCACGAGAGTGGAGCTGTGAAGCCCCAAACCCGATAAGCGTTAATAAAACATAAGCAGGTCCCTGTAACCACAACGGAACAACAATAATAACACAAGGAGAGACTGAAATAAAATCTCGCATCTCATAAATTGTCCAACATGAAAATAAGTCCAACATCCAGAAAAGCCACCAGGCTAAAAGAAAGAGTCTAAAGGCCCAGAACAAGGCCAACAAAAGCAACAACAACAACAAAGTATAGGTGCTACGCACCGATAACAAAACAATTGTCTAACAAAAGTAAAACACACGAAGACACTAGGACTGGTCCCCAGTGTCCACGTACTCCCCGTCAAACACAAGCTCGGGCTCGGCGTCAGCAAACACCTCGTCCTCAACAAGGTACTCAGGCTCAGGATCTAACATGTGTCACCCAAAAGAGTAAAGGGGCACATGTCAGCAAGTCTAAAAGACTTGGGCAAGGAAACTGAAAGTAAGGCAACTAGCAACCTAGCAGTTATAGTATGCATGACATGGCAGTTATAACATGAGTGCACAATTTAAGACATGGCAAGACAATTTTTGTACAAGGGAACAATTTATCGGGACAAGACAAGAGTAGCCAAGCTACTATCAATCTCAATCAATTCACATTGTTGTAGGTGTTTACGCCCTTCAGCTGAATGGTTCATCATTCACACCGATCGGCACTAAACCCAATTCACGTTTCACGTTGTTTTGTAGATGTTTACGCCCTTCAGCTGAATGGTACATCATTCACACCGATCGGCACTAAACACGATTCACGTTTCACGTTGTTTTGTAGATGTTTACGCCCTTCAGCTGAATGGTACATCATTCACACCGATCGGCACTAAACACTACCCCACCCCAGAGTTTACGCCTTACAACTGCAGTTGTTGATCAAACAGACCCCCAGTTGCCTGGCCGCTTAACCCTTACCCCATCCCACACGTAAACAAGCCAGGGTCCCTGCACATGAGCCCAGCAAGTGAGCCAGGGTTGCCCCGCACGGGAGCTTGTTTCTTAGTTCACAATTCAATATATCGAGCGTTGGGGTTAGCAACTCATTATGCTCGCTTCTGGTCACGAGCCAGGAACACAAGTATTGTAGCGATGCTACGCAATCACGGGATCACCAAAAGAATGCAATGACATGACATTTAATTCGCGTACCGTTAATGGAAAGTAAACATGACATGGTAATTGTGCAACATGATATATGTCAGAACTAGCTTCGTTGTCAAGCTAGTTCCCCAATTTGCGCCTAGGCGAGTATCATTTCGTCGCCTAGCCTCTTTTACGCCTACAACAAGCAAATGGCCTAAAACATGGCCTAAACCCTAAGTGGCAAGTTTCACTTGCCTAGCACCGGGGATGACGACCACTTCATCTCACGGATGCCAATCTACGGGGAAATCGCTGTTTTGGGGGACAATCATCAAACAACATGAAATTTTATTCGGGTTTCATAAAAATATAAATAGGTTATGAAAACAACGGTAGATCGATTTCTTACCGAGAGGAGGCGGAAGAAACACTCCGGAGAACCCTAGGATCAGATCTGGAAAAGATTGAAGAAGTTTGGGAGAATTAGGGTTTTGGGGGATTTGGGGATTTTGATGGATTTGGTGAGATTTTAGGGAAGATGAGAGGTAGATAGAGTGGATGGATGGTTTGGATGATGGATTTAGGGCTTGGAATGAAGGATTGAAGCTTGGAGGAAGATGTGGGCTCAAAGGGGAAGATTTTAGGGTTTTGGGTCGTGTTGAGGAAGAAGAAAACGTTTGGGTTGGGTTTAAATAGGATGGGCTGACGGCTGCCCAGAAATTAGGGTTTTAACACAGGTTAGTCGGTCAAAGAGCAACCACTGACCGACTAGTTTGGCAACTAGTCGGTCGGTCGACCAACGCAGACCGACTAAGTGTAAACAGTAACTCCTGAACGAAAATAGGATTTTAGAGTTAGTCGGTCCATGAACAAATACTGACCGACTAGTTTAGCATCTAGTCAGTCGATGAACGTTCTTAGACCGACTAAGAGTAAACAGTAACTCAACTAAAATTAAGATGATGTGTTAGTCGGTTAAAGAAGCATTGCTGACCGACTAGTTTGCAACCTAGTCGGTCAACCAACGTTCTTAGACCGACTAACGATAAACAGTAACTCCTGGGAAATTTAGAAAGCTAACTAGTCGGTCCAAGAAGGATTGCCGACCGACTGGATCGTCATCTAGTCGGTCGGTGCCCCTTCTTATACCGGCTAATGAGCACAAAAAGTTCCGATACGGAGCGCGGAGCTTCGGGATCGATTCCTAAGACTCCTAGGCTTGATCTAATAGTTAGATACGACCGTTATGAAGCCCGTCACGAATGACATACTTCGAAATCGACGATCCTAAGGAAGAAACGAGAAAATACGACGAATCGATCGAAAATGAAAGCTACGGAGACGAAAACCACACATGAGGAGGAAAATCCACCAAAACATATATTATATTATAATAAATCCAGATACATGAAAAGCAGTCGTTACACGCTTCAAGTGTCACCCAATCAAAGACCTTTCGACAGGCCTTGCCTCGAAGCTAGGTCATTTGATCTAAGTGGCACCGTTCACGCACAGGTTCGTCAAAATGACCTCAAGTCAAAAGACCAACTAGCCTATCATCACTCATAGTCATCATTGACAGATTGGTCAATATAACCATATGATAACTCTTGTGGATCGTTCAGTGAACTCATTCTCTAATGAGCACCTGTGTCTCGTCTACGACTTCGCCAAGTCAAGCGATCATGAGATCATCGCCACCGCTAAACGGTGAAGACTAAGACACAATGGTCTATCCGATGTTTCGATATCCTTGTCTCGAAACATCTACTACCACGAACCCTTTTAGACTTATGCTACAGACAGTCAAACATTTCTCCATGATCGAGATACTCATCTCGATACATGGTTGACCTTGCATAAAGTCTCAGGACTTTACCTAAGTTAATATCTAATGTTAACTACATTATAACATAACTTTAGATAAATTATTACCAAACAGCTTACTGTTATTTCGAACAAGATGTTTGTGCTATTCACACATGAAGATAGATAGCCTCGAGGGTATCATCTCTCAACATCTCCCACTTGCACTCAGGCCCATTTATCTCGGTATCTAATACCGTTTTTACACATAAGTTTTCCCTACTTCATGTGGTAGAGCCTTCGTGAGTGGATCTGCTAAAACCGTCTACACTATAGACTTAAGGAGTTTCTATGTTCATATTAGACCAACCATTTGAATCTCATTCAAATAATTCATTTGGTCTGTCGGAATCCATAACATTTTATTTATTTGGATCTTATCCAGTTCATCGTACCTTACGATAATAATCTTAAATTAGTTAATGGTCATAAATGGCTCATATCTATTTCTGATAAAGTATCAAACTATTTTGATCACTTCATCAAAATATATATGTTCCATCCCTTTGATGCCTCACATGTAATTTACATGCTCCCACTGACCTTGAAAACTATCTGGCTAATTCATATAAGTTGGTCCGTCTAAATCATATTTAGAAAAATGAACTTGTAAGTGAATGCTCCAATTTTCATGGTCAACTTAAGCGTTTACATCGAGTTTGGTCCGAGTAGTTCTGTACACATCTGCTGGTGGAAAACGGTTTCATTATAATCCGTTTTATAGGAATTAGTATGGAAAAACCGTTCTCGACCAACATGATTGCACTTCACTATATTCCTTTCTGCACCAATCTTTCAACTTAAAGATTTACTTGCAGAAAGTGAGGAAACATTTTCCCTGTGCACGTAAACTAAATTCCAAAATTTATTTACGCACATGGACCTATTCTGATTGCATCAAGTTTTTAAATCGGAGTTACTACTCCGAATTTCATCCCGGAAGTTGACTAAGTCATCATCAGTTATGATGTTTAACTCGACTCTTCGTCTCACGAAATTCGAGTAATTATACAACTTCCTAATGATTGATTTAATGAATATCTTATTGATAATGTCCTCACAGAACATTATCAAAACCAAGGCATTACTATCTGGGACTTAAACCAGAAGGAGGACTTAACTCAGAGTCACTTACAATGGATCACACCAAGTCTAACTAAGTGTGATTCATACCTTTTGACACACGGATGTGTTAACAGACTTGACCTGAGAGAAAATCACATTTTCTTTTAATTACGCAAGATTTAATGTAGCTAAGTATTTGACCATTCGATCTAATCGAATCAGTTTAAATACTTTAGTCATTTCGTTCTTTATTTTATCAGACTTGTGTTTCATCAAGAACACGTGTCTTAATAAAATATACGAATAACTTAATTTGGTTAATCTAGACTCGGGTTCATCAGTATGTACCAGACTGAGTTCGACAACTCATTCTCCCAATGTCTTACAGATGAGTTTCGGCCATTCTATCTAAGAGGATAAGACTCACAAGTGTCCACAGACTTCATAATACGAGAGGTCAGACCCCTCTTTATGTGACTTGTGAAGCTTAGTCTCTCGATACGGCCTAGTCTATTTTCCATACAAGTTTGCTACTATCTTGTGTATTTATATATATATTAACATTTAATATATATATTATCGTTATACATAAATTACTAACGCAAAACATTGCTTCAGAAGCGAGGTGACGACATTCGTCAAATTGTGTTAGACGCCTTTTGTATAACAATAATTATAAAATCGTGACATCAAAATATGTCACATTTTCATTTCCTCCTACTTATGCCTTTACTAATGATAAATTAAACTATTAAACTCGATTGACTTTCCGGAGTGCCTTCTTCCTTTTCTAAATCACATTTAGATATAAATAGCCCAACATAAATAAATAGCTATGCAAGCATCTTATGTATCCAAACGCCTGAGAGGTGCAATCTTGAGTGTAGCTCAAGAAGTTGCTTGTCTCAAGATCCGGTTGGGATACATAGTCTTGCACCGCTCATACACTCGTATTCGACTCAAACAGTTTGATCGAATTCTCGAACTTTGCTGATCAAAATTGTTTGTCCATACAACCTTGAGGGTAGCTCGACAAGTTGTAGGGAGAAACATATTTCGAATATCATATATGTTCAAGCTGCCTCATATAGAGATGGGTGACATGTAGCGTGAATTTATTTGTTGGACCCAGAACTTAATGAAATCGTATTTCTTAAGTCTGTTCTTTAGAAGGTCATTTTAATGTCAACGAGAATATAGTTTAATCCTGTCAATTAGAATTTAACTTGATATTCAATTAATCAACCTATTTGACCAATTAACTAATTCCATTAAAAAAATTATATTTTGATTCCTTCGGTAAACATAGTCTTGCGCTAGTTTTGGCATATGTTCAAAATTAAATATAGGTAGAATGGCTTTTATCTATCTATATCCTCCCACTATTTTTACGATCGTTTCAAAGCTTAATAACGAACGATTTAATCAAATTAAAATTAATGGGTAAGAGGTCCAATCACCTTGAGCCTAACAACCTTGAGGGTAGCTCAACAAGTTGCTTGACTCTGCGATCGGAAGATGACTCTTCATCGATTATATCAGATATAACCCTCTTAATCGGTTTTTACCCCTAGCCATTTGTGATCATGAGGGTGCTCATCCAAATCATAATGTCTAGTCTAGTCGGACCCTTGTTTTCGTGTCTAGCCTGACTTGCTCCGGCGCTCGGGTATTCACGACACGTCGGTTTGGGTCAGGACTTAGACTACATCTAGTCAGACTACATCATTGACTTAACTTACCCCGGCGCTCGGGGTACGAGACGACGGTTTGGGTCAGTCAAGATTTCATCTTATGCATTTAAGGAGTTGGTTTCTACAGGGTTGCCATGTCACAGCTTGAGGGTATCTCAACAACTGTAACATGGGTCCTATAGTAGCTAACCCCTAAAACAAGGAGGGCTACGGCTAATCTTGAAAAAGATTATTAATGTATTTGACTTAGATATAGTCCAGGGTGTCATACAATCATGATTCGCGACATTGCGGTCCAGCGGAACACAGCCAGGGAATTGACTAAGCCAGGATCACTATCCCTTAAAGGGTGATCCAGAACTCTTAGCCAAGCACATTGACTGGATCATGGTCCATTGAATGAAGCTTGTCATTTTTGTATGTGTGCCATAGACTAAACAGCTTTTATTAACAACTAATTAATCCTATCAACTAGTTGCATCCTTAAATTCAAAATTTTAGGATTTGTTTAATAACTTTTATTAAGACCTTATCAACTGTAAGGTTCACGTGCTATCCTAATCGTTATTAGGATTTTAATAAACTTTATTAACAATGCCAAAAGTGAAGTCCTTTAATGAGAATTAATTATAATAATTAGAATTAAGATTCATTAAAAGGACTACCTTAATCATGAATTAGGTCTTTAAAGGGTTGTTAAAAGTTTTATTAAAACATAGCATGTCATTAAAATTCAAGTAATAAATTTTAATCATTTCTTAATGGCTAACCTAAAGGGTTGTCTTGTGTTATCAAATAAGGGACACGATTATGCATAGCCATTAACATAAGATTACACTAATTTTATCGCATAAAATAAAAGTGTACAACTATTTAACAATTTAAATAGAACAATGTCTATCACATAAACAATTTTAGCATGCAAACATAAATTTAACATTTAAATTTAAAATATGATTTTAAAATATTTTATTTTTATCTCATATAAACTTGTTTTTAAAATCACAAATTTGCATGCTACTTTAAAAAATTTATCGCCTAAAAATTTTAACCTTTAAAATCAGTTTTAAAATATCTCATAAATTAAAACATCATTTTAAAACAAAACTTCCATGCTTAAAAATTTATCATATAAAATTTTTAGGCACTTTAAACTTATCGCATAAATTTTAAAAGATTTAAAATTAGTTTTAAAAAATTATCACATAAATTTTAAAACGTCATTTAAAAAATTTTCATGTTCAAAAATTTATCACATAGATTTTTAAACATCAAAAACATTTTTAAAATTTATCTCATAACTTTAAAAACATTTTTAAAAGTATTTAAAAGCATTTCATATGTTTAATAAAATCACAGGCTAGATCGTAACACAAACCTATGCTCTGATACCACTGAAGGGTTTTCTGGGACTCTTAGGGCACAAAAACTCTATGCCCGTCCTAAGTCGGACGGAACATAGACAGAAATAGCAGCGGAAAATAATCATGTTAATCTAATTAACATTTAACCCTAAGGTCCAAGACCCTAATCCAAGATCTATGCCGACTTGGGATGGGTCTGACCATCCCAAGAAGGATCTAGCCTACTGCGATTAAATTAAACTAATGCTAATAAACACATACCCGGAATCTCAACCCTGGGGCAGGCGAGATGTTCCGCACCGTCTTTTGAGCCGCTCCCATCCCACGCCGAGCCGCTCCTCGAACCGCTCCCCGAACCGCTCCTCGAATCGCTCTGCATCCCGAGGCGATCAATCCCGTGTCGCCGAGCCAACCACGCGCTGAAGAAAGTTTCACGCGAGTAAAACCTCCGCCTAGATTTCGGATCTGAATCCGAACTCCTTTGCGGCTTTGCTAGAGCCCTCAGGAGCAAGGCAGAAATTTATAGGGAGAGGAGAAATATTAATTTAGCTTAGATCCGAGCGTGCTCCAACATTTACGAGAGCCTCTCAGATCTAAAGCTTGTGACGAGTTTTGAGGAGGAGAGCAGACCCCTATTTATATAGGCGGCGGACTCTCCCCTTTTCTCAAAAATCCGATGTGGGACTAAAAATAGAGTTAATAAAATCAATTTAGTTTGCCCTTCACAAAGTGCAAACTTCCGTGAATTTTAACTCCCTCACCGTTGAACTTCAGGATTGATACAACCTATCAATTCGAAGGGTGTTCAACGGTGAACACATAGGAAAAAATCGTTCGTCAATCGGAGTTCGTTTGACCCTCCAATTTACCGTCCAAAGTTCAGCCCAATAGTGTTTTTCGCAAAAAACTGATCCGCCGCCAAAAAATTCAACTAGGGTTCGAAACCCTATATGTTCCCCATAGGCTGAAAAAATCAACAACCCGCCCAGCTATGGGGCGCGTGCCCTGCACGCGCCCCTGGGCGCTGCATGTCACGCGCCCCAACAGGGGCGCGTGCCCTGCACGCGCCCCTGGTGGGCGCCAGCGCCCACGTGGGCGCGTGCAGAGCACGCGCCCATGTGGGCGCCGGTGCCCACATGTGCGCCGGTTGAAGCAAATGCACGGCCCTTTGGGCTGGACCTTTAACACAGTTTTCGCCGTTTTTTTGTGTTTCTCAAACAGCAAAAAGACATATGGCCCTGATTTATTTGGGCTTCTATTTAAACACTTTAAATGGACTTACTGGGCTCGTTTGGACTCCGTTTCTGACGCGGTTTGAAACTGTGTTTAGAGCGGGACGAACCCGTCTTATCGGTGAACCTTTCCTTGAGTTTATATTATTAAATATTGTTTTAAACTTTTTAAAACACATTTAATCTATTTTGCATCATATGAAATTTAGTCCCTATCTAGGCTTAAATTTTCATTTGCATCAAATACAAATGATCCGAGGGCATATTCCTCTACACCATGAAGCAAGCAGATAGTGTTATTGGCTACGATCCGTCGTCCACTACATTCTTCAATCCACTGGCCTGAAGACTGGTGATTTGGAGCCTACGGTCCTGTTTGAAGACAATGCTGCGTGCATTGCTCAACTTCAAAAGGGCTACATCAAGGGCGATAGAACGAAGCACATATCTCCCAAGTTTTTCTGGACACACGAGCTAAAAGAGGACAAGCAGATTGAAGTTCAGCAGATCCAGTCCTACCACAACTTAGCTGATCATTTTACCAAATCTTTACCAAAATGTATTTTTGTAAAACTTGTAAAAGGAATCGGTATGAGACAGCTGAAAGACCTACAAGCCTGAAGCTTGTACGGATGAGGGGGAGTAACTTGTGTGTTGCACTCTTTTCCCTTAAGCTGTTGGTCCCACTGGGTTTTCCACAGCTAAGGTTTTAACGAGGCAAACACTATTACTCAGGATCCAGAAGTATCCACCCCTTTTAGCCTTATACGCTAAGACCAAAGTAATGGATGGATAAGGGGGAGTGTTGTGAGTGGGGGAGGCTTTTGGCCTCCCCACCACTTATCCCCCCATTACTCCACCACTCTTTATGTGGTGGAGATCTTTGGTATCCTCCATGTCTCTTGGTATACCCTATGAAGTTTATAAATAAAGAACTATGGCTATTGGCCATGGTGACTCTTCTCCAAATATCTCTTAACACCAAGCCAATTGTTAGGTGGGACATAAATTCAATATCCCATTATTGCTTTTTTTGCACATCTAACCATCTAGATTTGAATCTTAGATGATTTAATTCTTTGTAAGATTATTGTGTCATCTATTTGTTGCGTACGTGTTACAACCCTCCGATCGGACCAGGGAGAAATAAGTTGACCGCGACTGATCACTCAGCCCACCACGGCCCTGGGCCCTAATCCAAGGGCCACACGCGCGGGTCGTGACATCTCTACCCGAGACGAAGGCCCAATGGACCGCCAGCTCTCTCTGCAATTGAGGAGATCGTTACGCGAATTATGTCTGCCCTCATCCAATGAATGACATCCATCAATCTAGCAATCATGGCCCGCCTTCATAGCCATCAATTCAGCACGGTACTGGCCTTCATGGTATTTATCCCTTCATCAAATGGATGCAATTATTGGGGTCAATATTTCCTAATCAGCGTGTTCTCATCAATGTCGATAATCATGTCTCATCATTGCCTATTACAGCATGAGAGCTCACCTATATGAAGTACTAGAGGTGGCGTGCACCAGAGGAGGATCTCCGAGATGCGACACTGAAGTAGACTAAACTCTCAATTCATACTCTACAAAATTATATCTCCTTGTCCAAAGCTCGGTCAGAAGACTAGCGGATGGCCTCCTAGTGGGTCGAACCTAGCTCCACAGAGCCCCTTTTAAGTCATACACTGACTTAAGTATTGGAGACGATTTGGTCGAGCCCCAGACCCGACCCCCTGAGGAGTTTTGTATCTTGCAGATCACAGGAGATATCGTCCGACCGAAGTTTCCTTTGGCGACCCATTGCTCGACCATGAGTAGCCTCGCACCAATGCCTGCTTAGCCGACCAGTCTCGAAGGTTATCCTCGTCTTTCATGGCAGCGACGACCTTCGGACTACCCAACTATCAACCTGTGATGAGAAAACACACTGAAACAGTACGGATTGCAGATGAAATACTTAAGCACTAAACAACTACAATTAGTGATAAGAATGAAACAACAAATTTATATTATAAAAGGCAATCAAATATAATTCTCCCCCTTTCTTAAAAAATATAGCCTCGTGTCTTAAAAAATTATTCTCCCCCTTTCTGGTTCTCTTATTAGAAAAAAAATTCTCAGGCACAGCGGAAAGAGGGGAAGAACAAATACCTCACATCTGACAGTAGGGTGACGAATGAAATGATGTCCAGGGTAGAATTCGAGCTCTGAGGGGCCGAAAAGTAGTTGGAGAATTGAAAACATCGACGGTGTTGACAGAAGGTACATGCGAAGATCCATTGGCACCGGCGGAGGAAGAGCAGTGAGCAGAACGGCGAGATAGCACTCTAATAATTCTGGAGGAAGATTCATGAGACTTTGGCACAGATTGCTCACAGTGATTTTCGTGGGGAGATGTCGAGTCTGTTGTCATAACATCTGCAGCAACATTGTTCTGTGTTGTATCTAATGTTACAACATTAGTCACAACATGAAGAGTTTTCTCTGAAGCTGTAGTGTTCTTGCTGTATGATTCAGACTTTCTGCCCATTGCTTCTTCATCTTCATATCAGGGTATCTAACATTTCTTCCTTCTGACCAATGTCGCATGCGGCTGAAGCAGTTTCTCTCAGTATGGCCTTTGAACTTGCAGTAACTGCACACAGAACGACCACCTTTTATACCTCTAATCTGCCTCTTCTTTTGATCATGGCCATTGTGTTGACCCATTCTTTCAAGTTCATTGGTAACTTGATTTCTTCTTTCAGCAGACACATTATAAAAAGCTCCTCTATTGAATCCCACTCCGGTGCGATCTCCAGAAATCTTCCCCGTGTTTAAGATATCATCCAGCTTTGCTTTTCCAGAATTCCACTTCTCCAATGTGCATTCAGCTTTCTCTGCACTGAGAAGAACATTTCTGAAGTTGCTTTCCAATTCTCTACAATTTTCCTCAACTTTCAGACATTTAATTTTGACCTCCTCCTTCTCTTTCTTCAGTCTTTCATTCTCCACCTTCAAGACTTTGTTGATATTGCAGATTTGCACCCACTTCTCAAACATCATCTGGTATGCTTTTCGGATATCATTGTCACTAACTTCCTCATCGCTATCGACTTCAGACTCAGATTCAGTTGTAGAAGTTGCGGATGATGTTGAACCTGATGTTGCAACACTGGATCTGACACTGTTTGATTTGTTGGCTGATGTTGTATGTAATGTTGTAACATCAGATTCAACATGGCTGCTAGTGTTGTAATCAGCGCTTCTTCTGAGAGGCTGCGAGGGCAATGTAATTTCTGGCGATTTCTTCATCTTCAGCACTCCTATCAGACTCATCTTCACTCCAGGTACTGGTCGAGGACTTCCCTTTTTTCTTCTTCAGAGTGTTTGCACATTCAGCCTGTATATGCCCAAATCCTTTACATACTCTACACTGCATCCCTTTTCCTTTCTTTTTCCCTTTACTACTGATCTTCTTCAGCATTCTACTGATGTTTTTAGTCAACACGGAAATATCCGCATCTACACCCGATACATCATCTTCTTTAGAGACTTCTCTAGCTTCAACTTTCAGGGCCATTACTTTTTCCAGGGCCATTACTTTGTCCACGTTCTTCTGCATCAGATTTATTTCATAGGTCTGAAGTGACCCCATAAGTTCATCCAGCCTCATGGTGGACGTATTTCTGGCCTCCTCAATGGCTGCAACTTTGGCCGAAAATTTGTCTGGAAGAGATCTCAAGGTTTTCTCAACTAACTTCTTTTGTGAATATTTCTTCCCAAGTTGGAAGGCCTGATTAGCTATATCTCTCAACCTCCCATTGAATTCGGCAACAGTCTCGTTGTCATACATCTTTAGATTTTCAAACTGAGAAGCTAGCATCTGGAGTTTGGAAGCTTTTACGGTACTTGTTCCTTCATGAACATTCTAGAGAATATCACATGCTTCTTTGGCATACTCACATGTGGAGATTAGCTTGAACTGCTCTTCTTCTACAGCCGAAAAAATAGCATTAGTTGCTTTAGAATTGCACAAAGCCGCATGTTCTTCAATCCGACTCCAGTCTCTTGCCGGCTTGAGGTGTTCTTTGCCATCTTTGTCAATTTCGATCGGCGGTGTCCATCCTTCAACGACAGCGATCCAGGCCTTCTCATCAATGGACTTGATGAATATACGCATTCTAGACTTCCAGTAAGTGTAGTTTGTACCGGTGAGCAGTGGAGGACGAACAACGGAGGCACCTTCTCGTGTAGCCATGATTCAAGTACTGAAATACAAGATCACACCTTCTTTGTTAACAAAGAAACACGGGTGACCTGCTCTGATACCAAGTGTAAGTTCAGTACGTAGGAATAATCAAAATAAACACAAAGATAGCAACACAATAACCAAGCAAAGACACTCAAGACTTGGTAACGCAGTTCGGTGCGCACACCTACATCTGCGGGGCCACGCCCAGAAAATTAGAATACTCCACTAAAATAATCAATGAGTACAATCACTAATTATCACGATTCTATTAGGAGGAACAACCTCCCCCTCAATACAAACCGTGATGGGTGGTCTCTACCAACCCATGGAGTATTCTCGGCAAGCTCCCCTTGCCCGTAAGCTCCCCTTGCACAACCGACTGGATCAACTCACTTGATCCTACGTACGTAGCCGTCGGCCTCCTCCCGGAGTTCTTCAAAGAAACCGTCAAAAGTTGTATTTCAACACCGCCAATCTTTGCAACCCTTTCAATACTTCTCACCTCAATCATAGAGCGGTTAAGGAAGTTTTCTTCAATCAAATCTCAGAAGATTGGCCACACACAAAAATAACTGAACCAAGATCAGAAATGGTTCAACCAAATATTCTAAAAATGGCAACAACAATAAGTGGGCGAGATTCTCTCCAACCGATTCTATAACAAATTCCGAGAGAATAAAAGCTTCCAAATATATCTTCAGCTCGCCCATAATCACATCTACATATACCAGAAATCTTAGAAGAATCTGAAGGGAGATCTGAGAAATCCACCTTTAATAACCGCTGAAGACGTCATTCGATTCCAGCCTTTTGACACAGCATGTTGGACTTTATGTTGTATCATATCGTTCAACATATCATCCAACATTGTCACCAGACGAGATCTCTCATACCATATTTGCAGATTAATACCTTCAACCACATCATCAGCAAATCTTATGCGTACCAGCATCCAACAGAGTATCATGAGAAGATCTAAACAATACGGCAAGATCTGAAATCATTCAGATAAAAATATCTTCAACCGCACATATATTCAACCGCACATATCATTCAGTTATGAAACCAACCAGATTTTGTAACCACTATATCCGGTAAATAACTTCCTCTTTAATGCAGAATATCCGCCAATATTTCTAGGATCACTTCGGGTAAGGAATCCTATATTCAAGGAACCACCAAATCTATTTCGGGTAAAATGATTAAAACAAATCTCATGCGGATATTTTGCCCAAAGAATAAGGATCTATTTCTGGTAAATAGAACCAATAAATCTCAACAAATATTTCATTCCATCAATTTATGAGAAAACCAAATTCCCAAATTTTCTCAACCAACCTCCCTCAATTAAGGAACTAATTCGGGTAAGAAGGAGTATACAAATCTCACCAATATCTGGAATCAATCAAATCAGGAACCTCCAATATTTTAGGCTACAAGTCAGATCTGAGATCACCACGACAGATTTGTAGACCACAGCAGCATTTCTGTATACGAACGATTATTCCAGATCCCGAATGTTGAACATAATGTTGCAACATAATGTTCAACATTGTGCTCAACCGGCTCAAAAACAATCCAGATTCCACAAACTGAGCTCTCCAGATATAGTGCCACTAATGCCAACAAATATCAGCGGAAATTCAACCCTAACAAGGTATATATATAGTTCATTCCAAAAGTGACGAATTTGGGGGTGGTTCTTGAGGAGACCGAGCCAAGCCCGAGCCTTTTCAATTATGCATTTGCTTTTTCAAAAAGCGTTCTTATAAAAATGGTGTTGAAAAATGTAATGATGGATTTTTTTAAAGCAAAATCAATAGATATATCTAAATGTGTGTCAAATAGGATTGAATTCACCTAATTTTTGATTTGTTGATCATTCATAATATATATAATACATCCGTTATGCCCTAAAGATAGTGTTATCATGTACTTCAGTCCGAGCTAGCGTCACACGCAGCTGGCTCGGCCCCTCCATCGACCGAGTCCCCGACTGACGGAAAGGAGAACTTCGACCTACCTCCACCGAATAATCGCTTCGTCCCCCTTAGCCCGCTGGCGCACTACGCCCCTGAAGTTCATCCCGACTGAGTGGAAAGGGCGCACTATGCCCCGCGCCCAGCCGGGTGGGCGCCCGCTTCCCTCCTAGATTGCCAGGAGTACCGGTAGGTCGCTCATGGTTCATCGAGGGCGACCAAGAGGCTTGAGAGCGCCCCCGCTCCATCGACGCCCCCTGACGACCCCTTGGTTCATCGGACACGACAAACAACCTAGTATAAGGATGCCACTGACGCTTCCGCCGCTCGACAGTCTGATAAAGCACCCACTGGCCGTTGCACCCCCTGACCGATTGGTGCTTTCGGCTCTGACACCCCGTTAAAGTACCACAGGCCATTGCGCCGTCTGACAAAAGCATGGTTGATACACATAGGTCCGACATCCTCGTCCGAAGCTTCCGCTGATAGAGGGGCCAGCTCAACATGCCAGGTCAGCCTCACCTAACCGCCTCCATCATTTATAAATACCCCTTCACCTCTATCGAGGAAGAGGTTGGCCAATTGACTCTCATTCTATCTACTCACACACAAGAGCAAAGATCTCCCATAACTTTTTTCTTCCACTATAGCTCGTCAAGTAGGGTCGACTCACTTTCAGTCCGACCTGCGTGTCTAGCCCCCGTTTCTAAGTCCGAACTCTAACTTAGGCATCGGAGAGGCTAAGGGTTGGACTCCAACCCGGCCTTTCTGACGAGCTGCTACGTGTGCAGGGGAGCTCGTCCTCACGGATAGCATTCAGCACCCGTCTCCGACAGTGCGGCAGGTGGGCGGAGTCCTCGCGAAGTGGATCCAGTGGTCGGTCTTTGTTGTCCGCTTGGCCTCGTCACTTCCCTCACTACCTGTCTAACAACCTACCTAGATTTCATCCACCACATACAACCATCGTGTCATTGGTTCCCCCAACAAACAAATTCATTGTACACGGATCTTACCCCGCAACAACATCCTTAAAAAATGCAAAAATAAACAACATGGTGTATATGGGTGTCGGTGGGGGGGAATTTCATGCGCGCTGAGCACATATATAGTATTTGGTTAAAGTTAAAGCATAGAATACACATGAAAACAAAAGGTTGCTTTATCGAATACCTTATAAAACTAGCCTATCTAATTGAGCACGGCGCAGCCTCATGCTTGTTCAATATATTTAGGCAAGTCTTGATGACAAAGTGGAACAACAATCTGCATGAGCTTGGTGGTTGGGCCTGCACTAGGGTCAACAAGAACGTTAGCAAACCGGGTCGGTGGTTGGGGCCTAGCTTTGGCTACCATGACACTTGGAATTAGAACATAAGACACAAGCGATAAACAATCTTAAAACAAATAAAAGAGAATGAAATTTTGTAATCTCATACAGTGGAGCTGCTAGTTTTGGTTTGCATGTAAATCGTGAAGTTGGACCCGTGGGCATGTTATTGATTCATTTATATAGAAACATCCTCGAGCCTATAAACCCAGGCTCCATATAAAATAACCCAGTCTTTCAAGAAAACCTCAATAAAATTGACTCTAAACCCCCTTTAACTCGGTACCAGCAGTCAGCAGTGGTCAAGTTCATACACTTCACACCCTGACAGAAAGTAACCCACACCATTTACGTGAGTGACTGCAGGGTTGCTAACACCAACTCTGGCTATAAAATAGAGGTTCTTCTTTGTCCTTCCCCTAGCATTATTTCTGAGTTTTTTGAGTGTTGAAACTAATCACCTTCCACCTCAACCGGCTACCCTCGTTGGGTTCTTAATGTGAGAATCGCACGCAACCAAATCAATTGTTAGCTGCAATGATTGTTTTGGTTGCAGTTCGGTTCTCACCTTCAACTACCCAACCAATTCCAAGTTACATGCCGCTTAACGCTCAGATTCTCAGTCCAAACATAGCTGGTGCATGTAAATTTTTGTTTATCAATCAACGCATGGAGTTTCGAATGTGAGAATTGGAGGAATCTAAACCCTGGCAGCTGACATCCTTGGGTTTAGTTTCCTCCAGTATCTCATCTTCAGTGATTCAATGCACAGTCAATGTTCACTCGATATGTTAGTTCCGTACATAATCATATGAACCATCTTGAGGCTCCAGTGCAATTCAAGAGACAATGAACTTTGCCTTTTGAATTGCTGCAATCGTTGGTGTTTTTTTTCTTAGGCTCAAATCGCTAGAAAATTTTTCAGACTTGGGTATGGTTTCTACTAGCCTTCTTTCAAAAAAGTAAGCAAGCTTTAATGCTATAGCCCAACTTCAGACAAATCCATCAGATTAAGTATAATCTGAAAGAGGATTATAAATGGCCTGCAATTTCTAATGTTAACTTCTTCCAAATATGATATGATAGTCAGTTCAACACTTCGATCTAGTCACATACCACGAACCAATCCATCGCCAGGTGAAACAAGGAGAGATTCAGAGTGAAAGCACATATGCTTAGTCGAGTGAAACTCAGGAAGCTTTGAAATGTTCCCGAATAACACATCTGATGCTTCTTCAATTCAAAGCCTTACAGTTCTCAACATTAGTTAATATTTCCTGACAAATAACTAGGTCTATTTTGCTGACTTAAGTATAATATCAAGTTTTAATGTCATTACACAACTCACCACTGAAGCACCTTATGTTATAATAGTGGCTAACTAAATATACAAATTATCATACAGAAAGTCATTGAGCAAATGAAAAGAGAATTTAGATAATCAAAATTTAATATAAATAGTAACCGATCAATAATTGAAAAAGATTTGTGTATCAACGTCGTGAATCCTATTCGTTTTTGTTAAGATAGAAACAAAAATTGAAGAGACCTTTTTATCTGTTTTATTTCACCTGTCACCAACAAAAAATGAAGAAACCTTTTTTAATTTTTATTTCACGCTCACCAAACCAAATTTCTATTTTATTTCATCTCTCATCAAACTAAATTTCTTCAAAAATTATCAAAATCTCTAAAGGAAAAACTCTCGTAAACCCCACAATAAACTCCCACAGATCCCTAAAACTCATATCGATTTATGATACCTTCTTTATACTTACCAAAACACTACTAAAACACATAGAAATACTAGTTACAATTGTCACTATATGACTCATAAATGAAAAGGGTAAAAATGAAAATCTAATTCAATTATTATCCAAATTCTATTTTGAGTGAATCATGATCCACATTGACTCAAAATCGGTCCTTTCAATGGACAATCGATCTCACTAACTCGAATCACCCATGTCATGACCTTCAAAAAATGTTTGGAAAACTCCACCCTGAGCGGAAACTCTTTTAATTCTTGTTGCCTACAAAATCACCAACTTCAACACATATTGATCCACTATCATCGTCTCTCTTTGTATCACTCATAATTTTCTTTCTATTCTCGTACCTTTGATATCAATACAATGCCCATTCGAACTTTGGAAACTTCACCTTAGCTTAATAGCTATAGTCTTAGACGTTAAAAACACCACATGATAACAGATTCCTTCATAAATTTAGGACATCCACATGATAATGTTATTATAATTCTATCAAATATCTTGATTTTAATGATCCATAAACCAACAACATGATAATAGTCGTCTTTCATATAAGCTCTAAATCCATGTAAATTGACTCATAAGATGAAAATAATTATCTGATTAACGGCCAGTATTTTTAGGCTTGTCTGATTGCGTGTGTGCTTGTATTTTACTTCAGATTGTCCGAGTATTTTTATACGAGTGTTTTTATATGAGTATTTTCTTTTCTACGAGTCGATGCGAGCACGTCTAATTTTTCACCATAGCTTAAATAGTTACTTTAGCTAATTTATTTTACTAATTACTTTATTTATTTTAATAATTACATTTAAACTTACTTAATTAATTACTTAATTACTTTAATCTCTTAATTTTTAAATAAACACTAAAGACAACAAACACGTTGCCTAACCAGATTCCTCCCCCCTCAAAAATTAGTCAAAAGCTTATATTTAATTTCTGTCTAAATCAAAAACCTAATCTAATTAAATGGCTTTGACTAAATGAAAACATTGTCCCCCTGCTAATCCTCTTAAGGATCAGCAACGTCTTCTCTCCTGCAAACAGCTCAACCCAAATCCATCAACACAACCCAGCAAAACAATTTCACCAATCAGTTTTCCAAACTTCATCAACACAAATCCTCGTACAATTTATTATCCCATTCACAATTTCATCTATACATCCTCCCAAAATCCAAATTCACCAAATTAAAACCAGAAATCAAATTGAGAGAGGGAGAGACAAAAATCACTTCACCAAAATCAGAAATCAATCCCCAAATTCAACCCAATTTCAACCTAATCCCCTCTTCTTCCTCTCCCATTTCAAATCGTTGCTGCCCCACCTCCATAGGCTACTGCCCCGTCTCCCCCTTGCTGGCCGCCGCCTCCACCCGCTGGCGCCGCTGCTCCCGGCCCCCCGTGTCACCGGAGCGCCCCGGCCTCCCCTAGGCCGCCGACCCCCGCCTAGCCGCCTGCATGCCGCTCCTCCCCAGGCCACCGCGACCTGCAACAAAAAAAAAGGAAAGAAGAGGGGAACGATAGACAGAGAGAGACAGAGAGAGTAAGTCTAGAAGAGGAAAGTTTATAAGATAGTTTAATAATTATTAAGTTAAGTTATGTAAATTATAAATTAGTAAGTTATGTTTTATGATAATTATAGGTTAAGATATTTAGTATAAGTTAATAAGTTAGGTTATTAAGTTATATTAAATTAGTTAAGTTAAGTTAACAACAAATTAAGTTTTAGAATAATTTATTAAACATGTTATAAGTAAATAATTGTAAGAGGTAAGGTAATAATATTATTATTATTAGTATTTTTTCAAATACCATGTCCTCTTGGCCTAATATTATTTTATGTAGCTAACTCATTTGTAACGTGTGTGAACCAGGTATCACTACCACAGATCAAAACGCGTCTTTCATTACGGGACGAATCGGTAACTCATCGTACCCTAGCTATGTGGTTTTAAAAAACAATATTGATGCATGCTAAATTAGTTTCTTTTCATTAGCAAAGTGTTTCACTTGAACAGTTAGCTAAACTTGATAAGTTGCATAGTATCATAAGTTGCACCGTATCGTAAATTAAATTGAATTGGACTCCGTGATATGCCTAACTGAAAGTTGTATCTGGAAATGTGAGAATAGTAAATAACTCGTAAACTGTAAGTACGGTAACCTACACACACACTGGGTTTTGGGGTAACTTATTATAGTGGAAGTGCAGGAGCGACCAGTCCGATCTGCTGAATAGTACCGTTTTGATTGGACAGTATCGTTTTGTTGAATCGTATCATTTTATTGAACCGTATCGTTTTGTTGTAACCCGGGATATCAGGTGGACTCTTGGTTGCATATTATACTTCCCTTTATAAGTCACGAACTAGGATCAGGCAAAATTAAAAGTCTCGTATTGGTCATTTTAATATTGTTTATTGTTGATAGAATTGTAACAGTTGTAAATCTGTTATGTTACTTTTCTGCTCTATTTTACACACTTTACTTCTTGCCTCTTTAGATTGCCATGCTAGTTTTGCCATGCTTGTTTATTATTTCAAACATCATTCTAGAGATACTTTGAGTTACGTCTGATCCTGGCGACCCTTCTTTTTGTGGTGGTCTCGCCAGATACAACACAGGTTGAAGAAGTTGCAACAGGGACTGCAGACGCTGAGTTTGCTGTAGAGTTTGACCAGGATGACACTGGTTATTAAATTGTGAGTGTGAGAGTGTTTTGTATTTCATTTATCAGAGTGGCTTGGTGTGTATTTGTATTTCGAGTTGTATTTCCTTTCCTGTACGCTGCTGATTGTAATACGATTGTATTTTCATTTCATGTATGAGTATTTTCGCGTATTTCTGCAACAGAGTCTGTATTGACTTCATTGGTGCCTAGCAGGACTTGCGCATGTTCCAATAAGTAACAGGCCCCTGAGAGTGGGTCGTTACAAGTTTGGTGGCCCATGCAGGTCCGTGCTAAATACCACATGAGCAGTATAGGAAGTTCAGAATGTGCCGTATAAAATATTCAATGGAACTGATCAAACCTTATGAAACGTAGGTAGGCAATGGAAAGGAACACTTCAGGAAGCGAGGACAGTGCGTTTGGATCTGAGATCAATCACCCGAATGAGGGTCCCAACCAGAATGATGCTAGTAACAGAGCCAACACCAGTCCGAACGCGACAACATTTCCGACCGCACCATTGTCTGCAAAAGATTGCATGCGGGGCATGTATGCCCTTCATCAGCAGTTTGGACAGGCTTTGGAGCAAGCTTTGTGCAGAGAGCAGAAAGCTGGCCTGAGTGCTTATCACTTTCGAAGGATGAGCCCGAAGACCTTCTCAGGGACTGAGAACTATCTTCATGCAGAAGAATGGCTCAAGGGCATCACTGATGATCTGAGAGCATCTCAGATACGAGAAGAAGCATGGGTGGCTATCGCAAGAGGCAACTGACTGATGGTGCCCGAGACTGGTGGCAGGCAGTAAAAGATCGCTTGGGATTGTCGATTTCATGGGATGTCTTTACAAGTACATTCAACGCTCAGTACTTTTCCCCACAGGCAATGATTAAGATGAGAAAGCAGTTCATCAACCTGAAGCAGGGTTCGATGACCGTGGATCAGTATGACGTTGAGTTCTCCAGGCTCAACAGGTTTGCTCTGGATACAAATGCATTGACTCGAGCCCAACATTTCCAGCAGGGGCTCAGCATTGATATTCGGAGGATGATGGTTGGTGCTAGTCCGAGCACACATGCTTAAGTTCTGGCCATTGCTCATAACCATGAGATGGTCGAAGAGGAAGCGAAGAAAGAGCGAAGGTTGGCAGCATCTGCGAGGCCCCACCGACCCAAGCTGGGCCAAGTAGACGGACACAGATGCACTGTCCTATTCAGCAGGTTCAGTTTAAGAAGCCAGGATTACAGCAGCAAGCCCTCATGGTCTGCCACTTTTGTGGGAAGCCTGAACACATCAAGTCTGAGTATCGAATTCTTTTAGGCCTTTGTCTGGTTTGTGGGGAGTCAGGACACATGGCTAAGGATTGTCCACATTTTAAGCCACGTGCTACAGCTACAGCTCCAGCTCCAGCTCCAGCTCCAGCTCCTTGTGTTGTCCCGACTGGAAACGCTCCACTGCGTCCACCTCTACCTCCACAGCAGAGGCAGTTTCAGCAAGCAAGGCATTAGCCACCACCGAAACGCCAGGTTTACACCATGACCGGCGAAGAGGCTGAGGCTACGGTGAAGTGATCACATGTATATTTCTTGCATAGTTCGTAATTCATTTCTTTCATTAGCATTGGTTGCTTATATTAGTGTTTGTAACTTAAGTGTCATACTAGTAGCTGGGAAACCCGCCCTCTCATTGTTCGACTCGGGAGCATCACACTGCTTCTGGCGAGTCGATTCGTTCGCACCCACACCATTTCTGTCAAACTTTTAGCATCCGGTTGGAACGTCAACATGGGTGGCGGAGTGATAAAGTCGACCCGTGGGTATCCTCAATGCCCAGTGGTTATTTATGGGCGAGCATTATTTACTGACTTCATGATGATAGATATTCCAAACTTTGATGCTGTATTCGGGATGGATTGGTTGGGGACTTTCCATGCCACCATCGACTGTAGTCGAAGGAGGGTAGTCTTTAAGATTCCTAATCATCCAAAGTTTGAGTTCATTAGCGGAAGCAAATCGGTAGGCCCAGTAGAGTACAGAGCCAGATCGGCTGAAGCAGTAGCAGCCGCAATGGAAGCTGAGCCTGAGATACCAGAAGTAGTTCGAGAGTTCTTGGATGTGTTTCCAGACGACCTTACAGGTTTTCCTCGGATCGCACCCTCAAATTTGCCATTGAACTAATGCCAGGAGCTCAACCAATATCTTAGGGACCATATCATTTAGCACCATCTGAGCTAGAAGAATTGCGGACCCAACTAGATGAGCTTCTGAAGAAGGGATGGATACGACCCAGTGTATCTCCCTGGAGATCTCCTATACTGCTGGTGAAGAAGAAATATGGATCCCTTCGTATGTGCATTGACTACCGTGAGCTGAACAAAGTCACCGTGAAGAACAAGTACCCTCTACCGAGCATCGACGATCTTTTCGACCAGCTCGGTGGATAAAGCGTCTATTCGAAGCTAGATCTGAGGACGGGGTACCATCAAGTGAAGGTGAAAGACGAAGATGTTCCCAAGACTGCATTCAGGACTAGATACGGACATTATGAGTACTTAGTAATGCCGTTTGGTGTGACCAATGCACCCGCGGTATTTATGAGTCTCATGAACCAAGTATTGTATGAAAACTTGGACAAGTTCGTAGTAGTCTACATCGATGACATTCTCATCTACTCGAAGAATGCAGTAGAGCATGCAGAGCATCTTAGGAAGGTTCTCGAGACCCTGAGAAGACACCAGCTTTATGCCAAACTTAGCAAGTGCGAGTTCTGGCTGAACAAGGTGGTGTTTCTAGCCCACATAGTGTCCGGAGAATGGATTGCTATTGATCCTGAAAAAGTAGCCGCTGTTCAAAACTGGCCAGTTTCCCGAACGGTGACCGAGATTCGAAGTTTCTTGGGACTCGCTGGCTACTATCGGATGTTCATCAAAGACTTCTCGAAGATCGCAGGAGCCATGACACGGTTGATGAGAAAGGATGTGTTGTTTATTTGATCAAAATCATGTGAAGATGCTTTCCAGGAGCTGAAGAAGAGGTTGACGACTGCACCTATTTTGATCATTCCAGACCGATCAGGAGGATTCGAAGTCTTCTGTGATGCATCCGGTAAAGGACTTGGATGCGTGCAACATCAGCACGGTCGAGTCGTAGCATATGCATCCAGGCAGTTGAAGATCCATGAGAAGAACTACCACACTCAGTATCTTAAGTTGGCAGCAGTGATTTTTGTATTGAAGATTTGGAGGCATTTTCTATTGGGAGAGCACGTGAAGGTGTTCTCAGATCATAAGAGTCGGAAGTATCTCTTCGCTCAGAAGGAGTTCAACATACATCAGAGACGATGGATAGAGCTCATGGCGGATTATGACATTGACCTTCAGTACCATCCTGGGAAAGTCAATGTCGTACATGATGCATTGAGTCGTCTACCAGCGGTGTTGACCCTTTCGACTCAGTGGAGGTTGCAGCAAGAGATCCGGGACATGGGTATAGAAGTGGTTCTACCAGGGATGACTGCATCTTTGATGGGCATGCATATCCAGTCAACCTTCGTAGTGAGGATCAAGAATGCTCAGATGGATGATGAGAAGCTGCGGAAGATCAAAGATCTGGTGATGGCAGGCCAGAGGCCAGAGTTTAAGATTCATGCAGATGGATCCTTGAGGTTTGAGGACAGGATCTGTGTACCGTCCGGCGCCATTAGAGAGGAGCTGTTAGAGGAAGCTCACAGCTCTCCTTACTCTATACATCTTGGGGTACCATTAGGATCTGCGACAGCATTACTGGTGGCATGGCATGAAGAGAAGCGTCACACGGAGCGTGGCAAAGTGTATCGTGTGTCAGCAGGTGAAGGCTGAACATCAGAGGACTGTCGGCCTATTATAGCCCTTGCCCATTCCGAAGTGGAAATGGTAACACATCACAATGAACTTTGTGACTGGTCTACCCAAGAGTACGAAGCAGAATGTCGCTGTCTGAGTGATCGTAGACCGATTGACCAAGACCGCGCACTTCATTCCTTTCAGAGTTGGCCAGTCTACAGAAGTGTTGGCCAAGAAGTACATGGATGAGATTGTGAAGCTGCATGGAGTACCTCTCAGCATTGTCTCATACAGAGACACCAGATTCATATCTCGTTTATGGAGGAGCCTTTAGGAGAGCTTGGGAACCCACTTGAGTTTTAGTACAGCTTACCATTCACAGATAGATGGTCAGTCAGAGCGTACTATACAGATACTGAAGGACATGCTGCGGGCATGTATGTTGGACTTCAAAGGATCATGGGAAGATGTAACGACCAGTAATTTTCAACAGTTCAATTTACGTATTTCTACGTATTTTAAGGATAAATTTTACTTTAAAAATGTTAGTCAAGAGTTCTCTAACAAAACTGATTTCAAAAATTCTTATAAAAATATTTTCGAGCACTAGACTTATCATATTGTATTTAAGCAATTTCAGATTTCCTCAAATGCCCAAAACATTTCTGTTAAAATTCATCTCCCAAAATTACCGTTTTGATTCAACGAATTTATTTTCTATACAAACGTCTTCAAACCATTTTCAAACTTCTGTAGTAGCATCCTATGATCATTTAGGGCTCCCCACATTAATCTCGTAATATTCTGATATCATTTCAATAGAGAACCCGTAGACCCGCTTTCTAAACGTTTTGGCCTAAAACTACTATTTCCGTAGCTCAAATCCCAGAACGGATCTTGTATTCGCGATCCTCGCAACGATACGATCCGGTGGGTATGTTTTCGTAATTTTTCGGACAAGTTTAATCTCAGGGGCAAAATGGTAATTTCGGTTTTGCTAATTACATGGAAATTACTTTCACTTAATACTAATTAACCTTAGTTAATATTAACCCTTTTGTGTCGGCAACCCCCCACATGCTAAAAACATGGGTACACAATTTCAACCAGATCCATCCCTCCTCTAACCACCATCTACTCCATTAATGATTATATTAATTAAGTTTCTATTAGTTATATATTATTAATTTATTATTTAAACTGGGTTTCCTCTCCTCCTCATCCACAGCAGGTTCACACCCCTCACCCTATAAATACACCCCTAAGCCCGCTTAACCCATTAATTTTAAGTTAACGTTCGTTTTTAAAAAAAATTTCACAGGCCGCTCCCTCATCTCCCTCGCGTTCTCTCCCTCTCTCTCACTCACTCTCTCTCTCTCTCTCTCCCTCCGGCGAACCGCCTCCTGAGCCGCCGCTCGCCGCTCCCCAACGCCGACGAGCCCGCCGCCGCTTATCTCCGACGAGCCCGATCGCCGGCCACCTCCCACGTCGTCCCCCGCCCCTCGCACAGCTCGACCCCGCTCGCCCTCCGCCGCTTCCGCCGCCGCTTCCGCCGTCAACGCCGCCGAGACCCACAGCGCCGACGCCCGTCGCCCCCTCCGCAGCAGTCTCCGCCTCCGCTCGCCGTAAGCCCCCCCGCCGGCGTCTTTGATTGGGTTGCGTAAGTTTGCAATGGCAAACTTGTAAATATTGAATATTTCGTAATTTTCATTAATTAATAATGTGGTTTAATGGTTTTAATTGCATAACCAATTATACAGGGGCCAGAAAAATGAGTGGATAGTCCCAGAAAATCAGAAACGACATTTCGGATCCAATGGCGCTGGTCTTACCTCGACCAGACGTCTACTTTTTCCAAAATGATTTTTCGAACCTAAAAATTAAATAGGTTTAATTCATTCTAAAAATCGTAACTCGCTAGTTTTACCTACACTAATATTTGATAAAATTATATGTGACAATAGACTTCGAGACGATCATTTTGACTACACATTCATGTAATTCCGATTTGTATTGCTCCCGTAAGAAATTACGGAAGATACACGTTCCTTAAGTTTTTAGGATTTTTGAGCTATTTCTAAGTTTCTAAAAATTATAGAAAATTACAGAAGCTCCTGAAAATTCTCCCCTCTTGCAGTAAAATCTAAATAATTATTTTAGGTTTATATAAAAATTTTAAATATTTTCTGACACCGTTTTAACGAGTTTAAAAATCAAACTAACCTAATTATTAAATAGGAAAAAGTCGTGTTTTTCTAAAATAAGTATTTTGTGTTGCAGGTACAGACTCGGGTGTACCAACTTCTGAGGAAGCCCTAGATCCTCTTCCGGCTTACTACAACGGTATTAATTTTGGTAAGTCACGATAGGTTCTAACCTTAGAAATCTAGCCACTGTGCTCGTACGAACTAGTAGCACCGCACTACTACGTGCTCAAAGCACGGAAACATACACCACTTTCTTGTGTTGGACTTGACTTGGAACATCCCGTAGAACGTTCATGCAAAGAACTTGTACTTGACACAACACCGGGTTTGGGGTAACTCATAGTTTCGAGAGTACGGGAGTGACTAGAGTTCGATCTACATGTCAAGCTGCCTGTGTTTCGGCCTCCTGTCTAGCTGCCTGCGTTTCGGCAAACCATCCTGCTGCCTGGGTTCCGGCAATCGTCTGGGTAGCACCCAGGCAAGAGACGAACTGAACGGTCACATATTGTACTCTCCGACTTGAGTCACATAGTTCTAGTAGAGCTTGCACAGTTACTTCTTTACAGTCATGCACTTTACTTTCTGCACTTGTAGCACTTTACTTTCTGCACTTGTACAGACACTACACCGTACTTTACTTCTGCTTGTCATACTTGTACAGTACTCCTTTTCTTTGTTTAGAATCTTTGTGACTTACCTTCGGTTCCACTTGTGGCACCGACAGACGACGACCTGATCGAGGAGATCGCTCCAGAGTACGAGGAGCCTGCGTACGACCCAGAAGCCGCGGAGTTTTAGTTACTTTTCTGTCGGAGTGTGTATTGTACTATGTATTTCCTTTTCTGCATTTCCTTTCAGTATTTCCTTTCATGTATTGGTGTGAGAGAGTGTTGGTTGTTGTACTTTAACTTGGACTGTAATAATGTCTGTAAGCTGGTTTGAGTGTTGTTGGTACATCTCTGCGTTGTGGCTGTGCTGAATTCACTGGTAAACTGCGGAACCTGCGAATAAACCGAATAAGTAACGGGCCCCCGAGAGCGGGTCGTTACAAGTTTGGTGGCCCACGCAGGTCCGTGCAAAATACCTCGTGAACAGTATAGTAAAACCAGGATGTATCGTATACAATACTCAACTAAGCTGACATTTCTCTATGGATGCAGGTTTGACACTCGAAGGATGGATGGGAACACTTCCGAAAGCCCCAGTGGAGATGACCTACCTAGCCTTAATAAAAGCCATTATCAAAATCTAAATAGGATTAGTTAGTTGTTTTTAAAAAAAATCTTTCTGTATCAGTGGCACTCATATGAATGATAATCTTCCTTCAATGGACCATGATACCGGTCAATGTGCTTGGCTAAAGTCTGTTGGATCAACCTAGCTAGACTGGGCATAAGTGATCCTGGCTTAGTCACTTCCCTGGCCGTGTCCGCTGGACCGCAAGGACGTGAATCATGATTATGTGACATCATCGATCTTATTCACTACCAACATCCCTTTAAGCCTGATAACCTTTCATTTGACATTCTTAGAATCTTTCTATTTCTAGTTTGCTTGAACCCTAGCCACGTTTATTCTAAGGAGGGTAGCGTTCGAATTTTTCTATCATCAGAAGTTCGAGCTCCTCAGCAGAAGCAAATCGAATGACGTTCAGAAGTACTTGAGGATGATGCTGGAGATTTTGAGACGAGCCAAACGTAGCGTGCACGTATAGGCTGTTATGTTTTTGAAACTCGTATTTCTTTTCTAACCCTGCTCCCATCTTGTACCCGATTTTTTCCACGTGTTGGAATTCCTTCCCGCCTACCACCTCCCCTCATTATTGCCTTTGTCCTCATCCTTGCCTCGAGCCCCATTTCCGCCTACCCTACACTATCTACCCATGACTTTCGGTGCCCCCTATTTATTTCCTTTGTCCGCTTCCCCACCTCGATCCCCGTTCCCGCCTAACACCGACGACTTTCGGTGCCCCTCCTTCTCTTTTTAACTTCTCTTCTCCTTCCTTCCCAAGCCACCCCGTGGTTCCCTTTTCGCTCAGACATCGCCCCTCCTCCTCCCGGCCTCTTCCCCAAGCGAGCTCGCCATCTCACCCGAAGCCCCGCCAGCTTCTGCTCCACTCCATCGGAAGTCCCTGCCATGGATCGTCAACCAGCCGCAGCTCTCATCGCCGAGGACCCGCAACCACCAATGGCCCTCCGACGATATGTTTTGTGATTTTTGGCCTTGGTGACGACCCTCGCCGCCACCCTCGCTACCGCCGCTTGGCTGAGATCTTGGGAAGCCGTGATCCTTGGGCTTCTCTTGAGCTCACTACCCTGGGTCTCACCCCGGTTGAGGTCCCGTTTAGGCTTCCTCTTGCGTCTACTTCTTTTGGTTTGCGGAAAAGCGTGTTTTTGGTTGTTCATTTGTTGGGTAATGTTGGGTGTTGCGAATATCAAGTATTGGTCTACGGAAGGAGTGATGGCAATGATTATCGGCATGATATTGGCCTTGGGAGTTGAAGTTGGATGTAGGCCTTGTGCTTGGCTCTGGATGAGAGCTTGGATCTTGCCTTATTGTGGGATATTATGGAGATTGATGGAAGGAATACTGGCAGTAAGTACTAACTTAGAGTGTTGGCCTTGTACTTACCTTTGGGCGTTGATTTGGACGCTAGCATGTGGTTGGGCATTATGGAGATTGATGTTATTGGTGCTTGGTTGGAAAGCACGAGTAACCGTGGATTAGTCGACATCGTTGGCTCGACCCAGTTAGTCACCACTAGCACGAATAAACTATATGGTCTTCCAACCATTTTATGTGGTTTAAATAGCTTGTTACTGGCTTATCACCTCAGGTTCCAAGTTCGAACAGATGTTGTCATCATAATAGCCCTCATTTTCATGTGTTAATCTTGGGCTACTTGAGAAGGCATGGTAACTATTGTAATGATACTGGTCTCAGGAATAGTTACGGAAACTATGGTGATGTCAATAGTATGTATTCATATATAACATCTTTTGTTTTCTTGATGCTGTGATGTCACATTATATTTCATGTTATTTACAACCTAATTTACTAGTTTTCCATTTTATCATTTATTTGTTTGAGCTTCTTCATAAAATCAGTTATTTTCCAAAAGAGATTTTTTAATTCCGAGGACGGAATTATTTTAAGGAGGGTAGAATGTAACGACCAGTAATTTTCAACAGTTCAATTTACGTATTTCTACGTATTTTAAGGATAAATTTTACTTTAAAAATGTTAGTCAAGAGTTCTCTAACAAAACTGATTTCAAAAATTCTTATAAAAATATTTTCGAGCACTAGACTTATCATATTGTATTTAAGCAATTTCAGATTTCCTCAAATGCCCAAAACATTTCTGTTAAAATTCATCTCCCAAAATTACCGTTTTGATTCAACGAATTTATTTTCTATACAAACGTCTTCAAACCATTTTCAAACTTCTGCAGTAGCATCCTATGATCATTTAGGGCTCCCCACATTAATCTCGTAATATTCTGATATCATTTCAATAGAGAACCCGTAGACCCGCTTTCTAAACGTTTTGGCCTAAAACTACTATTTCCGTAGCTCAAATCCCAGAACGGATCTTGTATTCGCGATCCTCGCAACGATACGATCCGGTGGGTATGTTTTCGTAATTTTTCGGACAAGTTTAATCTCAGGGGCAAAATGGTAATTTCGGTTTTGCTAATTACATGGAAATTACTTTCACTTAATACTAATTAACCTTAGTTAATATTAACCCTTTTGTGTCGGCAACCCCCCACATGCTAAAAACATGGGTACACAATTTCAACCAGATCCATCCCTCCTCTAACCACCATCTACTCCATTAATGATTATATTAATTAAGTTTCTATTAGTTATATATTATTAATTTATTATTTAAACTGGGTTTCCTCTCCTCCTCATTCACAGCAGGTTCACACCCCTCACCCTATAAATACACCCCTAAGCCCGCTTAACCCATTAATTTTAAGTTAACGTTTGTTTTTAAAAAAAATTTCACAGGCCGCTCCCTCATCTCCCTCGCGTTCTCTCCCTCTCTCTCACTCACTCTCTCTCTCTCTCCCTCCGGCGAACCGCCTCCTGAGCCGCCGCTCGCCGCTCCCCAACGCCGACGAGCCCGCCGCCGCTTATCTCCGACGAGCCCGATCGCCGGCCACCTCCCACGTCGTCCCCCGCCCCTCGCACAGCTCGACCCCGCTCGCCCTCCGCCGCTTCCGCCGCCGCTTCCGCCGTCAACGCCGCCGAGACCCCCAGCGCCGACGCCCGTCGCCCCCTCCGCAGCAGTCTCCGCCTCCGCTCGCCGTAAGCCCCCCCGCCGGCGTCTTTGATTGGGTTGCGTAAGTTTGCAATGGCAAACTTGTAAATATTGAATATTTCGTAATTTTCATTAATTAATAATGTGGTTTAATGGTTTTAATTGCATAACCAATTATACAGGGGCCAGAAAAATGAGTGGATAGTCCCAGAAAATCAGAAACGACATTTCGGATCCAATGGCGCTGGTCTTACCTCGACCAGACGTCTACTTTTTCCAAAATGATTTTTCGAACCTAAAAATTAAATAGGTTTAATTCATTCTAAAAATCGTAACTCGCTAGTTTTACCTACACTAATATTTGATAAAATTATATGTGACAATAGACTTCGAGACGATCATTTTGACTACACATTCATGTAATTCCGATTTGTATTGCTCCCGTAAGAAATTACGGAAGATACACGTTCCTTAAGTTTTTAGGATTTTTGAGCTATTTCTAAGTTTCTAAAAATTATAGAAAATTACAGAAGCTCCTGAAAATTCTCCCCTCTTGCAGTAAAATCTAAATAATTATTTTAGGTTTATATAAAAATTTTAAATATTTTCCGACACCGTTTTAACGAGTTTAAAAATCAAACTAACCTAATTATTAAATAGGAAAAAGTCGTGTTTTTCTAAAATAAGTATTTTGTGTTGCAGGTACAGACTCGGGTGTACCAACTTCTGAGGAAGCCCTAGATCCTCTTCCGGCTTACTACAACGGTATTAATTTTGGTAAGTCACGATAGGTTCTAACCTTAGAAATCTAGCCACTGTGCTCGTACGAACTAGTAGCACCGCACTACTACGTGCTCAAAGCACGGAAACATACACCACTTTCTTGTGTTGGACTTGACTTGGAACATCCCGTAGAACGTTCATGCAAAGAACTTGTACTTGACACAACACCGGGTTTGGGGTAACTCATAGTTTCGAGAGTACGGGAGTGACTAGAGTTCGATCTACATGTCAAGCTGCCTGTGTTTCGGCCTCCTGTCTAGCTGCCTGCGTTTCGGCAAACCATCCTGCTGCCTGGGTTCCGGCAATCGTCTGGGTAGCACCCAGGCAAGAGACGAACTGAACGGTCACATATTGTACTCTCCGACTTGAGTCACGTAGTTCTAGTAGAGCTTGCACAGTTACTTCTTTACAGTCATGCACTTTACTTTCTGCACTTGTAGCACTTTACTTTCTACACTTGTACAGACACTACACCGTACTTTACTTCTGCTTGTCATACTTGTACAATACTCCTTTTCTTTGTTTAGAATCTTTGTGACTTACCTTCGGTTCCACTTGTGGCACCGACAGACGACGACCTGATCGAGGAGATCGCTCCAGAGTACGAGGAGCCTGCGTACGACCCAGAAGCCGCGAAGTTTTAGTTACTTTTCTGTCGGAGTGTGTATTGTACTATGTATTTCCTTTTCTGCATTTCCTTTCAGTATTTCCTTTCATGTATTGGTGTGAGAGAGTGTTGGTTGTTGTACTTTAACTTGGACTGTAATAATGTCTGTAAGCTGGTTTGAGTGTTGTTGGTACATCTCTGCGTTGTGGCTATGCTGAATTCACTGGTAAACTGCGGAACCTGCGAATAAACCGAATAAGTAACGGGCCTCCGAGAGCGGGTCGTTACAGAAGACCATCCCCATTTGGTGGAGTTTGCATACAACAACAGCTACCAGTCTAGCATTGGTATGGCGCCTTTTGCGGCACTGTATGGGAGGAAGTGCCGATCCCCCTTGCGCTAGGATGATGTAGGAGATCGAGAGTTGGTTGGTCCTGAGCTAATCACAGAAGCCATGGATGTAGTTCGGACCATCAGAGAGAAGCTGCCGTTGGCTCAGGACAGGTACAAGCATTAGGCAGACGTGAAACATCGACATCCGGAGTTTCAACCCGGTGATCATGTTTTTCTGAAGATCTCGTCCAACCGAGGAATGATTCGTTTTGGTTAAAGAGGAAAGCTTAATCCTCAATTCATTGGACCTTTCGACATTCTGGAGTGAGTAGGAGAAGTGGCATACAAGCTTGCACTGCCCCATGCCATAGAGAGAGTGCACAATGTGTTCCACATCTCGCAGTTGAGTCGATATGTGAGCGATCTTAGTCATGTCGTGGACTATTCGGAGATTGCAGTTTGTCCGGACTTGACATACGAGGATCAACCAGTAGGGATCCTAGATCGACGCCAGAAAGTCTTCAGGAGCAGGACTATCAATCTAGTCAGGGTGATGGGGCGTCGTGACTCGCTAGGAGAATCTACCTGGGAGCGAGAGGACGAGATACGAGAACGTTACCCCTACCTTTTCCATGCTCTGTAGAGAATTTCGAGGACGGAATTATTCTAAGGAGGGTAGGATGTAACGGCCGGTATTTTTAGGCTTGTCTGATTGCGTGTGTGCTTGTATTTTACTTCAGATTTTCCGAGTATTTTTGTACGAGTATTTTCTTTTCTACGAGTCGACGCGAGCACGTCTAATTTTTCACCATAGCTTAAATAGTTACTTTAGCTAATTTATTTTACTAATTACTTTATTTATTTTAATAATTACATTTAAACTTACTTAATTAGTTAATTACATTAATCTGTTAATTTTTACATAAACACTAAAGACAACACACACGTTGCCTAACCAGGTTCCTCCCCCCTCAAAAATGAGTCAAAGGTTTACATTTAATTTCTGTCTAAATCAAAAACCTAATCTAATTAAATGGCTTTGACTAAATGAAAACATTGTCACCTGATGTGACCAAATTTTACATCTTTTTCATAGCATCATGACATCGCATTCCATGCCATTTTCGCATTCAAATCACGTATTTTTCCTACGATATTGCATTTATAACGTTATATTCGAGTTTCGTAGTGTTTTATGAATTTTCAGGGATTTTGGAGCGATTTGAAACTCGATCTGGGTATGGACACATCTGACACGCCCGTGAGCTCGTTGGCGATGCTATGCAGGAGTTCGTCGAGTTTTGGGAGCAATGGGAGGAGTGGAAGAGAGAACAAGAGGAGAGGAGAAGCTTTACCAGTTTCAGCAAAGAATTTCCTAGGCGACTCGACCGAGTAGAGCAGCTGCTCGGTCGAGCAGATGCAAAATGGTGACAAGGGCAGATACATAGCCTGCTCGGACCGAGCACCTATGGTGCTCGGTCGAGCAGCCCTTAATTCTGAAGCTCGACTAATCTCTTGCACGGCCCGAGCAGCTCCTTCAGCGACCGAGTCAGCTGTCTGCTCGACCGAGCAGAGCTGACTCGGGCCGAGCAGACAGAGTGATGATTTTGGAGGAGCGCGATTTACTGTCATGCTCGGTCGAGCAGTATAGCTGCTCGGCCCGAGCAGCCGACCGAGCAAGCCACTGCTCGACCGAGTCGCTGACTCGGTTGACGATGCTGAAGGCCATTTTTGAAAATACTTTTCGACTGTCTGTTGCGCGCTTGAGGGAGTGAAGTGGGATTTGCGACATCGTTTGAAGGAAAGGTGGATTCATTGTTAGTTTTTGAATTAATTTTTGGAGAGGAGATTAGAGAAGGAAAAACTTGTTAGATCTAGGTTAAAACTCTTGAAGATTATTGGATCGAATTTTTGGGAAGTTTATTTGCAATTCTCGCGTTTGGGAATCTTGGTTTTTCTTTGGATCTATTGCTCGCTATTTTCCTTCATCTCTGGCACGTAAGTTTCTCGATCTTCATTCTATCGATTTGCTATAATGCTTTTTCTCTCAAAAATCGTATTTTTACTCGTCAATATCGTCATGAATGAGTAGCCTTTTCCAGGGTTGATGGGTTAGCCCTAAGACCTTATGGAAAAGATGTAGATCTGAATCCCTAGTTTGAATTGGGAATAAATGGGAGTATTTCGGTCGATCTTACCGAATCCCTGGGATAACCCGCACTGAGATCATGCCCACAGTCTGTGGAATTGATGTGCTTAAGGGGTATCCCTAGGATTCGAATAGGAAAATCGGTGGATCCAACCAAGGCTCGTGACCATGCCCGGCTCGTGCCTTGAGGGGATCCACCGACGAACTATATCGCTACGTTGACAGCTACCGCTATTGCGTCAACGAGAGCAACCGAAATACCTCGCAATTCTAACGCACGAGAGTGGTACGAATTGGGAGATTAATCCCCTAACCTAATACAACGTAAGGATTCTATTCCAACGTCGATCCCCGACGGTCATAGCGATGATCCCTAATGCCCTAGTCCTTTTTATTATTGAATCAACAACAATACCACAACTAATTTCCTCAACCCGATAGCTATCTCACTTCGAGATATAAAAGTAAGCTGAGAACCCAATTACACTGTCACCGTCCCTGTGGGATCCGACATCCTTTATACTATAATTTGACACCGTCTGCTTGCAGATAGAGCCCGGACTTGACACCTAGGGGCCATACCACGCCTGGCGAATGTGACACCACCGGGTGGAATCTAGGTGTAGGTTTCGGGTGCGTCAAGTTTTTGGCGCCATTGCCGGGGACGGCAATAGTGTTACCTCAGTTTATTTTTACTTTGAGAAGTTTGCTAGCAAATCTTTCCATTTCTCATCTTCTCACCCTTTTTATTCTCTTTTTATTGTTGCCTCGCTACTAACATCTCCCTCCAGCTAGTGATTATTCTTGACTAATCAGACGTAATGGAGATGGTGATGCAAGTACAGTGGACCAGTGAATCTGACAGTGACTTAGATGAGTTTAGCTTCTCTCCTTGTCATTTACCTGGTCTTCAGGATTCGCGCATGTACGAACCCATGATTGAATGCGCGACTAGAGAATTGATTGATGCAGTTCGGTTTATCGGCTCAGGAACCTATGTTGCAGGTAACACAAATCAGCAATTAGTCATGGATCATACAATGAACAAGGTTTCTGATGCAGGTACCATTGAGGGTGACATTCACATAAGCTTCGAAGAAGACGCGATGTTCCTCCAGATCATTGAAGCCATACCTATTGATGCGAGCTGGAGACAGACTCGTCAATTGGAGCCATTGAATGATTCTCAGCTATTGGATATAATGGAAAGTGTGGTATCTGATGTATGGTCCCATGGTCCAGTAGACTTTCCTACAGACGATCTGGTTACACAAGAACTCTCAGTTTTTATTGCGAATGCTTTCCACAATGCGGATGCCTTAGATGGTGTCCCCATCGCTGATGGAGTCTATGTGTGATATGAGGGAGACATACTACACTTCTACAATGATAGCATTCCACAGACTGCGACATGTGAAGAACACGCCTGTGAGGAGTACACGGACCCCTCACCATTACAAAACGACATTGATAGGGAAGTTCTCCAAGCTCTATGTTTAATAGTGATTGCGTACCTGAATACTGTACCTCCGTTGACAGGTGTGCTATGGAAATGGAATCTGCAGACGTTTGCCACGACGTACCATCGTCTCCCTGCTTTTCCTATGATTCCGCCAACGAAGAGTTTCCACCTTCTGAACCAGAAATTGAGGACGCATCCTTCTCATAGGTGAGAGATGACGGGGATACAGTGCCCCCTTAGGCAGAACTAAAACTCTTCCTGCTAATTTGAAATATGCTTTCTTGGGCGAGAACTCCACATACCACGTTATTGTCAATGCAGCTCTCACCGAGCCCCAGCTAGAAAGCATCCTAAAAATCCTTAGATCCCATAGAAAAGTAATAGTGTATAACATCGTTGACTTGAAGGGCATCAGCGAAACCATATGCACCCATAGGATTCATCTTGAAGATAAGGAGGCCACTTCCATTGAGCCTCAAAGGTGACTAAACCCCAATATGAAGGAAGTAGTGAAGAAGGAGGTCTTGAAGCTATTAGAGGCCAATATTATTTATCCAATATCTGATAGTAAATGGGTTAGCCCTGTGCAGGTTGTCCCCAAAAAAGGGAGCATGACACTCGTCAGGAATGAAAAAATGAGCTAATATCCACTAGAACGGTCACCGGTTGGCGTATGTGTATCGAATATAGGAAACTCAATAAGGCCACTAGAAAGGACCACTATCCTCTACCCTTCATTGACCAAATGCTTGAGCGCTTAGCCAAACACAAATACTTTTGTTACCTAGACGGATACTCAGGATTCTTCCAAATCTCGTTGCATCGGGAAGACCAAGAAAAGACGATGTTCACATGCCCATATGGCACATTTGCCTACTGAAGAATGCCGTTTGGGCTGTGTAACACACCTGCCACATTTCAAAGGTGCATGACGTCTAGTTTCTCAGACTTCATCGAGAATATTATCGAAGTCTTCATGGACGATTTTTCTGTTTATGGCACCGAGTTCAATGATTGCCTAGTCAATTTATCCAAGGTTTTAGAACGGTGTCATGACAATAATCTGACCCTGAATTGGGAAAAGTGTCATTTCATGGTGACAGAAGGGGTTGTGATTGGCCACGTCATCACCTCCAAGGGAATTGAGGTTGATAAAGCCAAGGTCGAAGTTATTAAGAGTTTACCGCCCCCACTAACCTTAAGGGCATCTGTGGTTTCCTAGGGCACGCGGGTTTTTATCGCCGCTTTATAAAGGATTTTGCTAATATTGCTCGTCCTCTCATGGAGCTCCTCGCTAAGGACGCTCCTTTTGTGTTTACTGACGCCTGTTTGCTAGCCTTTAACAGGTTAAAAGAAGCTCTCATCTCAGTCCCGATTATACAGCCGCCAGATTGGAATCTGCCATTTGAGTTGATGTGTGATGCTAGTGACCAAGCAGTGGGAGTTGTTCTTGGCCAAAGGAAAGAAGGAAAGCTTCATGCCATATACTACTCCAGTAAGACTCTGGATGATGCTCAGAAGAACTACACCACTACGGAGAAGGAGCTGCTGGCCGTAGTTTATTCTATCGAGAAGATCAGATCATACCTCTTAGGGTCTAAAGTGATTATCCACATGGACCACACGGCGCTGAAATACCTACTGAGCAAGAAGGATGCTAAACCACGTTTGATACGGTGGATCCTCCTGCTCCAAGAATTTGATATTGAGATCAAAGACAAGAAAGGAGCGGAGAATGTAGTAGCAAACCACATGTCGCGGTTAATTCAAAAGCACGGGGATGACAGCTTGCTAATTGACGATTCTTTCACCGGTAAACAATTATTTGCGACGAATTCCTCTGAAGCCCCCTGGTACGCAGATATAGTGAACTACCTGGTAAGCGGCATAGTCCTGCACGTGTTGGCGACCTACTCGAGGAGGAAGTTCCTACACTATGCCAAGAGCTACTTCTGGGACGACCCATACCTGTTCAGAACATGCGCTGATGGGATCATCAGACGATATATCCCAAAGGAAGAGGCAACCTCCATCATATCACATTCCCACGATCAACCATGTGGGGGACACGCAGCTGTCACCAAAACCACGGTGAAAATCCTCTAAAGTGGTTTCTATTGGCCCACTATATTCAAAGATGCGAATGAATATATCAGGAAATGCGATAGATGCCAAAGGATGGGAAATATCACGAAGAAGAATGAAACACCCCTTTATGTCATCTTGGAGATAGAGCTATTTGACTGTTGGGGGCGTTGACTTCATGGGACCTTTTCCATCGAGTAACGGCAATAAGTACATCTTGGTCACCGTTGATTACGTCTCGAAGTGGGTGGATGCCATGGCCACCCCGACAAACGATGCGAGGGTAGTAGCCAAGTTCTTCAAGAATACCATCTTCACTCATTTTGCAGTCCCACAGACGATCATAAGTGATGGAGGGAGCCATTTCATCGAGAAGAAGTTCGGGACAATGCTGAAAAAAATATGGAGTTCATCACAAGGTCGCTCTTGCTTATCACCCTCAGACTAGTGGCCAGTGGAGGTATCCAACAAGGAAATCAAAAGCATTCTGGAGAAGACAGTTAGCACCTCGAGGAAGGATTGGTCACACAAGTTGGGCGACGCCCTTTGGGCATATCGCACCGCCTTCAAAACTCCCGTCGGCACAACCCCCTACAGACTAGTGTAAGGAAAAGCTTGCCACCTTCCGGTAGAATTGGAACACAGAGCATATTGGACAGTAAAGAAAATGAACTTTGACTACCAAAGTGCTTTTACGAGACGAGCCTTACACAGCAATGAGCTTGACGAAATTCGGCGACACGCTTATGAGAATGCAAGGATATATAAGGAGAGAACCAAGGTCTATCATGACCGGAATATCACGATGGTTCGCCATGATGTTGGTGACCAGGTACTCCTCTACAATTCAAGATTACGTCTCTTCCCCAGGAAATTAAAGTCAAGGTGGTCCGGCCCTTATAAGATAGTAGGTTTATCTCCAGGGGTGCCGTTGAGCTCGAAGGAAAAAACGGAAATTTCAAAGTAAACGGCGAAAGGATTAAACCGTACAGAGCAGGAGAACCAATAGGACAAGAGGAGAAATACTTCCTCGAGGGATTGACGCACCCGAAACCTATGCCTAGATTCCACCTGGCAGTGTCACGATCGCCAGGCGTGGTATGGCCCCTAGGTTTCAATTCCGGGCTCAATCCACAAGCGGACGGTGTCTAGTTGTAGTATAATGATATTGAATCCCATAGTGACGGTGATAGTGTATATGTGTTCTCAGTTTACTTCTAAATCTCAAAGTGAGATAGCTATCGGGTTGAAAGAGTTGATTGGGGTGTTGTTGTTATTTTACTAATTAAAAGGACTAGGGCATTAGGGATCACCGCTAAGATCGTCGGGGATCGGCGTTGGAATAGAATCCTTACGTTGCATTAGGGTTAGGGGATTAATCTCCCAATTTGTACCACTCTCGTGGGTTAGAATTGTGAGGTATTTCGGTAGCTCTCGTTGACGCAATGGTGGTAGCCGTCAACGTAGCGGTATAGTTCGTCGATGGATCCCCTAAAGGCGCGAGCCGGGCATGGTCACGAGCCTTGGTTGGATCCACCGATTTTCCTATTCGAATCCCAAAGATACCCCTTAAGCACATCAATTCCATAGACCGTGGCATGATCTCAGTACGGGTTATCTAGGGATTCAGTATGATCGACCAAAATACTTCCCTAAATCCCTAATTCAACGTAGAGATCCAGATCCACGTCTCCCCTAGGATCTTAGGGCTAACCCATCAACCCTAGAACGATCTACTTACTCATGGCAATATTAGCGAATAAAAACATCATTTTTAGAGACGAAGACATCATAGCAATTGACAGAATAAAGATCGAAAACTTACAGCGAGAGATGCAGAAAATGGACGAGAAATAGATCCAACAAAATTCCAGATTCCAAAATACGTAATCGCAATTGAGAATCAAAATAAATATCCAATAGTTTCGATCCAATATTCTTTAACGAGGATTAATCTAATAACTAACAGCAAAAATCGCCTAAGCTCTCTCTCTAAAAGTGTTCCAAAAATTAGTAAATGAATCGCCTTTCTATTCGTCGTTCAGCTCTGTAGCCTTCATTGCCCAGATCGTGCAATAGCCGCATCAAAAATCATTTCCAAAAATGGCCCTAGCATTGTCGACCGAGTGGGTGACTCGGTCGAGCAATGCTCGGTCGATCGCTCGGACCGAGCAGCTGTGCTGCTCGACCGAGCTTGACAGGGAATCGAAAATCTTCAAAATCCTCACTCTGTCGGCACGGACCGAGTCAGCTCAGCTCGGTCCAAGCAGAGGCTGACTCGGTCATTGAAGAGTTACTCAGGCTGTGCGCTGGAGTTGTTTCAGCTTTGAACTTTGATGCTACTCGTGATCCCCATATCAGCTCATTTTTCTCATTTGAATCTGCTCGGTCCGAGCATCTGTGCTGCTCGACCGAGCAATCTGGGAAATCTTCTCCTCCTCCTTCTGAAGGCTGCTCTCTCCTCCTGCTCTCTCCTATACTCTCTCTTCTCCTCCCATGGATCCTAAAACATGGCAAACTCCTGTGGGGCTTCACCGATGAGCTCACGGGTGTGTCGGATGTGTCCATACCCAACTGGGGTCCCAAATCACTCCAAAATCCCTGAAAAATCATAAAACACTACGAAACTCGAATATAACGTCAGAAACGCAATATCGTAGTAAAATATGGGATTTGAATGGGAAAATGGCATGGAATGCAATGAAATGATGATATGAAAATGGTAGAAAATATGGACACATCAAAATCCTCCAATCTTACCTCTTACTCGTCCTCGAGGAAGACGAATAATCGGTACGCCGGGAAGAAAAAAAAAGAAATAAGAAATAAAAATAAAAAGAGAAGAGAATAGAAGCGAAAGGAGGGTGCTAAGGACGTTTGGTCAGATCTCAGGCCTAAATAGTATATCACGATGCTCTAAGTAATAAATATACATGCTAATGGTATTTCCAAGCTTTATAGATCATATGTCTAGCATGCAGTACAGGTAAAAGATATGGATCTACTGAAATAACGCCATCAATTCATATCAATCTCATGCAATCCATAGAGTCTAGTATAGAAAAGTTGGCAATGCACTTTTCAATCACAGATACACAAGGATCATAAAGAAATCACACAACATGCAATAGAGAATAGAAAAAGTCATGCCATTCAGTTAATCATTTTGATTCATGAAAGATCTCCAAAAACTAAAGCATTTCGTAAATTTTAAGCATTATTAAATCTCCCTGTTATGCACCGTCTTCACTCTAATGTCATTCTCACTTATGTGATCAGTTGGTTTTACCCCCAAGCTTAGCTTGAGGCGTCGCATCTAGGAATATGATATGGAATTTTTCTTCTTCTTCCCAGTATATATATATATATGATAGCTTCTAATGAAATGATACAAAATGATTTTTATTCATTTTCTTTCTCTTTTTTCTTTTCTTTTTCACATATGAATATATACATTTTTTTCATTTAGAAGCTATATTTTTTTCTTTTTGGGTTTGGGAAGTGAGATGCGGTAAGGATAGCTGTGGGGGTGTAACCAACTGATATGTAGAGAAATATATAGGTATGTAGAGAAGGAAAATAGTATATCTCTCGGTTCACTCATAAGAGGTGCACAACGATTTGATAAAATAATACCCTCACTAAACTCATAGATAGCATAGATATTTTCATTCCGCTAGATGAATACTGAAAAGGCATGCAGTAAAAAGCACAATAGCAACAGGCATGCAACCAGAAGTGAATGAGATAAGAACAGATGCTCCAAGTGTTCTAGTGATGTGTGAACCTAGGTGCATTACCCAACACAGTGCATACTAGATACTAATTCATGCATTCGATTTTGAATTCATTTCAAGCATTAAATCAGATAGATCAGTAAAAAAATGCACGCATATAGATAGTAAAGCTGAAACTACCCTAATAGCATGTCATCGAAAGTGAGCATCGTAAATTACTAATAAGGCCACGAGAGGTATCATCATGCGGAACACCCTTAGTAAATAAAGAGAAAAAGGCAGAGAAAATAGGAAAATAAAGAAAAAGAGATGCATGCATGGTGAAAATAGAAAATATGATGCAAAATGAGAAAAAAGAAAACGACGTGGAAAAGTGGTGAAAAAGTAAAATAAAAACTAAAATAAGGGAAGAAGATGTAAAATAAAAAATAAAAAATAAAGCGGTTGCGCTCATCCCCCAAGCTTAACCTAGCAGTGTCCTCACTGCGAAGAATACACTGGTGAGTGGGAGATGATGCTAATAGGGGTGGGATGTGTGGGGTGAAAAAATAAAAACTGTGCAGAAAGAAACTAAAATATGACATGATACAAAGCTAAATGAAATATGATGTATGAGTGTGGTCCTCCCCCAAGCTGGCTAAGTGCAGGGCCCCGAACAGACAGATGGACTCAATATAAAGTGAGGGAGGTAAAAACGGGTAAGGACGATATCAAGCAGAGGCACCATCCTCTGGGTGTGGTGATGGGTCCCTCTGCTGTGGAACAGGTGCAGTGGGTGGGTTTGGCTGGAACTCGTAAGGTGGGTCCGTGGGTAGGTCAGTGGTGGTTGTGGAAGGCTCATGTGAATATAGCACTAAGGCAGACATGGGATCGACTGCAACGTCCTACTCAGAAGTGGAAGACGCAGGCTCTGCAGAAGCCCGAGGAAGTGGAGCACTGAGTAGTGCAGTGGTAGTCACAGTCGATGGCCTGGGTGGTGGGGCATGTGCAAGGATCACTGGAGGTGGTCTCCATGTACTGAGGAGCTCTACAATAGATGCCAAGTCTGCCTCGACTCTAGAGCGATGTGTCGCCGTCGAGCGTACGAAGTCCTCGAAATCCCACCAGAGGTGAGAAGTCGACTCCTCCAACGCTGTCAAGCGACTGTCTGTAGTACTGGAGTCGGTGGGAGGGGGAACGTGATGGTGAGTCACCACTCTCGTGAAACGCTCACGTGTAGCTAAGGCACGATGCCTAGGGTGGAATGTCAGAGAGGGTGCGCTCGAGGGGAACTCAGAAACAGCTGAAGAAAGAGCGGTCGTCGACACAATAGTATGGACAGACGTCGAGACGCTCTTAGTAAAAATGGCTGATGATGATAGCGAAGAGGTTCCGGAGATGGGAATGTGGTGACCTAGAGAGATAGGAAGTGAAGCTATCATGTCAGAGAGTGGTGGAAGTGTGGGTGCGGGGTCGTGCTCTGGGAAGTCGAGATCTGTGAGGTCTGGAGCAGAGTGTATATCGATGCCCTCTGGTATGGAAATGGTGGAAACAGAAGTCTGAGTCTCGGGGCAAGAGGTGGAGACAGTCCCTGAAGACTCGACTATGGTGGAGATACTGGATACAGAGGTGGTGAAGGAGACGGCTCCAGAGGATGATGGGTGAGCAGGTGGTACTGGGAGGCTGCCTACAAGAGATGCAATGTCATGCAACTCGAACTCAGCGGAGCATGGCACCGGGTCATCGACGACTGCCTCGACGGGTGCTCAGGGGGGCTCGAGTACGTGTAGGAGAGGGAGTGGCTCGACCCGAGGACTAATCCAGCTCAGCTGGACAGGAGCAATATGTGTGAGGTGGGGGGCCGGAAGTACAATGTGCGGAGTGTGGTGGGTGCCCACGAGATAGGTCCAATGACGATCCCCGTAAGGTCGGATGATATGCATATGCTCGAGCACGTCGAGGGTCAGGCGTGTCGGGCCAACAGGGGTGTGAAGGTCAGCTGGTAGGTGGATATCAAGCATCCTGGCAAAAATGGTAAAAATACCACCACAGCAAATGTCCGTGGCGAAGTAGGTGATGGCAGTCTGGTAAAGGCGGTGACACAACCATTGGGCTGCGTCAGAGAGCATGAATGGGTGCAGGGAGCCATTAGGGTGAAAGCGTAAAGGTCAGGTCATACCCATAAGGTGGGTAAGCTCTGGAAGGGACATGGTCCCGATCTCAGGCTTACAGAAGAGAGTGGTGGCTAAGTGCCTTTGAGCGTAACGAAGGCAGGGGTACACGATGCACGACGCCTTCGCCCGGCTAGGGAGGTACTGATCCAGGCCTGAAATACGCTGCCAAAAAGCCGTGGCATCGAATGCGTCAACATCAAAGTGTGGAGAAAAGGCGGCTCTGGGCTCGGGGATGGCAGGGGAAGTGAAAGAACTCGTGGATCATGGCATGTGTAATAGTGCAGTCGTGATCCATGAGCCGAAAAGTGATGCCATCACCCGTTGGGGTGCAAGCGAGGGAGCTAAGAGCCTCCAGTGCAATGTGGGTGCAGGTGGGGGCATGGACTCCTAAGAAATGATCAAAACTGATCATGCGGTAGAGGTGATGGACCCCTTGAAGGAGTCCAAGGGAGCAAAGTGTTGGCATGTCTATGAACAGTGTAGGTACGAGACGGTGCTGAGAGAGCCTAACGAAGCGCTCTCAGTGTGTGTCTTCTCGAAACGTGATGCCATAGGTCCGTAGACGTGCGTGCAAGGCATCCCTGGTGGGAGCAGGGTGTGGGGTGATGATGTAGAGGCGGTGGAGGCAATGGAGGCAGTGGTGGGAATAGGAGTTATGGTGGTAGGGATTGTGGCGGCCGTGACAGGTGTGATAGTGATGGGGATAGTGGTGGTGCTAGTGCTAGGTGGGGAGGTGTCAGTGACGGTAGTAGTGGTGGTGGTGGTAGTGGTGGTGGTGAGTCGGGCAAGACGCTGTGGTCGGGAAGAGGAGGCGCCAGACGACGACCTCTTCCCATGGATGGGTGGGGTGGTGGTCCCTCACGTGCGAACCATCGTGGTGATGGTGGTATGATGATACAAAATAAAAATAAATAAAGGAACGAGTGTACAGTATGTGCGAGCGATGCGAGTGCTTAAAGTTCCCCCAAGCTAGTCCCTGTAGTCTGTGCTAACGTAGGCAAGAATACCTCCAATGAGAACAAGTAAAATGTCAGAATTAGAAAATAAAAATTGGGGACGGGTAAAATTTGGAGATCTCGACTGAGCAGTGCTACTGCTCGGTCCGAGTCGTGCTACTCGGGGAAGATGTGCTGACCGAGCACTACACTGCTCGGTCTGCGGCCTGAGCAACAGAGCCGTGCCCTAGGGCAGCGGCGCTTGGAGAAGGGGGGTTTGGGTGGTCTGATGAGAGAGGGGGGTAGGCGTAGGGGGGTTTCTGGGTGGATGGATGGGCGGCGCCGTCAACGGTGCCGTCGATTCGAAATGGGGACGGAGACGGGGGGAAGAGAGAGGGGAGGAGAGAGAGAGAGAGGGGGGGGGCTGATCGGAGATCGGCGGCGGGGCGGGTGGCGCAGGCGAAGGACAACGGCGACAGTGGAGGGGCAAACGAGTAGTGAGAGAGAGAGAGAGAGCTCGGGTGGAAAAAAAATTTTTAGGTAAAATTTTTTTAACATATGGTTAAATGGAAACGGGTTGGGTTTAAAAACCCAACTCATTTGGGGTGGGACCCACGAGATGGGATAAAACAACTCGGTCCGAGCATCGTAGCTGCTTGACCGAGTCATTCATGGGAAATTTTTAATAAATTGAGTTGTAAGATACTCCCTTGTCTGCTCAAATGAGCAGACTGCTGCTCGGTGGGTCTCCTTCTGCTCGGGTCGAGCCAACACCACTCGGGCCGTGTAGGTAGAGTGATGAATTCTCCATTTTTCCAAAAGCCTGTGCAATCTGATCGAGCAGTTGATTGCTCGGTCGAGTAGACGCCTGCTCGGAAGAGCAGAAGGCTGCTCATGCCGTGTAGAGGAAGCGATAATTTGCCACTTTTTTCGTCTCTGCGCTGCTCGACCGAGCAGTGTAGCTGCTCAGTCGAGTCTCCGGTGTCTCCTTTTTCCTTTATTTTCTCTCCAAATCTCCAAATGTGCTGCTCTCCGTCAGCTTCCTTCCGTTTATAATGTCGATACACATGACCCTATATGTCCAACCTGTACAAAAGATGAACTCATCAAATTTTTGTGATTTTATAATTATATCTCTAAAATATGAAATAAGAATAAGAAACTGAAAAAGAAAATCCAAAATCTAAGAAATTGGGTTGCCTCCCAATAAGCGCTCGTTTTTAGTCGTGAGCTCGACTCCCTTTGATTTATCGATGGTCGTTCGGTGCACGTGGCGGTCGCACGTCGTTCTTCGCAATGGTACAATCCAGCGGCACTTGGTATCAGCCTACTTCATGTCTCTCCTTCGAGTAGCCTATGGCCTCCGGTTCTTCATGATTCGGAGAGTGATCTAGAAGTTCCTCATCCAATACTCGGATGCATGCGGCGATCGCTTTGTTGTAGGTTGGGTCGCCGTCATCATCGATACCTGTTTTCACGGGGTCCTTCATGACCCCCTCAGAAGTGAAATCTTCAATAGCTTCATCTTCTAGAAGCTCCAAATAGCTAGCCCCTTCCACATGAGCTCGCTCTCTCATAGGCTTATGCAGCCGGAACTCAGCTTCGATATTCCCCACATTGAGAGAGAGGGTCCCTTCTCGGACATCGATCAGAACACCGGCCGTCGCCATGAACGGGCGGCCGAGTATAAGTTGGGAGCTCCCTCCCTCGGGCATATCCATGATACCGAAGTCGACGGAAACACATAACCCATCCCTTGCTATACCCACCGGGTAGGTGATAGAATGATCTGCAAGCTGGATTGACATACTTGTCGGCTCTAGCTCACTTCCAGTCTGCAATCTCTTGAAAATAGAAAGGGGCATCAGACTGATGCTAGCCCCCAGATCAACTAAAGCTCTGCTGATATGCATCCCTCCAATGGAGCACAACACGGTGAAGCTCCCCGGATCCGATAGCTTCCGGGGAGTTGATTTTTGATAATGGAGGTGGAGTCCTCCATGAGCTTAATTTCTTCTGGCTTCCTCTTTCCAGTGATAAGATCCTTCAAAAATTTGGCGCAGATCGGGATCTCCGTAATGGCATCCATGAACGGGATGTTCAACTGGATTTCCTTCAGCAACTCCATAAACTTGGAGTATTTCTTCTCCATCTTGGCTAAGGCTAGCCTCTGTGGGTATGGAGGGGGAGGTCGGGTAGCTTTACTCTTAGCTTTATCAACAGGAGGCGGTGTTGTAGTAGGCATGATGGGTGGGGTATCCGCTTTCTCCTCAATAATGATAGGCTCTTCAGCAGCCTCTTCTCTATCGCCGTCGTCAACGGCTTCTTCAACAGTAACTTTCTCCTTGCTCAACACCGGGACCATGTCGGGGTCTGTCACCCGTCCACCACGTGTGGTAACAGACACCACAGCATTAGCTTGGGCCCTTGGGTTTGTCTCCGGCTATGAGGGCAATCTCCCCTTGATTCTTCAAGAGCTAGGACATTTGACCCCTCAGTTCATCAAGTGAAGAGTTTATGCTCTTGAACTGGGTCGAGGTGTCATGTTTAAGTGGGTCTGACCACTCATAAAGGTCTCCAAAGTGGCCTCCAGATTTGACCGCGGTGGGTTTGGAACATAGCCCTGCTGAGGTGGCCGGTTAAATTGATATCCTGGCGGTCTGTAAGGCCCAGCTGGCCTAAATCCGCCATGTTGCTGATTCTGATGCTGAGGAGGGGGTGGCGGTCTCTGAAATTATGGAGGTTGCAGCCATCCACTTGGATTCTCATAAGAGAACCTCGGGTGATTCCTAGCAGTTAGATGCTGCCACTCATTCCATCCCTCTCCTTGGACGTATTGAACAGATTTTGATAATTCGACACCTTCATAGTGTGCCTTACTAGGAATATAGCTCTAATCTGCATACTCCTCCGCAGGATGATAAGATGTGCTGGGTGATGTTGGGATGGAATCCAGGCGCTGTTCGATCCTGGCCACTTGTTTGCATAGGGCCTCGATGTGAGAGTCTAAGTGGCTAGCAGCTTTGACCTCGGGAGTTCGGGTCACAATGGTCCTTTCTTCACTCCATTGTTGATTGTTGGCCGCCATATGCTCCAACAAGTCAATAGCCTCTTCAGGAGACTTATCAAGTAAGGCGCCTTGCGCTGCAACATCTATGATCATCATGGTGCTAGACTGAAGCCAGTTGTAAAAGCTCTGCACCAAATCCCATGGCTGGATCCCGTGGTGGGGACACTGATGTTGGAGGTCCTTAAACCTCTCCCATGCCTCATAGAGTAATTCCTGTGGGAGCTGCTTGAAGTTTGAGATCACTCCATGGATCCGCACTGTCTTCGAAGGTGGATAGAACTTATCTACGAAGGCAAATGCCAGCTTCTCCCAGGTGGTGAAATAATTGGGAGGGTGGGCCTGGAGCCAATATGAGGCTTTATCCTTCAAAGTGAACAGGAAAAGCCGCAGCTTCACAGCATCGTCACTCACGTCCTTGGCCTTGAACATGTCACACTTCGCCAGGAAGGTGTCAATATGGTGGTTGGGGTTTCATGCGGATGCCCGTGAAAGGGATCCTGCTGCATCAAACTGATTAGCCCCGTTTTCATTTCGAAGCTCGTCGCCGCCAGTTGCGGTCTAAGGATGGAGGAGTTGTTTCCAAACGTCGGCTTCATATGGTCCCTGATGGACCCAGTGCGAGGAGGAGGAGGATTGTTGTTGTCCGCCATCTGAGCGGAGGGAGATGAACTTCTATTTGAGGCTCTCAAGGCCCTCGCTATCTTCTCGATCTCGGGAACGAATAATAATTCTCTAGTAGATCCCCCGAAACGAGTGTTCATGCACCAACAAAACTCAAACTAATATCATCAGTAGCACTGAAATAAATGAAAGAATAAAAGTGGTGGAAAGGTGAGAAATAATTAGAGTGCTACCAAACTTCAAAAATAAAAATAAACTGAGATAAACACTATTGTCGTTCCCCGGTAGCGGCGCCAAAAACTTGACGCACCCGAAACCTACACCTAGATTCCACCTGGTGGTGTCACGATCGCCAGGCGTGGTATGGCCCCTAGGTTTCAATTCCGGGCTCAATCTGCAAGCGGACGGTGTCATGTTGTAGTATAAATGATATCGAATCCCACAGGGATGGTGATAATGTATATGGGTTCTCAGTTTACTTCTAAATCTCAAAGTGAGATAGCTATCGGGTTGAAAGAGTTGATTGGGGTGTTGTTGTTGTTTTACTAATAAAAAGGACTAGGGCATTAGGGATCACCGCTAAGATCATCCGGATCGGCTTTGGAATAGAATCCTTATGTTGCATTAGAGTTAGGGATTAATCTCCCAATTCGTACCACTCTTGTGGGTTAGAATTGTGAGGTATTTCGGTAGCTCTCGTTGACACAATGGCGGTAGCCGTCAATGTAGCGGTATAGTTCGTCGATGGATCCCCTCAAGGCGCGAGTCGGGTATGGTCACGAGCTTTGGTTGGATCCACCGATTTTCCTATTCAAATCCCAAAGATACCCCTTAAGTACATCAATTCCATAGACCGTGGGCATGATCTCAGTACGGGTTATCTAGGGATTCAGTATGATCGACCAAAATACTTCCTTAAATCCCTAATTCAACGTAGAGATCCAGATCCACGTCTCCCCTAGGATCTTAGGGCTAACCCATCAACCCTAGAAAGATCTACTCACTCATGGCAATATTAGCGAATAAAAACATCATTTTTAGAGACGAAGACATCATAACAATTGACAGAATAAAGATCGAAAACTTACAGCAAGAGATGCAGAAAATGGACGAGAAATACATCCAACAAAATTCCAGATTCCAAAATACGCGATCGCAATTGAGAACCAAAATAAATATCCAATAGTTTCGATCCAATATTCTTTAACAAGGATTAATCTAAAAACTAACAGCAAAAATCGCCTAAGCTCTCTCTCTAAAAGTATTCCAAAAATTAGCAAATTTATCGCCTTTCTATTCGTCGTTCAGCCCAGCCTTCACTGCCCAGATCACGCAATAGCCGCATCAAAAATCGTTTCCAAAAATGGCCCTGGGATTGTCGACCGAGTGGGTGACTCAGTCGAGCAATGCGTTGCTCGGTCAGTCGCTCGGACCGAGCAGCTGTGCTGCTCGACCGAGCTTGACAGGGAATCGAAAATCTTCAAAATCCTCACTCTGCCTACATTGGCTTAGTCAGCTCAGCTCGGCCTGAGCAAAGGCTGACTCGGTCACTGAAGAGTTACTCGGGCCGTGCACTGGAGTTGTTTCAGCTTTGAACTTTGACACTACTCGACTGAGCAGATGAACTGCTCGGTCCGAGTGATCCCCGTATCAGCTCATTTTTCTCATTTGAATCTGCTCGGTCCGAGCATCTGTGCTGCTCGACCGAGCAGTCTGGGAAATCTTCTCCTACTGCTGCTGAAGGCTGCTCTCTCCTCCTGCTCTCTCCTATACTCTCTCTTCTACTCCCATGGTTCCCAAAACATGGAGAACTCCTGTGGGGCTTCACTAATGAGCTCACGGGCGTGTCGGATGCGTCTATACCCAAGTGGGGTCCCAAATCGCTCCAAAATACCTGAAAACTCATAAAGCACTATGAAACTCGAATATAACGTCAGAAACGCGATATCGTAGTAAAATATGGGATTTGAATGCGAAAACGGCATGGAATGCAATAAAATGATGATATGAAAATGGTAGAAAATATGGACACATCAGGGATCCCCCACCAACTGTTGAAAAACTTGAGGGAGTCGAGCTCATGACTCAAAACGAGCGCTTATTGGGAGGCAATCCAATCTCTTATACCTTAGATTTTCTTTTTCAACTTCTTATTTTTTACTCTATCTATCTAAAAAAGCCGAATAAAAGGGATGTTCATTCCTCTTAAAACACAAAAAATTTAATGAGTTCTTCCTCTTTACAGGTTGAACATGAGGGGGCATGCAAATCAACATTTTAAATGGAAGGAAGCTGGAGGAAAGCAGCAGATTTGAAGAGAAAATCAAAGAAAAAGGAACAAAAAGAAGACGTAGGAGACTCAGCCGAGCAGCCACTCTGCTCGGTCGAGCAGCGCAGACGCGAAAAAGAGGGACAAATCATCACTCTGCCTGCACGGCCCGAGCAGCAGCAGCTCGGTCCGAGTAGATATCAACTCGACCGAGCAACCGACTGCTCGGTCGAGTAGAACAGGGTCGCCCAAACAAGGGAGAATCATCACCCTGTCTACATGGCCCGAGCAATATTTGCTCGGTCTGAGCAGACATCGACCCAACCGAGCATCTGATTGCTCGGTCGAGTAGAACATGCTCATCCAAACTTGGAGAAAATGACGTTCTGCCTACACGGTCCGATCAGTATCAGCTCGGTCCGAGCGGTTTCCCGCTCGACCAAGTAACAGCCTACTCGACCAAGCAGGCTGAAGGGAGTGTTTAAATTTTACCTCAATTTATCTTGTAGCTAGCTGACCGAGCAATTAGATTGCTCGGTCCGAGTCGGCTGTGATTGATTTCGGGGCTTATTTTTTAGTCAGGTTCGAGCTGTTTATCTACCCTAAACTGCCCTTTAACCCTTACCCCTAGTCATCCTGCTCTAATCACCCCCGAGCTATCCCCTTCTACTCGGCCCAGTCGACAACCCGCAGCCGCCTCTGCCCACACCTCCCGTACGGTCAGAACCTCTCTCTCTCTCTATCTCTATCTCTCCGCCTCTCTCTCTTCCCCCTTTCCTAATCGGCTACGGCCATCGCCGGCGCCGCAGCCACTGGCGACGCCGCCCACCGAAACCCCCCCCCCCCCCCCCCCCCCCCCCCGCCTCCTCCACCCAACCCCCTCTAATCGCCCACACAAACCCCGCATTCCCCCTTCCCCACTGCCCGATACCCAAATCCCCTAGGGCATCTCCTCGTGCTCGGTCGAGCACCCTTGGTGCTCGACCAAGCACAGTTTGCGCTCGTTCATGATTTACCAACGTACATCACAGCTCGGACCGTGCAGTAGAGCTGCTCGGTCAAGTAACCCCAATTCAGCATTTCCCCTATTTTTTATGTTTAATATACTGATGATTTTACTGTTTCTATTTCAGGTACGATTTGCCTACGTCAGAAGACACGTCCGGGATTAGCTTGGGGGACACTCCCCGATCAGCAGCATTCACGTGACTGATCGCAACGCCGTCTCATTCTTGTCGGTAATTTCTTCCCCCTATACACTTTACACACCACCACATGCTTTCATTACGCCAGCAAAATGCCTCCACGCTGTGCTAGACCCACCAACACTGGCACACCAAACCCTTGGCTTACTTGACGTACCATTCGTACAAACTCGCCCACACATTACCATACTGTTGGCGAATCATCCACCACTTCACCTCCACCATCCACCGCCCCACTCCCCCTTGAGCCTCTTCAGATCGGCGACACATTCACTACTACAAAAAAAACGCTTGCATAGCGCTTTTTTTTATACTTGGATAACGCTTTTAAGCGCTATCTAAGTGGTTTACTAAGATAGCGCTTATAAAAGCGCTATCCAAGCTACCGCTATGGTAGCTTGGATAGCGCTTTTTAAGCGCTATCTAAGTGGTTTACTAATGTTTGGACCGGCCGTGGCTAATACGCATAGCCACAGACCGGCCGTGGTAATAAGTATTAGCCACGGACAGGTCGTGGCTAATACGTATTAGCCACGGACCAGCCGTGGCTAATACGCATTAGCCACGGACTGTCCGTGGCTAATGTTTAATTTTTTTAAAAAAAATTAGATAATCAAACAAATTTGTTATAACAAAAACTAAAAGCAGATATCTGTTGCCCTGGCTGTTAAACCTACAAGAATTTACACAAACCAAGCTTAATGCAATATTATTAAGTTATAACAAGCTTACATAACCTGAAATCCAATACATAAACAAGCTTCCATGAAGCTGACAGTCAATAACACACACTTGCCACACCAACACACCAAAGCTTTCACACGACCGAATGCAACTATCTGTTGATAGACATAAACAAGATTTCACACCAAAGCTGACAGACATAAACAAGCTTCCATGATATCTGTTGATGGTCGGGTTTGCGCTTCCGCCAATGGCATACATCTCCCAGTGAGTGTAGTCATTGTCAACGACATGGAAATAGCCGTGGCAGCATCTGAAAATTGATGCATAGAAAAAATATAAGAACTAATAACAAATCTAGAGGTCACAAGATGTCTAGATATGTATATTTCTTCATATAGATGCACATTTGACGCATTAAAGGTATGTACTTGGTTGTTATTCATATAAAAAATAACCTGATTTAATTCAAATGACTAATAAAAAGCATCTTTTGTCAAAACTGGGACAACATGATTTATCTTATACATTACTTTAAGTGAATAACAGTTTATACATTCGTCAGCGTTGGAAGCATATGAAAATATGTAATTTCCAGGTGTGTCGTATACACTAATGTATCTTTGGAAGAAGTGTCCTACACTGCATAGCTTCAGGATGATAAGGTTAGCTAAATTTAATCTGATAGTCTAATAAGAAATGAGAGCTCTAATCACTTAAATGTAATAATTGTCTTTAAAGTTTATATGAAACTATGATCTTTATTCTTAACAGTAATCGTCAACAATTTCTTAAAAGTTTGGTAGCTCAAACATCCTCTTAACATCGTCTTGAGAACCTAGGCAATAGAAATTTGAAAAAGAAATTACCACAGAATTAGATCACACAACACCGCGCAAATAGTAGAAGCATCAAGGGCACATACAGTCCTACGATATCATGGTGAATCACATATTCTTAATGCTTAATCTAATTGACTGTTATCGAAACAATAACCTACTCATAAGCTCAGCTACAAGCCCAAAACAGTCCGTAAATCCAATTTCTACAAGTATGACCAAAATATATCACTCTCTGTTTTATTCATTCATTTGTACTAACATTTGAAGTACAGAAAATTCAGCCATACACCTAACAATCAACTACATGTAATGCCCATGTTACAAATACGGCACTATATAATCTTCATAACTATTCACATAATATTTGTTTTTTTTGTTTGGGGAGGGGGGATAACACCAGCAAATTCTTTTATCTCTGACCTCTTCACAGTTCAAACCTACACCCTAGACACAGTTTGCCACTTATTGTTCTGAGTGCAAAAATAGTCATTCCCAATTTTTTGTCCATGAAGCAACAGCTATTAGTAACATTTATATTTCTCACACATTTTAATCATTATATGTCTAAACATACCAAATAAAAGAGGTTTCAATTGCCACAAGATCAATGAACCAAGCATTCTATACCACTCAAATAAACGAAAGATAAGCATTTCATAGTTACAGATATTATGCATAACTGGTTAACTATATCTTACAATTGCTCTAAAGTTTTACCAGTCCCAATGTTACAGTGGTCTATATGTATGTTTTGAGTGCGAGTAACATGAATTCCATCGGTGTTTGGGCTATTTCCTGGCGCATGGATGGAGAGACCGTTTGCTTTAACATTGTTACACTTCTTGAACTGCACATGAATCTGCTGGCTGTTTTTCACTGTCAAGTTCTCGACCACCAAGTTCTTGCAGGAATAGAACGTTATTGCCTATTGCAAAACGGTAAAACAAAAATGAAACTAACTTCAATACTACACAAAAAAATACAGCCTAAATGCAATCAACAATAGGAACAAACTCCACTCGCGCACACACACGCACACACACTTACAGTCAGTGCATCCTTGCAAGGCTGAAAAGATAGAAAGAAAATCGATATGTTAGTCTTGTTTACAAAGAAATTCATTTATCATTAAAAATTTTCTTTTTCGTAAAAAAGGAATCAAAAGATCCAAACATACAAGAGACTTGTCGACTTTGCAGGATTTCTTCCACCATATCTGGCCATTGACGTTGATGACTCCCCCACCTCCCACACGAATATTGTTTATGCCGTCGAAAAGGATCCAGTACCTTTGATTCTTCACATCCCAATCTGATTGGTACGGAGAAGCATATATCATTCCCTTGATCTACATGGAAGAAAAAATTCAACACAACACAAATTAGTAAAGGGATCATACTTTTATATATGGAGAATGGCATCACTGGAAGGAGAAAAAAAATCAGAGCAACAATGAATGTCATGCTTAGGTGTGAGCTCACCATCACTGTGACATTTGATTTGCAAGGCCCAGAGAAGGTGATTGGCTTTAGATGGTATTTCTTGTTCGCGGGCACCATGAACACAGCTGGTGACGATGAAGAACAAAACGAAAGATAAGTTCTCAATGGCATGCAATTTGACATGTGCAAATGAATTAAAAGCACAAATTAGACAAAAGACCTTGCAGGCTAGTTCAACCGAATTTTGTTAATTATGGACAAGCAGACTGTATAGCAATGCAAATAAGTCCTTGGAACATAAAAATGAGAAGGTAATACCTTTTTGATTCGGCAATCATGATCTCAATCTCTGCTACATGCAAGGTGTCCAGATCATTCATATATATATATTCACATCACCAACCATAGCTGAAAGAAATCCAATGCTGAATCAACAAAAGATGTATTGAACAAAAACTGCAAGTTCTGGTGACAACAAGCTCATGGCCAGATTCATGCAAACATTGTTGAAGATTAAAAGAACAGTTTTGGGAATTCAATTCAATAATTCAATAATGCCTAAATTCGGCCATGACAGGATATATGCGATCATGCCCAGTCTGCATTTGAGAAACTAGCAATCTGAATACGGCCATGACAGGATATATGAGCTCTCTTCTGAATGCACCCTTCAAATACAGAAGTATCCCATGTATAACATCTCATTGACTCGTCTATGGTGCAGACATAAACTAACTAGCCGCATTCAGTGGATATGCCATATCAAACTGTGTCCAGTGAAATAGTTCAACTGTCCTAGTATAATTCTTATCTATAGACATGCAACCCTCATAATTCAAATATAACTCTAACAATATCATAAAGAATAAGAAGTCATGTGAGAAATGAAGAACTGTTATCAATTCATGTACACTGAATCACTTACAACTTGATAGTGCATAACGCATATGACTTTAAAGTAGCAGATAATAATGATGCATGAATGTCTAATGGGATGCCAGTAATTAATCACATAATACATGAATTATTCCTTATGAGGGGATATAATATCTGCATCCACAAATACAAAGTCATTCTGATACCAAATCATTGAAAAAGAAATTTGAAAGTTCAATCTGATATCTTACCTGGTAGAAGCGTATGAAGCCAGTTACATATGTTCAGAGGTGTCATGCTCTGTATCCTTATAATATCTTTAGCCTCACTTCTAGTATCAAAGTTTACATAAAGTGCTCATCTTTTTTACCATATTAGCGCAAAAAGGATAAAATAGCATGGTTGTAATGATATCAAAATTAATTTGCAGTTAAACTAAGGTTTGCTTGTTCAAAATGCATGGTTGGTTAGAAATATTCAAGCTAATGCTCCATGATGCATAGACGCATCTATAACAATTTCAAAAAGACTTTCAATGCTTCGACAAGGGCAATTACACACCAAATCTCAGTGATAGGACATGTGATTGTAGGGTTTTGCAAATGACTGGAATACCATGCAAGGATGTGCAGCCATTAAGAATGATAAGATGAGACCAGGAATTTTGCGCATTATTACAACAAGAATGAAGCATAAAAGGCTTATGAAGGCATGATCGTATCCCAGACTCTAGATTTCAGCCCAAAACACATGTTTCCTCTTCCTAGGCAAACAAGAAAAAGAGGTGTCGTAACTGCCAAGGCTTCACCCAGGATCATAACAATGAAAACTGGGAGTATAAACCTTAAAATGAGGTGTTGTCATCATGTCTCCCCTTTGACTGAATCCAGAAAGCTATCCAACTAATTATCATCAAGATGGAAGTGTTGGAAAGATACAGCAAATGCTCCGACATAATCCCCACAATGTAGGCTAAGGGTAGTAGCCTAAAAAATGATGTGTTGTCATTGGGTCTCTCCCATCATATCTTATGATTTTAGTAGTTAGTTTGCAAGTGATGAATGTGACTAGGGAAGGATATGGTGTACAATTAAAAGACCAATGCACAACATGTATGAAAATAGATGCAGAGTTTTTTTGTGTAAAACATGTGATAATGCTATTATAAACAGAGTCCAAATAAATGAAATGAGTAGAGCATGTTATTATAACTTTGTGCAAAGCTTATGAAATGAATAGGCGGCCATTTACCAAACCAAAATTTAACCAAAATGTAATTATTTAAAAAATTAAGAAGAAAGAAAACAAATAATCAAATTTTTTTTAAAAAAATCACCTGAGCAGAAGGCTGGTACGATTCGCCAATGAAATTGATGGCGTCTGAGAATCGTGTGCAATCGTCGTAGGTCTCGAGCAGCTCCAGCACAACCTCTTCCAACTTGCTCACCATGTCGGTCTTCGTCTCTCTCTCTCGAGATCGACAGCGATGCCCTTGAATGTGTTCATCGATTTTCTGATATCCTGAGATAGAGAGATGATGAGATAAAGAAAGGCTTTTTAGGGTTTTATTAGGGGTTTGAGAAGAAGGGAAGCATACAGAAATTATGGATCGGTTGTCAAAGCAGAGGGTGGCCGCTGCGGTGGGGATTCTTGAGACGCCGATGATGAAGTAGAACGGCTGAAAATGTGTCGGAGACGACAAGCTTCTCCCCTTCCGTCACTGAGGGTCGGAGACGCCGCTGGACTAGGCGCTGATGAAGTAGGAGGGGGAGGTCGAAGACGGCTGTGAGGAGGGGGAGGCTTGAGAAGAGGGTTGGGAGGAGGGGGAGGCGAACTTAGGGCTTGGGATACGAGAGGGATCGCGGGAATCGAGAAATTTTTCCCTCACACAGGCTGGGATGTTTTGTTTAAGTGCTATCTAAGGATTATTTTTTTTAATAAAAGTGCTTACGTAACGATTAGTACCATAGCGCTAACAAAAAGCGCTATATAAGGTATTACTTGAATAGCGCTTTAACAAAAAGCGCTATCTAAGTGATTTTAGCTTAATTTTTTGATTTATTTTTATTTGCTATAAGTGCAGAAGCGCTATACAAGAGCTCACTTAGATAGCGCTTTTTAAAAGCGCTATCTAAGTGGCGTTACCCAAGCCCATATCTGTAGTAGTGATTATATGCCGTAACCTTCCGTGAAGCTGACCAGGGCGATCAGTTCATGGCCATGCTCATATTCATAGGTCAGGGAGGTGGCATTACTAGACAGTCCGTTGAACAGGACCTCCCGCGCCTCCGCAACCTAGTTAGGCATTGGCGAACTGATCCGCACACACCACCCACATCACCTGGTCCACAACAGAGGGATCCATCACCGCCCCCAGAGGGTGGTGCCTCTGCCTGATGTTGTCCCTACCTATCTTTGCCTCCCTCATTTATTATTGTGCCCATCTGTCTGTTCGGGGTCCTGATCTTAGATAGCTTGGGGGAGGACCCACGCATGCCTCATTTTTCTTCATCATTGCATCATGTTATGTTTTTACTTCTTTTGCATAGTTTTTATTTTATATTCACCCACCCACCCACCCGATTTAGCATCATCTCCTACCTACCAGCGTTTTCTCAGCAGTGAGGACACTGCTGGGTTCAGCTTGGGGGATGAGCGCTACCGCTTTATTTTTCTTTTACATTTTCCTCCCTTTTTTCAGCTTTTTAGTTTACTTTTCTACCCCTTTTTTCACTTTTTTATCCTTTTTCTCATTTTGCATCATGTTTTCTGTTTCTTGCCATGCATGCATCCCTCTTTTCATTTTGCTATTTTCTCCGCCCTTTTTCTTTTTATGCTAAGGATATTCTGCATGATGATACTTCTCGTAGCCTCAGTAGTTACTCATGATGCTTATTATCTGATGACATGCTATTAGGATAGTTTCAGTTTTACTTTCTATATGCGTGTATATTCTTTTGCCGATCTATCTGATTTAATGCCTGAAATGAATTGAAAATCAAATGCATGAATTAGTATCTAGTATGCGCTATGTTGGGTAATGCACCTAGGTTTACGCATCACTAGAATACTTGGAGCATCTGCTTTATATCTTATTCACTTCTGTTTGCATACTTGATGTCATTGTGCATATTACTGCATGCTCTTTCAGTGTTCATCTAAATGAATGAAAATATCCATGCTAGTTATGAGTTTAGTTAGAGTATTATCTTATTAAACTGTTGTGCACCTCTTATGAGTGAACCGAGAGATTCATTATCTTCCTTCTCCACATATCTTTATAGTTCTCAAGGTATCAGTTGGTTCCACCCCTGCAGCTACCCTTACCGCATCTTACTTCCCAAAAATCCCAAAAAGAAAAAAGTATAGCTTCTAAAAAAAGAAAAAAAGAAAAAGAAAAAATGTATATATATATATGAGAAAAGAAAAAAAGAAATAAAATAAAGGAATAAAATCATTTTTTATCCTTTCATTAGAAGCTATCACATACTGGGAAAAAGAGAAAAACTTCCATATCCTATTCCTAGATGTGATACCTCAAGCTAAGCTTGGAGGGTGAACCAACTGATCACATGAGTGAGTATGACATTAGAGTGGAGACGGTGCATAACTAGGAGATTTGATAATACTTAAACTTTACGAAACACTTTAGTTTTTGGAGATTTTTCGTGAATCGAAATGAATAATTGAATAGCATGATTCTTTCCATTCTCTACTGCATACTGCGTGATTTCTATATGCTCCATGTGTATCTGTGATTGAAAAGTGTATTGCCAACTCTTTTTATACTAGACTCTATGGACTGCATGAGATTGATATGAGTTGATGCCATTAATTTAGTAGATCCCTATCTTTTTTACTATATTGCATGCTGGACATATGATCTGTAAACTTGGAAATGCCATTAGAATGTATTTTTACTATTCAGAGCATCGTGATATACTGCTTAGGCCCGAGATATGACCGAACAACCTTAGCACCCTCCATCCATTTCCATTCTCTTTTATCCTTATTTTTATTTTTTATTTCTTTTTGTTTTCCTCCCGGCATACCTAGTATTCGTCTTCCTCGAGGACGAGTAATAGGTAAGCTTGGGGGATTTTGATGTGTCCATATTTTACATCTTTTTCATAGCATCATGACATCGCATTCCATACCATTTTCGCATTCAAATCCCGTATTTTCCTACGATATCGTATTTCTAATGTTATATTCGAGTTTCGTAGTGTTTTATGAATTTTCAGGGATTTTGGAGTGATTTGGGACCCGATCTGGGTATGGACATATCTGACACGCCCGTGAGCTCGTTGGCGATGCTCTGCAGGAGTTCGTCGAGTTTTGGGAGCCATGAGAGGAGTGGAGGAGAGAACAATAGGAGAAGAGAAGCTTCAGCGGTTTCAGCAAAGAATTTTCCAGGCGACTCGACCGAGCAGAGAAGCTGCTCGGTCGAGCAGATGCAAAATGATAACAATGACAGATACGCAGCCTGCTCGGACCGAGCATTCATGGTGCTCGGTCAAGCAGCCCTCAATTCCGATGGTAGACTAATCTCTTGCACGGCCAGAGCAGCTCCTTCAGAGACCGAGTCAGCTGTCTGCTCGACCGAGCAGAGCTGACTCGGGCCGAGCAGACAAAGTGATGATTTTAGAAGAGTGCGATTTACTGTCATGCTCGGTTGAGTAGTACAGCTGCTCGGCCTGATCAGCCGACCGAGCAAGCCACTGCTCGACCGAGTCGCTGACTCGGTTGATGATTCTGAAGGCCTTTTTTGGAAATACTTTTCGGCCGTCTGTTGCACGCTTGAGGGAGTGAAGTGGGATCTGCGACAGCGTTTGAAGGAAAGGGGGATTCATTGTTAGTTTTTGAATTAATTTTTGGAGAGGAGATTAGAGAAGGAAAAACTTGTTAGATCTAGGTTAAAACTCTTGAAGATTATTGGATCGAATTTTTAGGAAGTTTATTTGCGATTCTCGCGTTTGGGAATCTTGGTTTTTCTTTGGATCTATTGCTCGCTATTTTCCTTCATCTCTGGCACGTAAGTTTCTCGATCTTCATTCTATCGATTTGCTATAATGCTTTCTCTCTCAAAAATCGTATTTTTACTCGTCATTATCATCATGAGTGAGTAGTCTTTTCTAGGGTTGATGGGTTAGCCCTAAGACCCGAGGGGGAAGATGTAGATCTGAATCCCTTGTTTGAATTGGGAATAAAGGGGAGTATTTCGGTCGATCCTACCGAATCCCTGGGATAACCCGCACTGAGATCATGCCTACGGTCTGTGGAATTGATGTGCTTAATGGGTATTCCTAAGATTCGAATAGGAAAATCGGTGGATCCAACCAAGGCTCGTAACCATGTCCGGCTCGTGCCTTGAGGGGATCCACCGACGAACTATATCGCTGCATTGATGGCTACCGCTATTGCGTCAATGAGAGCCACCGAAATACCTCACAATTCTAACCCACGAGAGTGGTACGAATTGGGAGATTCATCCCTTAACCTAATGCAACGTAAGGATTCTATTCCAACGTCGATCCCCGACGGTCTTAGCGGTGATCCCTAATGCCCTGGTCCTTTTTATTATTGAATCAACAACAATACCACAACCAATTTCCTCAACCCGATAGCTATCTCACTTCGAGATATAAAAGTAAGCTGAGAACCCAATTACACTGTCAGCGTCTCTGTGGGATCCGACATCCATTATACTATAATTTGACACCGTCTGCTTACGGATAGAGCCCGAAATTGACACCTAGGGGACATACCACGCCTGGTGACTGTGACACCGCCGAGTGAAATCTAGGTGTAGGTTTCGGGTGCGTCATCCCCTGCTAATCCTCTTAAGGATCAGCAATGTCTTCTCTCCTGCAAGAAAATTCTCCTGCAAACAACTCAACCCAAATCCATCAACACAAACCAGCAAAACAATTTCACCAATCAGTTTCCTAAACTTCATCAACACAAATCTTCATACAATTTATTCTCTCATTCACAATTTCATCTATCCATCCTCTCAAAACCTAAATTCACCAAATTAAAACCAGAAATCAAATTGAGAGAGGGAGAGAAAAAAATCAGTTCACCAAAATCAGAAATCAATCCCCAAATTCAACCCAATTTCAACCTAATCCCCTCTCCTTCCTCTCCCATTTCAAATCGTCGATGCCCCCCCCTCCATAGGCCGCTGCTCCCCCTTGCTGGCCGTCGCCTCCGCCCGCTTGCGCCGCCTCTCCCCCCCGCGTTGCCGGAGCGCCCCCGGCCTCCCTTAGGCCGCCGACCCCCGCCCTAGCCGCCTGCGTGACGCTCCTCCCCAGGCCGCCGTGACCTGCAACAAAAAGAAGGAAAGAAGAGGGGAACGAGAGAGAGAGAGAGAGAGAGAGAGAGAGAGAGAGTTTAGAAGAGGAAAGTTTATAAGATAGTTTAATAAGTATTAAGTTAAGTTATGTAAATTATAAATTAGTAAGTTATGTTTTATGATAATTATAAGTTAAGATATTTAGTATAAGTTAATAAGTTAGGTTATTAAGTTATATTAAATTAGTTAAGTTAAGTTAACAACCAATTAAGTTTTAGAATAATTTATTAAACATGTTATAAGTAATTAATTGTAAGAGTTAAGGTAATAATAATAATATTTTTAGTATTTTTTCAAATAACATGCCCTCTTGGCCTAATATTATTTTGTGTAGCCAACTCATTTGTAACGTGTGTGAACCATGTATCACGATCGCAGATCAAAACGCGCCTTTCACTATGGGGCAAATCGGTAACTCATCGTACCCTAGCTATGTGGTTTAAAAAACAATATTGATGCATACTAAATTAGTTTCTTTTCATTAGCAAAGTGTTTCACTTGAATAGTTAGCTAAACTTGATAAGTTGCATAGTATCATAAGTTGCACCGTATCGTAAATTAAATTGAATTGGACTCCGTGACATGCTTAACCGAAAGTTGTATCTGGAAATGTGAGAATAATAAATAACTCGTAAACTGTAAGTACGGTAACCTGCACACACACTGGGTTTTGGGGTAACTTATAATAGTGAAAGTGCTGGAGCACCAGAACGATCTGCTGAATAGTACCGTTTTGATTGAACAGTATCGTTTTATTGAATTGTATCGTTTTATTGAACCGTATCGTTTTGTTGTAACCCGGGATATCAGGTGGACTCTTGGTTACATATTGTACTTCCCTATATAAGTCACGAACTATGATCAGGCACAAGTAAAAGTCTCATATTGGTCATTTTAATATTGTTTATTGCTGATAGAATTGTAACAGTTGTAAATCTGTTATGTTACTATTCTGCTCTATTGTACACACTTTACTTCTTGCCTCTTTAGATTGCCTTGCTAGTTTTGCCATGCTTGTTTATTGTTTTAAACAGCATGCTAGAGATACTTTGAGTTACATCTGATCCTGGCGACCCTTCTTTTTGTTGTGGTCTCGCCAGATACAACACAGGTTGAAGAAGTTGCAACAAGGACTGCAGACGCTGAGTTTGCTGTAGAGTTTGACCAGGAGGATGCTGGTTATTAAATTGTGAGTGTGAGAGTGTTTTGTATTTCATGTATCAGAATGGCTTGGTGTGTATTTGTATTTCGAGTTGTATTTCCTTTCCTGTACGCTGTTGATTGTAACAAGGTTGTATTTTCATTTCATGTATGAGTATTTTGGCATATTTCTGCAACAGAGCATGTATTGACTTCATTGGTGCCTAGCAGGACTTGCGTATGTTCCAAACAGTAACGGGCCCCTGAGAGCGGGTCGTTACATCTAAAATGACACATATGATACGATTATCAGAATCCATGAACTTGATGAGTAACGTTTAGATATAGATGATTAGATGTCATCTGTTTCTTTTCTTGATATATCTACCTCTTGAATTTATTTTTCTTTCAACGTCTCTAATTCTTGTAGCTTCTAGTGAACTCTGCAAAATCTTATTATATGTTCTTTCTCCTTACAAAACTAACTGCTTTCGATACTTGAAAGATCTCTTTGCACAAATTCCGTCCTCCTTTCTGTTTTATTTCATCTTGCTAACACAACCACTATATATGATTAATGTATTGATTATTCATCAGCATTTTTCTTTCTTATCTCATTTAAAATAAACATAAAAATTATTGGGAAATATATGCCTTAAGATAATTATTATAATTGACATATTTTTTTAATAAATAGTATGCTACTTGATACTCTTTACCTCTATAATTTCTCATATGACTATGTATACTTAAAATATATAATTGCATTGATAAAGTCCTTTTAAGGTTTGGTTTGGTGAATCAGGAGGATATGTGTGACTGTCACCCTCCATGCTATGAGTTGTACTACTCAGCCTTTCCCCTTATTGGTAGCCGAAGTGTAGGCCGGTATACTATCTACTCGCCCAAGAATGAACAAAAGGAGGTCCGGCTTTATAGGTATAGGGGGCTTTTTCTCAGGTTCAGTCTCTTTCTTTCAGAACCTTTTCATTAAAGATTCCAATAGTTTAGTAGGGACACACATGAATCGTCTTTCATCTCTTCTTGCTTTGCTATGAGAAGATTATGATCATACAATTCAGAGTGTTTTTTGTTGTAGAAATATCAAGAAAAGATATTGATATTTCAAATGGATTAGCGTACACTGATCTTTATCATTGAGATGATAATAGCTAGTCGCATATCCATTAGATGTGGAAACAACATGAGATATTGGATATGTGCTTGTTAGAGAATAAGTTCATAGAACAACTTGCCAAGAAGCTTCTACATAATAATATACTTTAACTATCAATAGAAGTTCTCAATTAACGATTGATGCATGTTAGTTTTTAGACCCGAGACAATGCTAAAAAACCTTTGATGTGAGAATGCCTACTTTGGTTTTTGATGACCAATGATGCTGTAGTCGTTGATAAGGATTCATTAGGTATAGTCCAAAGCGTGTGAATGGAGGTTGATATTAAAATATGATTCATCTCCTTTGATATAAGAGGTTAGCGTCGTAGCAAGTTGATATACAACAACCATAACAAATCCTTGGCCAAGGTGATATGGATAAACTTATTAGAGTAATTAGTTAGATTTATGATAACAATTGTGTCACATAAGCAATTTATGACATTAAAATAGTAATAGGATTTCAAATATATCCATAACCTAAACATCTTAGTAACATATTCAGGAATATGACAAAAAATCAGACATCACGGTAACCATCTCTGATATGCCCAGTGAGTTAGATGAGAATCCAATCTTACACTAACCAGATATTTACGATTTACGGTAACAACATATCTGCCCTTCTTCCTTCAACATATGATCGATGTGTTTATGATGTCTTTAATCTACGTTTCAACATTTTGAGAGTATCTTAATCTGATGGCTAGACCTGACAGTATAAAAGTTACCCAATCTTCATATTAGCCTAACTGTAAACATTACGAGTATGCCACGCATTGGTCACGTAACCGAAAAAATACAACACATGATAAAGTAAATGAAATCATTTAACTTGAACCTTTTGTCAAGAAAGCTAAACATAAAGTAAAGATAAATAACTGGTAGCTGCAATCGTTTTCATCTTTATAACATTCATTAATAAGAAGCGTTCGGGTTTCTGAAATTATAAATTCTGCAAACAAGTGAAGTTTAACATAGAATCTTTATAACATTCATTAATAATAGGAATCAAGCGATGACTGTAGACAGGCCTACAGTGGATGTAAGGAGTCGTATGGGTTGGTATTTCCGAATATACAAGACAACCGTGTATACTGGATACATCCTTGTCAGATAGCTTGGCTATGAATTACCAGTGTAACTATATACATATCAATTCATTTCTCATTTTGCATCATGTCAAATTGGTTAACTCCCGAAATAGCCTTCCAAATGAAAAAAAAAGATAGTATTCAATGCGAAACTGATCAAGTTCAGCTATATTGGCACTTATAATAGCAATGCTATAAATATGATACGCTCAATTTACATGGCACTGGAGATATTTGTTGTTTAAAAGAGCATTTCTATTTTCCAGACACCTGATGAGTTGGTCATCTGCCGTGTCATAGTTTAGTAGATGTTTATATAACAAAATAAAATTCAAAATCTACATCCTTCCTTCTATGCAGACATGTCTATTTTCTTGACAAAAATCTGCATGCTAAAATGCCAGTACAAGCTCGCAAAGTACTGAAGTGCTTTCTGCATGTGAAGTTAGTTTTCTTTTCTTTTTGCCTTCAGGGTCGACACAATTTCGTTTTTGTGGTACCAAACAAAATCAACAAACAAGCTGTTGCTGTGTTTAAAGTTGTTGGAGATTCTAGCCGTTGTCTTAGCCATTTGAAAAGTGTGAGTTCTGAATGGTCCCAGCTGCATTCAAGAAGTCCTCTTTAACTCAATCGTCTTAAAGGTAATAATACTCATCAAATAGTCGTTCCACCACACACAAAAATAAATAAATAGAGCTGTTCAGAAAATGTATTTAACAGAGTAGCGGTAGCTCGACCTTGCTCCATCCATTAACATTTGGGTCTTGAATATGAGAGTTGCAGGAAATCGAAAGTTTTTCCTCGATGAATAAAACACTAGTGTTAAGGTTCGATTTTCTCCAACATCTCATCTTCGACAGCTCAATCGACTTCTGGCTACACAATATCGAAAATCTGAAGATAAGGGATGGAGGAAATAGCGCAACGCTTTGCTATGCGACGGATGTTGGGTTCTGAACGTGAGAGTTGGAGGGGATCAATCCAGTTGCCCCCGCATTGGTTTGATTTCCTCCAATATCTCACATTCAACTACACAACGGTTCTACCGGCTTCCTGTGTTTCGTACTTGGGATCTGAATATGAGAATTGGATGAGACTGAACCATCTGAAAAAAACACGAGCAGGTTCAATTTCCTCCAATATCTCACGTTCAGCTGCCCAACAACACCCCTGCCATCCTGCCCACACATTTGCGATTTTGAACACAAGAAGTATACGATGCCACACTCTGTTGGGTAAGAATTCTAAATATTGTATATGGTATGTTCTAATAACATCTCGCCGGTGTTGACTAAACAGTTTTAACATAGCTTTTGTAGCAGATACGTGCCTCCTTTCTCCTGCCATCTGGTTTGTTATACTCTCAATATCTCAGTATCTCTCCATCTACAATGGGTGACTTGGCAAATTTTAGGAGAGAATTTGATTGAGACATCAGAGATACAATTAATTGTGATATCCATTTGGCTGGTATTCCATCCTAGCGAACCTCTATGAATGATTTGGCACAATATCATCAAGATTAGATGGCAAGTTAATTTGAGGTTTTAAGATGTACAACATTTGGACATTTTGAAACCAGAACCTTGACTGCAATTTATGCAGGACTTCTGGCTGTCCCATGATAAGAGGCCCCGTATTGAGATGTAGCCATGAATTTCTGGAGATTGCTGTGGAGATTGCATATTTGATGAATATCTGCCGTGTGAATGGAGAATGCGAAGCACGTCCACTTGCTCAGACTAGAGTATCTTATTCAGGATTTGCCTCATTAGATGAACCATTCACAACCTATTATATTTAGTTTATAATGATCCAATGTAAAATCCATTCTAGTTATTGTCATTGCTTCTCCAATTCAATTTTCTTTCGTTACACACAATGTATTTTAAAAGAAGTTGAGTTGCTGGCAAAATTTATTAATAAAGGGAATGTAAATCGACTAGATCATGAATAACAAAAAAGAAATTTCAAAGTGGTGATCACAGAAACTAAAGAAAGCACGCAACAGGTGGGGCGTGGCTATATGTCACGGGTCGATTGTTTAGCTACTTTACAATTGCAATCCCATGCGGAACTTTGCTCACACTCACTCTTAGAATGGCCAAGTCCGCCTTCTCTCAAACTCTTTCACACTCACACAAGAACAAAAGAGAGCACTTGGATTCTTATATTGCTTGCAACCCTTGATGATACATGGTATGAAGTCTATAATTCCAACAAAAATAGCCCTAGTTGTTGACATATCAAGTTGCATGTTTTGTTGATACAACATGATCTTCTAGAAGCACTTACTGTAAAAGACAAAATGCCACGTTCAATGTATGATGTAGAGAAAGCAACCCTAAAAAATAAGACACTTACTATATCATAAAAAATTTCTATCTGATGAAGTTCTTATGGAGGTAGCCGATGAAGAGACTATGGCTGGATTATGGCAACATATAGTAAACATCTAATTCTCCTTGGCATCCTTCAAATGTCATTCGTCTTAATGTTAGATACTAATTACTGTTAATTTTTATAATAGGGCCCACAAATCCACACATAGGTATGATATTATCCAATTGAGCCCACCGGCTCAATTGGGTTTGCTCTTGGGATTTCCCCTAAAAGAACTCATACCAATGGATATTTCTGCCCCATTATAAACTCAAGACCCACCCAACTCACAACCAATGTGGGACTATTGTTCACATCCCAACAATCCTCCCCTCGAAAAAGGCACACATCGAGCCTCCCCTTGAATGATCATCCATCTACCTTGCTCCATCTAGACCGTGGTCACGAGCCTTTTGCTCTTTCAATGGTTAGGCACCAACTCATCCACTCGATTGACATCAACTCCAGTTTCTACTGCGATGTGGTGCACACTTACGTGAAACGTGAAGTAGCTCCATCCTCCATCATCATTTGTGGGGTGGAGTGTGAGAGGCCACACACGAGCCATGAAGGATTGGCTTAACCGGTTGCCAACGGAGCATCAACCGGTTAACCGAACAACTTGGAGCTCTACCTTCTTTTTTCCAATAGAGCACACTGCAGATCATTGCATCATTCACTATGGAGCCCATCATATTTAGTGAGGAATCCAGAGGATCAAACAATTGTTGGTTCTTGAGTTCAAGACCTATGTTGTTTTGATGATGATCAACATTAAGTTGTGTGCTAATCAACTCATCTGTTTTAGTCTCAGATTTTCTAATGATTATCTTGATGGGGAGACAAAACAATAGGTGATGGGTTGATGGAGTGAAGGCTATGGAGCAAATGCATTGCATGAAGAATGAAGTATGCACGTATTATTTTATATTTTCTTCATGTATTTTGGCTTTTCTTTCATAAAATATTTGTAGCCTTGAATAGATGCACGCACACACACACACATTTACATCATTTCCATCATCAGAAACCATAGGAATATCTTAGAACCCATCCTAATAGGTTCATAGGCCAAAACACTCTTTAGTGTGCTTTCATCCTATGACCAGACGTCTTGAAGTGTTCCACCAGACGTCTGGCGTATCAGTTTTTTCTTAGCAATAGTCTGGAAGCTTTCCTAGCTGTCTGAAGCTCTATGACCATGCATCTGAACAAGGCATCAGACGTCTGGTCCATGAACTCTAGAAATCTGGTTGTCTTTAATCTATTTTTCTGCAATCTGTTTTTTCTGCAATCTGTTGCTGTCTTTAAACCTTTGTCAGTTTTTTGTGGTTGGAATTTCTCATCCATTATAGGTCCATTAGATTGAATTCTTCATTAGCTTTTTAACACATCTTGAATCACCTCAATTTGAGTCCAATTGTAGAAGTTTTGACTATTTTGGTGATCTAGTGTTTTTCTAGGCAGATTCTTTCAGACGGTGTATAACGGTGGACCAGAAGTCTGACCAATGTTCATCAGACGTCTTGTCACTCTTCATCAACGTCTGGTCGTGTCCAAAAATCTAGCCATTGTGATTTTTGACTAGCCGTTTACAACCGTTATTTTTGTCATTTACTGGGGTGTTTTGACGTGCTACTAAGCTAGTTTGAACGTGATTTTTGGCATCTCTTCACTCATATAGAAAAAATTTTAGAGAGCCAAAAGCTTGAGGATAACTCTCATCATCGTCTTTACTCTCTTTTGTCATACTCGCTTTGCATGATCTAGAGGTTGAAACACTAGCCTCGGAGAAGCTCCCAAGTGCATCAAGTTTACCATCTCAAGCATTTGGTTTCCACACTTTCAAGCCTTCATCTTCACATAGGTAATATCTATTCAAGGCATAGGTAGGTGTGTAATTTGTGCTACATTTGTTTCGTTGTAACCTTGCTCCTAGGTTGTAGGAGTGTCTCTCTAGAAAGAGATGTTGGCCATTGGAATATGGTGTGTTGCTCTTGGAAAAGAGTGTTGGTATCCCGGAAGGGATTTTGATATGTGCTCATGTAGTGGAAGAATTATCAACCAAGCACTGTGTTGTGGTGTTGGTTGGTTGTGCCTTGGAAATGGCTTGTTAGTGGATCCACAGAGTGTGATTGCAACATGGGGCTGGAGTAGGATCTCCTTGGAATAGGGATTCAAACCAGGATTTGCCTCATATGTTTGTGTTTTGCATTGGTGTATTTCTATTTGTTGTTGTTGTTGAGCTATTCTCTTTACATTTCCACTGCATTGTGCGCTTAATTTTAGTAACTTTTAATTGCGTACTTTTGCTTGCCTGTACACTATTCATCCCGTCTTCTAGTGTATTGTGTAGACACAGATCCTTGGTTTGGTGGATTTTGTAAGCATGATGTCGTTGTCTCAACAACAATTCGTTCATCCTCCCTTCTTCAAAGATAAACACTTCTCAAAATAGAGAAAGAACATGTGGTGTTGGATTGAAGAGCAAATGGTGTCAAAGTTTATTACTTCATATGCTCAAGCCCAAAATGCATTGCTCAATGCCCTCTCCTCGAAAATTGCAAAGGAAACAATGGATTTGGAGACGGCGCGTGAGATATGTGAATATCTATAAGTGACCTTTGAAAACTAGGAGATTTACTCAATCGAGTCTTGCGATAATGAGAGAATCGATGGTAATGAGGTATCTTGTAAATCTCTCTTTGAACATCACTATAATGCTTTATTAGTTAAGTTTGACTCTCTTAAAACGAAAAATAAGAAGCTTGAGAGAGATGCACACATGAACACATCTTTATCATCCGAACCTCATGATAAGACACAAACTATTGCATTGAATCAAAAAAAGATTGCTCTTGATTCACATGTGTGCATGTTGAGTAAGGAGAATGTCTCTCTTAAAACTCCAATTGAGTATGTTCGTGATTTTCATAAATCTGTTAAAGAGAGTTTGTATGCCATGCATTAAATAGAATTTGATTCCTTGTATACCGAGAAATATAGACTTCTGTCTCAGATTAGTGCAATGAGAGATGAGAATGCTCTCTCAAACTCCAATTGGAGAATGTGCACTCGAATAGTGACTCTGTCAATCTTAAGAAGGATTATCAAATTGATGTTTTGAGAAATGAGATATTGACTCTAAAATCTCAATGTTGTGAGCTTAGCTCGTGTTTATCCAAGAGGGATGACGACATTTCATCACTTTTGAAGAAGTGTGAGCTATTGTCTACTCAATTGAGTAAGGACAGGGTTTTAGGATCCTCAACTTTGAGCGTGACCAAACCAAGCTCTTGTCCTAGAAGCACCAAAAACAATTTTGTGGGGAAGTCTCCTAAGGAAATAGCCACATCCAAGCCTCTTTTTGGCAAGAAATCAACAAAGTTTATAAAACCAAAGAGGAATCATGCATTTTTATATCTCGGTTATGCGGTTGTTGAGAAGCCCGTTCATAAACATATGCATGATGCTTCTACCCATAGGAAGGATATATATTATTTGCATGCTAGAATTGATTCCGCTGATTCTTTGCATGAATGGCATGTTCCTATGCATGATAGAAATTTATCTCGTGTGAATAATTTGAATGTTTACTCTCATGTTTAACACACGGGGTACGCTAATACTTATGTTCCACCACACAAGAGTGCACCCCCACACATCCTATTCATTCCCCTACATGACTTCTACTTAGGAAACCCACATCACTTTCTTTGTGGATTTCTAAGGATGTTTCTCGACATGATAGGAACTCCTATATAGAATCATATGTTAGGAATGTTATTTTTTCTTGCGACTATATACGGAAACCAAACTACATGTTTGTTTGGTTTCCCTTTTGCTAGCACTTACACACTTTCTTTATTGCTTGGGTACCATGCTTTGAATGCTTACTTTATGTACCCACTTCTATTGTGAGATTCTCCATTGATCCCATTTTTTCATGATTTGTATGATTTAGGGAGAATATGGAATTTTCTTATTTGCTTGCTAGCATGTTTATTTCCATTCATATACCATGTTTCATGTCATTTCATTATGTTGTGCATGTGGATTGGGTTGTTTTCAAATTCTTTGGGCATATCAATTTGGCACATTCGCTTCTTTTTTATATACCAAAGGGGGAGAAATTGTGGTTATGTAAAAATATATATGTACCATTTGCATTTATGCATATTTTTTGGTATTGTTTTTCATAATCACTCTTCAAGATGCTTTACGCTTTAATTGTTCACTTTGTGTACATATGCATATTGATAGGGGGAGTTTGTTAGCATACATTGCATTTTTAAGGTGTATGTTATATTTTTACCTAATGTTTTGTCGTCATTTAAAAGGGGAGAATGTTGGTTCTTGAGTTCAAGACCAATGTTGTTTTGATGATGATCGACATTATGTTGTATGCTAATTATCTCATATGTTTTAGTCTCAGATTTGCTAATGATTATCTTGATGGGGAGAAAAAATAATAGGTGATGGGTTGATGGAGGCAAGGCTATGGAGCAAATGCATTGCATGAAGAATGAAGTATTCACGTGATATTTTGAATTTTCTTCATGTATTTTGGCTTTTCTGTCATATAATATTTGTAGCCTTAAATAGATGCACACACACACACACAAACATTTACATTATTTTCCATCAATGGAACCAAAGGAATATCTTAGAACACATCCCAATATGTTCATAGGCCAAAACACTCTTTAGTGTGCTTTTATCCTTTGACCAGACGTTTGGAACTGTTCCACCAGACGTCTGGGGTATCAGTTTTTGCTTGGCTAGAGTTTGGAAGCTTTCCCGTCCATCTGAAGCTCTATGACCAGGTGTCTGAACCCTACATCAGACGTCTGGTCCATGAATTACATATGTCTTGTTGTCGTTAATTTGTTTTTCAGCAATCTATTTTTATGCAATCTGTTTCTACCTTCAAACTTCTGTCATTTTTTATGATTAAAATTTCTCATCTATTCTAGGATCATCAGATTGAATTCATCATTAGCTTTCCAACACATCTTGAATCATCTAAGTCGGAGTCCAATTGTGAAAGTTATGACTGTTTTGGTGATCTGGTGTTTTTCTGGATAGATTTTGTCAGACGCTGTATAACGTTGGACCAGACATCTGACGTTAGTTCATCAGATGTCCGATCACTATTCATCAGATGTTTGGTCGTGTACAAAAATCTAGCTATTGGGATTTTTTACTAACCATTTAAAGCCGTCATTTTTGTCATTTAATGGGCTATTTTGAGAGGTGCTATTTAAGCTAGTTTGAGAGTGAATCTTTTGCATTTCAACACACATATAGAAATAATTTTAGAGAGCCAAGAGCTTCAGGATAAAGCTCATCATCATCTTTACTCTCTCTTGTTATACTCGCATTGCATGATCTTGAGTTGAAACACTAGCCAAAGGAGAAACTTCCAAGTGGATCAAGTTCATCATCTCACGCATTTGATTTCCACACTTCCATGTCTTCATCTTCATATAAATAATATCTATTCATGGCATATGTAAGGTGTAATTTGTGTTACATTTATTTCGTTGTAAACTTGCTCCTGGGTTGTGGGAGTGTCTCTCTGTAAATAGAGGTTGGCCCATGGAATAGGGTGTGTTGCTTTTGGAAATGAGTGTCGGTATCCTGGAAGGGAGTTTATTTGTATGTGTGCTCTTGTAGCGAGATAATTTTCAACCAAGCACAATGTTGTGGTGTTTGTTGTTTGTGCCTTGGAAAAAGCTTGTTAGTGGATCCACAGAGTGTGATTGCAACGTGGGATTGGAGTAGGATCGGTTTGAAATATGGATTCAAACTAGGATATGCCTCGTGTGTTTGTGTTTTTCATTGACATATTTCCATCTGTTATTATTTTTGTTGTTGAGTTATTCGCTTTACATTTTTGCTGCGTTGTGCGCTTAATTTTTGTAACTTTTAATTATGCACTTTTGCTTGCCTTTACACTATTCATCACCCTTCTAGTTTATTGTGTAGCCACATGTCCCAACAACAACATCAAGAGTACATGGTCTGGCTCTAATACAATGTTAATTTTTATAATAGGGCACACAAATTTCCACATTGGTATGATATTGTCCAATTGAGCCGACCGGCTCAATTGTTTGCTCTTGGGCTTTCGCCTAAAAGGCCTCTACCAGTGGATATTTATATCATATTATAAACCCAAGACCATGTGACGGCCTGGAACCGTCAGTACTATTTTTAGAACGCTCATGTTATTTTTCTGTATTTAAAGGAACTTCTTTTCATACTTGTCGCATCGTCCCAAACGTGTGGAAATTTTTCCCGAAATTTCGGAGACATTACATAAAAATGATAATTTTACTAATAAAATAATAATTAAATAGTCAAATAGTTAAAAAAGAAAAATGAAAAAAAATTAATAAAAAGAAAAAGAAGAGATGAGAGTAGCCCACGTTTAAGTGGAGCTCTCTCATCCCCAACCACCTCATTAACACCTGATTAAGCAATTAAACCATTCATCCCCACTAATTTTCATCCCCTCTCTTCATTGAAGATTAAAAAGGGGCAGCAACAAAACTCTCCCCTCTCTATCCCTCAAACTCCATCTTCAATCTCATCTTCCTTCCTCAAAGAACCTGATCGGGCTATTTTGACCGGGCCTGAACGTGCCGGGTCTACTACGGCCTTGGGGCCCCGGCCCAAGGATCCTACGGGCGGGCCGCACTTCTCCCCCCAATACGAAGGCCCAAAAAGATTACCCACTTTCATAGTGGATGAAATGATGGCCCAACTTAACGGCCATCATTTTAGCCATCATGGCTCGTAAGACATGGCAACCATCTTCATGGCCATAACTTGCCAATGATGGTCCGACTTAAATGGCCATCTAGCCATCAAGGCTCCACTTCATGGCCAGACTTAATGGCCATCACTCCCCCGCCATTATGGCCCGTCAATTATGGCAACCGCAATGCCCATTACTCCAGCCTTCATGGCCGGCCAATTATGGCAATCACTTATGGCCATGACTCCACCTTCATGGCGTCATCAAGTGGGCGCAATTAGAGGGGGTCAACACTTCCCCATTTGCACGACCCCATGAATGGCGGTCATGATGTCACGTCATGGCACATTATGAGGATGATTCGTCTATATGAGGAGAGGGCGGGCGTCATTTGAAAGGGGCCGGATCTTGGCGATCTACAACCATGGTATCGTATACTATCGCTATTACTCATTCTTCCACCTATAATATTCTTCCTCCAAAGCTCGGCCTGAGGACTCGGGTATCGGTCTCTTCGCGAGCCATACTCGATTCCACCGAGCTCCTACACAGATCCGTTCTGACTTAGGCATCGGAGGGGATTTGGTCGGAACCAAGGTCCGACCCCCCTAACGAGCTCTATCGTCTATTCAGGTCCAGGAGATCCTATGGCGTCGAGGCTACCCCTCCGCGCCATCACAGCTGGAGCCGAGTTCCCTCGTCCCCTAGCCCGTTCGCCTCCACCACCATGAGGACGTCGCTCTGCCGAGGCTACCCCTCGCCGAGCCGACGCGAGGATCCGCGCGTCTCTCACCGAGCGACTCTGCCTTCAACCCTAATCGGAGGTTATAGTCCCGCCGAGGCTACCCCTCGACGCCAGGAGAGACCGAGGCCGAGCGCATCCATCCGAGCCGAGGCTTCCCCTCAGCTCCACGCCGGCCGCGCATCAAGCGAGACGACCGAGGCTACCCCTCGTCGTCCGACCGACCGAGGCCGAGCGCACCCATCCGAGCCGAGGCTTCCCCTCAGCTCCGCGTCGGTCGCGCGTCAAGCCAAGGCGCCGAGGCTTCCCCCAATCGTCCGACTGTCCGAGGCCGAGCACCTCACACCGGGCCGAGGCTTCCCCTCAGCCCCCCAGAGGCCGAGGATCCAGACCCGGCCCAACTGACGTGCTCTGCGTCGACTACATATCCGATTCGCGTCGCGTCTTCACGCGCTCGACGCACCCAAGGGACCCTAATCGGCCCCTTGACCACGTTGACCGGGCAGTCCACGGTCAACGATACTGTAGTGAGAAAACACTCTGAAACATCTGGCGCCGTCTGTGGGAACTGAGTCGACATCCACGTCATCAACCACATCGACACTGACTCGTCCCAATGATAAAAAACTTGAGATGTCACGAGTTTTACCCAATAAAGCAAGATAGGGGTTATCACGCAACTCATGACCTGACAGACCCCAGCTAGCATCCTCAGTAAAAGGCCAACCCATAACAATTATGCTCCTGGGGAAAAGATCAATGCTCTCTTCTGACATTCAAGAATTGAAAGCAAGGGCCATTTACTTGAGAAATCGGCTTCAAGATGGAATCAGACGAGGATCCCAGTCGACTTCATCGGGATGCCCTCTCCAGATGCTGCTATGATCCCTTTAGAATTGGGCCCAACTCAGCCCTGGACAAGCGATAGTGCCTGAGCCCCCTGTCTTCCTCTCTGGGCAGCGCAAGAAGAGGCGGCGGCGCCCCATCGAACTTCACCGGCGGATAGCCGGAGCTCCACCATCTGTTGAATTGTGGACAACAACAGTGTGGGTCGATCTATTTGATCGGGGCCGCCGTGTGTCGACCAGAGTCACCAAGCTCCCCAAGGCTTACAACATTCTCTTCATTGAAGCACGATTCGCCGAAGCTCGGTCAAAGCTTCAGCCGCTTGAAGCACTTGTCAGACATCCGCTCGCACTCATGGACGTGTTCGGAGGGCGGCTAATGCTCTTTGTCGTGCTCGGATGTGCGACAACGGTTGGGGCCCTTCAACCTTCGGATCGCTTGGATCGCAACAAGGAGACGAGTAATCTTGGCCATATATTCTCGACGTTCGACTCGCTTCAACCCTCCATCGTCATCAACGACCCCTCGACTTAAATGTTGGCGGTCTCCTTGCGGTGATCGAGCTCCCAGATCTGACGAAGATTTAGATGAAGCCTCCGAGTGATCCCAGCTCAGACGAAGCTTCCGATTGACTCCCCTTCGATCGAACCTCCGCCACCTCGTACGAAGCTCGACGGCCTCTGACCCGAGCTTCGACTAGGCTCGATCGAAGTTGGGTGATCGCCGACAGCTTGGACTCGCGTCCCAACTAGCCCGATCGAATAAGTTCGCCAGCGACGTGCATCTGAGCTCCGGCAAGCTTGATTGAAGTTTTACGAGGGCAGGCGGCGTGGATCAGAGCTCCCTCCAGCAGTGTTCAATCCAGACCCACGCACCCGAGGTTGTGCGAGCATCGGCGAATCCACCACCTCGCTCGATCAACCCTCCTGATTGTCGAACGAGCACCAAGGAGTTGGCCTTCAGATCTCAGCAAACTCGATCCGAGCTCTACCGGTGCCGATGACGACTACCCCAGCCCAGCCAAGCTCGATCTAAGCTCCACGACATCACCCCAAAGCCATCGTCGGAGCAGATCTGACCCCGCATTGGGGTTCCCGTGCCGCAACATCGACGTCGCTTCGACATTGAGGCCACGTCGGATCCAGGTGCCGGCAGGCTCCCACCGTGCACACCTCCTCCGATCCGCCCGGCCTCCGAGCTCATCAAGCTTGCCTCGATCCTTGTCCAGCAGCTGTCTAATCGCATCTAGCGGCGGAGTGGTGGTAGCGGCAGCAGAAGATCGCGCTCCATTCTTCGCCCGATTGGTCGAGGCCGCCATTGAGATCGGGTCTCGTCCTCATCCGACCGCCGCCCTTCGGACCCAGATCCGACCGATCCACGAGCATCGAGCTCGAGAACCCATCCGGATCCATCGATGGACTCGATGCTGAGAAGCTAGACGCCGCTGATCTGGTACCAAAGCAGGCGGCTTCGGGACATGCCCGGGGTCACCCACCGGCCGGCCCTCCGGCGCTTTGGCAGTCCCTCGAGAGCTACTGGACGCCGCCACGGTCGCCGAGGCGATCGGCCCGATCGTCGTTCTCGGCCCCCGCATCGAAATCTGCTCCTCATTCGTTCCACGCCATGGCCCACGCGCATAATCTGCACCATGGGTCGGAGTACGACGATGGGTCGGGGGCTAGGATCTCGCACTCGATGTTGTTCGGGTTCATCAGCTTCAGCAGCATCAGCCCTGGGAGTCGCCAGAGTCCGATCCAAGACTCCGACCCAACGTCCTCATCTGGATGGGCAGGTTGGCATTTGATCCGAGCTCGGGGCTTCGTCGGAGCTCGATCAGGGGCTGCAGTTCGACTCGGCAATGGTCCTGCTCCCGAGCGATCAAGCTAAGGTTCAATCGAGGGTGTCCGAACTCCTCGACCCAGTAGATCATCTGACCCGACGACCCTCGGCAGCAAGGTTACATTGGGGTTAATTCCGAAACTCCAACCCTCAGTCTGAGTTGCCAACCTGCCGCCCACCGAGCACTCCTCTGCTGACTTCGCCACCGCCGAGCAAAGCTCCGTCATCCAAGCTGCAATCGAAAGATAAGTGAATCACTTTAACTCCCAAACTCAAGCAGTTTCCTCTCAATACTCATTCTCCCATAGCATCTAATCCAACTGCCTACAGCTATAACTCTCTATGGAGGACGATACAAGATGCGCCAGCAACATCCATGCGATGTTCATCCCATTCCTCCGGCCCATCGAGCTCTGAATTGGCCATCTCCTCAAAAGCTCGGCATGTCTGCAATAAGGCTCAGCATGTCCCCTAATCTGAGCCCATCCTCAAGCTTGGGAATCATGCTCAGACTTGCTTATCCTCTCAAGCCAGCCATGTCCACAGACTGGGATCCTTCTTGGATTCAAACTCTGCCTTCCGAACCTCGAGCCCCGTCCTCCGTCCACTCCTTGCACGATCCAAGTATGAGGTCCCCTTGCCTCGTCCGACGGAAGGCGGAGCCATCTGAATTTCCTTCGATGAAGAACGAGTGTCTCATCGACTAGTCGACCCTCACTTGCCTTGTTCACCAGGGGCCAGTGCCGTCCCTATGATCTTTGATCAAAGACGAAGGTTCCCAGGGCTCAATCAACCAAGTTTGAGGCTTCCCTACTACCTCAGCCTTCCACCCCCCCCCCGACGGTGCAAAAACTCAGATGGAACCGGAGCCGGAGCTGGAGCAGGAGCAAGGATCCAGACAAAAGCTAGAGCTGGAGCCGGAGCTGGAGCCGGAGCAGGAGCAGGAGCCGGAGCTGGAGTAGGAGCTAGGATCCAGACAAAAGCTGGAGCCGGAGCTAGAGCGGGAGCGGGAGCTGGAGATACGATCCAGACAAAAGCTAGAGCTGAAGTTGGAAATGGAACTGGAGCTGTGTCTAGATGAGGCCGACCCATCCAAAAGGAGGCCGACCACACCAGTTTAACCAACCCAAGAGGAGGCTGACCAGACGAGTCCGACCACCTTGCCAAGTAACGGAGTCTCAACGCCAAGCCACCTCGTCGAGCTTACAAAGTTATCCCCACTTTGACGGAGCTGTTGAACCAGTCGAGCAACCAAGCAGCTCCTCCGACCGAGGCCGACCAGTTCAGGCCGAGGCCGAGACCGACCCCAGAGGAGGCCGACCAGTCCAACCAAACGAGTCGGACCACCCTTCCAAGCTTCCGAGCCACCTTGTCAAACTCTCAAAGTCATCATCATCCTGGCCAAGCCGATCTGGCCGAAGCATCCCTGTCCAAGTTCAAGCACCCAGATCGCTCCTCCGACTGTGCTGCTGGGTCCCCGCTTGCCGAACAACTCCTGCATCCACCGATCTGGACGAAGCAATGGCAGAGCGCCACCATGGAATCTTCGAAAGGCTTCACAAGGTCTTCACCCTTTTCGTCGGCCATAAGTCGAGGGGCAACTCCCTTCGCAACCGAACGAACAGATCGGTCAAAGGGCTGGGGGCAACCCCCCAGCAGGCCGATCACTCCTACGTCGGCCATAAGTCGAGGGGCAACTCCCTTCGCAACCGAACGAACAGATCGGTCAAAGGGCTGGGGGCAACCCCCCAGCAGGTCGATCACTCCTTCGCCGGCCGTAAGCCGAGGGGCAACTCCCCTCGCCACCGAGCGGATCTCCTTCGCCGGCCGTAAGCCGAGGGGCAACTCTCCTCGCCACCGAGCGGATCTCCTTCGCCGGCCGTAAGCCGAGGGGCAACTCCCCTCGCCACCGAGCGGATCTCCTTCGTCGGCCGTAAGCCGAGGGGCAACTCCCTTCACAACCGAACGAACAGATCGGTCAAAGGGCTGGGGGCAACCCCCCAGCAGGCCGATCACTCCTACGTCGGCCATAAGTCGAGGGGCAACTCCCTTCGCAACCGAACGAACAGATCGGTCAAAGGGCTGGGGCAACCCCCCAGCAGGCCGATCACTCCTTCGCCGGCCGTAAGCCGAGGGGCAACTCCCCTCGCCACCGAGCGGATCTCCTTCGCCGGCCGTAAGCCGAGGGGCAACTCCCCTCGCCACCGAGCGGATCTCCTTCGCCGGCCGTAAGCCGAGGGGCAACTCCCCTCGCCACCGAGCGGATCTCCTTCGCCGGCCGTAAGCCGAGGGGCAACTCCCCTCGCCACCGAGCGGATCTCCTTCGCCGGCCGTAAGCCGAAGGGCAACTCACCTCGCCACCGAGCGGATCTCCTTCGTCGGCCGTAAGCCGAGGGGCAACTCCCCTCGCCACCGAACGAATCTCCTTCGTCGGCCGTAAGCCGAGGGGCAACTCACCTCGCCGCCGAACAAATCGCAACAACTTATTGTCACTAGTCGGCTCAACAAGCCGGACCGATTTTACAAAAGGAGCATCTTCTACATCTCCCGACCTCCACCTTAACAATGGTAGAGCTCAGAAGATGGGGGCAATTGATCGGGCTATTTTGACCGGGCCTGAACGGGCCGGGTCTACTATGGCCTTGGGGCCCCGGCCCAAGGATCCTACGGGCGGGCCGCACTTCTCCCCCCAATACGAAGGCCCAAAAAGATTACCCACTTTCATAGTGGATGAAATGATGGCCCAACTTAACGGCCATCATTTTAGCCATCATGGCTCGTAAGACATGGCAACCATCTTCATGGCCATAACTTGCCAATGATGGTCCGACTTAAATGGCCATCTAGCCATCAAGGCTCCACTTCATGGCCAGACTTAATGGCCATCACTCCCCCGCCATTATGGCCCGCCAATTATGGCAACCGCAATGCCCATTACTCCAGCCTTCATGGCCCGCCAATTATGGCAATCACTCATGGCCATGACTCCACCTTCATGGCGTCATCAAGTGGGCGCAATTAGAGGGGGTCAACACTTCCCCATTTGCACGACTCCATGAATGGCGGTCATGATGTCACGTCATGGCACATTATGAGGATGATTCGTCTATATGAGGAGAGGGCGGGCGTCATTTGAAAGGGGCCGGATCTTGGCGATCTACAACCATGGTATCGTATACTATCGCTATTACTCATTCTTCCACCTATAATATTCTTCCTCCAAAGCTCGGCCTGAGGACTCGGGTATCTGTCTCTTCGCGAGCCATACTCGATCCCACCGAGCTCCTACACAGATCCGTTCTGACTTAGGCATCGGAGGGGATTTGGTCGGAACCAAGGTCCGACCCCCCTGACGAGTTCTATCGTCTATTCAGGTCTAGGAGATCCTATGGCGTCGAGGCTACCCCTCCGCGCCATCACAGCTGGAGCCGAGTTCCCTCGTCCCCTAGCCCGTTCGCCTCCACCACCACGAGGACGTCGCTCTGCCGAGGCTACCCCTCGCCGAGCCGACGCGAGGATCCGCGTGTCTCTCACCGAGCGACTCCGCCTTCAACCCTAATCGGAGGTTATAGTCCCGCCGAGGCTACCCTTCGACGCCAGGAGAGACTGAGGCCGAGCGCATCCATCCGAGCCGAGGCTTCCCCTCAGCTCCACGCCGGCCGCGCATCAAGCGAGACGACCTAGGCTACCCCTCGTCGTCCGACCGACCGAGGCCGAGCGCACCCATCCGAGCCGAGGCTTCCCCTCAGCTCCGCGTCGGTAGTGCGTCAAGCCAAGGCGCCGAGGCTTCCCCCAATCGTCCGACCGTCCGAGGCCGAGCACCTCACACCGGGCCGAGGCTTCCCCTCAGCCCCCAGAGGCCGAGGATCCAGACCCGGCCCAACTGACGTGCTCTGCGTCGACTACATCTCCGATTCGCGTCGCGTCTTCACGCGCCCGACGCACCCAAGGGACCCTAATCGGCCCCTTGACCACGTTGACCGGACAGTCCACGGTCAACGATACTGTAGTGAGAAAACACTCTGAAACAGAACCCATAGTTTCTTTCTTCTCCATCCTTGAATTTCTTCTTCTTCTTCTTCTCTTCTCTCCTTCTCTCTTTCCCTTTCTTTTCCTGTCAATAGTAAGGAAGCCGAACCACCCCCTGCTTCCCCTGGCCATCGACAGGAGGCCCACCGCCATCCCCTACCCCTCTGGCCGACAGCCAAGGAGGCCGACCGCCGGCCTCACCTCCTCCTACGACAACCCTTCCCCTCGGTTGTCTTCCACTGCGCATGGTTATATGTGGAAATAAAATGTTGAAGTTTATTTTATACACGTCTATCTGTATAATATTTTGAAATTTATTATCTTGCAGGCATGAAGGTTTTGTTAATTCATTAGATAATAACTCTCCCTCAAAGGAAAGAACATACAGTAGGATAACTAAACCCTTTTCTTTATACATTGATACAAACACGTAGGACTATTTTAGTTATCCGACTTTATGAGAACATGGCTAAACATAGCATTTCCTCAAGTTTACATACATTATTTACAGTATTTATAAGGAAGAAGATGTTGTACAGAAAAATATATGTACATTGTGGAGATGGGTATTTGTGTACCCATGTGTATTTGTGTGCGTGTGTGAATGAGTTAATCCACCATGTCAAAACCTGGGTTAATGGTGATGAAAAATTAGATTGTACAAAACATGGGTTGATAGATAGTGCATTCCTCCAAGAATAACTAGAATTTTGTTATATGTTAAATTACCTGACACCTACTGTTTTAATAAAACTAGACATGTCAATTTTAAATCATCTCATTCAAAACAAAGTTGAGTCGTAGGTTCCCCTTTCCATTGCATTTTTACTTTATTTTTGTGTGTGTTAATTAGATTCTTGGATCACACACACCAAATGTGTACAAATATTATTCATGATAATTATTAATGATAGATGTATTGTGCCCAATGCTTCATGCTTACATATGAACACAGTACACAACAATGTTAAGGTGATATTAGAAAAGCAAACACAAGACCTGAAGTGGTTCATCGAATGTTAATAGTAACCTCTTAACATTTTTAAGCAAAATAATATTCTTTAGAAAATAGGTTAATTAGATATTGTGTTTATTTGAACAAAGTATAATATTTGAACACATTATACATGATATGTTTTATGAACACAATATACATAATATGCACAAAAATGTTTCCTAGATATCTTTATATGTTGTATAAGAACTTTCATCATTATTTGTATGCAAAATGATTAAATAATGTTTATTGTTTTGGGACCGTTCTATTGTATTTATAACTAGTTTGTGTGTTTATATGCATCGGTGAGTACTATTTTACAGTACGAATGTGATGAAATACAGTGACATTAATTTTATGTCAATGCACTTATAGCATATAACATGCAAACTCATACAACTTTAATTTATTAGAACTCATTAATTCAATAATGTAATTAATCATAACTAATCACATGATGCATACGTTTCAATTTATGAGAACTTTTTTACGTTTACTTCCTTTACATATTTTGTTGCTAGATGAACAAAACGAATGAATGTGTGTCATTAAATGGACATAACGAACGCATGAAAGCTTTAGGTGACGTCACCATATCAAGGGAATGTAACTCCCATAATGAATGGATTTGATGTTGGCACTAGTCATCCCATAATGAAAGAAAGTGACCACCCTCTAACTAGGGGTGTGGGGTTCAAAGAAAAGAAAGTCACCGTTCTTCAGACGTGGAGGGGGAAGTTGTAGTTACCCGGGTGAGCGCCCCTGAGGTAAGGATATACGGCCAATATAAGAAAGTGCAAAAAGATGGCATCAGACATGAGTAAAAGTAAAAGCTTAAAGACTACGATAACACCTTGACACTTTTAGAAATAACTCATTAATCACTCGCATGATTGCCACGTCAGTAACATGATTTCGATTACTCCTATTTGCTTGTTAGTATCATTAAATTCCAAAGCATCATGTTAATTATTTCATAATCTACTAGTAGGCTAAATTACTTCGCTGTTGGATTTTTAATTGCTTAAATGAAATTGATGTTTGGGAATCTACATGAGAATTCTCGCTGACAGACATTGTGTTTGTTTTTCTAATGCAATGTCTGTCAGACGCCAAGGGCAAGTTTGCAAACCCTGCTCCAGAGCCAGAAGAGTTTGTGAAAGATAGGATTTCCGCAAGGATAAGAGGTTGCTACCTGTGTTATTTCACTATCTATTATCTCTGTTGTGAGGACTTGGTTGTAAGGGCCATAAGGCCCCATTTATCTTCCTGTTATTTGAAACATTCGATTTGGTTGTATTAATGTAAACTATTTTTTGGCTTAGGATTGTAATAAAGTAATCATTACATGTGCCGTTAATTGGGATTTTGCACATTGTGATTTGCTAGACGCTTGTCGTAGCTACTTCAAAAGAGGGAAAAAGAAAAGAAAAGGATAAACAAGAAAAGAACACTCTCTTTTGGCGTAGCTATGAGCAGGTTTTTCTATTCTCGCCTCCCAGTATATTGGGAAGCTGGGCGTGCAGACCCTCCCAACTTGTTGCTAAAAGATCACCCACGGATATAGTAAACCCTATAACTAGCTAGGAAGCGGGGGTCACAAAAACTAGATCCACACAACTACAAACAATCTTACCGGATATTGCAGGAGCAAAGAGAGAAAACAAAGTACACATCCCTCAATAAAAGCTGAAAGTAAATGAGGCACAGACTTTACACTGGTTTGGTTAAATACTTGACCTACTCCAACATCCGAGACGAGTCCACTATATGATCAAGAGTGCAAGCTTTACACCGAATTATTCTTCACCCTCCAGTGAGTAATAACTGTGATGAATACACCAAGCCCTCACTATCAAACTCACTCAAAAGAAGTAAGGATAAAATAAGAATGCCCAAGAAATCCCAGAAGACTTATGCTTTCTCTTCTAGGGTTTTAATCTATTCTAATCTCTCTTCAGAGCTCTCTTGAATGCTCTCAACAACTCTCTGAATGAACCGTGCCTTAACATCTCTGAAGCAACCATTTAATTAGCCCCCAAGAGACGCAAACATCCTGATGGTCACAGATTGGGTGCAAAAAGCAGAGTCAGCCAGCTGTCAGATGTCTGTAAGTTACCTTCCAAACATCTGGCCCCGGTCAGACGCCTGGACGGTAAACTCCAGATGCTTGAAGAAAACTGCACAGAAAAGCACCCAATTTCCAGAGAGTTGAAAATAATTACAAGAGCTATCATTCAAGTGTCTAAAGAACTCCCAGACATCTAAATATTGGTTAAACGTCTGATCCAGAAATCCAGACGTCTTCCGGCTTATGTGGCTGACACGTCTGATATATCTGACATCTAGGACTTGCTCATCAGACGTCTGACGGTGCTGTCTGGCTGGAGATCGCTTAGGCTACCAGACATTTGATGCTTATGCATTAGACGTTTAATCTTAGTTTTTCTTCATGAATGGATTTTGGAGCAGAAAATCAACACTCTACCCTGCAACAAACATCCACCAAATTCTCTAGCACACTATCAACACCACCAGTAGCTCTACCCTGATTAGAACACCTTGGCCACTCCACGGGTCTCCTTGTCATCTCGCAAATCATGCCCTCCGGTGCCTCACTCAAACCACCAAACTGATCAAGCTTAAGCAAGTCTTGAGCTTGACTAGAGGAACGAGTTTAGAGAACATATCTGCATGATTCTTCTCTGTCGAAACTTTTTGAAGCTCAATCACTTGCCTTTCCTCTTCCAGAAAGTAATCACGAACTTTAATGTGTTTTGTTCTTGAACTATTGGCCTGATGATTGGCAAGATTTATGGCGCTCTAGCTAACGTTGAACACAGTCGACAATCTCTATGACATGCACAAATCCTCTAGCAGACTCCTGAGGTACTTTGTCTCCTCAATAGTTTCCACTACAACAATAAGCTCGGCCTCTGTGGTTGACAATACAACCACCGACTGCCGTAAAAATCTCCATGATATTGCTACGGTGCATAATGTAAGCACATACCCTGTGGTAGATCTTCGTCTATCCATGTCACCAATATAGTCCGAGTCATGGAACACAGTGAGCACCACTCCATCTCCTCTACCAAAATGTAGACCGACACAACATGTCCCATGCAAATATTGCATGATCCACTTAACAGCCTGCCAATGTTCCTTCATGGGGTTTTCCATATATTTACTCACCACATCGACTACTTGTGCAAGATATGGACGCGTGCAAACCATCGCATACATGATACTCCCGACTCCACTAGTGTACGACACTTGAGACATTTTTTGCTCATCATACGTGCTCGATGACTGTAGCATCGAAAGCTGAAAATGAGCTCCAAGAGGTGTAGAAATAGATTTTGCACTCTCCATCCCCATAACAAACGAGACCCTTCTGAATATACCAATTCGCTTCCGATGCCAAAGTCAGAACGGATCTGAAGGGAGCTCGGCAAGATCGGTATGGTTCGCGGGGAGACCAGTACGCGAGTCCTCGGACCGAGCTATGAAGAGGAAGTGTGAAGTGGAAGACATGGTCGTGTAAGTAGAATACCTCCACCTTTTGGTATCCCGGAAAGTGCCATTGGTCCGCTGCCCCTCGAGTCCTCTTATAGGTGTCCTTCCACGTTCTTTCCCCCTCAACGTCCCCTCCTTCCGTCCCCACGATCCGCCTCTTCGATGGCGTCTTCATGGGTCATAAGGGTGGGCGTAATGTGGTCCCTTAATAGTGATTAAGGGGGCGCGCGTTTAGGGGAGCGGTTGGCTCCTGCTAATCGTGGGTTGATGGGGGTGTCTACCTCGATCGAGACCGACCCGACTCCAAGTCTTCGTGGGGGCATCGTTGTTAGGCCCGCTCTCTTTCAGGGCCGCCTGCTTACGATGTGGGCTTGGGTCACCTGATTATGGGGCCATCTCAAAATGGTGGTATCAGCACTAATAAAATCACTGCATAATATGATATGCTCAATTTACAGGTCACGTATAAGATATTTGGTGTTTAAAAGGGCATTTATAGTTTCCAGACACTGGATGAGTTAGTCAACTGCCGTGTCATAGTTTAGCAGAAGTTTATATAAATAAATAAATAATCAAAGCTACATCCTTCCTTCTATGCAGACATGTCTATTCTCTTGCTAGTAAATTCGCATGCTAAAATGCCAGTACAAGCTCGCACAGTACAGATGTGCTTTCGGCATGAGAAGTTAATTTTATTTTCTTTTTGCCTTTATGGACAGAATTTTATTTTTGTAGTACCAAACCAAATCAACAAACAAGCCGTTGCAGTGATAATTGAAAGTTGCTGGAGATTTCGAATGGTTGGAGACTCTAGCCGTAGTCTGTGCGTTGAAAGTTGTTGGAGACTCTAGCCGTAGTCTTAACGAAGTGATAATTGTGAGATCAGAATGGTCCCAGCTGCAACCAAGAAGTCCCCTAATACTCAATTATCGTAGGAGTAATAATGCTCGGCTCTATTACTCATCAGATAATCGTTCCACCTAATAAAAAAAAAGCTGGTCAGAATATGTATTTGACAGAGTCAATAGAAGAATATCACACAAGTTAAATGTCAGTTGGTTGCAGACACAATAAAGTAGTGGCAGCTCCTTTAGGTCCTTTATCCATCCATTTAACATTTGGGTGTTGACTCTGAATGTTGTAGGAAATGGAACATATTCCCTCGATGAATAGCACAGGAGGACAAGGTTCGATTTTCTCCAACATCTCATCTTCGACAGCTCAGTCGAGCTCTGGCTTCACATATCAAAAATCTGAAGAAAAGGGATGAAGGAAACAGAGCAACGCTTTGCTTTGCGATGGATGTTGGGTTCTGAAAGTGAGAGTTGGAGGAAGTCAATCCGGTTGCACCCTGCATTGGTTTGATTTCCTCCAATATCTCACGTTCAACTGCTCAACAGTTCAACTAGCTTCCTGTTTAACGTGGTTGGGATCTGAATATGAGAATTGGAGGAGACTGAACCTTCTGAAAATGGCGCAGGTTCAATTTCCTCCAATATCTCATGTTCAGCTGCTCAACAACACCACAGCCATCCTGTGCACTGGCATTTCGGATTTTGAACACATGAAGTAGAGGATGTCACACTCTATCAGGTAAGAATTCTAAATGTTGTTGGTTCTAACAATATCACACCGTTGCTGACTAAACTGTTGCATATCTTTTGTAGCAGTTACATCATTTTTTATGGAGAGCAAGTGAAAATAAAATTAAAATGCCTCATTTCTACTTCCCTCTGGTTGTTGCACCTCCATCCACAATGGTTGCATTGGCAAAAGTTTAGACCGGGATAAAGCTTTATCATTTAGAAAAACATTTGCATAAGAGATTAAGTATAACTTTCCCAACTATGACATGATGGTGAGGAACACATCCAACCAAGGACTTTTTCAATCTGTCGGTGCCCATGAGGATTAGCACGTGGTGCATCTGGATGGAAAGAGATAGAACTGGCACTGCTCTTGAAAGTATGTTGCGGTAGACTAGTTTGATCTAAGCAAGCTCAGCCTACCTTCCATTTGATGGATGTTAATTATTTTGTAGATATAAACGGTAATCAAATGTATGTTGTGCGGGTAAAGTGATGTTTAAATATATTACTGCTATTGGACATTTTTTTCTGTCCCGGTTAAGATTGTCTACATAGTGTTAATGTATCCTGGAATGAAAAGGAGTTGGCCATTGCACTGCTCATTCTTTCTCATCTGTACTCAGATTGTCTGATTGCACATGATGATCATTGGTTACGGCCAATGTGTTTTTAGTTAATTATACATGTAAATTTCTCAAATGGCTACTTTGACCATAACATATCCAATGGAATTTCGCCCCCTTATCTTCGCCTGATCAATTTTAGCCAGAGATGCATCAAGGATTAGGTTACTGATGAACTGCAATTTCTATAATCACTGCTACAAACTAACCACCAGGTTTCCCTGACCTAATGGAACAGAAAAGTCATGTGGCCACTTTCTCCATCTCTGAGTATCTCAACGACATGAATGCATATGAAAGAGTTATATTAGGAGGAAGAAAACAGTTGATGAAGGTATAAGAAGTTTAGACATTGAGATTTGATCCATGAAAGAGTTTGGAGAGTTACTATTCACACATCTTCTCTGTTGCAAAAAGATTACCCACCCACGGAAATAGCAAACCCTACCACTAGCTATGAAGTAGGACCCACAAAAACTAGATCAACACAACAACAAGCAATCTCATCATATCCGGATCTTGCAAGAGCAAAGAAAGCAAACAAAATACACATCCACTCAATAAAAGTAGAAAGTAAATGAGGCACAGACTTTACCATGTTTCTGTCAGACTTGACATACTTCAGCATCCGAGACGAGTCCATTATCTGATCAAAAATACAAGCTTTACACCAACTTCTTCTTCATCCTCTAGTGAGTAATATCTTGGATGAATACACCAAACCATTACTATCAAACTCACGCAGAATAAATAAAGAGAAAATAAGAAGACCCAAGCACACAAGAAATCCCAAAATCCATATGCTTTCTATTCTATGGTTCAAATCTTTTCTAATCTTTCTTCAAAGCTCACAATCAATTCACAACAACTCTCTTGAATTAAAGCTCTTCAAGGCATAACCTAACAACCCTCAAGCAGCCCCTTAAATAGCCTCTAAGAGACGCAAATATCGTGGACATTGGATTAAGCAACCACTCAATCCAATGGTTGTAGATCGGGCCCATAAAAAACAGAGTCAAACATCTGTCAAACGTCTGGAGTTTGCCTTCCAAACGTTTGGCCACCGGTCAGATGTCTGGAGGATGAACTCCAAATGCACGATGCAGTCTGCACTGAACACACCATTTTAACAGAGAGTTGAGAATAATTACAATAGTTGCCATTTAAACGTCTGGCCCCCGATCAGATGTCTGGAGGATGAACTCCAGACACCTGATGCAGTCTGCACTGAACACACCATTTTAACAGCGAGTTGAGAATAATTACCATAGTTGTCATTCAGACGACGTCTGATGAAGAACTCTCAAACATCTAACAGCTAGTCAGACGTTTGATCCAAAAGTCCAGACGCCTGACTACTTGCTTGACTAACACGTCAGATATGTCAGAGTCTGGAACTTTCTCATCAGAAATCTAACTATACGCAATCGACTGGAGACGCATATGCTATCAGACGTCTGATGCCTGCATCAGAAGTCTGATCCTTGTTTTTCTTCATGAATTACATTTTACAGCAGAAATTCAACCCTCTACCCTGCTACAAACATCCACCAACTTCTTAGGACACCACTAGCACCACCAGCGGCTCTACCCTGATTAGAACACCTCGGCCACTCCACGAGCGTCCTCGTCATCTCAAAAATCACGTCCTTCAGTGCCTCACTGAAACCAACAAACGAATCAAGCTCAAGCAAGTCTTGAGCTTAATGGGGTAAACATGTTTGGTAAACATATCTGCAGGATTCTTCTCTGTCGGAACTTTCTGAAGCTCCATCACTTGCATTTTCTCTTCCAGAAAGCAATCACGAACTGCAATATGTTTCGTTCTCGAACTGTAGGCTTGATGCTTTACAAGATGTATGGCGATCTATCTATCGCTGAACACCACTGACAATTTATGCGGCATGCCCAACTCCTTTAGAAGACTCCTGATGTACTTTGTCTCCTTCATAGCTTCCACTGTGGAAATCAGCTCAGCCTCCGTGGTTGATAATGCAAGATCTCCACGACATCTATGCGGTGCCCAATGTAAACACATACCCCAAGTAATGATAATACCAAACCAGTGTTATGATCCAATAAAGACAATCTAAGACCGAACGATACTGTATATGATCCAACACAGACAAGCTAAGACCAAATGATGATGATCGTTCGCGAAGAAATTATGGGTTGACATTTAACCATACCCTAGTCTTCACGGCGATATAGTGTTGATGAAGGGATTAAAACAGCGAAATTCATCACGGACATAGCCAATGGTAGTCCCGACAATGTTTATGTCAAGAAACAGACCCCGTAATGATAATACTAAACAAAAGGCGACAACTATTGCTCGTGGCCACTGTCATCAGGCGATACGCGTCCCACCTGTAGTACGGTAGGCCGTAGGGGCACACATAGGCTGAGATCCTCGTCTATGTAATAAGTGTAATATGCATATGATACTTGGGAATTGAAATGGTCGCAATTGGTTGCGAAGAGGACTTCAGTCACATATGATGTTATGTGAAATCGATCATTGAAAAGCATAGAAAACCCTAAAACTAAGGTCCCAGACCCATTTGCCTCAGCCCGAGTTCTGCTCAGGATATGCCCTAAAATGGTTTGAGGTGCACTTAGGCTTCAGCCTGGGCATGCTAGGGCGCCACCTGGGCCCCAGAATTGGCATCAGCCCATTATATGCTCATGCGAGCACTGGCCTAGGCAGGCACGCTTGGCCCTGGCCCAGCCAGGCGAGTGCACCATGCCTTGGCAGGCACACGTCCGATCTGGGCACGCCTAGGTTGTGGGTGCATGCCCGAACCCAGGTGCACCCAGGTTGGGTGGGGCCCGCTTGTTTAGGTTTTCTGTAGACCCGTTCGGGCAGTTTTTAGCAAACTTTGAAGGCTCGTTTGAGGGGTCAAACGAATTCAAAATTAAGCGTCATTAGTTTCTATGTGATCTCCTTTTGAAGCTCTTCAAAATGAAATATCGTTTTGCTTCTTGGGCTTACCGGAGATGGAGAATCAATTACTCAAAATTTAGTCCTTAAAGGGAAAAACTTGAGTTAATATAGATTCTAATTTTTAGTACCACATCGGATATGATAATACTCTGAAGGTTCAACTCACCCTATAAATAGGGCCATCCTCTTCCTCCTAAACTTACACCAAGCTTAGATCAAGGGAGCTCATCCTAATTAAGTGAGCAAACCTAGATCTAAAGACGACCAAATTTTTCCCTCTTTTTCTTCTGTATTTCCTCTTTCAAGTTCTAGCAAAACTTGACAGGAATTCAGATTTGATCCGAAGCTTGATGCGGGATTCCAGCCACGGTAAAAATTTCGTGAGCAAGTGGTCGCTTCTTGATGAGGCATTGCATCGCTTCGGGACGTCGTTCTATGGAATAGGTGTTGCGACTACAAAAACTTAAGGTATGTTCTTTATACTTAATTTTAATAGCAAATTTATTAGATCTATCTCTCCTTAGATAGTAATAATCTTGCAAATGGTTTTTCTGTCCATATGGTTTTTTCATAAAACTGTGTTTTTATAATTTTTCTTCTTCAACTACTTCCCACTTCTGCTAAGCCTAGGGCTAGACGATGAGAAAAGCTCTATATAAGCTTGACCAAAACCCTTCATTGTCAAGGTAGAAGACGAGGGGCTATTGTCGATGATACACCAGTAAAGGGGCTAAGTCTGAGCTGGACAAACGTGGCCTGCCGGGTCTCACGTATGGCCTCACAGGTCACGCGACCTCTCGAGATGAGCCGGCACAGACCTCGACTGTGGTCAACATGCTCCTCAATAGCATGACTCAGCAAGGACGACCCCACGGGCTAGACTTGTTCAATTCTGCAGCGTGAGCAATCGTCCGCATATCACGGTCGGCCCCTGCAATCATGGTAGCACGATATTAGTCGGATGGGACGCCTCTTTTTCTCTGAGCCGCTACCAGTGGGCCCGCCCCACGTACATAAAGGCCAGCTTTATCAAGGGAACATCGTGGCATGTCTCGTCTAATAATGCGCAGTTAGCTTCATCAGGGATGAGATGCAACCACGTTGTTAGGAGGCACGCAGTCGCCTTTGTCGCGGGAGAGTTATGACGGCCACCTAATGTCCCGATGGCACCCCTGATGGTTTTGTTACAAAGGGGCGTTTGGAAGGGGTCCGTCGATGTGGCCAAGCCAACCCTCGACCCTATAAATGGCGCAGAAACCCTCTCTCACAGGTACACCTGAATCTGATCCCCGAATTCTCTCTACCTCCAAAACCCTAGTTTTACGCATCTCTCGAACCCTAGCGGCGGCTATCTTTAGCCACGCTCCATCCTTCCTCCACTTGACGCTAAGTTAAGCACCAGAGGCGAATCAGAGGGCCACAACCATACGGTTCCTATGGTGTGAATTCTACCAATTTCACGTGGTCAGCGAATGGTCTCTCCCACTTTGCCCGGCGAAACCAGCCGGTCCAAACTCAAATGTTGCGCGAATGCTCGCTTCCGAGGCTCGATCTTGGCCCCCGGAGATTCCTGACATCAGCATATCTTGACGTTTGTTGATAGCCTGTTAATAATCGAGAGAACCGCATTTTCGGAATCTTAGATAACAATACTTTCTTTGTCAAGATTGTTATAGCTGGAACATGACCAACAGTCCCAACAGAAATTCCAATTGCTCGCACATAACGAAACAGTATGCTATTGGGTTAGATTTTTCGTATAAATGCGATGCCTTGACTTTAAGAATCCGTAAACTATTGGGTTAGATCGTTGCGGCATTTTGTCGAACAGGATGCGAGCAGCATGACGCGCAGCGAAACACAAGCATGCTTCGTATCTAACAGCATCTCGCGATGGGTGGGTCCCGCGATGGTTTACCGGCTGCATGTACCCGGCAGCGTGACGGACTCCTAGTCGACTCGGGATTAGATTCTAAATTTCTGGTTTCCTATTAGGATTAGCATTCCATCGCTCCCTAATCCCTCCACGTATTTATACGCCTCAAAGCCTGCAATTCTCCGGCTGAACCCAGTTCGACTCTCAAAGCAGGAGTTTACCCGTACAATGGACGTCACCAGCGGCAGCTGCTGCACTTGTTCGTCTTCAACGATTGCTCGATACCAGGATCTTCGGCAAGACCACGATGGTTCTCTCGACGTCCCCGAGCTGAGGCGGCATCTTGGAGACATCGCGAACCTCATCCATCAGCGCCCCTGCTCATCCTGCATCGAGCAATTAATCGGTCATATATCGGCGGCAGACGAAGCACTGACGAAGCTTTCGCAGATGCGGGAGGATATAAAAGCGAAGTGGTCGGGCCAGGCGATCAAGCGTCGCCGGATTTAGTATATGAGTAATGACACTGGAGATATTCTATGTGATCTCCATATTTGTCATCCATCGCCTCTCAGTGAAACATACAAGACTTGTTTTATAATCTACACTTGTTTATTTTTGTTTCTGTGTTTTCCTAATGCCTATTTTGAGCGCTGTTACTCTCAATTTGGTCATCATCTGTTCAATTTGTCTAACCATTGATTCATACTCTACGGTGACTCCTGGCAGTTTTGTGTGCCCAATTGTGACATCAGAGACGCTACTTTTCCAGTTCATGAATTTGATCTCGTAGTATAGAATGTGCTCTGATACGGTAATTTTAATCATTTCAGTGTATGATAAGGAAAGTCCATGTATTAGAGTTGTCATCCAACACAAAAAAATTCCTTGGTTTCATATCAAAATTTGTCATATATGCATACAAGCTATGTCAAATAGATCTATCGCATAAGAAACTACATATATCCATTTTACTACCTCCAACACTTCTTTGGGCCGTAAAAAGACTGATATTATCAATATAAGCTAATGTTGAAGCAATCCGATCGCTTTTCCATGCGCCCTGTTGGTATATGAGGCTAATAATCAAGTCATTTCACTCACTAGTGAATGAAGACTTGGCAAATACCCTGTTAATAGGATACCTGAGTTCGGAACTTGGGAAATTACACAAATGTGTGTCTAAAGTAGTTTTTGGATTATTGCTATAACTACAAAAAGTAGTTATGTTTTGAATTTGAATTCCCAACAAGTAGCCTCCTCTCCTGTGAGAATGCTGAAGTTTTTTGTGTAGAGAATAACTACTACCAAAAGGCATTCATCTTCTACAAGAGAGTGCATCACAAGAGAGAGATTTAGGTTGTAAGAACTAGTAGATTTTCCCTCGTATGATCATCTACAACGACCAATGTAGAGAATACTTGACGATTAACTCTTCCGTTACGTATCCAAGGAGTCTGGTAAGTCTTCTTCATGGATGTCAAATCTCTTCATTGTTATCGCAGCATTTAGGCTTCTTCTCCTGTTGTAATCAATCTCTCGTATTATAAGAGAAATTGAGTGTTGTTCTATTTTGTTCATTCGTGTAATTTATACACAATAATTATGTTGTATGGTATGGATCATCATACATATCTCTGTGATTCCTTGTATCCTAACTCTTTACATGTGAGAGTTCATGATCTTGATGTTTGTAACCACGAAAATAATCAAGAACTGAGACTATTTTTAGTCAATGCCTCAGATTTCTGTTTTTTTTTCAAAATCCCACGGTTTTCTGTCCGAAAATACAGACGACTATTTTATGAAAACACCCAACTGTCATTCATAAAGTAACTTAGGTTACAAAAACAGAACATCTTTGAGATGTTCTTTGATAATTTTTATCTTGCTTTTATCTTTGATGCTGATGATCATGATTCTTGTGGAAAACAGAGATGTCTTTCTCCATAGGTATATATCTCGTTTTTTATAAAAAAAATTCAAAATTACCTTATCTATCATGAATGATCTTATCATGCATGGTAGGTAGGGATGTATGGTTTTGAATTCAAAGATCATATCGCTGCTCTGCCCACAGTCAACTAACATGTGTGTGCATGACAATGTCCCGTGGTCTTTGCAATTGCCATACTTATTTCGAAAGTCCATTTTTGATGTTTTATGCATATTTTACACTAGCTATTTGGATTAGAGGCATAATAATTTGATATTAGATGGTGATTGGAAACGTAGTAAACTTTCTGATTCTAAGACTTATTAATGTGCCTAATTAATCCATTTGACGAGTGTTAAAGTATTCAACTTTGTATACTAGATATTAATGGCGTTCTTGTTTCATTCTTTGTAGAAATTTGTAACCAAACTGTCTCATGTTGCTAAAAACATTGTCACTGAACTTAACAAAAGAGAAAAGTCAAATGGCGACATTTACAATATATGGGGTATGAAACTCATGTATGTGCTCGAGGAACAAGAGGTCCTTGATGTCTTAAACTTTATCATGAAAAAGCCTGAAATATGTACCGCTGCCCAATATAAAAGGGATTGTGAGGCCTATGAGTCTTAGAAGAAGAAGAAGAAGAAATCAAACGTTCGCATAATGTGGCTGAGCAGCATGGATGATGAAATCATGTGTGAGTTTCGTAAGTATGACATTTCAAAGGACATATGGTCCTTTCTTAAGGCTAAGTCTGGAGACAGTTCGGTCACCAAACTAAGATCCCTTACCATTAAGTTTGATACACAAGAAGCGTCCAAATCACTTAATCAAGAAGCATCGTTGGCACATGTCAAACACGATAACAGAGTTGAAGGATGCCGATCATACTTTGAACGATGAACAACATGTTCAAGCGGTCATCCGTGTAGAGATATTGAGTCTCACCCACATGGTTTTGATGATGAACAATTAGTGCATCTAACATCTTTGAATCATGAGTTTAAGAATCAAATTATATCACTCAAGGGGCTAAGTGATGAGCAAACAAGGCCATGGATCAAATAGAGCTAAACAATGTGCATGAAGAAGGACGAATGCATCACTTTGGACTTCAATATAATAATATTATTGATGAATTTTTTATTTTATCTTTGTAGGTTAAAGCGTTGTTAGAACACACACACACACTTAGGATCACACATGAAATGATTTAAAAATATTTTGAAATGTTTGAAAATGTTTTCCTAAGTTTTTAGAGATTGTGTTTATATATATATATATATATATATATATATATATATATAAGTGTGTGTGTGTGTGTAAGGTTAGCGTAGTATTTTATTCAATAAAATATAATACAATACAATGGGGTATGTACTGGCGGGTGATAAAACTAGAAAGAGGAGAGGGCACAAGCACCGTCACTCTCTACTAATAGGACCACCCCCGTACAAAACCCCGCAATCCACACCCCAAAAAGATAATAAAACTATGGAGAGCAAATCAACCAATTCCCTTTACATCCAAGTTACTAAAAGCTTCTATCTCTGCAGTTGAGGAAGGGTCGTGATTATACATAGCCACACGAATATCTGCTGCTATCTCCTCAAACAGGATGGTTTGATGTCTCTTCTCATCTTCAAAAAATCCTTCTATTTCTTTCACGCCAGATGTGCCAAACCATAGCCGCCAAATTGGTTCTTGCAAGCCTACTCAAACCTCCCTTATCCCCAAACCATGAAAGTAATAAACTTCCAACCTCTGGGAGGGAGGAAGGAGGATGTACATGCACCTTTAATTTTAATAAAGACCTGCACAAAATGTATCTAGAGTAGCTGCAATCAAAGAATAAGTGATCCACATTTTCATCCACCGTTGCATCACATAACACACATAAACTTGCCGAAGAATAATTTTGGCCCCCAGTTGCTTATTTTATCTCTAGTGAGCAAATTACCTCTCAAGGCTCTAAGGAGTGTCAAGGACATCTTGGGAATATGTGTTGGATACCAAACAACTTTGTGCAGATTGAAGGCCGGCCCTCTTCTCCGAATAGCATCCAATGTTTGCTTGTAACTAAAAGTATCTTCAGGTAGCCAAATCCATCTGTCAACCGCCGGTTTAAGAATTGTATTTCGAAGCAAATGACTAACTGGGTCAATAGAGTGATCTGCAGTCCACCCATGCGGCCCCCAATAATCCGATACCCTGTAGTTTTCAGCTCCCACAGGAACCACATACCGCTCCTTTAAAGCACCCCCCTCCAGCCACGGATCTTGCCAAAATAGGGTTCCATTTCCATCACGCATAGATCTGCGGATGAGATTATGAGTCACAGTGCGGCCTTTCAATAGGGGCTTCCAAGTGCCTGAGTTTTTTTATTACGGCTTTGGCTGAATAGAAATTCCCCGCCTGACCGTATTTCATCCTCATATGGCTTGCCCAGATACCATCAGAAGTGAGATACCTCCATATCAACCGTACACCCGAAGCCTCATTAAGTTCCTCCAGCAATCGAATCCCGACGCCTCCCTCAGATTTGGGTTTGCAAATATCACCCCAAGCCCAAGATTTGGAGTTTCCTAGAATGAATTTTCTACAGGCCTTCGATATAGATTTCAAAACACTCACTGGGATGTGGAACACTTGCATCCAGAATGCCACCATGCCCTGAATAACTGACCTGACAAGCTCAATGCGCCCAGAAATAGATAGCACTGAAGAAGACCAGCCACTCATCTTCCTTTTGCATTTATCCATAAATTTCATGTAGTTAGGAGACGTCGGGTATTTAATAGATAGCGGTAACCCCAGGTAGGTAGTGATGGTAGATACAGTTTTGATTCCCAAACTGTCAGCTAAGAATTCTTTATGTCTTGCTCCTTTGCTAAATAATCTCGCGCTTTTGTCCCAGTTGACCTGTAGACCAGTGTAATAGGAGAACTCCAGCAGTAGATTTTTGATGCCCGAGAAGGAGGTTTTATTTGCCCGACAAAACACCAAAAGATCATCAGCAAATAATAAGTGAGAAATTGAACCAGTTTGCTTCATCGGAAGGATTTTGCGAGAAATGATAGCTTTGTCAACCAGGATAGAGAAGGTCTCTGTGATAATAACAAATAAATAAGGGGATAATGGTTCACCTTGACGAATCCCTCTGTTGCTCCCAAAATATCCACAAGGAGACCCATTCACCATCACCGAGAAAGTGGGGGAAGTAATGCATTCTTTGATCCAGGAAATGAATTTATCGGGAAATCCAAGTTGGTGCATAAAGTAGAAGATAAATTCCCGATTTACACTGTCGAAAGCTTTCCTTAAATCCAACTTCAAACAAGCTCTCCCCCCATAGGATTATTGAAGTCTCTTATCTGCTCATGAGCAATAAGAGTGCAGTCAGCCAATAGTCTACCCTTGAGGAACGCTGCTTGATTTGGAGATATCAGATCATGGATCACAACCTTTAACCTGTTGCAAATAATTTTGCTAATGACCTTGTAGAGGACATTGCAACAGGCAATAGGCCTGTAATCACCCAGCCTAGTAGCATTGGAATTCTTAGGCACCAGAGTAAGGAATGTATGATTAACCTGCTTGAGAAGAGAGCCTGATCTAAAGAAAGATTTAATCGCATTGGTAACGTCATCTCCAATTAGTTCCCAATTGCGCTGGAAGAAAATCCATTATACCCATCTGGGCATGGGGCCTTATCTGGACCAATTTGAAACACTGCAGCTTTAATCTCCTCGCAAAAGACCCTTCTAGCGAGCCAAGAGGAAGACTCACCAGTCAAGATACGCTTTGGAACGAGCTTTGTGAAGGAGCTTGTGTAGTAGTTCTGGTTATATAGTTCCTTGTAGAAAGCAGGAGCCTCCTCCTTGAATGCACCATACAGGTTGTTTTGCCTTCCATTCAAGTCAACCAGATGGCTCAAGTTGTTGCGGCTAGTTCTGGCTTTCATAGAATTGTAAAAGAATTTCGTATTCCTGTCACCAAGGGTAAGCCAATCTTGCCTACTTTTTTGCCTGTACATATCCTCCTCCAGATGCAGAGAATGAGCCAACTCCTTGAAGAGGTTAGATTCTAACTCTTGAAGAGAGGGGTCAGTATGAATATCCGGATTATTCCTGATCTCAATTAGCTTGCTCCTGCACTTGTCCACTGCCTTGTCGGCTTCATGCTTCCGTGCCCACAACCTGAGGACCGGTTTGAGCTTCCTGAGCTTTTGAATGAGCCTGAACATGGGTGTTCCCTCGTCGTGGCCATCCCAACAAGAAGAGATGATGTCTTTGTATCCTGGGCAAGTCAACCAATAGTTAAAAGATTTGGAAGGCTTTGGCTCGGATGGTACCTGAATATGTAGCTGAACCGCCATGGGGTTGTGATCACTGGTAGATGACTCCACGTAATTCACAAAAGATTCAGGGAGATTATTAACCCATGAGATATTCCCGAAAACTCGGTCAAGCAGCGCTGTGATGTGACCATCGCCAATACGGTTATTACACCAACTCAATCTATTCCCAGTGCTCTTTAGTTCATGGAGGGCACACCTGTTGACGCAATGAGTGTAATACTGAACCATTGTTTCCTCCAGCTTCCTTCCCCCAATTTTATCACGTTTATATAGGACACTGTTGAAATCACCCCCACCAACCAGGGAACAGTGCCAACAAGACAACTATCAGCCTCAAGACTCTTCCACAAATCTTTCCTCTCTAAAATGGAGTTCCTGCCATACACTCCCATGATGACACATTTGAACCCACCCACATTGTTGCAAGATACGGACATATGTTGAGCTGAGCTAGAAATAGGGTTGGCACACCACACAGAGGGGTCAAACCCCATAATAACCCGGCCTCCAGAAGCTAACACAAAATTATTGAAGGAGTGCCAATTTTTAGGGATCACCAACTTTAGATATTTGATGAAGATCTGAGTTTTGTCTCCACTAGTATCATTACATTCGGCTTAAGCATCTTTATTAGTCTCCGTAAATCACGTCGCCTCCCCAAGTTATTCAGGCCCCTGGTATTCCAGAACAAGACAGTCATTGATCAACCGTTGGTTTTCGCCCTTGACTGTTCTCATGCAGCCTAGAGCTCTTCCTAGATGCCAACAGAGGGCCATCAGTCTTCTTTTTTGCCTGTGGCTTGGCAGATTCAGCTTTGCGGCATTCCTCTTCCATAGTGTCATCCCATTCTGGGTTTGCAGCTGCTATTACCTCTGGAATCCTGTCAATATATGAGATTATTGCCTCCTCTATCAAAGAAGGAAATGGTCTGTGTTCTGTCTCAGAACGGCCATGTATATTTCCCACGCATTTCTCAGCTGATGAAGCAGCTTCTCCTCTGCCCAAGTCCATGCCAACCATCTCAGCTGCGACCTCAATAGGAAGAGTTGGCCTAAGATTTGCCGCTTCCAATGTAGGCTCCAAATCCCCCGTGATGGATGTAACATGGTGATCCCCTTGATTTTCACACATCAAGAAGTGCCCTCCTTGCGCCTGACCCTCTTCCATAACTTCATTTCTCGAGGAGCTTGGTATCTCCCCTTTATTTCCCATTGCCTGAATGTCTAAAAGCAGTGTGTTTTGCAAGCCGTTTTGGTTGTCCCCACCTACCTCATTCACAACCTGGGTATTTTGCTTTCCCTTGCCTTTCACTGGTAAATCCTGATTGTCACACCCTTGAGCCTCAATAATGTCTCCAACTACACTTGTATCACCCTCTACATTTGCATCAGAGACAGTATTTACTACCTCCTCAGTTTGGATCGAAGGGGGCCCTCCAGCATCCGGGCACTGTTTAATAGAATGTCCGTAGCAAACGCATTTTGAACATCTCGGAGGCTCACCCTCTACTTTCACTTCAATTGAAATGGTAGGTCCATCTTCAGTTCCAACCAACACAGAGTGTGGGATTGCGGTGCTAGCGTGGACTTCAACAAGACATCGCGCATAAGAGAGACGTTCCTTTTTTGCAGTGAGTTTATCCAAGCAAATTGGCTTTCCAGTGACAGATGCAATGGAATTAAAGATTTCGAGAGTCCACATACCTAGAGGGACATCGTGTAATTGGATCCAAACAGGCACTGATGATAGAATATCTCGCTCCAGCTTAAGCGAGGAACTCCAGCGTTGAAGTACAACCAATCGCCCATCGAACATCCAGGGGCCCCCATGCAAAATCCTCTCGCAGTCTCCTTCATCCTCAAATTTGAAGCAAAAGAATCCGTTTTCCCGACTGTAGATTTTAAGGCCCTTCTTAATTTTCCACAGTCTTTCCACCCATGAACAAATCTGACCATAGAAAGGCACATCGCCTAGAACATAGCCAACAAGCGTGAATTTCCATTGTTCAGCCCCCCTCGCAAAAGCCGACTTTCCCACAAGCGCCATTACCGTACCATCCTCCTTGGCATGGGGTGCGACAAAAGACATCCCCATGTCAGAGTCATATTTCCTGATGTTAGAGCAAACAGCTGCCCAAGATTGTTTCTCGCCTGTAGTATCAATTTTGAGAGCAATTGTTGGCCTTAGAGGCCTTTTGTCGAATAGTTGGTGTCCAGAGGGTGCGTCTCTCTGAAAGTTAGCGGGATGGCCGCTACTTCGTGGGAAAAAATTCCTAGGGCCGCCGTTCTTCAATCCAGGCTTGGGGAAAATTTTCCCGTTGCCACCCAATCTGCCAGGCAGCGGCTTCCTCCTCCGCCTGTCAACAACCTCCCATCCTCCCCAAGATAGATCCTCCGGAGAGACCACAGGATCTGATCGTGCCGATCCTACGCCAAGATGCCCTATCTCCGACCTCCTAGGATCAACGGAGAATCGTGTGTTGCCACCATCAACCGGATCGCCTGGATCACATATGGCCGCCATTGAGAGATGTATATATATATCACGTTGGAGCTACAAAAATACTTTGGAAAAGTCACAAAACCTCCATTACTATTCCTTTACATATATATATATATATATATATAGGGCAATCTTCGGGTGCGAAAAAACCCGTGCGAAAGCCGTGCGAAAACTTTTTTTTTATTTTTTTGAAATTTTTTTTTTCAAAAATTTTTTTTTGATGTTTAATCCATACAATTATATACCCCAGGGAAAATAATGGGTGAACCCGTTGGGGATTAGAGCACTCATCCACCCGTTACAAATTTAACGGTCTCAAAACGTGCGAATTTGATGAAATGCCTTGATCAAAGGCCAAATGACATTATTTCTCAACCATTATTTTTTGAGGGGGGTATAACAACATATAATGAGGGTGGAAAAAAGAATTTTTGAAAAAAAAATTTCAAAAAAAAGATAAAAACATTTTCGCACCGTGCGAAATGTTCTCACATGAAGATTTACATATATATATATATATATATATATATATATATATATATATATATATATATATATATATATGTTTTCCTAAGTTTTTAGAGCATGTGTTTACACAAACACACTAGTCATAACCCGTGCCCGCGGGCACGGTTCATTTAAGATTTTTCCACACAAAAGCTTTGTTGCCCAAAAAATCATTTCCACGGAAAATATTAAAAGAACAAATTATCGTAAAAATATTTAGCGGCACGGGTGCCTTCGGCATGTAAAGGATCCTGGCTATGGGGAAAACACTAGAATAGGGGTTGAATAGTGTTTATGCAATTTAAAAAGATAGTTACACCGATTTAAATTCCTAACCAACACATAGTGCGGAATAGAAAACAAACCCAAAATGAAACACAAGCAAACACAAGGATGTTTCAAGGGTTCGGATTACCCAAGTCACTACCCGACTTGTTCCCAGTAATCCTACGTCCCTTCCACCCGGTTCATAACCGGATACTCAAGTTAGAACCCTAACTTGAGGTTTCCTTAAAACACACTTGTAGCAATCCTACAAGTGAAATCGAAATACAATCGATTGTCCTTGACTTCTACAACTTGGGAGCAAGCAAACCACTCTCACAAACCGAGAGTAAATGCAATAACGAGTTATGAAAATATGAAAGCAACATTTATAATCATCTATGCCTTGAAGTAGAACCAGAAGGAGAAGTATGTTGTGTGGGAAAGACTCTCTTGGAAGAGAGGAAAGCCCTTTCTCTTGACTGCACCAAATGCTTAGAAGATAACTCTTTGGTTCTAGGTTGGAGAGCAATAGATTGAAGATAAGAATTCTAGGGCTTAGGATTTGAGAGCTTTGATCTTGAGAGATTGAAAGCTTGAATGAAACTTGGATGAATGATTAACTTCTCAATGGAACAGTAGATGCTCCTTAAATAGGTTTCTCAAACCCTACAAACGAATTCAGCAAAAACCGCTTTGAAATCCGTGAGGAAAAACTCAACGGATAGAATCTGCGCCCGCGACATTCGACTGTTGAGGAATTCACAGTCGACTGCTGCACAGTTAGAGAGTGTAGGTGAGAATTCATAACGGTAACTTACCACGTGGACAGTCGACTGATGAGGCATAGACAGTCGACTGTTAAACCAACAGGCGACTGTAAATCCTACTACAGGCGACTGGCCGAAGAATGGTAAGTTGAAGAAATCTAGAAAACATCTGGGAGAACAGGACAGACGACTGTTGAGGAGAAGACAGTCGACTGTTAATCAGAACAGGTGACTGTAATTCCTTCTACAGACGACTGTCAAAACCCTGAGATTTTCCAGAGAGTTGAGTCAACAAATTGGCTCACAGACAGACGACTGAAGAAGCATTGATAGTCGACTGGTCCAATGGACAGTCGACTGTAAATCCAATATAAGTCGACTGGCCAGAATAAACAGAGAAACTAGGATTTGGGCTACAGATAGACAGGCGACTGATTTACAAAACACAGTCGACCGTCACTTGGACAGGCGCCTGTGAATCGTTCATAAGTCGACTGTGAGAATTACAGCAGAGAAGCCCAAAACTAGACTGTAAAAGTTTGTGCATAACAGGCGACTGTAGAACAAAACACAGTCGACTGTTTTTGAGACAGGAGACTGTAAAACGTTCAGCAGTCGACTGTTATAGACAAGACATGCATAATCTAGAAAGAAATGAATTGGAGTATTAGGAAGATTGATCTAATGACATCCTAAGACAGAAATGAAGATGTGTGTGTGTGCTCCAACAATGTTCTACTTCTAAGCTACATACTAGAAGAGAAATAAGAAAGTTAAATTTGACAAACTCTCTCTTCTATCCAACGCATGAGCTTGAAGTCTTCTAGGAGCTTCAATCACCATCTATGATCATTCAATCCATTTCATTTGCTTCCAATGATCTTTGAGTGTCATCCATTGCAAGTAGATCTTCATAATAAGCTTAGGCAATGGAGTAACTGCAAATAGAGGATTAGTCACAAGTATTTATGTTTGCTCATCATTAACACCAATTGAGGAGAAGTCCAATACTCAACATTCTCCCCGTTTTTGATGATGATAAACAAACATAAACAAAAATATAAATAATTGTGCTTTAAGAAAACTTACTCCCCATACATAGATGCCAATCAAGTTAGACAATAAATATTAGGACATCTATGTATCAATTGAAGCAAATGAGTAAGATATGCATGAGTGAAATGAATTCATGAAATCTAGGATTAAAAATCCATATTCATTTTATCTTACTCCCCCTGAATCTAAGGCAACTTCAATCTTAGATTCAAGTGTTATTAGTATATACATAGCACATTCATTATGAATCTATATGTTTATTTCTCTCCCCCTATGGCATTATCCAAAAGGTGGGAGTAAAATAACAACAACAATCGTGCTAAATAAGAACTAGCAACAATCCAAGAGTTCAAAGATATATAAATCTAAAACTCATAAAATCACATCAAAAACTTATGTGAATAGAGAAATGGAAGTCTAATATCAACATTTGAGATACACGAAGAAAAACATATTGTATCAAATCACATCACATGAAGAATACAACATATACAGAGACAATATCTCAAAATTCATACAGATACGATAAGCAATTATACAAAGAGTGAAACATACGAAGAAACTGCAATTTCATATATATATAAACAGACCACATGAGTACAAAACATATGAACATCACCATGTTCATCAAACTGATCAAAACTACAAGATACAACCATAAATGTGTCTCAAAGAGAACAGAATACAATATGAAACATCCATACATCATACATGTGATTCAAAAATAACAAAATATATCATGAAATTCCACAACATATCACTACACAAAATATCCATCACTGAAAAACTAAAAACAAAATCTAAGAGTGAGAGTCTCCAGGTGCAGCAGAGGAAGAAGCAGGCTCTGGGTCAACTGGAGTATCCTCTGGAGGAGGAGCAGCAACAGGAACACCCTAAGAAGCAGCTACACCAGGATGCACAATGAGCTCAGTGATGATCGGAGGAGGATGCTGATGAGGCTGGGGTGGAACAAAACGTCTCAGATGCTCAGGGAAGGGCATACCCTGATGCTGGAATGAAAGGAATGCCAACTCATACAGACCAGAAACCATCTCAAGGAGAATGTCATGAGAGGGAGGAGCAGATGTAGATGGCTGGTCAGCAGGAGGAACTGTGGAGGAAGACAGAGCAGAAGTGGACTTCCTCTTCTTAGATGTAGACTGCAGAGCCGAAGAGGACTTCGACTTTGCAGAAGCATCGAGAAGAGGACCAAAAGGCACGGGCTCGTAAGGAGACAGATCAATCCCAAAATGACGAAAGACGATTGTGAGAAGACCACCATAGGGGATGTGGGAGGAAGCAGTAGTGAACTCGACCTTGTCCATCCTATCAAGGAGGACTCCAGCCCAGTTCACCGACATGCTAGAAAATATCACATACATACACCTCAGAATCTCCTGGGTAGGCTGATCAGAAGATCCATACTTCGGGAGGATGTTGGACTTCACCACAAGGTGAACAGCCCAACCCCTCGTCGAAAACATGGATGAGCGAACGCCAAAAGAAAGAGCAGAGGGTATCCCACGGAACATGTCCCGGAGGAAAGACTGATCAAGCTCAGCGACGTCTGAAATGGAAATATCAGAAGGAAGGGATCCAGTGGAGGGACTCCTAAGAATGGTCCCTAAGAGTGTAGGATCAATGCGGATGGGGGGTCCCCTGGACAACGGTGTCAATAACGCCAGTGGTAGAATACTCACGCGAATGCGGTTAGCATAGAAGAGCTTAACCAAAAATGGATAAGCTCGAGTAGATTCGCTCTGAAAGAAGAGAAAAAGGTCGGCCAAACAAGTAGCAGATAGGATCTCAGAAAGTCTCTCAGCAATGAAAGCAGGAAAGACAATGAATTGCTCTCTAAGAAGTTTGATCCCTAGGAGAGAGTGAAATTTTGCCAAGCACAGATCATCTCGGCAAATGGGAATGAGGGGATCGGAGGGTGGCACGACAAGGGTTTCTTCTGCGGAACGCGACACAGAAGGTGAAGGAGGAGCCTCAGTGCTAGGCTCATTGATGCAAACACCAATGGGCTTGCGCTGACGCTTCACGAGGCGCTCAGCTTCAAAAGAAGAAGACCCAGAAGAAGAATAACCCTGTGATGAAGAGCGAGAGGGAGAAGCGGCTTTCTTGGTTCTGGCCTTATAAGGTTGTTTATTTTTGGCAGTGGTAGGCTTGGGAACCCTAAGGCTCTTAGAAGCAGAAGTCTTTCCCTTGTTCTTAGTCTTGGGAGCCATTGCACAATCAAACGACGATTTTGAATGAAAACACACGAAAGATACAACGAATGAAAGAACCAACGAGAGGAAATCAAACCTAGTCGAAAGGCACGAAGAGTCAATGGAGATCCGAGTAATGCAATCGACAGATCGAGACGACGGACAGTCGACGACGGAGAGATCGACAGAGGGTTTGAAGGTTTTTCAATCGGAGGGGGGAGAGAGAGAGAGAGAGTAAGATCGAAATGAAATTTCTCGATGATATATCGAAGGGGTAAAATATTCTGGGCCGTTGGATCAAAGAATCGACAGCTCAGATCAAATGAGCGAACCGCCACAATAGGTGACAGTCGATTGATGAACAAAATTCAGTCGACTGGATGAAGTGATAAGAGATAAGCTTATTCAATAAAAAATTACATCTGCATGAAAATGTTGATTCATGCAAAATTGTGATTTTCTAGATAAAATGGCAAAAATCGCAAGCGTTGATTTCGAAGTTCTGGATGCATCAAGAAGAAATTATTTGAGCTGGCAGCTTGATGTTAAATTTCACCTGCGAGCTAAATCCCCCGTTTCTGCAATTACAAAAGATGGAAAGGTGACAGACATTGAAAAGGTGCAAGCCATTATTTATATGTGTTGTCACGTGGATAAGACCTTAAAGGCTGAATACCTTACGGTACAAGATCCACTGGAGCAGTAGACTCCCCTTGAGGACAGATATAAACATCATAAAGATGTTAAACTCCCAAGGGCATGTTGTGAGTGGGAGAACATGAGACTTCATGACTTTAAGTTCATAGCTAAGTACAACTCAGCTCTTTTTAGTATCACCTCATGCCTGAAGTTATGTGGTGAAAAAGTCTCAGAAGATCACAAGCTGGAAAAGACGTACATGTCTTTCCATAAAAAAGATGTGATACTGATGCAGCAATACCGAGAACGAAGGTTCACTAAGTATTTTGAGCTGCTGTCATGTTTACTCATGGCTAAAGAAAATAGAGAGTTTCTCCTCACCACTCATAAGATGCGCCCCTTGGAACGCCACCCTCCCAGAAGCTCACAACGCATCTTCTTCTAAAAATAAAAAAGATAATAAACGAAAAGGAAAATCACATAGAGGTAACCAAATAAAAAGGCCAGTGGACAAGTCCACCAGTAAAGAAATAAAGGGAGGCGGAAGTTCACTTGGCGCAGAAATGACAACAATAGAAATGATGCACCCCCGCCTAGAAGGGAATGTGAAGACCATTGCCATAGCTGTGGCATGAAAGGATACCGGTCTAGAGTGTGAAGAACTCCGCGCCACCTACAAGATTGGTACAAAGAAAGCTTGAAGCAAAAAAACTGAAATAAATTTAGTGACCTCCAATGCTCCAGACCAGTTCACTGCTAATGACTTCGAAAAATCCGATTTGTTTGATTAGCCATTTTTAACTTTATAGAAAAACAATGTTATGAGAGCTATCTGAATGTTTACATGAAGAATGAATAAATGTGAAAATGTTTTCCTCAAATCAAATGTGCTTATTTGATTCATCTTTTACTGGATGAACTGCTCTCATGACTGCTTAGTAACAAGGTTGTAAAAAAGCTAGGCGCTAGGCGTTCGGATTGCTAGCGCCTAGCGCCCAGAGCATTAATCGGGGATTAATCGGCCTAGGCGGATTTGCATTTTTTAATTATTTTATTTATTTATATATAATATATTTATGTTTATATATATTATTTAAAATACGTCAAATATTTAATACATACTAAATCAAATCCAGTTTACCTATTTTAGAGTATTTGTGTGCAACAAAATAAAATTTAAAAGATACTCTTGTGCAATTAAGCCATTTACCAAAAACGCCCAGACACCGCACATGAACCGCCTAGGAACCGCACAGGAACCGTCCAGGAGCCGCCTAGGAACCTCCCAGAGCGCCCAGACACCGCCCAAAACGCTTAGGCGGCCGATTAATCCCAAAAACGCCCAGATTGACCGCCCAGGCCATACTCGGGGCGTTTACTGGCCGCCTAGCGCCTAGGCGCCGCCTAAGCGGCCGCCCAGGCCGATTTTTAGAACACTGCTTATTAAACAATAAACAGATACGATCCTTTAATACAAATGATATTTTCATAGCATATGAAAGCCCATAAATATCAGGGCCATTAAACATAATTGAAGGTTCTGTGAACACAACACTGTTGCTCCCAACTAGCACAGAAATAAAAATAAAAGTTGCATTATTCTCTCCGAATTCAGAAAGGTACTTATTAAGTTTTAAGGACATCCGTTCTACAAATGTAAATGAAAAATAATATCTGTATGTAACACCTCAAGAAAAAGGAGTATATCCATACTTGAACGTTTTGAGAGCCTTTCATCAGGACTCTATCATACACAGATTTGGAGAGAGGAAGCAAATTTGACGGAGCACACGAAATGCCCAAAACCAGCCAAGTTTCTACTTTGGCATGACAGATTTGGCCACCCTAGATCGGTTATGAAGCACTGCATCTTATCTGCATACTATGGACATGACATGAAGCACCAGAAGATTCTTCAAAAAGGAGAAATCCCTTGCATCCCTTAAGGAAAAACTAATCACAAGGACATCACTAGTAAAAGTTGACAAAGAATCTCCATGCTTCCTCGAAAGAATATAATGAGATATATGTGGAAAAAATCCACCACCCCTAGCGGGCCATTTCGGTACTTAATGGTACTAATAGCTGTATCCTCAAAATATTCGTATATGTGTCTACTATCGACCCACAACTTAGCTTTTCCAAAGCTATTGGCACAAATAATAATGTTGCGGGCACATTTTCCAGACAACTAAATAAAGTAAATATGTCTGGTTAAAGCTGTGGAATTTACTTCCTGGCCATTTCAAGAATATTGCCTAACAACTGGGATAGAAATTGGACATCATGTGTCATAAGTTCATACCCAAAATGGGTTGACAGAGTCATTAATAAAAAGACTCCAATGGATTGCACGTCCATTACATAAGAAATCCCAGTTACCAGTGACCACATGGGACATGCAAAATTTCATGTTGCATCGTTAATAAATATAAGACCCTCTGGAAGTCAGAGTCTCTCTCCAATGCAACTTGCATATGGAATACCACCGAACATATCTCACTTGAGAATTTTCGGTTGCACAGTTTATATCCACATAGCACCAATACAGAGGACAAATATGGGTCCTAAACGTCGTCTAGGTATCTATGTAGGGATTGACTCACCCTCAATAATAAGATACCGAGAACCCCAAATAGGGGATGTATTCAAGGCACGTCTTGAAGACTGTGAATTTAATGAGACAAATTTTCCCAAATTGGGCCCGAATAATGAAAAATCTGGAGCTGTAACGGCCAATTTCCGACCGTTCGTATTTTTGCGCGTACCTTCCTCTTTCGTATGCGTATTTCTCTTTGTCCCCTCTTCTATCCGGATACGTGATGTGATATGTCGTTGTGACCGTATGGAAGAGTAGTTATTTGTGGGATTTTTAGTCAACGTCATTTCACGAGTCGTTCTCCCACAAATCAGCTTTGATTGGAGGTCGTGACTTTAGACTTCGACGTCGGATCTTTTTATTTTTAGTTCATTTTCTGTGGACCAAACATGCGATTGACCACTGTACCCTCGAGCCTCTCGTCATCATGGTCATCCCGATATTTTTTTTCGTAATTTTCGGACATCGTTTGCTTGGCCTAACCCACTAATTAAAATCGAAGCACGCTTAGCCCTAATCACTTTTGAAATTCAAATGTTAATCAACCTCATTGATTTCATGCATATCATGGGGATTCTATTTGTTATACTCACCTTTTGTTTCCCCTCTTTGCACACCCCCTCACTCACCCTCTCTCCTAGTCATCATTTATTTATACCCCCTTTTTAAACCATGTTAGCAAAACCCTTCTCCTTTAAGAAAAACTCAAACCGCACATAGCTAGGGCAACGCAAACCCATCAGGCCGTCGCTTTTCCTCCCCTTCCTCGCGTGTTCCCTCGCTGCCGACGAGCTCTCCGACCACCCTCCAACCTCCGGCCACCTTCCTCCACCTTCATCTCTTCTCCCTCCTCTCTCTCTAACCCTAGAAACCCCATAAAAACTGCCCAGGCCCAGATCTGTGCCTGCCGCCAGAACTCCTCACGTCGCCGCCCCTCCGGCCACCTACTCCGGCCAATTCTGCCTCCCTCGAACTCTCCCCAAACCCCTCTATCACCTGCAAGTCTCTTCCCTCTTCCCTCTTCCCTATCTCCTCTCAAAACACCTCTCAAACATGTCAAAACTCAGTTTTGACAGATCTGTGCCATCGCCGGAAAAACCGGACGCCCGCCGCCTCCGGTGACCTCCGGCCACCCACTCCACCTCCATCAACCTTTCCTCGATCTCCTCTATCACCTGCAATCGTCCTCCCTCTTTTCTCTCATCTCTCTCTCCTCAAAACCCCCATCAAACTCAGCCCTAACGGCAGTTTTGGACAGATTTGCGTCTGTAACTTCGACGCTGGTGCCCGTCGTCGTCCGACCACCGCCGGAGAACACTCCATGACCATCAGGTCCCACTCGACCCCCTTTACCTACTGCAAGTCTCATTTGCCTCCTTAGGTCGTCGCATCTTCGCTGTGACGCAAAACAGCGACCTGGTGTGTAAAACTGTCCTTTTCGCCTTCAAACTCGCGCCCATCGGCTTTCGGCCGTCGCCGGTGACCCCCCTCGCTGCTGTTGACTCCCCACAGCCCCCTCTAGCTACTGCACCCCTTTGCTACCTTCTCAGATCACAGAAATTCCGCTGAGAACACAAAACAACCAGGTCTATGCAAATCTGTCCTCTTCTCCGCAAAACAGCCCGGTTCATCGCCACCGGCAGTTTCTCCTGCCACCCACCAGGCCGAGCAACCCCCCATTTGACCTCCTTCAATCCTCAGCAGTCCCCCTTGCTTCTAAGAACTCACACACGTCGTTGATCTCGCGTGTTTTCCCCCGATGTTGACGCCACCTTGTAGATCCATTGCGCTACCCGCAACGGGAGAGATCCGACGCTGTGATCGCTGATCTCGCCTTTCCCTTGCTATCCATACGTGTCTCGCTGCACTACTCATGGTCGATACATTTCTGACGATGCAGATCCATCGCCGTTCAGACTCGACGTCTGCTCTACGATCAAACATCAAAAAGGTCAGCCCTCTAACGCGTAGTAAGAACCCACGCCGTAGCGAATCTAAAACCTAATCTAAAAATCATCAATGATAACTAAAATTTACTTACGCTCTTAGACATCGACGAACGGACTTGATATCTGTGCACATAGGATAGTCGTCGATTAGGCGGAACGAATCAAAAAGATGTGACTGTTGACTGTTAGGGTAGTCCCGCCAAACTTAGAAACTTATCATAATCGGGTTGATGAAAAACGCGTTCTGACACTACCGTTGGCTCGTTTCAGACGAACCCTCACTGACGCACCGCTTCGACAAGACGACCCGGACCGACGACGCACCGTCACCGCAAGCAAATGTTTCCACTTGCGTACTTTTGGCCACGTTTAGGCCATCTTTCCTTAAACTTTAAAAGTACGACTAAAGAGAACCGGATGTGAAATTATAGCGTCCGGGACCCCCTTGACAGCTTAGACTTGACGACGAAATCTAAGCACAAACAACAACAACAACAGACACCCTAGATTCTATCTGTGTGTGCGTGTGGACCCCTAGAATGAACAATTCCATGTTACTTGCCATGTCATGAAATGTTACAAAAAGCCTCCGGGCGTTTCGGATGCTCTCCACGCGGGAGTGAGAGATACGATACAGACCGTGGGGATAGAGGCACTCACCTAGCAAAGTGAGTGGTCCTATACAGTGGTACAGATTCACCTAGGGGAAGCCCGACACTCACCTAGCAGAGTGAGTGTCCCTGCTGACCGTGGGGATAGAGGCACTTACCTAGCAGAGTGAGTGGTCCTATATTGTCTTGTCTTGAGCACTCGGGTTTGGGGTAGGGTTGAACGGTCGCACGGGGAGAGGGTTTGATCCCCATCAAACCGTAAGGCATGAACCCTTCGTGACACACACGGTACTTCTTGTCTTGTCCTGTCCTATCCAGTCTAGTCCTGTAGCCGTAGCACACGCTACGGCTATTGTCTGTCTCGTTTACTTTCCTGCTCCGTTTTTACTTCCCTCGTATAATTGTATAACTGCCATAATATCACAACAGCATGTAATTCAACCAGTAAAACGTTGTTGTTAAAATTTGTTTCACACTTGCAGTAGAGTCTAACCTTTTCTTGTAGACTTTACCTGACGTACAACTCCTTTTCTCTTGGATGTTGTACGTCAGATACTGAGCCAGAGTACGTGGACGAGCCAGAGCTACCTGAGGACGTTGACCCAGAGTTCTTTCTTGACGAGGATTAGTCTTAGAGCCACTTCCTTGTTGCGGATCCTCGGAGGTTTTTACTACTTTCTAGTTCAGGCGCGTAGCACCGTTTACCTTTCTACCTAGGTTGGGTGCTTGCACCATTAGCTTCCTTTCTATAGTTGTTGCTATACTGGGCTTCTTTTTAGACTTTTGTACTCACTGGATATTATCTCATTATATTAATGAATGCAACTTTCTTTCTTGTACTCTTATTTCTTTGTTCAGAACTTTTATATGCAAGAACATGTACTTCTTCATGGTATCCCTACAGACGCTTATTGGGTCTGAGCCTCACAGCTCCGGCCCATGCGGACCTTAGTCACGTCTCACTTCCATCGTTTTGGGAAGCGGGGCGTGACAGGAGCTACACAAACAATATCGTGTGATACAGAAAAATTAACCCACTATGATCAGGTAACAAAGAAATATGATGATGAGATCATGAAGATCCTACACATAATAGTTAGCTGACTCATTTACTGATAACCAAAATATTGTCAGATCACACATCCCTGCTGCAAATACTGCAGCTAGGATTGACATCTCTGAGAATGGATGCAGTCCACCAGCAACAGACATGGCTGTTCCTCAACAGAAAAGAAGCAGACCACCAGGCTCCAAGGACAAAAATCTAAGAAAAAGAAAAACTCCTGGAGACCCTGAGACAATACTACCACAAGACAATGGGCTCACGTCCATACCCTCACCCTTTCTGGAATCCACTGCGAAGAAAATGCCGGGAAAAACTGAAATGAAAGTAAATGTTGTATGTAATGAGGAGGTGTTGGACAGAAAGAACACAATTGTCGACAATATATTCACGTATCATATTGCCACATAAATCGCAAAAGTGATGATACTTATATAATATCGTTCCATACTCCGTTGCTATATTGCAAACGTAGAGATTGGCCAAATATGGAACACTGCAATAAAAGATGAGCTGCACTCACTTATAAAACATGAAGTGTTCGGACCTGAAGTCCAGACAACAAAAGTTGTCAAACATGTGGGAAAAATAAGTCTTGCACAAATAAGAATAAATAAGTACAAAATCATATGCTATAAGGTACAACCTATAGCTCAAGAATATTTTCGCTCCCACGGGGAATAAACAAATTAAAATGAGCATGACTTATATATAAATGATGCATCAGATTTCCTAAGCTATACACTGCAAATACATTACGATTTGGCAAAAGCAAATTTTGGATATGTTGATATTGAATATTGTGACAGCATACCTCTATGGATATCTTGATAAAGATAAATTTCACATTTCCTTAAATGCCTGGATAGACTTTGGTGCGTCTATTCTATTAAAGAATAATAATAATAATAATAATAATAAATATTGTACAACCAAGAGAATCACTTGACAAAGTAAGCATTCCTACTAATAGTTGTCTTTGCATCTGCAAAGGACATGATTTGAGATCATATATAGTTGTAAACAACTTAAATCTTATGGGATCTCCTGAAGAGAAAATCGAAATATATGTTTAAGCCTGACTATCAAACATGAAATGAAAGACCTTGGCAAAATATATTAAGTCATGGATTACAAATTTATTGTCTATAAAGATAAAATCCTGTGACATTAAAATTCATACGACGAGAGTGCGTTGAAGAAATTATAAGGACCATTGTCGTCTAATAAGTACACCGATGATACGCTCAATGGATGTACAAAAAGTCATCTATTTGGTCTTGAAGTCCCTTATCTAAGTGCAATCAGTGCACTCCTGGCTAACTGCACGTGTCCCGATATAGCATTTGCAGTAAATTCACTAGGCAGAGACAGTTAAGCACCTAAAAGTGCCATTAGACTGGAGTTAAGCATCTTTTGTGCTTCCTCCAAGGGTCAATAGATTTGGGCTTACATTATAAAGAATTATCCGCCATGCTTAGCGAAATGCAGGTTACAGGTCCGACCCCTATAATGAGAAATCACAGATTGGATACCCACAGTGGGACGGCCATCTACTGCAGATCTGCAAAGCAAAATATGAAGGCAACACATCCTATCATTTCAAAATTCTCACCATTCTAGAAACAAACCAGTGGTGTATTTGAGTACGCCTGGTGGTACATCAAATCCCAGTGACGACTTGGACATGGGCTAGTCTTTTAGAGATGACCACATAATTTGAAGACCATGCCACTTGCTTACCCCACTTTTGAGGAGACCACATCAGAGGCGACGAAACAAAGCACAACTCTCCAGAGTTTTTGGTTTCAGCAGCTGCTTAATGATGGTGATATTTGTAATTTGCATATATTTTCAAAATATTGTAAATAAGAGTGATTAAAAATGCCTAAGAGATCTAAAAGCATAATGGCTTGTAAAGATTAGGGGGAGTTAGATGGAATTTGTACCCATTCTCCTTAGCTATGGATTTTTCCCACATGGTTTTCCATAGCCAAAGGTTTTAAAGAGGCAAATTCCATCAACTCAGGATCCTGTAGTATCCACCACTTTGTGAGACTCATATGACGCTCAGAATCCCAAAGGTTTCATGGGGCAGAGTCCACACTTATGCCTAGATAAGGAGGAGTGTTGTAAATAGATAAGATTGTATCTTATCTATGGATAAGATTGTATCTATTGTATCTCATCCATGTCTAACTGTCCCATACACTATAAATAAAGGGTCTGGGGTCTTTCCCTACACTACGCATTCATAAAAATCCAATGTTTTAAGCAAAAAATATGTGATCCCAGCTTAAAATGAGTTTCCTTCTTCTAATTAATCACATTAACTAGATTTATAAAAAATTTATTTTTAAAATAACTTCAAAAAATTTGCAAATTTTTAATATCATAAAATAGCTTAATAGTTATGCGTATCACAAAGCAACTTTGTACACTATTAGGTTAAATGACTAACATTAAAGTATTCGTACGATCCACATAATTATTATACATGCAAATCATAAGTATAAATAAACTTTATCACGATACAATCGTGGTATTACAATACAATCATCACATGCATTTCAAAAATTAAAACATTCTAAAACCACTTTATAATTATTTTAAGACCTTAAGTTTTATCACATAAAATTATATTCGAATCATTTAGCAATAAATCTGATTTAAATGTAAAAATTTGATTTACAAAATTCAAAAATAGAATCTTTTAGCATTGATTAGTGAGTAATCTCATTCAAAACTAGAATCTTTATGTTAATTAACAGTAAGAGAGGTTAATATACTAAGTCTAATATGTGGATATCTTCAATCCTAATGTTAGAATGTGCATCAGCATGTAGCATGTAGCATGATGAGGAAACTAATGGCTAAATAGATGTTATCAAGTCATGGGAAATGAATTAAATCTTCATCCAATGATGTAATTTGCTAAAAAAACAAAAAAAATGTTTGTAACTCGCGATAACTCACAATTTTCTAATAGCCTTCTTATTTTCCTTGCATATGAGCATTCACAATTTGTATTCTGCTTGATTTAATCTTGCAAGTATTGCTATTATATTTCGACACGTAAATCATTCGTATACTTTGCAAGAACTTGTTGATTGAGAAACTTTTTGGTAACACAAATTGATATCTTAAATAAAATACTTAGAAGTTTTATAAAAAAATTTAAAACAATATTTGCCCACCCCCTAGTGTTTTCTACTTGTCATCCATAGGATCCTCAACAAACAAAATATAGACAAAGACCCTAGTCGTCACTGTTGAGTATTGGTGTTTCATACCAATGTTATTTTGATGATGATTACAACATTATGTTGTTGCTAATGACTCCCTTGTTTTAGTCTCTTAGTTACTTTTCTAAAATATCATTTCTGGAGACTAAACACTTGGTGCAAGGATGGACATTAAGTGAAGAAGGGCCAAAGCTTGGACTCAATGGGTGCCAAATCTTGGAGATGATGGGGAATATCAAGGCATCAAGATTGAAGACATAAACTCTAAGGAAAGCAATGTAATCCATGTAATATTTCCTTTATTGCTTTCTCTCTCATTTGAGTCTAGGTTAATGTAATGCCTTGATAGATGGTCTACTCATACATGCATATGCATCTAACCATCTTAGTGAGCCTTAGGATTATCATAGAATCCAACCCAATAGGTTCATCTTGATCAAAGACTCATTTGGAGTCTCTGGTTCTCTATCAGTCGCCTGCTGAAGGATTAACAGTCGACTGGGTGATTTCCAGTCGCCTGTAGAGCCTTCTACAGTCGACTATGATGCACGGAGCAAGTCAACATTTCTATTGACTCTAATTGAGCTTTTCGCATCAGTCGACTGATGCTCAGTTTACAGTCGCATGTATATTTACAGTCGCCTGTGAATTGGTCAACAGTCGTCTGAGTAGCATAAGTGCATATACTGCTTCTCTCTGTTTTTCTCCATCTCCTGCAGCAGTTGACTGATGAAGGGTTTACAGTCGCATGGCTATTTTGCAGTCGACTGTATTCTTGTCATCAGTCGCATGTATGCTTATCTGGAGAAATAGTGCAGCTCTATGTTTATTCCATTCCCTGCAGCAGTCGCCTGTTAAAGGTTTTACAGGCGTCTGTCCTGTTTACAGTCGACTGTATTGACTTCATCAGTCGACTGTCGAGGCTCAGATTATAGCCGTTGGATATTTTCTAGCCGTTGAACAGTCGACTGTCATTTGTTCATCAGTCGACTGTCAGTAACGTTTCTGCCCAGAAACTAGTCGTTGCAGCTTTTTGTTTTTAACTGTTTCCTTGGGTTTGGAGAGTTAATATAGGGTTCCTATATATATGAGAGGGCTAAGTTCATTGGACCTTCTTGGATCTATTGCAAATCATTAGAGATTGATTAAGCCACTCTCAAACTCTCTCATTTTCCTCTTAGAGCTCATTCTCTCCTTCATGCATTGAAGTCAAGCTCATCATCAAAGTGCTTTCAAGCAAATCTTAACACTTGGATATCCTCTTCCATGCCTTGCATTCATTTATGAATAAGTACATCTCAATGCATAGGTAAGAGTATTTATTTTACTTGGTGATTCTTGTAACACTAATTCTCTTTGTGGGAATTAGTCTTTCTCTCTTTGTGGGAGTAGTCTCTCTTTGTGGGAGTGTTATCTCTTTGTGGGATTAGGATATTCTCTTAGTCGGAATAACTCTCTTTGTGGGAGTAATTCTCTTAGTGGTAATTTGGTGTCCTAGTGTAGGGCTAACCCTAATTCTCAGAGTGGGAGTTAGTAATTCTCTAGGTGGGAGTTTGACCCCTGTAAAGGGTGGTTGGGTCTTTGTGTAGGGCAAAATCCTCTTGGTGATGTCTCTCTCTTTGTTGGAGTGTAACTCTTTGTGGGATTGTATTCACTTCTCTTTGTGGGAATATAGTGAATATTGGTGTGGTTTGACATACCCAAATTTTGGGAAACCAGTGTAAAATCTTGTGTCTGCGTTTGGATTGATTGTGTCAATTATTTCCTCTTGCATTTATTATCTCGCATTTGCAAGTTTAATTTTAATTGGACAATTTATTGCCATTATACTATTCACCCCCCCAATGTGTTGTTGTTAGTATTGCAAGGGTAAGGCGATCCTTACAGTCACATTTGTTTTCCTTTACATTTAGCACTATACTCGATAGAATGATGACTCGAGCATAATAGGTGATTAGGGTAGAACCTCAAACCGCCTCAAGTAAGTCATGTGTACATGCCGCGAATAATTGCATGCACTCTCCTTGCCATCAAAGATTTATTTGACTGATACATGTTTCTTAACATGTTTAAGATATCATACTACATGTTTCCTTGTTATTTGCGAGATCTTTAAAGTGTGTGTTGCAACAAGTCCAAAACTACTATTTTAGTAAATTGAAATGTTATATACTTTTTGAAACATGTCCAACAAAAATATAGACTATACTATCGAGAGTCTCCCTTTCTCCATAATATGATTGGTTCCTATCAACATCAATTCAAACACTCAAGTCTAGAACAAGTGGAGTCTTTCACATTAGAAAAAAGAATTATTAAAATTAGAGTATATAATACATAGGTCAATTAAACAACTCTTAGAGAGAACGACACTTTGCTACTTTTACTTGATAAATATGAATTGTCATTTGAGAAATATAACTTGCAAGGAACTTTCACATAATCTAGATTCACATCATACATTTCAGAGCTCCCTTTTGATCGGTGTGTAACAAACCAATCATTTTTGGCTTTCCTTTCGTAACATCTAAGTCATCAAATTTAAGTCCCAATCATGCAGCGTCCCTTGCCATCCGCTTCATTCTGGCCCTTTTGTTCTGGAACCAGTTGTAGACAGTTGATTCAGAAACTTGGCCATATTTTGAGAGCTCAGAGGTCAACTCCTTAACCTTTTCCTTGTTTGGTGTCCTACCGTCAAGCTGATATATTCTTTCCAGTATATCTCGTTGTTGTGGCATCAAACGCAGCCTGGGATACTTCTTAGGAGGAACTCCAGAGACCATAAGAGGATCGGAATATTGACCACCAAGATTCATTCCTACATATGAAGCATATCATTAGAAAAGAAGAATTAATCCATGAATGTGATCGGTAGAATTAATGTTCATTTCAGTGTCATATTGTTAAAAAAAAAAATCAAAATTCTAATGTTGAAGCTAGTAGAAAGCTATGGCAGTAGTAGTAGTTTGATAGATTGCGTATAACCATTTAACAGCATACATATTAAGGTGAGTAGTATTGCAACAATTTTTCAACATGTCACTCAAGTTGAGCAGAAACTATAAGAATATAAGCTTAAATCAACCTGAGTATTAATTAAAAAGCAATTTCAGATAACTACCTGAATAAATCTTTGGAGAAAATGTAATCAACATTAATGTTTACGCATGATCAATATTGTTAAGGCATATTGTTCCATTAGACTAAATCAACAAAAATGTGTAATATGTACATGTAGAGAGAGGACGAAATCTAATGAAACAAGCTGTGTACTTTCAGTGCACATCATGATCACCGATCGATGCATGTGCAACACCACTATTAATTTATTATGCTTATGATTTTTCACCGTGTGATTGTTCGTAACGCTAATTAACATGTGAAAAACATTCTATTCTATTGAGATTAATTTTTATAAAGGTACGATTCCGTTGAGAAATTATATATGCAGCCCAGATAACTCGTTGATGTCTAGACTATTATCTCGTTGCCCATAACCAATATCTCAGAAAATTAACCATGAAATTAAGGAACATGAATAAACAATATTTAAGGGGGAATTGAAAATTAGAAGAAAAAACTCAAATTCCAAATTGCGCGCGGAGTAACCCACATAACAGAAAATCCAAAAAAAATAAGCCGAATAATCTTGCACATGACAAAGAAGACCAATGCAACAGAAACAACATAAAACAAAGACAAGAAACAAAGAGGAAATCAAGAACCTGATGAAAAGAGAAGAAGAGAGAGTTGGTACCTGCTGAAGTGGCATCTTGGGGAGAAGTCATGGATCTGTACATCTCGACAAGCTGTTCAGTTATCACGGCATACGTTGAGATTTGGCGGCGAAGCTCCTCGATCTGATCATCTGTCATCACCCTTTGGACTTGCCTGTTGATATTCATGTCAAGGTAATTTGAATAAGAAGGAGAAGCTGCAGCAGGGAGCCCGGGCCAATCCATGGTAACAAGAGAGAAGAAGAGGACGTACGATTCAGAAACAATATAGAGTCCGGCCCTTTATATATATACAGAGAGAGGTATTGTCTTTCTTGTGTCCTAAAGATTGCGGGAATTTGATATGATTGGAGAGAGAGACAACATCCCTTATGCCTTCTCCCTGGATGTTCGACACGCGTACTAAATTTCCCCAGAACGAACCCCGTTTTAACTTTTGCGAATCTGAATCCAAGATAGTGATTGGTTCGATATTTGTTTAAATTAATTGTTTCCGTTGGGTATTAGGAAACCTTTGCTTCAATCAGGGTTTAGCCTTGGTGGAGGACAAGCATATCATTATTATTAGACTACGCATGGATGGTTAATTATGTCGGTTTATTAACATGTATAACACCTCTTTCAACCACCTGTCAAATCTAACCACCATTTATTCATGCCCCTCCGTCCTATTTAAATTTCGACATGCCCACATATATACACACAGTAATCATACCCCATGCCCTATGTGCTACGAGTTCATTTATAATATTCATCCCTCGAAATCTTAGTTTCCATAACTTTAGACGAACAAGAATAATTAAAGCATAATAGTTGGTATAATTTGGTTCCTTCAAAAAATTTAGTTCCCATGAGAGAATTTGGCTCCCCAAAAAACTTAGATCCTGTTATGAATGAGGGAGGCCTTTGGCCTCCCCTCATCTTTATCCCCCAATTACTCCCCATCAACCTTACCAATGGGGACTGTTTACGGGTGTTTTCTCACCACAGCTCGTTGACCGTCGGCTGTATGGTCAACGTGGACAAGGGGCCGACTTGAGGGTCCCTTGGGTTCGCCGAGCCTGCTTGTTCTCGACGCTACGGAGCTGAGGGGAAGCCTCGGCTCGGTGAATCGCGATCGGCCTCGGCTGGATCGCGCTCGGCCTCGGCCGTATCCGCGTCGAGGGGTAGCCTCGGCGCTTTGCGAGTAAGTCGGCACTTGATCAGTCGTCCACCTGACGACTGCGACGGTGATGGCCGACCGACGCTGAGGGGAAGCCTCGACGCCTCGTATGTCCGAGTCCCCCCCCATTTCCCTCTCTGAATGAGGTGGGAGTGGGAGATCGTGCCGGGGAAGAGCCGGAAAGAATGTTCGCGCCGATCGAGCCCTGCACCCAAGCCGGCGAAGACTCAAGAGGAGGTTAAGCTCCCACAAGCCCCCTCGCTGCAGCCGAACGGCAAGGAGGCGGGCGAAGGGGAGCGACCCAGGTGTATCAGCGGAGAACGATGCCCCCTGACCCGGAGGATAACCGAGGCACGAATACCCTCGAACTTCAAGGTATAGACGCTGGAGAAGTACAACGGCGTCAGTGACCCCGCGGATCATGTGATGGACTACGAGGGGGTCATGGCGTTCCAGGGATCCGATGACACCCTGCTCTGCAGGGGCTTCTACTCCACCCTACGGGGGGCCGCCCGGACCTGGTACCTCAGCCTGCCCGGTCGGTTGATAGACAGCTTCGAGGAGCTAACCCAGCTGTTCTGCAAGCAATTTATGGCGGGACGACAGGTAAAACCTGATTCAGAACACTTATTCAATGTGGTGCAGGGACCGGCCAAAACTCTGAGGCACTTCATGCGTCGCTTCAATGTGGAGCGATTGAGCGTGGATAGCTGTCCCGAACTGGTTGTGAAGGCGGCCCTGAAGAAAGGCCTTCGACACAGGGGCTTGAAGAAGTCGCTACATAGCGACCCGCCGAAGGACCTCGCCGGAATTATGGCCCGAGCGGAACGCTTCATGCTGACAGAAGAGGCCCTGGCCGAGGATGAGGGAAAGACCAGACGCGAGGCCAAGCGCGGTGAGAAGGAGCGCCGCAGCACGGAGGAGCATCGATCGGAGAAGAAGGCTAGAGGAAGACCACAGAGGGAAGAGCTCCAGCACTCCTCGGTGACCAACGCCCCGGACGTGATCCTAGCGCAAGCCCAGAAGGAGGGACACGCGGGCCGACCTCCCCGAAGAATGAGGAAAGGTGGGAGGGATGAAGAGAAATACTGTAAGTACCACAAGGACAACGACCATGATACCGACGACTGTTGGCACCTAAAGAAAGACATTGAGAAGCTTGTGAGCCGTGGGCACCTGAAGAACTCCGCCAACGACCCCGCCTCGGGAGAAGGAACGCCCAAACATCAGGACAGGGGAAAAGGGGTGAACGCGGTCCAGACAGTTGCGCGTATCATCGAGTGAGGAGATAGAATGAAACAGCCGCCGATCCACCGGGGGAGGGCTACCCTGCCAGAACCTCCCCCGTGTCTTGTCACCTTTTCTTTTTCATTACTCCAAATGTATTGTCACACAGAAATGAAGGCATACAATGCAAACTTTATCGCCTATTTTGAGCAAACAATTCGGGATGCGTAGGAGGACTCAATCAAGGCAACCGCGGTCCGACTGATATGGACCAGCCCGAATCTCACCGGCCGTGAGGCGAGGGGCGACTCCCCTCGCCACCGAACGGATCTCCCTCGTCGGCCGTAAGCCGAGGGGCGACTCCCCTCGCCACCGAACAGATCTCCCTCGTCGGCCGTAAGCCGAGGGGCGACTCCCCTCGCCACCGAACGGATCTCATTCGTCGGCCGTAAGCCGAGGGGCAACCCCCCTCGCCACCGAGCGAATCTCCTCCGGCGGCCGAGGGGCAACTCCCCTCGCCACCGAGCGAATCTCCTCCGTCGGCCGTAAGCCGAGGGGCAACTCCACTCGCCACCAAACGGATCTCCTACACCGGCCGTGAGCCGAGGGTCAAACCCCCTCGCCACCGAACGAATCTCCCTCGTCGGCCGAGGGGCAACTCCCCTCGCCACCAAACGAATCTCCTTCGTCGGCCGTAAGCCAAGGGGCAACTCTCTTCGCCACCGAACGAACCTCTTTTGTAGGCCATGAGTCGGGAGGCGACTCCCCTCGTCACCGAACGAATCTCCTTCGTCAGCCGTAAACCGAGGGGTACCCACCCCCGCAGATGGAGCGAAGCTTTCGCTCGCAAGGTTAGGGGCAACTCTCCCATCCGACGAGCGCAACGCCCAGTCGTGGACCGAGGGGTGCTCACCCCCGCGGACTGAACGAAGCACCCTCTCATAAGGATGGGGGAAACTCCCTCAGCCAAGGAGCACGACCGTCGGCCGTAAGCCGAGGGGCAACTCCCCTCGCCACCGAACAAATCTCCTTCGCCGGTCACAAGCCGAGGGGGCTCACCTCTGCGGACCGAACGAAGCACCCGCTCATGAGGTTGGGGGCAACTCCCCCGGCCGACGAGCACGACGCCCGGTCGTGAGCCGAGGGGAACCTACCCCCGCGGACCGAGCACACCGCCCGCATGCAAGACTGGGGGCAACTCCCCCAGCCGAGGAGCACGACTGCCGGTCATAAGCTGGGGGAACCTACCCCCGCGGACCGAGCACACCGCCCGCATGCAAGACTGGGGGCAACTCCCCCAGCCAAGAAGCACGACTGCCGGTCATAAGCCGAGGGGAACCTAACCCCGCGGACTGAGCAGACCGCCCGCTCATAAGGCAGGAGGTAACTCCCCCTGCCGAGGAGCGCGACTGCTAGTCCTGAGCCGAGGGGTACCTACCCCCGCAGACTGAGCAGATCGCCCACGCCTAAGGCTGGGGGCAACTCTCCGGCCGACGTACATGACCGCCAGCTGCAAGCCACTGGATGACCTCCCTTGCAGATCAAGTGACCTACCCGCTTGCCTGGATGAGGACAATAGCCCAGACAAACAGACTCGGCGGGAAGAACGACACCCCGAGCTGGGCGAGCTCAGGACAACACCCCTAGACGAGGGCGACGACGCCCGTCCGGCCTAGGAACAATAAAGGCTATTCCGAAGGGGGAAACCTCCGAAAAAGAGACCCGTCGTACAAGAAGAAATAACTAGAAGATATCATTTTCATTAATGGTATGTGTTAAATATCGCTCAACAACGTCCTCACGAGCACTGTTGTTGACAACAAAATTTGTCACCCAAGAAAGGAGATGGGATACAAGGGCTTTACAAGGGTCCGGAGCGCAAGAGACAATGTCGCCAGTAGTCCGCAGCACCGTTGATGACAACAAAATTTGTCACCCAAGAAAGGGGACATGATACGAAGGCACTTCAGGGGTCCGGAGCACGAGAGATAGCGTCATCCGATGCCTCGCCTTGCTCCGAGCCATGGGGATCGGCATGTCCCGGAGGAGGGAGGATCGGCTCCCGAGCGAGCTCTGCGAACTGCCGAAATGACTCCCTGATGACCTCCACTATGTGAGGGGCGAGGAGGTCCTCGTAAGTCCCGAAGACTTCCTTCAGGACCGACGCAATCTTTGGCCCTATGGCCGTGTCGACGCCCTTCTCAGCTTCCTCGGCAAAACGGAGCCTCCGACGCAGCTCGGCAAGCTGGCCCCAAAGATCCTTCCTCTCCTGCCGGAACTTCTCCTCTGCTTCTCGGCTCAAGTCATGGACATCCTCAAGCTTCCGCTTGAGATCATGCACTTGAGACTCGAATTCGTCGACACGACGGCGTTGTTGCCGAGCCTCCATGCGGGCACCCTGAAGGGCTACGTCAGCTTCCCTGGCCCGGGCACGTTCCCGACTTAGAGAATCCTCGAGGCTTCTCAACTGGGTCGCACGGCACTGCGCCTCGAGAGCCATCGCGGTGGCCTGTAGATAAAAGGGAGGTGGATTATACCGAGGAAGACCGAAAGGCAAAACAATCATCCGAAAGGGGCAGGAATTCGAACCTGTTGGAGGTGACCGACCAGGGAATCCAACAGTACGTCCACGGGGGACAAATCCAAAAAGGAACGGTCCCCCGAAGGGACGGCGTCCGCCGCCGGCCGATCCACCAAGGCCAAATCAAGACCTGGAACCGAGCCCCTGAGAGAATCAGCGAGGCCCGCTGAGGCGCTCGACAGGGCGCAGACAGCCCCTGAGACTGAAGGGGTAGCCGAGGGAGTATCAGCGGCGTGGCCGACGGCGGCGGTCAACGCGACCGCCCTGCCGGGATCCGTCGGCGCGACGGCAGGGGTCGGAGAAGAGGCGCGCCCGCCATTCTTCCGTGACTTCTTCCCGATGGGGGCAGCGATCGCTGGGGGCAGCGATCGCTGGGGGGGGAGCGCTTGCGACTCCTGCCTGCAGACGGTCGAGGAGCCGATCCGAGATCCTCAACAGGGAGGGGGTCGCCTCCAGAGACTTCCCTTCCGGGGGCAACAGATGCGACCTGTGGGGGTGACCTGGCCTCAATCCTTCCCAAAGGAGGCTCGGACCGGAGCAACACTTCATCCACAGAGCGACGAGGCGCCCGTCCGGAAGAGCTCCCGCGGCCCCGGCGGGATCCCAGGTGAATAAGCTCATCGACATCGTGGGTGAACTCACGGCCCGCCATTCCTGCGAGAGGAAGCGAAATCAGGGTGAGCCAGGGGTTAAACGGAAGGAAGAGAGACAACTAACCGGGGGACCACAGAGTGTGCTTAAGAAGCAGGTCGTCCAGCAAATGCCAGACCGACCTCTCTTCGAGAGAAAGGGACGAGATGAGGCGGGCCGCGGCCCGCTCGGCCTCGGATAAGGGTGCCGCCCTGTCGGTGTGTTGCGAACTCCCCCAGCCTGTCAAGATCACCGAGACCCGGGGGAAAACAACAAAAACAAAGCTAGAATCCCAGTTTCCTGACCCAGGTGGCAAACCGAGAAGGCACACTCGACCCGCACGGCCACGGAGGTGTAGCCAAGATCTGAGGCCGACCGTCCGGATCCGGTAAAAGTAAAAGAGGAGTGGGAGAGACGGCTCCAGGCAGTGAGTGATGCAAAGCATAATGAACCCGGTCAACACCGTGACAGAGGATGTCGTTAGTTGACATAGGGTGACTTTCAAGGAGTCAGTGAATTGAATGATAAAGGGGTGGAGGGGGAAATGGAGCCCCAGATGGAACATCTCGACGTAGACGCCAACCTCATTACTCCGCGGGAAGCAGATCCGCTCGTCCCCAAAGGGAATTCGGACGTCATAAGGATGACATAGATACCTCTCCAATATCTCCCTAGTAACTAAGAACGGGGCCATAGATGACGACCGAAGGATCGAGGGAGGGATGCCCAACCTCTCGGAAGACGAGGCCACATCGTCCCCAATGGGATCAGGAAAAAGCTTTCCTTTTCCTTTATCCGGGACCCCCGGGGACGGCGAAGAAACTTTGAGCCCCGAGGGAGGGGCACGATCGGGACCAGGCGTCGGTTCGCCAGGACGCGTATCACCTATTCTAAGCATGGCCATGGCCAGAGATAAAGGGTGGAAGAGTTACCTTGATCAAAGCTGGAGTAAAGACAAAGGTTGGGAGGAAGAAGCTGTCGGGACGGAAATCAAGAAGGAATGAGCGCGAAAGAGTTGAAGCCCGAGGGATCGGAACGTATATATAGAGGGCAACGGTGGGATCTGAACCGTTAGGAGAAGGCGCGTGGCGACATCAAAACGGCGGCGACGCTTCGAAAACTGCACCAACGGGAGTTCAAACGGAGCGGTAATAATGACCCCCATTTAATAACAGAACCTCGACTGACGCACCCGTCAAATCATGACAGGGTCACATCACCTGAACCGAACCGACGGAAGCCGAACGGTCCGGGCGATGGGGGCAATTGTTACGACTAATATCAACAGGCCTGAATTACGACGGCCCACGGCCCGACCTCAAAGGAGAAGCCCACTAGAGAAGACGAGCCCGCCCGAAGGGGGCCCACGGACGAAGCGGAAGGCCCAACCCTCGGGTACACCCAACTGGCCCCCATTCGACCGGATTAACCGCCCCTCTGAATCCGTGATCCCATGATGGCCATTAATGGACCCGTTAATGGGCCACCCCACGACAACACGCGAGTGGGAGGAGGCGGAGGCAGATCGTGGGGACGTGAGGAGAGGCAGGACATGGGGCAATCGCGGAAGACCCTATAAGGGGAAGGCCAGGACGACGGAACAAGGGATCGAGACTCAGGTAACCAACACAGAGGTACTCCATCAACGACCTAGGCTTTCACCACTCCATTTGCTCCCTCCCCCAAAACTCGCGCCGCTTGGGTTGACGTTCCGGCTTCCACACAAGCCGGATCTCCCCCGCCGAGTATCCTTTCAGACCCTGATCTGACTTAGGCATCGGAGGGGCTTTGGCCGGAACCTAGGTCCGGCCTCCCTGACGAGTTTCTTCATCTGTCCAGGAAGAAGACATACGAGGCGCCGAGGCTTCCCCTCAGAGTCGGTCGGCCATCACCGTCACAGTCGTCAGGTGGACGACTGATCAAGTACCGACCTACTCGCAAAGCACCGAGGCTACCCCTCGACGCGGATACGGCCGAGGCCGAGCGGGATCCAGCCGAGGCCGAGCGTGATTCACCGAGCCGAGGCTTCCCCTCAGCTCCGTAGCGCCGAGAACAAGCGGGCTCGGCGAACCCAAGGGACCCTCAAGTCGGCCCCTTGACCACGTTGACCATACAGCCGACGGTCAACGAGCTGTGGTGAGAAAACACCCGTAAATAGGGACCTTTGGCATCTCATGTCCCTTGGCATTCTACTATTATGAATAAATAGAGAACCATGGCTTTGTGCCATGGTTACTCATTCTCTTGATCGCTGGAGGGCCACAGGGCGCCCGGCCTCCTGGATCGCCGCCCCTCTCCCTACCGTCGCACGCGGGGGGGGGGGGGGGGGGGGGGGGGGGGGGGGGGGGGGCTCCGGCGGTGCAACACCCCCTTGATGGAGGGGGCTTCTATCTGCGTCGAAGCTCCGCTCGGGGGTTGGCCTCGGATCGTCGGCAAGTCCTTCAAATCGCCGCCCCCCTCCCTGTTGGAGGGGGCCTCCTTGCGCGCCTTTCCCCCCTGACGAGGAGACTGGCCACGATCACAGAGGAGAAGGGGCATAGTTCTGGCCTCCCCTCCCGGCGCGTTCAAAGGGAAACGAAGAAAAAAAATTTTGATGAGTCTTTTCGTTTTCCTGGAGGTGATGGCGTGGGCAAGTTTGGTGGCGTGTGCATGTCTGGCTCCCTTCATTTGTATTCATTAGCATGTTCAAAAGGGATCCAAATTGATCGCCTGGAAGGTTACACTCGTGTGCCATGCTGTATTGGCAATCTTATTAAACACTGCAAACCTAATATATAACTTGAATTGAATGGAAGCTATGGAACCATTATTTATGTAACAGAACACAATATCCATTTATAATCCCACATGATAAGAGTTTACATCATCTTTTCCCAAGCCAATCAAGTATATTGTTTGGACGGGTAGACCGCATCCCCCCTGCGGCGGCTACCCTCTTAAAACCTTAACCCTAGGGTGAGGGGGAGAAGAGGCTTGGGCCTCCTTTGATGGGCCACGAGTCCATAAGAAAAAATAAATAAATAATATCTGGGTATTTTTGGCAAATGCAGCCCGTAGCCAGCCCACGAGTCTTTGGCCTGCATGCCTAATTTAATTTAAATTCATATAATACCCTATTAAACCCCTAAAAATTCCAGAAAAATCTGGAAAAATCAGAAAGAATCCGAAAATATACTGGAAAACTCCAGAAAAATAAGGAAAAAACAAGGTGAGGATATTGAGTTTTATTAACTCTTTATGGGTTGTTTGGCGCAAATTAGAATTTTGTTAATGAATTTGATGTGTAATTCATTATTTATCGCCTTATTATTAATTTGATAAAAATTTAATTTACGTTTTAATAAATTACAAGGATCCTGAGACCGCTCTGTCATTAGGTTAGTTACCTAACCTAACAGGTAATGACATTTTTCCATGGTCCAAGTAACTTTTTAACTTAAATTTAATATATTTATCCAATAAAATTGCCTGCGATGTTGAATAATTGTATTGATTATACTTGTGTGTTTGCGTTGTTGATTTTTATATTTCCTGTAGCATATATAAACTGCGTGGATGTTGTAAATAATTCAGTCTTGTGGTTTGGGATCGTCCATTTTGAGATACATCTTTTCATTATTATTAGACTACGCATGGATGGTTAATTATGTCGGTTTATTAATATGTATAACACCTCTTTCAACAACCTGTCAAATCTAACCACCATTTATTCATGCCCCTCTGTCCTATTAATATACATAATAATCATACCCTATGCCCTATGTGGTACGATTCATTTATAATATTCATCCCTTAAAATCTTAGTTTCCCTAATTTTAAACTAACATGAATAATTAAAGCATACTAATTGGTATAATTTAGTTCCTTCAAAAAATTTAGTTCCCATTAGAGAATTTGGTTCCCCAAAAAATTTAGATACACCAAAATGGGTTTTCCATCAAAATTTTCACAAACTTGCATCCAACCCATTGATTCCTCAAGATTTAATCACAGCTGTCTTTCTACCCACCCATTTGTCATAATCAACAACCACATTCACAAACTTCCCTCAATTGTATAATAGATGTAGAGGCTACTATATAAATCAAGTGTCAATTTTAACGTGTCAATCTAATTAATATTTAGGCCTAGATCCACATAATATTTAGCCTTGCCCCCAATATGTGATCAATTTTGCATTTAGTTTTTAAGGTTAAAAGTAACGGCCAAGAATTCTAAAGATTAAGGGCTAATTAGCCACCGCCACGCTGCCTCTCTCATTTATTATTATTATTATTCATGTTTGAATTTTCTTGATGTTGAAGTGTGTACATGGACCTATCGGGGCTACTATCAATTAGATGATCATGTAACATGCACATCATAATAGCCACGAGCACTAGCGAGTCAAAATCAGTGTGGTAGCACTGCCTTCAAATCATCCATCTTTGAAAGAGCAACTGAGATAGATAACGAGAAATCTTATAGTAACGAGATATAATTAGAATGATAATCGTTGCCTCCTCAATTATGGGTAGGCCATATATATGAGCAACCGAATGACAATCTAGTAACTTCACTTGTATAATGTGCCTCTTATTGAGTAGTTCATGCCGGATCCTCTTGCAGAATGGAAAGTAGACACTAGAGGATGATGAATGGTGTGTATAAAATAATCAAAGCCCTCTAGAAAATTCTACTGATATCCCGTATATGGCAAGCAATACTAGAGGAGGGGTGATTAGTGTTTTCCGAAATTAAACATGAATTAACGTTTAATTACTCTACTAATGATTAAGTCTCATATGAGAGTTACCTCACTATGTACTTAATCAACAACTTCTAACCTTGCAAAATATGGAGTTAGTGCATAGCGGAAGAATATCAACACAATGCAAGTATAGAAAGAATGAGAGCAAGAGACAATGGCAAATGCAAACACACAAGAAGTATACTTGTTCACTCTTCCATGGGCTAGTCCAGTCACAAGTAACACTTGGAGTTCCATTACCTTGCCTCTCTCAACTAAGAGGACTTCCAACCACTCTGCTTCAACAGACCGAGGGCTTATACAAGCTCACCTCTTCAAAAAGAGGATCTCTTATAATAGAATTTCCAACAAATTACTACCAAGTACAAGTACTCACCACCACACTCTTGTGTGGATTTACACTTGTTCTTTTGTAGATGAGTTTACAAGACAATGAGTTGAAACTTTTGTGTATATTGTATGGCTAAGGAAAACTCTTAAGATCTCAAAATTGTTGAGATATTGAGTCTGTCACAGTCGCTTTTCGATCGTACGTTCTTCGTGCGCGTACTTTTGTTTGTACGCATATTTATTTTGACCTATTCTTGTATCCGAAACCTACGATGTGATATGCCGTTGTGACCCTTCGGAAGAGTGCTTATTTGTGGGATTATTTTTGAACATCATTTCACGGGTCGTTCTCCCACAAAATAACTTTGTTTGAAGAGGTGTCGTAGCTTTCACCTTCGTCGTTAGACCTTTTTTATTTTTAGTTCCGTTTTTTGTTGCCTAGCCTGTGACCGATCTTCTTAGTCCCGATTCTCTCGTCGACACGGTCGTCCCGGTATTTTTCTCATAATTATCGGACACCATTTAACCCACTTTTTTCACTAATCATCTTCTAATACACCTAGTTAATTAACTTAATTAATTAACTAACCTAATTAAACTAGGCCTAATAAGTTTCATGAAAATATTCCATTTTCTACTCGCCATCACATATTAACCTAAGTATACCCCCACCCTCTCATAACTTCTCTCTCCAATCACCTAAATGCACCCCCCTTTCAAAACGTTTTATCAAAACAGTTTTCTTCTACTCACCTAAATGAGCTATTCAACCCACTGTTTTAACTAAACTAAACCCCCTCTATCTCTCCCTCTCTCCTATAATACGTAAAATATCAAAAACATAGAGTTACATAGCATGAATTCATCTTCTTAAGAACAGAAACCTAGGCTATCAAAAACACAACGCAAAAACTGTGTGGCACAATCTTCCTCAAATTTTTCGGCTAGCCCTCTTCGAACCTTTGGCGACCACCCAACCTCCGGCCTAGCCTCCCCTCGACTCCCCACACCTCCGGCTACCTTCTTCTCGTCAACCACCTCCTCCATCTCACTTTAAAACCCGTGCAAACACCCAAAAACACCATTGAAAAACTGCTGTCAGCCTCCTCCCTTCAAAATTTCGGCCAACCCTTTACAGGCCGTCGTCGACCATCCCCAATCTTTCGGTGAACTCCCCTCGACGTCCCTTATCACCTCTTAGCTTCCCTCACGATAATGCTTCCTCCTCCCGTAAACAACGCACGAACACCCGAAACACCAAATCTGTCCCCCCTCGCCAAAAGTTACGGCCACCACCTTTCCTGTCGCTGTCGGCCATCCCGCTACCGCTGTCTACCCCTCAGGACCCCCTATAGCCGTGCAAGTCCTTTCCTAGTCGCAACAACCCCCAGAGCTCCTCCCACGCGCGTGCAAACTCCAGATTCGTACGCAACTTCAGATCTGCGCTACCCAAACCCACGAACCGATCTGTCCGCCATTTTCCGTGCTTCCTGTACCGCTGTCCATGCCTTCCCGATTCCGTAGGACACTGTGCCAATGTCCATCCCCTTCGCGTCGTTGTTCGATGATCGTACCGCTACCCGGTTGATCGTCGTTCGTCGCCGCTATCCGTCATATCGTTCGCGCTACCGGAGTCCAACCCCTGACGTCGCTATCCGACGTCAGTGTAGCTCTCGCATCGTGCTAAGGGTAATCTTTGAACCGTAGGAACCCTCACATCGCATGCTAATCAAGATTAAAAACCGTAACTTTAATTGCTTTGGTAACTCACTAATTGAAGATTAATAATATGGGACTGTAGGTTGGGCGTTGATTGAGCACATAGGAAATATCTGGACTCTTTGATCGTGTGATTTGCAGCACGTCTCTTTCAGGCAAGTGAAACTTGCATAGTTATTTTGTTAGGCCATGTTTTAGGCCATTTTGTAAAATTGTGTAAAAGAGACTAGGCGGTGAAATGATAGTCGCCTAGACGACCATATTTGATCTAGCTTGACAACGAAGCTAGATCCGACACTCATACTTGATCTAGTTTGACAACGAAGCTAGATCCGACACCCTTGTCATGATTCATGCATCTCACATGCCATGTTTAATTTTGATAAACGGTACGTGTGCATTAACTGTTTTTACTATCATGTTGCAAATTGTCATGTCATTTCATGCATTGACTGTTTGTCGTGATTGTGTAGCACACGCTACTATTGAAATGTAAGCTGCGACGAGTAGGATCTTGACTCCTACATATTGATTGAGGCTAGGCACATGCTGCATTCATTAGAATAATATGCCATGTCATCATTATTTTAGAACTGCTAAGCTGCATTTATCTTATAACAGCTGTGCTTTACGTTTCCTTGCACGAAAGTCTCCCTTCCCTCTTTGGAGATTTTTGCTGACATGTGTCCTTTTCTCTTTGGGTGCACATATCAGGTTTGAACCTGAGTTAGTTGCAGAGGACGACAACTTGCTGACGTCCAATTCGAGGACACTGGAGTTCTACCCTTAGTCTCAGCTTGTGACTTTCTTTTAGTTGTTGTTTACTTTCTTAGTAGTTGTTGTTAGGTTGATCGGTGCATATCACCATTTCTCATTGTAGTTTCAGCCATGCTTAGGCCTTTTTGCTTTCAGCCTCTGTACTCTTCTATGACTGTATCTCTGTAATGTTTGGAATAAAATCTGTGGATGTTGTATGTTGGATAATTTCATTTGTCTATCCCTCGTTTTTATTATTGTTGTTTCGTCGTATTGCTAAGAACCTGATAATGGATTAAATTACCAGACACTTATCAGACTGTAGCTTCACAGCTCCAAGTCTAAGCGGACCTCTTCACGTCTCGCCTTCCATACTTGGGAAGCCAGGCGTGACAGGTTTTAGTGGTGGCCCAAGCAGGTCCTCTTTACATCTGCAAAATATCGGAACAACAATAATGATAACAACATCCATCTAAATATTCGGAACATTCAAGTCATGAAATGAGTCTAAACTGAAGGTTTTCCTTGTCTTAGATGGTAGGAATACTTAGATAGACGTCTAGGTTTGATAGTCAGGCGCTTTCGTTAAGATTTAGTTGTACTCGTCTTAGGTTACTTTAGTAGACTCTCACCCAGCCCTGACTATATTAGATTTCTAGAGCTTTCCTTTAGTCGTTCGTTGAGTCCATCAATTTCGGGCCCAGCAGAACGTAATCTTAATCCCCTAAGGACACTTCCCTGAGATTCCTATTACAGTATAGTTCATTAGAAAGTCTTAGTGCTAAGCTCTCCTAATCTTTAGTCGGCCCGATAATTAGAACCCATAATTTCTATCATTTTCATGATCACTACACTTCTGTGTTATCGACCGTAGAATTCCATCGTAGCTTTCTTGAATCATATCCTAGGCGTATTCATCGTGCGATCATATTTTCTTGAATCATATCCTAGGCGTATTCATCGTGCGATCATATTCTTTGCCCTCGATTCACGTGATCGCCTCATGACGATTATCGTTAATTTTTCGAATCTTCGCTGTTGCAAATCTTGATTTTTCCTTATTAAATTCTTCGCTCAGTTTGACTTCTTTGAGAACCCCCTTATTGTATAATTAAATTTCTTGCTTTTCGGATAAGTTAAAATTCTTTCTTGGATTTTGAAACCTTCTTGGTCGTAATTTTTAGTTACTATCTCTTAACCATTTTCTAATCGGTATCTTTCGTATTTCAGTTTTAAAACCTTGCTACCATTTTGATAATTCAATATATCATCCTTTTTCTAAACTACGAAATTTATTTTAACCACTTACCGTACATACTTTTAGAATATTTTTCTAAGCTAAATAGAACTTCAATTTTTATATATCAGTTCCATGTTCATCGTGCTCATAATTCAAAAATATCTGTATAAACCTATTTTCATTTGCAAACCAATCACTACCTCGCCTTACTCATTATTCTCTTCACCTAAAACTTTTTCCATGTCTTCAAATTTTACAGCCTGCTCGCTATTTCTACATATATTTATAAGAATATATATATATATATATATATATATATATATATATATATATATATATATATATATATATAGAAAGATGCTAATATGAGATGGTGAGATGGTGAGATGAGATATTCATATCTCGAACTAGCCAAAACTATTTGCCAAATCATCAATCGGAACCGTCCATCTTCTTCTATCTATCAAGTGATCTTTATGTATAATTTTTTGTGTCATTTGTACATTTCTATCAGATCCATCAAGTGTTTGCAAGATGAACGGTTTATAAGCTGCCTGTAAATGTAACAAAATTGGAACGGGTTGATCCATAGGATTTTGGGGTTTATAATCTCTAATTTTTTTAGGGTATAGATCTATCGACATGCTCTTGAAGATGAACGGTGCCGATCGTTAATTGGTGTTGCCGATTGTGCTAGCTCACGATACGGATTTGAGCTCACCATCTCATACTAGCATTACTATATATATATATATATATATATATATATATATATATATATATATATATATGATATCATATTTTACACGTGTCCCCATTTCGTCTATTTAATTATTTAAAGCAATATTTTGTCCCACCCAACCAGCTATCTCCTTATCTTCGCCTTATTTGAACTCGTTCTTTTCGATCTTGTTTCGTTACGCATTTGGTAACTGACGTCCCCTATGTTTGTGGCATGCAAATGGGTGCAATTGGATATTGGGGGCGCGAGATTCAAATATTTGTAACCGCAAACGCACAGCGTTGTAGTGTGGCTTGGGGGTCGAACTCAGGGAGGCGTGGTTGTGCTTGTGTCAGAAAGGACCAAATTCACCCTATGGGTGAGCTAGCCTGTAACGACTGGTTTTTGTATGATTGGATTATCAGTGTGTTTTGCTTGCGATGGTGGGTTCTCTCCTTGTGTGGTTTCCATTTCTATTGTTCTCGCTTTCATTCATCTCGTTGAGATTTCCTAGCTTTCGTTTTCCTTCCTTTTCATGCGATCTTCTAGCTTCTTCCTTAGAATCATTGAACTCGGAGTAAGTCACTCGTGAAGAGCTTCATATCGATCATATCTTAGAGTATAAATCGATCCTAGAAGCCATAGAAATCTTCCCGAAGCTTCGCACTTCTAATCGGCAATTTTCGTGCACGTTAGTTGGTTCAAGAAGATCGACCGACCGACTAGATTCCAATTTAGTCGGTCAGGAAATCAACTGGAACCGACTAGTTCATTCAATCAATAATTCAGGAGTTACTGTTTACTCTTAGTCGGTCTAAGAACGTTCATCGACCGACTAGATTCAAAACTAGTCGGTCAGTATTTGTTCATGGACCGACTAACTCTAAATCCTATTTTCGTTCAGGAGTTACTGTTTGCACTTAGTCGGTCAGCGTTGGTCGACCGACCGACTAGTTGCCAAACTAGTCGGTCAGTGGTTGCTCTTTGACCGACTAACCAGTGTTAAAACCCTAATTTCTGGGCAGCCGCCAACCCATCCTATTTATACCCCTCCCAAACGACTTCATCTTCTCCAACACGACCCTAAGCCCTAGTTTCTCCCCCATTGAGCCCCCATCTCCCTCCAAGCTTCAATCCTTCATTCCAAGCCCTAAATCCATCATCCAATCCATCCATTCACTCTATCTACCTCTCATCTTCCCCAAAATCTCACCAAAAACCCATTAAATCCCCAAAATCCCCCTAAACCCTAGTTTCCCCAAACTTCTCCAATCTTCTCCAGATCTGGTCCTAGGGTTCCCCGGAGTATTCCTTCCGTCTCCTCTCGGTAAGAAATCGTTCTACCGTTGTTTTTATAACTTATTCATATTTTTATGGAACCCTAATATAAATTTCATGTTGTTTGATGATTGTTCCCCCAAAACAGCGATTTCCCCGTAGATTGGCGTCCGTGTGACGAAGTAGTCGTCATCCCCGGTGCTAGGCAAGTGAAACTTGCATCTCTTGATCTAGGCCATGTTTTAGGCCATTTACCTTGCTTTAGCGTAAAAGAGACTAGGCAGTGAAAGGATAGCTGCCTAGACGCATTTGATCTAGCTTGACAACGAAGCTAGATCCGTCACCCTCATCATGCTTGTATGTCACGTTTAAATTCAATTAACGGTACGCAATTATCTGTTCATATCATCACTGCATCTTTGCCTGTCATGTTTACTTTCCATTAGCGGTACGCGAATATGTTCATGTCATTGCATTTCGCCTGTCACGTTTAATTTAATTAACTGTACGCAAATAAATTGTCATGACCTCGCATTCTTTAGATATTGCTGTGATTGCGTAGCTTCGCTACAATGTTGTGTTCCTGGCTCGTGTTCCAGAAGCGGGCCATGTGTTGGTTGATAGCCAATGCCCGAATTGCGTGTTCCGGCTAGGTGTTCCCTACGCCATACTTGTGTTCCTGGCTCGTGACCAGAAGCGAGCATAATGAGTTGCTAACCCCAACGCTCGATATACTGAATTGTGAACGACACTACTTGTGTTCCTGGCTCGTGACCAGAAGCGAGCATAATGAGTTGCTAACCCCAACGCTCGATACATTGAATTGTGAACTAAGAATGCGAGCTCAATGTGCGGGGCAACCCTAGGCTCACTAGATGAGCTCAATGTGCAGGGACCCCAGGCTCCATATCGTGTGAATATTGGGTAGTGTTTAGTGCCGATCGGTCTGAAATGCTATGCCATTCAGCGAATGGCGTAAACACCTACAAAATGTGAATTGATTGAATTGACAGTAGCTTGGCTACTCTTGTCTTGTCCCGATAAATTGTTCCCTTGTACAAATTGTCTTGCCATGATTTAAATTGTGCACTCATGTTATAACTGCCATGTCATGCATACTATAACTGCTAGGTTGCTAGTTCACTTTCAGTTTCCTTGCACAAGTCTTTCCAGACTTGCTGACATGTGCCCCTCTCTCTTTTGGGTGACACATGTTAGACCCAGAGCCAGAGTTTTGTTGCAGGGAATATGGTGTTGCTGATGATGTTGCTTGCTGGGGTGGTGAGTGGACACCAGGGGCCTGTCTTGAAGACCGCTCGTGTTCACTTCTTTGTTAGGTTTGCTGTTAGCCGTTGGTGCGTGGCACCCTTATATGTATGTTATTCCTTGTTGGCCATGTTTGGGCCTTAGATCCTTTTTTCTTTTAGCCTGGTGGCTTTTCTGCGATATTGTAATTTGTTTATGGACATTTGGAGATTCAATAAAATGTCGTCTCAATTCCTTATTATCATTGTTGTTTCGTTCCGCTTTGCAAGGACTTGCCACTATAAGTGATTGTTATACGCTTATCAGACTTGGAGCTTCACAGCTTCAAGTCTGTGCGGACCTTCTCCCGTCTCGCCTCCACATTTTTGGGAAGCGGGGCGTGACATAGCCCGAATCGGTAGATGGGTTGTCACAGAAATAGAATGCAGGGGATAAACAATATAAAGGGAAACCCGGGACTTCGGTTTCCACCCTGTCATGTGATTCTCGCTAATACGACCGGCGGATGGGATAACGATCGGAATTAGGGTCTAATGGTGAGACGTTGCCTCTAAGAGTGATACCAGCGTCCTATGGGCCCGATATTCCGGTCGATGCCCAGGATGATACGCTGGACTACCCGGGTTCGGTTAGTGGGCATTCCCATATCCATTAATACTGACCGACTCCGGGAGCACTAAGCTCGCAACGATAACTCCCAACATCTCATCATGTCGCTCCCGCGCGCTAGGATTCGATGTCTACGCTAAGGGCGTGAGCTATGGCTAGGGAGTCAACCGCCAAGTTTATTCCCCCTTGGCCTAACGGTCAAAGGCGGTCTTTTTCTTGCCGATGACAATAAAACACCCCGCGTAACCGATAGATTCCTAATTTCTATCGATTTCCTAGTCCTATGGACGCATTAGAGAGAACCCACGAAGGGGTTTCTGTAGGATCCTGCCAAAACAGAGTTAGGATCGATAAATGAAGTTAAGACTTACGCTTGCGTATGCGGCACGGTAGTCTCGGAACTTCGCCTTTGGATTCCCCACGACGGATCGAGTCTTCTCACGAACGGAGTAAGGCTACTAAATCCACAATCTAAATCTCTACTTTTAGATTAAGAACTTGGATAAAGAGAGAGAAAGGATTTCGGCAGAGCTTCGCTAGAATGAAATGCAAGGCATGAATACCATGCAAAAGTGTAAGGAAATGGCTAACCCTTGGGTCATATTTATAGCCCCCAAGGTAGTTATTTTAGGAGTAATTGTTCCTTTGGAACAATTTAACTAAGGTGTACCATCATACATGGCACATTATAAGCTTAAGTTGTACCATATGCATGGTACAACATAAGCTTAAGATATTACCCCTTTATTAGCCATATGTCGCATGCACTTATGCACATATAATGCGACTTTCCCATTAATCTAGAGATCCTCTCCGCAAGGGAACAGATTCCCTTTGTAAACGACTTTGTGTGTGCGACGTTCGAGGTCCGTGTTCCCTCGTACATCCCCTACAAGGGTGTACAAACGTCATCCATATCCAACATCTCCCACTCACCCTTGAGGGGATTGTAAGAGAACGTCTTTCTCTTAGTTCTTTCATCTATCATACTGAGAAATAGACCTTGCGACCGTCATGCGCGTAGAGTCTGTTGTTGTGCACTTGTTAGAGATACACAACGACCTCGAAGGTGCAAAGTTGAGTAGTTCAACGCATGCTTTACCCTAGATTATTTCTTCACATTTCTTATACTTTATATTCAACAATTGAATCCCATCTGGATTACAATTGGCTGGCCAGCTTTGAATCATTAAAGTCCAAATGCGAATATGAAATCAATCTTCCTCTTCTTGCGAACCTTCTGATCTTGACTTGATTCGCTTTTCTAACGTGTCCCGCCGAGCCGAATTATCATAGCCCATTAGCAACACGCTAAGATAGCGATCATCTCGTCAAATCTAAAGGAACCAATTGGAGTCCTTGAGGGTAAGAGTTAAGACCCGTATGGCCTTTGAGTCTCACATAATAGCAAACACTATTGCTACTAACTCAGTGGTCGAAATGCATACGTGGTATGAACACGTATTACAACATCACTCCTTTCCCAGGGAGAGTATGTCTTAATGATGTTGTACAGATGAAAGATCAGACACCACAGTGCCTATCTTTTGAGTCCCCTTACTACCCATGAAATATTCCCGGACTCTCATCCTGCATAAGACAGATAGGATTTAAAAAATCCTATGAGATCTCTTTTAAATATCCTTGTGATACAGATCTCAGATCTTTTGTAAGCATCCATATGATGCAGATCTTTCATTCGACTATCTTGTTTAAGTCACGACTCTAAATCATTTGTCTAATGATTTTGACTTTAAACTAGTCTCATCTCTATCTTATCCATCTGATAAGATAAGGCGGTTGCTCATGTGAGAGAGCCAACCTTAATCTGTCCGACATACACACAATAAAATAGCTGAGACTTAAACACAAATGTATAAAATCATTTGTGAGAAACTTGTAAGCAATATATAAAAGAACTTCTTCCTTTTATTAAACTTTGATCTTCTATAGACATGGGAAATATTACATGATACAGCTCAGCACCTACGCATTCCCATAGATGATAAGTATTTGTAGAACACATCTCTGGGGATCGCCTTAGTAAGGGGATCCGCTATCATCTCATGTGTGGATATGTATCATATGTCTACTTCCTTCCGTTTGTCATAGTCCTTTGCAAACTTGAATCGAATATCAATGTGTTTGGTCTTACAATGAAATTTAGGATCTTTGACATAGGCAATCGAGGCTTGACTATCACTGTATATAGGAACAGTGCTCGAGTCAGTGGCATTCGTCAGCATGTCTAAGAATTTCCTAAGCCAAACAGCTTCTTGGACCGCCATGCTGAATGCTACGAATTCGGCTTCCATGGTTGATAGAGCGATGCAGGTTTGCTTCTTGCTGCTCCAGGATATTGCACCATTCCCGAGCAAGAAAACAAAGCCTGAGGTAGATCTTCGCTCGTCGAGATCACCTGCCCAATCAGCATCGGTATAGCCTTCGAGTCTCAAGGTATTGCCTTGATAGCACAATGCATAGTCCGCAGTCCCTTTGAGGTACCTTAATATCCTCTTCACCGCTTTCCAGTGTGCCTGTCCTGGGTTGGATTGGTAACGGCTTACCATACCAACAGCATAGCAAATGTCCGGTCTGGTACACATCATGGCGTACATCAGACTCTCGACAGCACTGGAGTATGGAACCTTTTCCATAGCTTTCTTTTCTTTTGGATCTTTGGGACACATCTCCAAACATAGACCCTCGCCTTTGCTTATTGGAGTATCAATTTACTTGCAGTCCTGCATATTAAACCGTTCTAAAACTTTCTTTATATATGTCTCTTGAGAGAGAGAAAGAAGTTTCTTGGAACGATTCCTTGAGATCTTAACCCCAAGGATATATGCAGCTTCACCCATGTCTTTCATTTCAAAGACGGATGAAAGCCAAGCTTTGATATCCATGATAAGACGCTTATCATTTCCGGCTATAAGTATGTCATCTACATAAAGAGACATAATTACATACTTGTTCTTAATCCTCTTAATGTATACGCAGTTGTCTTCGTCGAGCATGGAGAAACCATACGACAAAACGACTTCTTGAAAGCGCATATACCACTGCCTTGAGGATTGTTTAAGACCATATATGGATTTACGAAGTTTACAAACCTTATGTTTGTTTTCTTCTTGTACGAACCCGTTTGGTTGTTCCATGTTGATCTCCTCATCTAGTTCTCCGTTAAGAAAAGCAGTCTTTACATCCATCTGATGTAACTCGAGGTCCAAACAAGCCACCATTGCCAGAATTAAGCGAATGGAGGTAAAACGCACGACAGGAGAGAAAGTCTCTTCGTAGTCTATTCCTTCCTGTTGCGTGTAACCTTTCGCAACAAGGCGAGCTTTATATTTCTCGATGGAGCCATCAGCCTTATGCTTGATTTTGAGAACCCACTTGTTCCCAATGGCTCTTACGTCCCTTAGGTAAATCAACCAAGTCCCAGACTTGGTTTGTTTTCATGGATTGAAGTTCTTCTTCCATCGCCGCTATCCATTTATCTTTAGCAGGGCATGTGACGGCCTGTTTGAAATTTGCAGGTTCGTCATCATCTTGTAGTAATGTCATGAATGTTTGAGGAAATTCATCCTCAAATCTCAGAGGTGTTAGCCTCGTTCGATAACTACGTCTTGCTTGATTTTGATCACTCCCACTTGGAATGACATCACTCCCACTTGGAATAACATCACTCCCACTCGAAATAGGATTGGTATCGTTCGTATCATCCATTGGTGAAGTTTGAAACATATTTTCTTCTTCACCAAGGATTCTCCCACTCGAACATTCCGATCCTTCTTGATCCCAAGTCTCAAACAAGGATAAGTCTTGACTTATCTCACCCTGTCTTGGAAACTCGTTTTCCAAGAAGACAACATTCCTCGATTCGAATTCTATTAGACCCCCATTGTCCTCTTGACCGACGAAAACATATCCTTTGGAGTTTTCAGCGTATCGGATGAAGATACACTTCCTCCCACGTGGCCCAAGTTTGCCATATTTGTGAGAGGATAAATGTGCGTAAGAGGCACAACCCCAAGGTTTTAGAATGCTTAAGTCTGGAGTTCTATTGTTCCACAACTCATAAGGAGTAGAACTTACCGACTTCGAGGGTACACGGTTTAAGATGAATGCTGCCGTCAATAATGCATCACCCTAAAAGGTGATGGGCAAATTTGCCTGAGACATCATTGATCGGACCATTTCCATCAATGTCCTATTTCTTCTTTCCGCAACACCGTTTTGTTGCGGAGTATAAGGCATAGTTATTTGATGAACTATGCCTTTTTCATCACAGAGTTCCTTAAAACTCGTTGATTGATATTCTCCACCCCGATCGGTTTGCAAGACCTTTATCTTGCGATCTAGTTGATTTTTCACTAAACTCATATAGTTTTTGAAGCAAGATAAAGCTTCATGTTTGTGGGAAATCAAATAAATGTGACCGAAACGGGTGAAGTCATCAATGAAGGTGATGAAATAGGACTTCCCGCGTCTTGTCTTAACATTCATTGGACCGCAAATGTCCGAATGGATAAGCTGTAATGGAACTTCGGCCCTTGTGCCAGTTCCAAACGGCTTGCGACAAGTTTTCCCTACAAGACAATGTTCGCAAGTTGACATTTCAACTTTTGAAACATTAGATAGCAAGCCACTTTTGGGAAGTCTATCCATTCTAGTTGGTCCAATGTGACCAAGTCTTGCATGCCAACAAATGATCTCAGATTCAGAATTAGAAGCATTTGTCAAATGGAAACTTTCATTAATAGAAGAAGAATCATCATACATAGTGTTCAAAACAATCAATCCATTACAAACATTACCCGACCCAATTAAAGAACTATTACAAACAAGGTCAACCTTTTGTTCATAGAACCTCCATTCATAACCTAAAGACATTAACATGACCACAGATACGATATTCCTTCGAATATCTGGAGCAAAGAGGACGTCGTGCAATAATAGAGTCCGGCCGTTGTCGAGAACTAGCTTGCATGTTCCGACGCCTTTGACTTCAACACGAGTGTTGTTGCCGACGTATATCCACTTTGTTCCTTGAGTTATCCTTCGATACTCTACGAAGAACCTTCTGTCCTTCGCTACGTGGTCCGTGGCCCCTGAATCAATCAACCAAAAATAGTTAGATTCAGTAAGAAACATGGAACTAGAAACACATATGTAACTAGTCCTACAAGTTACCTTATCACTTCCATCCGTACATGTACGGGCGAAGTGACCGTACTTGTTGCACTTAAAGCACTTGATCTTCTTCAAGTTTTTCTTCTTTGAGTGCACATTCTTTTGCCACTTTTTGTTCTTAGTCTTCTTTGAGGTTTCCGGTTCTTGCTTTCGTTCGTTCACAAACCTTAAGCGTTTATCCTTTCGCTTCTTTCCTCCATGTGAGGAACTAGCAGCCATGTGCACTTCGGCACTAGGTTTTGCGACTTGAATCCGCTCTTCCTCGAGTTCGAGGTGTTTGGATACATCGCTTAAAGTTTTAATGCACTCATTATGAGTGAGGTGCATTTTCATGTTATCCCAGCTATCTGGGAGTGAACGAATGACTGCTTGGATCTGCTGTTCGTCAGACAGCGTAAGGCCCGCATCCTTCAATTCAGCTATGAGATTCGCCATGTGGCGAAGATGCTTTTTCATAGATTGATCTCGTCGCATTTTGTACGAGTCAAATTGAATATTTAAGGAGCGGAGTTTGGTTACCGAAGTTCCACCAAACTTTATTTCTAGCCCGGACCATATGTCTTTGGCTAGGTCGAATTCCCGAAATAGACGCATTATGTCATTGTCCATTGCGGACAGTAACGTAATACGTGCTATTTTGTTCTTTCGAGTCCAAGTCTCATAAGCTTCTCGGTCCCTCTTGTGTTGGGCCGTATTGCCCAACTCAGGTTCTTCCATTATGTTTTGGAGTGTTTCAAGCACATCTTGCTCCTCCAAAACATATTGGATTTTTATTGACCATAGTTTATAATTGTCGTCGTTGAGCTTCTCACCTTTGTTAAGCTCGGCGACAATGTTCTTAGAAGCGGTAGACATATTCGAATCAAAAAACTGCAAAGAAAATGAAAAACACGATCAAAATTCTATGCATAAAGTTTCGATTCTTTAAACACTTGATAAGTTCCTTGGATAAGTTGAAATGTTACTCTAGAATCGAGAAGTTCACTACGTTCCCAACTACCATCTAGAAATAACTTTCAAATTATCCCTCTTACTTGTCTCATGTAAAAAGAAATCAGAAATAATACCCGTATGGTACCAGCAGCGGAAAAAAATACTTTTGAAAAACATATCTTTCAAAATGGAATAGGTGAGAGTTTGCGCAAAGAATTTTAGCGCAACAATTGCCAAGCCACGAGACCTGTTCTACACACCCATGGGTTAGATAACCATGGCCGGATCGTGGTAGGACTTGGAATTCTAAATTGCGCTATCCCGATTAAGGACGGGACATAACCTTTTTGAAAACATCTTTTTCAAAAAAAATTTGAAATACATTGGCTAATCTCCGTAGAGTAGAGCACAATGTTACAAGTACATTGGCTAATCTCCGTAGAGTAGAGCACAATGACATGGCTAATCTCGCATGAAGTAGAGCATTACGGCTAATCTTCAAGGAGTAGAGCCCAAGCGAAAAGTTTATAAAATAAGAGCAGACGACTGTCGTTAGCCCCGTATGGGCTAGTCGGCACATTCGAGTTTGACCAAGGCCTTTTGACACCCCGTATGTGCTAGTCGGTAAGTTCGAGATCGACCAAGACCTTTTGCCGAATTGGTCGACCAAAACACCCAAATTGGTCGACCAATAATTTGGTCTGCAACTTCTCCCATGGCTTATTGGCCTTGACCGGCCATGGCCCTTTGGCCATGGCCGGTCTCCCCCTTTCATGGGTTGGCCACATACCCCCGCCGGAGGGGGTTGCCGTGGTGGTTATTGGCCGTAGCCAACCCCCTCCACATGGGGAGGGGGGATGCATGGCCTTCATAGCCCATTTGGCCATGGTGCACATGCACCAAATTTCATCTTCCCCGATGGAAATAACTACCACCTTCTTCTCCGGTGAAGCACCCGTTCGTCGAGGAAGTAGGTGTCCTCCAATGGCCGTGTGCCAAAAAATAACCCTCTTCAAAAAATTCGTAAACTACGCGTTCCACATGAAGAGAGCACCCATTCCCTATGAATAGAGACTCAGCATCCATGAAGAGAGCGAGTTTGACGATATGAACGGTCGGTTCTTCCCGTCACGGAGAGTTCCTGCCATATCCGTAATGACAGAAGACCCTAACGTGAAAAGAACAACCGCTGCGTTCTCTCCGTCACGAAGCATTCCTACCATATCCGTAATGGTAGGAGACCCATTCGTGAAAAAGACAACGACTCGTTCATAGTTTTGACGGGGCGGCGGTTTGACCGGGGCGAACCCGTATGGCTTTGATACCAATGTAGGATCATGCCAAAACAGAGTTAGGATCGATAAATGAAGTTGAGACTTACGCTTGCGTATGCGGCACAGTAGTCTCGGAACTTCGCCTTCGGATTCGCCACGACGGATCGAGTCTTCTCACGAACGGAGTAAGGCTACTAAATCCACAATCTAAATCTCTACTTTTAGATTAAGAACTTGGATAAAGAGAGAGGAAGGATTTCGGTAGAGCTTCGCTAGAATGAAATGCAAGGCATGAATACCATGCAAAAGTGTAAGGAAATGGCTAACCCTTGGGTCTTATTTATAGCCCCCAAGGTAGTTATTTTAGGAGTAATTGTTCCTTTGGAAAAATTTAACTAAGGTGTACCATCATACATGGCACATTATAAGCTTAAGTTGTACCATATGCATGGTACAACATAAGCTTAAGATATTACCCCTTTATTAGCCATATGTCGCATGCACTTATGCACATATAATGCGACTTTCCCATTAATCTAGAGATCCTCTCCGCAAGGGAACAAATTCCCTTTGCACACGACTTTGTGTGTGCGACGTTCGAGGTCAGTGTTCCCTCGTACATCGCCTACAAGGGTGTACAAACGTCATCCATATCCAACAGTTTCCACCAAAATCCCAGATTTGGGAACTACTCACACATATTAGGTAAAAAGCAATCTAAATGAAAATCGACCGTTAAAAACATAATCAGACGATTGGAATGAAGTAATAGCAATGCAATTAAGATAATATCAAAGTTTGGTTAAGATCAGAACACTTACAAATAACAAAGAAATTACAGCCGTCATAAGAGAGAAAAACAGTAAAAAATACAACAGCCCCGTTTTTGGAAACCTAGGGCTTCTATATATAGAAAACGACATCACCCGATCGGGTGAAGAATCACCCGATCGGGTGACCTGCTGCGAACTTCGGCAGCGATCTTCAGGACTTCACCCCGTCAGGCGACACGGTCGGTTGGCGGAAGCTTCTAGCCGTTTGGATCTTGGCGTCGTCGGGTGAACCGATCGGTTGGATTTGTCGCCCCAAAAGACAGAAACTTCGGACGTTTTGGCACGGTCTACTGGCGATCGGGTGAGCTCTCCGGGTCATCTCTTCGAGGAAACGGCTACAGATGAACCGATCGGGTGAAGATCACCCCATCAGTTAGATTTCAGCTCCAATTTTCCAGAGAGAACAGTCGGGCTGAACCGGTCTCCGACCCGGTCGATTGACACTCTCGTTGCTTCAGTAGCTATCCGGGTCGTGCACGCGTGCATCACCCGATCGGTTGGCATATCCAACCGATCGGGTGGGGGGCTGAAAGATGGAGATCTTTGTCGTTTGACCCCCTGGATCATGCATGACTCCTCCCGTTGCTCCGGAGACTTATGATATCGTCGTTATATGTCCCCTACGCTGGCAAACTCCTGCAAACATGTAAAAACACGGAGAAGTGAAAGAAAACAAGAAATAACGAGAAAACGGATACGAGACGGCGGAAAATAATGGAAAAACACAAAAGAAGACGTGCGTGAATATATGAAATATAAATGCACGTCAAAATCCCCCAAGCTGAACCCTTCCTCGTCCTCGAGGAAGAAGAGTGAGAGTAGGAGCTCGGAGGGAGAAAATAGAGAGAAAGAGAGAAAAAGAAAACTCTAAATCCTAAATCTCCCGTCAGGGCCAACAAAATCAAAAACGACACACCAAGCAAGCAAACGCCAAATCATAACACTAAACCTAAGGAAACGAGTCCAGACAAGTGCCGTGGGCCCACGCGGTGAAGCGCGAGTGAGTGTGGTCGTGTGATAGCATACGGTGTCACTAGCTACATTGTGCTATAAGCTCCATATACACAAAATCCAAGAAAAGACCCAAATATCGATTCGATTCGAAATAAGCGGTGAATATATAGCTCAAGCAGGCATGAGAAGAGTATGAGAATAGAAACACATCATGTGTCAGGGACTCCACAGCCAGGGACTCGGACATCACCACACTATCGCCTAGATAATAGCTAGAAATTCCCTATTCCAAGTGTTTTCGAAAGCGATGGGGGTTGAGACGATGTAGAGTAGAACACTCGGTGCAAATTCTCGCCTTCCCTTTATTCTGGATAGGTAGGGAAATATTCACACACATTTTTTTTTTGGGTTTTGGATATATGTATTTTTTGGATTTTTGGCTATACATATGTATTTTTCTTTCTTTTCTCTTTTCTTTTCTTTTTGGGTTTTTCTTTTCTCTCTCTTTTTTTGGATTTTTGGATTTTGGGGTATATACATGTGTGTGCTCTCCCAAGTGGTAGAACGGTACACGACGAGGGGATTTGCACCAAGTAAAAATAAAAAAGAAGTCGGATTCTAAACACTTGAGCAAGGGAGATATTTTGCTAATCAGAGCATAGGCTAAAATGGGTTATCCTAGTCCTAATTGTGGAATCCCGACACATGCGAAATGAAGCATACGATATATATATTCATGCATACAGAAGCGGATAAGAGAGGCAAATTCCGCATATTCAAATCGAAGCATGGTAATTTAGGGGTCATTCCTGGACAGGTATATAAAACAAAATCACTAAGTAGAAGCACACCAAATAGCTAGGCATGACAAACGACTCACAAAAGGCTAAGTGGACCCATGAAGCATGAAATGCAAGAGGACTCGACTTCCTAGGGTTAGTGAATGTGATTATCGAAGCCATGCTAGGTGTGTGTGTGTGTGTGATTTTTGTGGTAATTCATCATAGGGTTCATCTCTAGGAGAAAGAGATAAAAAGAAGAAAACGAAAAATAAAAACTCGATGAAAACGACTCAAAAACGAAGAAAAGACACAAATGACGCACGAAATGCGACTCCCCAAAGCTGAAACTTGCATTGCCCTCAATGCAATAAGAGTAAACATGGGAAGGCAATGAAAATTGGGGGGAGGGGGGACGCACCGACACAAATAGAAATGAAAAACAAGGAAAACACACATACGAAACTGAAAAATAAAAATAAAGATAAAGATCACACCACACGACATATAAACAGAAAATGAAAATAGAAAATCACACGACACAACATATATAACAAGCACAAAAAGAAAACATCAAACGACGACACAGTAAAATTGACATCCCCAAGCTAGACGTGACAATGCTAGTGATATGATGTGATCATGAAAATGCAGAGATATGCAAGGGGGAGGTCAGAAAACAAAATGAAATCAAAAAGCAGTAGATGAATCATCCGCGTCCTCCTCGGTGGAAGAAGTTGGGGATGCGGGAGAGTGGGCAGGAGAGGTGACTGGTGTGTGGAGAAGTGGAGAGAGTGGTCGAGGTGATGGATCGGTGGGTGTGGAGGAAGTGTGGACGATGGGTGGGGTGGAGGTGATGATGGTGAGTGGAAGTGAAATGGCGACCAATGTGGTTGTGGATGGTGGGGGTACAGGGGTAGGTGAAGATGAAGGGGGTATAGGGGTAGGTGAGGATGGTGGGGGAAGTGATCGCGAACGCACCTGCAATTTCTTGCGGCACACATATGGAGTGACGGAAGTGGAGGTAGTGGAGCTGTGGGGGCGATGGTGGAGGGAATGGAAACGGTGGGAGTAGATGAGGTAGTGGGGATGGAAGTAGTGATAGGAGGGTATGGTCACCTAGGGGGTGAAGGTGGGGGTGAGGGGTGTGGTGTGGGAGGGGGTGGTCCGTGGACGTGTGTGAGAAGGCAGAGGATGGCGACCACGTTCCTCTCAAGTGCGAGGAAACGTGGGTGAGTGAAGATGGAAGAGGATGGGACCGAGGAGATGGAGGAAGAAGTGGCAGCACACAATGTAGCTAACTCAGCCTCGAGGTGGAGGCGAGTAGAGGCGGCTCGACGAAAGGTGGAGGAGGTGGTGGTACGGATTGGAGAGGTGGCGACAGTGGTGATCAGGACAGAAGCTGGGATGACATGACTAGGACCAGCCCCGGAATCTCCTTGGGATGCAGGAAAGTCCTGCTCGCCTAAGTGGGCGGTAGGAAAAGGTGGTCTAGCTGGGCCCGGGATGAAAGGAAGACATAACACCCCAAGAAACTCAGGATCGGGTGGGAAAGTCCAGTCTACCACAAAATGGATGGTCATGCGAGCGGGGTTGGGTAGAATGGTATAGGGAGCTGGGGGGTGCCCGTAATGGAAGGTGAAGCGGCCATCGGGGTGGGGCTTAATCTTGTGAATATGCCGTAGGACATCTAGATCTAGACGTGAGGGTCCTGCGGTAGTGGGAAGATCTCGGGGGATGACAATATTATACCTGGGAGCAGAAGCTATGATCGTTATAAGGCCCCCGCAACAAAGCTAGCACTTGCCGACACGGCTAATCTCAAGAAGCTTGCGAATAAGCCAATCGTCGGCATGGACGGGAATGGTAGTGGCCCTAAAAGAAATCCCGTCATCCCCGCGGACAAAGGGAAAGGTCATGGCCCACAGAATGAAGAGATCAGGGATGGTCAGGGTACCTGACTCATCCCTGGGGAAAAACATGCATGATATGATCCGGTGGGCCAGACGGAAGATGGGGTGAATGATGGAGGAGGCCTTGGCCTTACCTCGGGGATACTGAGCGTGTAGGGTGAGGCGGAACCAAAACTGATCGACGTCAAATTCGGGGGGATACCCGTAAGGACGGATAGCGTCGTCCCCAAGGATGGGAAAACCAAAGATGTCATTGATGGTATCCAGGTGGGTGCGAATGGTTCTGTTACGGACCCGAAATATGACGATCGACCCCAACTCACAGTCAAGTGTGGATAAAAATTCGAGTGTGAGGGAGGGGTAGGATACCGCGTTGGCGTTTAGGAAAGCTAACCAACCTACATTTGCGAAGAGAGTCTCGACCTCGGTGAATACACCGAGATCGATAAGCGTTTGGGTGTGGGCAAATCTGGTCGATAGATGCCCCCGTGCATCGAGTCTATTGTAGAAGTCCTTTTGTTCTAGACTCCTAAAACGGTAGCCATGCGGGCCCATCAGTGGGTCCTCAACTGGGACGATAGGTTGGGGTTGGGGTTGGGGTTATGCAGGCTGTGCAGGCCATGCAGGAGGAGGGCATGAACGTGGTGAACGTGTGGTCTTGCGTCTCTTGCGAGACGACTCCTCCTCTCACGTAATACCCTTACCCTTATCCTTATCTTTTCCCATGTGAGCGTGTGTGAGTGAGTGTATGCAAGATGTGATGACTGTACACACACACAGGCAATCGAGCAAATAGAAATTTCTAGGGCAAAATATAAAATTGAGCTAAGGGGCGAAGTTACCCAATCGAGATGAAGATCCTTGCTCGTAAATATCCCAATGCAATGCAATGGGAATAAATGTGAAGCCGCAGCAACTCTTTTCAGCAAATTTCGAAAGGGGGGGTTGGGCGGAAATTAGGGTTTTTGATGGGGTGAGATCGAAGAGAAAGAGAGAGAGAGATCGATGGAAAGATGGAAAAAGAGAGGGGAGAGATCGATTGAGAGGGTTGTGTGGTCGGTTGAGGGAGAAACGAGGCCGTTTGGAGCTTGGGGAAGTCGAAACGGCGAGAGAGAATCGAGATTGGGCGCGGGAGATGAACGGGTGGGGTACTGTTGTATTTATAGGTTTTAAGTCGAACCGATCGGGTGAGTTTTCACCCGATCGGTTGACAATTAGGTCGAAATTTTTGCTGAAAAGATGCTACAGGCGAACCGATCGGGTGATAACTCACCCGATCGGTTGGCCGCTTCACAATTTTCCCCGAAAGTTTAGTACAGCTCACCCGGTCAGTCATCCGACCATGCTTTGTATCAACCGATCGGTTGATCAATTCCCAAAATTTTCCGAAACTTCGGCCCAGCTCACACGGTCTGCCACCCGGTCTCACATTGCTTCACCCGATCGGTTCGTTGGAGAACAGATACGGCCATTGCCTGATACGTCTCACCCGATCGGTTGATTGGTCACCCGATCGGGTGAGGGCTTGTTTCCTGTAAAAATTCACGAATGGCCTAAGTTTCTCGACGGATGATCCCGCGGCTGGATTAAATTATTAAAATAGAAAAAATAAAGATAATAATAATCCTAAAATCGAAGATAAAAGTTTAGAGTATGGGTTGCCTCTCATGAAGCGCTTTTGTTTAACGTCATTTGCTCGACGCCCGTAGATGATATTCAAGGCAGACGGGGGTAATGCCCTAAGATCGGCATCGCTTCAGATTCAGAGTTGGCGGCCTTCGGTGTCGTCGGTGGTGACAAGAAAACTTGCTTGACGACCCTCCCTCTGTTGATGGGATCCAAAGGCTTCTCCCTTATATTGGCATCTCCGGTGAGCCCCATGGGCTCTTTCCCTTTCCTCCTCGTCGGAGGAGCCTTTTGAAATCCGGGAGGGGCTGTATGTGCCGCATCCGCTTTCCCAGCAGCATCATTTTTCTTTAGGCCGACTGGTTCTTCTAAGTCCCCCAAGCTGTCGGGGGGATTTCTTGAAAGAATCTCCCAGGAGCTTGCTTCCACAACTCGCTCTTCTTCTAACTCCAGCATATTGCATCTTGGATCATCCGGGAGATTGGGGTGCTTCATTGACAACCCCAAGTCAAACTCGACTTTTTCGTTGCCGACGTTAAGGGAAAGCGTCCCATTCTTCACATCTATTAAAACGCCGACAGTGGCCATGAAAGGCCGTCCAAGGATGATGGAGGTGTGCGCATCTTCAGGCATGTCCATGACGACGAAGTCCACTGGCACATGCACCCCACTTACGTTGACATGGAGGTCATCTACAACCCCCACAGGATATTTGACCGAACGGTCTGCAAGCTGTATGGTCATATCGGTGGGCTCCAAGTCGCCCATCCCTATCCTCTTATACATCGACAGTGGCATTAAACTGACGCTCACTCCAAGATCGACGAGCACGCGATGGATCTTTACCTCCCCGATCGCACAAGGGATAGAGAAGCTCCCCGGGTCTTTAAGCTTAAGGCGGATTTGCTCTCTGAATGAGAGCGCTGCATTCCGCCGTTAATACGACCTTCTCCTTTCTGGACCCTCTTGTCACCAAATCATTTAAAAATTTTGCGTAGGAGGGAATCGTCTCGATAGCTTCAAGGAAGGGGATTTGCAAGCTTAGATCCTTGACCATGGCAAAGAATTTGCCATACTTTTCGTCTATCTTGGCTTGGAGTAGCCGTTGTGGAAAAGGCACAACGGGATTGAACACATTCAGGCTCCCTTACTTATTTTTCTTCTTCTCCTCTTTAGGAACTCCCTCTGGAGTCGTTGGCTTTGGCGACGAAGCACCGTCGTCATTCAATTTTTCAATTGGTCGCTCTACGACCAATGGTGCTTCCGGTTCCTTGGGGGGCACTCTTGTGTGGATTTGTGTTCCGCTTCTCAAAGCGATAGAGGACACATTCACATGCTCGTGCGTGAGTGCCAAAGTCTGATTTGCTCCCCTCGGGTTCACTTTCGGTTGTGGCGGCAATAAATTTTTCGACCTTTGAAGGTTCGCCACTTGTAACCCCAGCTGGGTTACTTGGTCCGTGAGAGCCCTTTGCCCCATTTCCAGCTTCAAATTTATCTTCTCCTGGTTGGTAATGTATTGAGTCAAGAGGGACTCAACCGGAGAGACATCCCTTTGCTGGCCATACTGCTGCTGCTGCTGCTGCTGCTGAATGGGCTGCTGGTTCCTTGGGGGGTATTGCTGATATTGTTGTGGAGTCTACTGCTGCTGAAATTGTTGTTGCTGTTGTTGCCTAGGCGGCTGATATACTAGCTGCTGCTGCTGAGGAGGCGGCTGCTGATAGGGTGCCCGGTAGCTAAGATTGGGATGGTTTCGGTTGTTTGGAGAGTAGGCCGGGTTGGAGCTAGTCCGTGGTGGATACGGCGCATTTCCCGTAGGATTGTAGAATATTACACTTGCTTGGTCCAATGGTGGTGAGATGTCACCACCCTCAAAGTCCCCCATGACTTCTGCTTCCACCGCCGCAATATGTTGTGTACCGGCACCACCGGCTCCTACCATTAGCACAGATATCTGGGTCGACAGCAAGTCAAACTTGCTGGATAATTTGTCGACATCCTCCCTGTGGATTCCCCAAGATCTAGGTGTGGCTCTCTCGTCACACCACCGCTCATTGTTTGATACCATATTTTCTAATATGTTCCTGGCATCTTCTTCACTTCTAGACATGAAGGACCCCCCAGCCGCGGCGTCCATCGAAAATTTTAAATCGTCCCTCAATCTGTTGTAGAACAGATTAATTATCTGCCACTTGGGAAGCTCGTGATGAGGGCATCTTCGCTGCATCTCTTTAAATCTCGTCCAAGCTTCATGCAGGGACTCGTGGCTGGCTTGGGAGAAGGAGGAGATCTCACTCCTCAGCTTCATGGTCTTCCCCGGAGGAAAGAACTTTGTCAAGAACGCATTCGAGAGCTTCTCCCAAGTGTCAAATGTGTTCGGGTCCTTTACCCTAAGCCACATCTTGGCCTTATCCCGCAGAGAGAAGGGGAATAACTTCAGACGAATAGCTTCAGCTGTGACACCATTTATCCAGAAGGTGTCACATTTCTCGAGGAAGGAGTCCAGATGTTCGATGGGGCTCTCCATGGGTGCCCCAGAGAATTGATCCTGCTAGATCCACATCACCAAAGACGGCTTAAACTCGAAGCTTTGCGCCATAATAGCAGGAGGACGGATGGCGGAGGTGGACTCTATGGATGGCATCGAGTACTCCAGCAGGGACTTGTGAGGTGGGGTGTTCTCCCTGATCACTCCATATTTTACACTTTTTTCCCGCATGTTTGCATGCCATTTAGATCGCCCAAATCATGTTTTTCACGATATATCGACGAAATTGCGATGCTTTTCACGATTTGTTGTTTTTTTTCGTATTTCAGGTGATTTGGAGCGATTTGGAGTGATATCGAGATACGCTTACTCCAGAGTGTCACCGACGACCTCCCCGAGGGGTATTTCGCCATTGGAGAGGAGCGGAAGAAGAAAGAACGTCGCAGGAGCGACGAGGAGGCCAAAACAAGCTGTTTGGGCATTTTTGGTGTCTCACTCGGCCGAGTGAAGGAGTCACTCGGCCGACCAGAGAGACACCGCTCGGCCGACCAGATCGGACACGTTTTATATGTGCACTCGACCGAGCATCGGAAGCCACATCGGCCGAGTGATGAGACCCCGTCCGCCCGAGTGGCACTCAGACGAAGCCCATCAAAAATCGCCAACTTACTGTTTTTCGTCTGCCTGAGCTTCAGAAGACCCACTCGGCCGAGTGGAAAATGCCGACCGCCCGAGTACCAAGAAGACATCGGCCGAGTGACGACAACTCACTCAGCCGAGCGACTCCCGAAGTGAAGACCCACGAAGACCCAGACTTACTGGAAATTTACAGGGTTTGTCACTCGGCCGAGCGACTTTTGTCACTCGGCCGAGTGCGACGCGCTGCCTGTAGCGAAAATTGCGGATTTCAGGCTGCGCAGGGGCATTTTGGTCACAGTTTTTTGGACGATTTTGGGGGGTATTTAACCCCTGTTTTTACCCTAGGTTAGGGAGCTTTTCTCTTTAATTTTTGCAGCTTTTTAGATTAACTTTTTAGCTTTAGATTATTGTGATTGGAGAGGAGATTCATTGATTATTTTTGTTGGATTCTTGAAGAACTCCATTGGTTTGTGTCTCTCTCCTCTAAAAATACTATTTTTATTGCTTATCTCAATATTGTGATGAATTCTCTTGTGATTTCCATTGATTGTTTTTGTATTTGTGCTATGAATTGTGAGTAGTCCTTACGTCTTGGGGCGTGGGGATGAACCCTACGAGCCCAATTTCAGATTTGTGATGAATTGGTAGGAATTTTGCTAGAATTGCCTATTAGGGTTAGTTTGGGATCGATTTACTACGAATAGCTAGGTATTCGTATCAATTGGGATTTGCAAGAGATTGGATCCCAATTCGATAGGAAACCCTAGAAATCCGAATTGGGTTGAAATCGAATTTCCGTAGTATCGGGTTGCAAGAGATTGGACCGATACTAGGGTTCTCAGTTGCAATTCCATGCCAATACCCGTTTGCAAGAGATTGGACAGGTAGGAACTATCCCAACCTAGGTCGCGGCCCGAGTTTGCACGAGAGTGGGCTCGGGGCGCGATTGAACGATGATGTTGATCCTAATGCTAGCTTGCCTAGGCTAGGGTTTGCAAGAGATTGGACCCGAACCTAGGATAGCTATAGACCGGCAACAGCGCGAGAGCGTGAGCTAGGTTTTACATTCAGTTGCAACTAGTTCATCGAGATTTTATCCTAGCAATTTTGATACCAACGAATCACATTGACGAGATACGGTGAGTGGCGGGAATTCCCCATTCCCTAGACGTTCTTTATTTGATTTGATATCTTCGTACTTTGTCTGACGATTGTGACAGGATCGCCAAAGGCAAAATTCTCTCTTTTCTTTTCTTAATAGCCAGGTTGTTCAGAGCAAGCACTTTCATTCGTCCTCCCTGTGTTCGATAACCCGCTCGCCGCTACACCGTGCGCTTGCGGTAAAACTACACGGTCACACTTTTGGGTTACATTCCGGAGCGATCAAGTTTTTGGCATCGTTGCCGGGATGACATTTTGACGGTGTTTGGCATCGACCACCCGGTTATTTCTTCTTTCTTTCTTTCTGTACTTTCTTCTATATTTTGATCTAACTCTGTTCGCAGCCCTATTTGCATATTCTCCCTGTATTTTGCATAAGATCTTAACAGGGAGAATGGAGGATGCAATGTCGACAACAGAACTCAGTCAGGAAGATTATGACTCCTTCACAGACCTCCTTAAGGAGCTTGTCGACGAGGTCCACGCTTCCGGAGCTTTTGCTATCGATATCAAGGACCCCAACGAACAACTGTTTGCTAGTTTTGTGATGGACCAAGTCTCCCCGGATGGGACTATCGGGAGAAATGTCAGAGTTGATGTGATCGACGACAAGTTATATTTCGAAGACGGTAGAACAAATGTCGAAGAACACTATACTCCCGAAGAATCCTTCGAGCAAACCGACGTTCAGGGAGTTACACTCTATGACGCTCACTCTTGCTTTTATGAATCGTCTGATGTGTTTCTTGCTTCCAGGAACGAACCAGAGCAGAGTGAAAGCTTCGACGATGCTGGCACAGAATCGGAGAGCGCCTATTTCGATGCATCGTCCTCACTAAGTAGTGAGTCTGAGTCTTCGCAAGAGAGCGCGCCACCTGAACATGAACTAAACCCGGATGACAAGGAAGAAGCCAAACTCATGCGAGCTGATGAAGTAGAAGGAGCAGCACCTCTTGAGGTAGAACTTAAACAGTTACCTTCGAATCTAAGGTATGCCTTTTTGGGTAATAACTTAACTTTTCCGGTGATAGTCAATTCCCACCTCACGCAAGATCAACTTGAAAAACTCCTAGACGTTCTTAGGAGCCACAAAGATGTCCTTGGCTACACTATCTCCGATCTAAAAGGGATAAGGCCTAGGCTTTGCACACATAGGATCCATTTGGAGGATACAGACGCCACCTCCATAGAGCCTCAAAGGAGGTTAAACCCGAATATGAAGGAGGTGGTTAAAAAGGAAATCCTAAAATTGCTCGACGCCGGTATCATTTATCCCATCTTTGATAGTAGATGGGTTAGCCCCGTTCACGTCGTCCCCAAGAAAGGGGGGATGACAGTCATAAAAAATGAAAAAGGTGAGCCCATATCTATGCGCACCGTCACGGGATGGCGAATGTGCATTGACTATAGGAAACTAAATAAAGCTACCCGAAAGGACCATTACCCATTGCCCTTCATTGATCAAATGCTTGAACGCCTACCTAAACATAAATACTTTTGCTATCTAGATGGGTATTCGGGATTCTTCCAAATCCCTTTGCACAAAGATGACCAAGAAAAGACCACTTTTACTTGTCCCTATGGTACCTATGCCTACCGAAGGATGCCGTTTGGTCTTTGTAATGCTCCCGCCACCTTTCAGAGGTGTATGACATCCATATTTTCCGATTACATTGAAAATATTATGGAAGTTTTTATGGATGATTTTTCGGTTTATGGAAGTGAGTTTGACTCTTGTTTGGCCAATCTTACTAAAGTCCTTAAAAGGTGCCAACAAAACAATCTCACTCTAAATTGGGAGAAGTGTCACTTCATGGTCACGGAAGGTATAGTTCTCGGGCACCTTGTTTCCTCGAGAGGAATTGAGGTAGATAAAGCAAAGATTGAGGTAATCGAAAAACTCCCTCCTCCTATTAATGTCAAGGGCATTAGAGGCTTCCTTGGTCATGCAGGGTTTTACCGTCGCTTCATCAAGGATTTCGCCTCGATTACCCGACCACTTACTTCCTTGCTCGCTAAAGATACTCCTTTTATTTTTTCAGGGGAATGCTTGCAAGCCTTCAACACCTTGAAGGAAGCACTAGTTTCCGCGACCATCATACAACCACCGGACTGGAGCCTTCCCTTTGAGCTAATGTGTGATGCTAGCGACCAAGCCATATGAGCGGTATTGGGACAAAGGAAAGATAGGAAGCTTCATGCGATATTTTATGCGAGTAAGACATTGGATGACGCACAGAAAAACTACACAACTACCGAAAAAGAGCTTCTAGCGGTCGTCTATTCCATCAAGAAGTTTCGCTCCTACTTCCTTGGTTCCAAGGTGATTGTCCACACCGACCATGCGACGTTGAAGTATCTTTTAAACAAGAAGGAGGCCAAACCTCGGTTGATTAGGTGGATACTCTTGTTGCAAGAATTCGACTTGGAGATCAGAGACAAAAAAGGTACGGACAATGTTGTGGCGGATCATTTATCTAGGCTCATTCGCGACAAGGAGGATGAGAGTTTGCCTATCGACGATACATTCGTGGATGAGAGGCTATATGCCATAAGGACCGGTGAAGTACCTTGGTACGCGGACTTCGTCAACTACTTGGCTTGTGGAATTAAACCGCATGGGATGCCCACACATCAAAAGAGGAGATTTCTGCATGAGGTCCGTAGCTATTTTTGGGAAGATTCATACCTCTTCAAGATATGCAAATATAGTGTCATTCGGAGGTGTGTTTCTAAAGAGGAGGCAACGTCTATCATTTTGCATTGCCACGGTCTACCATGCGGAGGACATCATGCCGCCTCTAAAACAACCGCTAAGATTTTGCAGAGCGGATTCTTCTGGCCAACAATGTTTAGAGACACCCACGAATTTGTAAAGGGGTGCGATAGATGCCAACGGACCGGGAATATCTCCAAACACAATGAGATGCCAATGAGGCCCATCCAAGAAATTGAGCTTTTTGATTGTTGGGGAGTAGACTTCATGGGACCATTTCCGTCGAGCAATGGTAACAAATATATCCTATTGGCCGTTGACTATGTCTCCAAATGGGTGGAAGCAATCGCCACCCCTACCAATGATGCAAGGGTCGTCTCTAAGTTCTTCAAGCAGAATATCTTCCCACGCTTCGGAGTGCCTCGTACCTTGATAAGCGACGGGGGGAGCCATTTCATAGAAAACAAGTTTGAAGCCATGCTAAAGAAGTACGGGGTAAACCATAGAGTTGGCATGGCATATCACCCCCAGACAAGCGGCCAAGTGGAAGTCTCAAATAGAGAGATCAAGCAAATTCTCGAGAAGACTGTGGATCGATCTAGAAAGGATTGGTCAATGAAGCTAAACGATGCTCTATGGGCATATCGCACGGCCTTTCGCACTCCCATCGGCACCACACCGTTCCGACTTGTTTATGGGAAAGCTTGCCACTTGTCGGTAGAGTTGGAACACCGCGCATATTGGGCCATCAAGACCCTTAATTATGATTACAAGAGTGCGGCGGTGAGGCGACTCTTGGACATCAACGAGCTTGATGAGATAAGAAGAGACGCCTACGAGAGCTCGAGAATTTACAAAGAAAGGACCAAGATTCTCCACGATGCCCGCATAACCGTCACAGACTTCAAGGTATGAGACAAGGTCTTGCTCTATAATTCCCGGCTCCGACTATTTCCCGGTAAGTTGAAGTCACGTTGGTCCGGACCTTTCACCATCAAGCACATACAACCGGGAGGGGCCTTCGAGTTGGAAAGCAAGGACGGAGCCACATTCAAGGTAAATGGTTAGAGGCTCAAGCATTATTCCGAGGGAGTCCCAATGGGAGAAATCAATAAAATATATCTACTTAAGGGGCGGCCGGATGATCTTTCATGCCTCCTTGACGAGGTTATTGAGGAGGTGATCCCTCACTCCATCGGCGCTCTATTCAAAGAAGATTTCGAGGAAGGGCCGGATTTAGGCCAAGATGAGAAGATAAATGATTCCCCCGACTTCTCCGCTGAAATTGATGAAGGCGACGCTGATGTCGCAAGGATTCGAGAGCTCTGCAAGCTCTCAAAATTAAAGTCTCCGAAGAAAGCTCCGCCGATACGGAAATCGGTGTCACCGGTGAAGCCGAGGACCGGAGAAAACACTAGCTTGGGGGAGCCACCCCCCAACACTATTCGAGACGAGAGACCACCGAGGGAGAACACGCCACCGCAACTTCCGAATCCAAGCGTTCTCCCCGGAAAGTTTGACGGGTGCATCCCATATGCACAAAACATCCCGCATTAATTGAAAATCAAAGGGGGTCAAGCTCACGACCTTAAACGAGCGCTTGTCGGGAGGCAACCCGACGGTTATTGCTTTATTTTCACTTTTCTTTTATTTTTTAGAAATTTTTAGTGTTTTGAGTCGTTCGCCCAAAAATCTTGTGATAACGGCTCCTATTTTTCCTGACAGGAGATGAGAACGAGGTACCCATCATTAGGAGGATGAACGAGGCGACGAGTAGCGCCCCAGGAAGGCGCTCGATGCTTAGGAGGAAGATGAAATCAACGGGAGGAAGAAAAACAGAGTTTAGAGCCCAAACGAAGACAAACAGCAGAAAACAAGGCTCACTCGGCCGAGCATACTAGTCACTCGGCCGAGCACACAAGTTCGTCTGGCCGAGCCGCTCACGAACGAGAGAAGTCTGCTGTACCCAACTCTCTGTCTATTTTCCTGATTTCAGTATAACTGTCACTCGGCCGAGTATATATATTCACTCGGCCGAGTAAAACTGATACGCTCCTAGAGCGAGTCTTGCCGAGTAGCTTGAGCCACTCGGCCGAATGGACTTACTCCACTCGGTCGAGGGTGGCAAGGCCACTCGACCGAAGCGTAAGCGGGGATGAATTTTGCATTGAGTTCACTCGGCCGAGCGACACAGTCACTCGGCCGAGTCGTAACTTTAACTATAAAAAGACGAGGGGGTCGGGCACGTTTCTCGAAACAAACGAAAACGCTCGCGCCTGACCCTTCGCATTCCCAGCACCCGAATCCCCCTTTGCTCACCTGATCGCCCATCCGCCGCCGTCGCTCGGCCACCCACCGCCGGCCGAGCCGCCGCCGCACCTCGCCCGAGTCGCCGCCGGCGGCCACTACTCCGGCCGACTCCGGTAACCCCGTTTTAAGCCTATTTTCTCCTCTTTTGTGTATTTTTCGAGGATCCATGTATCTAACGAACCCCAAACCCAAATTAATTTCAATTTCTATCTATTATACCCTTAATTCCCCATACGTATTGAATATTACTCGCTGATATCTCCATTTCATGCGCAGGTTATATTTGGGAGCTTAGGGGAGCCCAGGGGAGCTTCCAGGGACTGATTTGGGCTACGTGGAGGCGTCGTCTTCGCACGCTTCCATCGCTCTGCTCTTGCGGCATGTCGTGGTATATTCTTTCCTTTATTTTATGCACGCCGCATTTTTATTGGTTTTGGTGAGCACTCGGGGCCCATATGCCGCCCCGGACACGGCCGCGGTCGAGGAGAGCTTTCGCCAAGCGGAAGCGGTCGGATGATGCCGGCCCCTCCCACGAGGTGGAGGACTCTCCTCCGCCTTCTCCACCACACTCCACACACCCAGCACAGCCTGCAGGCCCCGCACACCCCGCACAGCCTGCAGAGCCCGCACAGCCCATACACCCCACACAGCCACTCCCTGCCGCTCCACAGCCACCACCTCCGGCTCCACTTGTCGGGCCGCTGGGGATCACGTTCCGGAACGACGCACACCGCGTCGCTTTCGAGCGTATCTCCCAGCGCTCGATCGTACCCTCCAGGTTCTCACACCTTGCAGACCTAGGACGCCTGGGGGTACTCGAGGGGATGCTCACGTTGTACGACAACGTGGGCTGGCGAGATTTCTTCCAGGTGTCGGCGGACACGTTTATCCATCCGACACTTGAGGTTCTTAGTTCGATCGCCCGGACCAACGAGGGATGCTCGTTTCGGTTCATGGAACGAGAGTGCCAGGTCACTCTTGGTATGATGAGAGCTTTCTTCTCGTGGCCCGATGTCCCCGGGGCCGACCGTGGTTACGCCCCCACACATATCCCCCCACCTTCCTTCGATGCCGGCGCCTTCTGGGCCCGGATTACGGGTCTTCACGCTGCCTTTGACCCTAGTAGGGCTAAGGCCTCGGCCATCGTCCACCCTTGCCTCTGTATAGCTCAGCGCCTCATAGTGACTACCTTTTTGGCGAGATATGAGCCGGGTACGATGTCCACGCCGGAGCTTTATATGCTCTACGCGATGACACGCCCCAGAGCTCTATCTAGGGAGGGCGATGAGTTGGTCCCCGCCGTCGTGATTGATGTCGCGGCTTGGTTTTTGGATCGCATCATCGTATCGGTGGGCGCTCGCTCACCGATATGCTGCGGCGGCCTGATCACCTTGCTCACCCTTATGACCGGCGAGGACTTTCCTGATGACCTGCGATGAGCACCGGGCCCCACTTCACTGTCCATAGATGTTATGGCCCGGATGAAGATGCTTCGTCCGCACGGTGAGTGACACTGGGTCTGGCTGCACGGCCCCTTCGGTGCCGATTACATGATTCTTCCGAGCCCAGCTCGGACTCAGATTGCACCGGCCCAGGTGGACTGGCTCCCTGCGATGGATGTTTTGATCCCAGCCGCATACGTGCTCGAGGCCGAGGAGGCCGAGCAGGCCCACGCTGCCCACGCTGCACCCGCAGACCCCGTTGCACCTGCCGAGCCCGCTGCACCTGTTGACCCCGTTGCCCCTCAGCCTATCCCTGATATTTCTGCTGCTCCCGACACCTCTGTCCACACTTCTGTCGGTGTTGGGAGTACCCTCGCTGAGCCCACCTCCACTGCTTCCACGCCTACGACCACTTCCACTACCTCCACACCCACCTCCACTGCTTCCACGCCTACGACCACTTCCACTACCTCCACACCCACCTCCACTGCTGGCCCTCTGTCTATCGAGCCTCTTTGCTCTGCCCTTCCCGAGCGCCCACCGACCTTTATTGAGAGTGGAGAGCCCTCTTTTGCTGCGGTTGTGGAGACCATGGCTAGCATGATCTCCGCTGGGGTTGCGCCTTTCGGACCACACACTTCCTCCCCAGCGGTAGTCACTTCTGTCCCCACCACAGCCGTACTTTCTGAGAGTGTAGTGACGTCTGTCTCCACTTCTGTGTCACCTACCTCTCTGGCCGCCTCGTTGCCACTTTTGCACTCCTCTTTCGTTGCTGCTGCATCCACTTCTTACCGTCCTGCCCGGCCTCACACTGAGGCCAGGCCCACATTTGCGAGCGCAGCACCTTTCGTTCCCTTCCCTGCTGAGCCCATCACCTACACCACCCGAGTACGCCAGCCCCGACCTACACAGCACAGACCGGTGCGTCCCTCTGCACCACCTCCCCCCGACACTGTACTTCAGAGCATTCGTGCTCTCGAGGGGGCGGTGAGTGGCCTCAGAGGCGACCTTAGGACCCTGTCCTCCACCGTCTCCACGATGGCTGGCCGCTTCGACCTGCTTCCGCAGATTCACTATTGCCTTACCCAGGTCCTCGAGCGGCTCCCCCGCGTACCCACGCCCACCCAGCATGTCCCCACCCCCACTCCTACACACACCCAGCCTGCTGCCACTTCCACACCCACACCCTCTCAGCAGTCTGTTCCACCACCACCACCACCACCGCCTCAGGACGGGGACGGCGCAGCACCACCTTCTTAGGCACCCCTGATGCCATCGATTCCTTTTGCCGTTGTGCTGCCCGTCTCTGCTGGGTCCTGATGACTTTTGCCCACCCCACCCTCTCCTCACTGTTTTTGGTTACACATTTTGATCATATATTTATATATCATTTTTGGGAGAGCGGGAGAGTTTTTGGTGTCACTACTATATATTTGATTCACTCCTATATCTGCATGCATCAAGTCCGCATCATATTTTTATTTCTTATTTTTCTTTTGTTATATTATTTTCTTTTTCCCCATGCATGCATCCTCACTTACCCCTCACATTACTTGTCTCTCGGTGTGCCACACTTCGCACATTGAGGACACTGTGCCATTTAGCTTGGGAGAGTGAGTCCTCACGTTCCTTTCGATTTACCACCTTTATTTTAGTTTTTCACGCCATTTTCCGCATTTGCACTCATCTTCATCACTTTTTTCTTCTTTTTACCATGCATCATGTTTTTCTTATTTTCTTTGTGTGTTGCATTGTAATGAGTTTCATTTTCCCTTTATCTTTATTTCTTTTTCATCTCATGCTAGAGATGACTTTTCTGTGATGATGATGACGTGGAGTTAGTTTTCTCTATATATGCATGCTATATTTGTCATGTCTTAGATCTTATTTCTGATATCATATGCTATGACTTGCTTTGCATTTAGAGATAGTAACCCACACTTTTTCCGCATGAAAATGGATGAAATTTTATTATTAGCTGAGTCTGAATATTCATATGTATGATATCGCAGAAAACACACCAAGATTCACGCATTGAATGCTTATATTTGGAGTACCGTTTTCTTTTCCTATATCACTTCTATATGCATGATTTGTACATTTCACTTCAGGATTATTGAATGATGTTAGCTATGATAAATCTGGATTAGTTTAGCTTTTTTGTGATCGAAACTGAGTAGATTAGATTACCCTGCTGAAGTTGTCGTGCACGTCCTATAGAGTGAACCGAGAGATATATTTATTTCTTTCTCCACAAATCTTGAACATCATTTCTCTATTTTAAAATCATTGGTGAATCTCCCCTTAGCGATTCTATTATATGGCATTTCCCCCGCTATTAATTCCTAGCTCCAAATTTCCCAAAACCAAAGAAAGAAAATGAAAAATTCTTGTATATCCTTATTTCTCTTTGATTTGGGATCATTGTGTATATATGCTATTTGAAAAAAAAATAAAAAAAATAAAAAAAAAAGCTGAGAAAGAAAAAGAAAAAAAAGAGAAAAATCTCAATAAACGATCCCATCTCATGATCTCTCTTTCTTCTCTCTTTTTGTTTTTTATTTTTGTTGCTTTTGGAGCTTTATCGAAATGGGGATGTAAATATTTTTTATGCCACCACGCTTATAGATAAGCTTGGGGGAGGGAATCCATTGATGTGTGAGAGAGTGACTACTTGACGTTGCACGACAACCTAAGCTAAGTAATATTCTATACTCGGTGAGATTATTTTTAGCTTCACGAAGTCCAGAAATCCATGCCTAGCACTCATTTCATGAAATCCATGCTTATCTATTCTTTCTATTCTACGGTGTGATATTCTTATACTCCTCATAGAAAGCGTTCAATTGAAAAGTGTGTGATCTGCGATTTGTATACCGCTTTAAATGATTCAGACGATGTTAATTCTAAAATTATTCCGTTTTTCATGATTATATCATTGTTCGTGGGTTATCTATTTCTATTTACACCTTTATACTATGATATCGAAATAAAATTCTTTGACATGTGTTTGACATTCGGTGCATGCTATATGATTGAGCCAAACCCACGTCCTGAGAAAATGATCTAGCAGCTTCCCTCCTCGCTTTCTTCTTTCTTCTTCGTTTTTTTAGTTTTCCATTTTTCCGCCATTTTCGTTTTCGAAATCCACCGGGTTCGCCTTTTACTTATCTTCCTCGAGGACGAGTAAGAGGTAAGCTTGGGGGATTTTGATCACTCCATATTTTACACTTTTTTCCCGCATGTTTGCATGCCATTTAGATCGCCCAAATCATGTTTTTCACGATATATCGACGAAATTGTGATGCTTTTCACGATTTGTTGTTTTTGTCGTATTTCAGGTGATTTGGAGCGATTTGGAGTGATCTCGAGATACGCTTACTCCAGAGTGTCACCGACGACCTCCCCGAGGGGTATTTCGCCATTGGAGAGGAGCGGAAGAAGAAAGAACGTCGCAGGAGAGACGAGGAGGCCAAAACAAGCTGTTTGGGCATTTTTGGTGTCTCACTCGGCCGAGTGAAGGAGTCACTCAGCCGACCAGCGAGACACCGCTCGACCGACCAGATCGGACACATTTTATATGTGCACTCGGCCGAGCATCGGAAGCCACATCGACCGAGTGACGAGACCCCGTCCGCCCGAGTGGCACTCAGACGAAGCCCATCAAAAATCGCCAACTTACTGTTTTTCGTCTGCCTGAGCTTCAGAAGATCCACTCGGCCGAGTGGAAAATGCCGACCGCCCGAGTACCAAGAAGCCATCGACCGAGTGACGACAACTCACTCGGCCGAGCGACTCCCGAAGTGAAGACCCCCGAAGACCCAGACTTACTGGAAATTTACAGGGTTTGTCACTCGGCCGAGTGCGACGTGCTGCCTGTAGCGAAAATTGCGGATTTCAGGCTGCGCAGGGGCATTTTGGTCACAGTTTTTTGGACGATTTTGGGGGGTATTTAACCCCTGTTTTTATCCTAGGTTAGGGAGCTTTTCTCTTTAATTTTTGCAGCTTTTTAGATTAACCTTTTAGCTTTAGATTATTGTGATTGGAGAGGAGATTCATTGATTATTTTTGTTGGATTCTTGAAGAACTCCATTGGTTTGTGTCTCTCTCCTCTAAAAATACTATTTTTATTGCTTATCTCAATATTGTGATGAATTCTCTTGTGATTTCCATTGATTGTTTTTGTATTTGTGCTATGAATTGTGAGTAGTCCTTACGTCTTGGGGCGTGGGGATGAACCCTACGAGCCCAATTTCAGATTTGTGATGAATTGGTAGGAATTTTGCTAGAATTGCCTATTAGGGTTAGTTTGGGATCGATTTACTATGGATAGCTAGGTATTCGTATCAATTGGGATTTGCAAGAGATTGGATCCCAATTCGGTAGGAAACCCTAGAAATCCGAATTGGGTTGAAATCGAATTTCTGTAGTATCGGTTTGCAAGAGATTGGACCAATACTAGGGTTCTCGGTTGCAATTCCATGCCAATACCCGTTTGCAAGAGATTGGACGTGTAGGAACTATCCCAACCTAGGTCGCGGCCCGAGTTTGCACGAGAGTGGGCTCGGGGCGCGATTGAACGATGATGTTGATCCTAATGCTAGCTTGCCTAGGCTAGGGTTTGCAAGAGATTGGACCCGAACCTAGGATAGCTATAGACCGGCAACAGCGCGAGAGCGTGAGCTAGGTTTTACATTCAGTTGCAACTAGTTCATCGAGATTTTATCCTAGCAATTTTGATACCAACGAATCACATTGACGAGATACGGTGAGTGGCGGGAATTCCCCATTCCCTAGACGTTCTTTATTTGATTTGATATCTTCGTACTTTGTCTGACGATTGTGACAGGATCGCCAAAGGCAAAATTCTCTCTTTTCTTTTCTTAATAGCCAGGTTGTTCGGAGCAAGCAGTTTCATTCGTCCTCCCTGTGTTCGATAACCCGCTCGCCGCTACACCGTGCGCTTGCGGTAAAACTACACGGTCGCACTTTTGGGTTACATTCCGGAGCGATCACTCCCCCATAGCTTCAGGCTCTTCTCTTCTTTGCTTCTCTGTGGCAAGACGCCTTAGGGTGGCGTTTATCTCAGGATCAACATGAATCAAGTCGTCAAGACTTCTTGTGTTCCTGCGCATTAAAAGCAACAAACACCCGTGAAGCGAAAAGTGGGAAAGAAACAGATAAAATAGAAAATAAAAATAAGAAAATAAAAATGAAAAATGAAAAAAAAGAATGCGAAAATTATCGCGAGGTAGGGATGTGAGCTAGACTCAAAGGTTCATGAGATCCTAAAATAACAAGCACGTTGCTTCCCTGGCAACGGCGCCATAAAGCTTGACGTCCCCTATGTTTGTGGCATGCAAATGGGTGCAATTGGATATTGGGGGCACGAGATTCAAATATTTGTAACCGCAAGCGCACGGTGTTGTAGTGTGGCTTGGGGGTCGAACTCACGGAGACGTGGTTGTGCTTGTGGTAGAAAGGACCAAATTCACCCAATGGGTGAGCTAGCCCGAATCGGTAGATGGGTTGTCACAGAAATAGAATGCATGAGATAAACAATATAAAGGGAAACCCGGGACTTTGGTTTCCACCCTGTCATGTGATTCTCGCTAATACGACCGGCGGATGGGAAAACGATCGGAATTAGGGTCTAATGGTGAGACGTTGCCTCTAAGAGTGATACCAGCGTCCCATGGGCCCGATATTCCGGTCGGTGCCCAGGATGATATGCCGGACTACCTGGGTTTGGTCAGTGGGCATTCCCATGTCCATTAACACTGACCGACTCTGGGAGCACTAAGCTCGCAAAGATAACTCCCAACATCTCATCATGCCGCTCCCGCACGCTAGAATTCGATGTCTACGCTAAGGGCGTGAGCTATGGCTAGGGAGTCAACCGCCAAGTTTATTCCCCCTTGGCCCAACGGTCAAAGGCGGTCTTTTTCCCGCCGATGACAATAAAATACCCAGCATAACCGATAGATTCCTAATCCCTATCGATTTCCTAGTCCTATGGACGTATTAGGGAGAACCCACGAAGTGGTTTCCACCAAAATCCCAGATTTGGAAACTACTCACACATATTAGGTAAAAAGCAATCTAAATGAAAATCGACCGTTAAAAACATAATCAGACGATTGGAATGAAGTAATAGCAATGCAATTAAGATAATATCAAAGTTTGGTTAAGATCAGAACACTTACAAATAACAAAGAAATTACAGCCGTCACAAGAGAGAAAAATAGTAAAAAATACAACAGCCCCGTTTCTGGAAACCTAGGGCGTCTATATATAGAAAACGACATCACCCGATCGGGTGAAGAATCACCCGATCGGGTGACCTGCTGCGAACTTCGGCAGCGATCTTCAGGACTTCACCCGGTCAGGCGACACGGTCGGTTGGCGGAAGCTTCTAGCCGTTTGGATCATGGCATCGTCGAGTGAACCGATCGATTGATAAATCAACCGATCGGTTGGAATTATTTCCCAAAAAGACAGAAACTTCGGATGTTTTGGCACGGTCTGCTAGCGGTCGGGTGAGCTCTCCGGGTCATCTCTTCGAGAAAACGGCTATAGATGAACCGATCGGGTGAAGATCACCTGATCGGTTGGATTTCAGCTCCAATTTTCCAGAGAGAACAGTCGGGCTGAACCAGTCTCTGACCCGATCGGTTGACACTCTCGTTGCTTCAGCGGCTGTCCGGGTCATGCACGCGTGCATCATCCGATCGGTTGGCGTATCCAACCGATCGGGTGGGGGGCTGAAAGATGGAGATCTTTGTCGTTTGACCACCGGATCACGCGTGACTCCTCCCATTGCTCCGAGGACTTTTGATATCATCGTTATATGTCCCCTACGCTGGCAAACTCCTGCAAACACATAAAAACACGGAGAAGTGAAAGAAAACAAGAAAATACGAGAAAACGGATACGAGACGGCGGAAAATACCGGAAAAACACAAAAGAAGACGTGCGTGAATATATGAAATATAAACGCACGTCAGTAACGATTTTCTTTCTAGTGTTTAGCCATTAGTGCTTGTCGTTGCCTGTGTCAACTCTAGTTTAGTAGTGGGCCCATTGGTTTTTGTGATGTCGTCGTGGTGCATGTACATATGTAGAGTGTGTGGACCTGTATGAGTGTGCTACCCTTAGGATATTAATGATTGTCTCTTGTGTTATGTATGTATACTCAGTGTTATTCGTTATATATGTGTGAAGTTGTATGAATGATGGTATTTATATGTGAAGATAGTTATACCACTTTAGGGATGTCTGCGTATATTAGATTTAGTGTTGGAATATCTACTAGTGGAGTATGTGATTTGAAGATACTTGTAAATGCTTGAAATAATATTCTAGTAAGTAATGTGCAGGTTAAGTGTAATGATACTAGGGTACTTATATTTAAATGTGCATGCCTATTATTTGATCTATATGCTAGTACGTGTGGGCGTGTGCTCGTACGTAGGTATGTGTTTACTATATGAATATGTGTGATATACGTATGGTAATAGGACTATAGATTTGATGGTATTGCTTGCCTTTACGGGATGCTCGCTGCCATTTTCCACCGCCCAGTACCCTTCTCCCTCTCCAATCAGTACTGCACCTCCCCCTATCAGCCCCTTTGATCTCCGGTCGCCCCAAGCCAAACAATCCAGCATCTCCCGTTTGAAGCCGCACTGTCCTTCCCCCATGCCCTGCCACCCCCGACGGCAACCTTTGATCCATCAGCCTCGCTCCACGCCGCCATCTGATTGACCCAGCCGCACAAAACCCCAACATGCTTTGCCATCGACGACCCGCGGCAACTCTGGTTGCTGCCGTTCCATCCTTCCCCTGTTTCACGAAACCGAACAGGGTAAACTCCGGCGACCTCCCCTGTTCTCCCTTCAAGCCCGACGACACCCCTACTCGCCACCAGTCCGCCACCTCCGAACCCCCTCTCCCTTCAGAAGCCGGTGACATCACCTCCAAGCTCCACCCATATCCGAAGCCTCAGCCTCACAACCCACCTCACCTCGACACAGCTCTCCGATCATCACCCATGCAAACCCAGCTCACCAACGAAGCATCCTGCCAAGCTCCCCTCCGCCCGCCCCAATCAACTTCAACCCATGCGCCCCTTCTCCTCGCCCTGAAGCCACGACACCATCGCCTCGTCAGCCGCACGTCCCCTCTTACCAACTCCAGGCACCTCCACTCGCCGCCCTTTTAAACCGCTGTAACCTAGCACCTCGAAGACTCGCCTCCACAGAGCTTCTCACCGATCGCCACTGCCTGTCCACGCCGCCGTAGCCTGACGTCGACTCCAGTGTCCCACCTGTGTAAATCAATGAAGAGAAGAATGAACTGTGAGTGCATGTGAAAAGATTACTTTATGCTATATATAAATTAGTGTTGGATAAGGCTTTCTTTCTTACCCGTACGCTAGGGCATGGTACCTATGAAACTCATTAACTTTTGAGTTGAATGCAAATGGACAGACTGCTATACAACAGTGCCTCTATAAGTCTTATTACCTCACATGTTGTTCAGCTTTAAAAATCAATAGTAATAATGTCTAAATGTTTAAATGCAGCTAATATAATGTAAGTTATTAACTAAAATATCCCCAGGAGCTTTATTATTTTGATAGGAAGCATGTTTTATTATTTTAGGAAGCATGCTGTTATTTAAATGTTGTATATTATAGTGGAGCATATATAATAGATATTAATCTAGTAACGTTTAGGGAATAAGTAAATATTATATGAATAGTGGCATGTGAACACTAGGTTAGATGAACCTATATATATGTGTGTGTATTAACTTGTAAACAGTAAGTCTTATATTTATTTGTGTATGTATAACTGTATGTTGCGGTATTGTACTATTTTGTTGAGTTTGGGCTTTTAACTTAATATCACACATCAGATGTCGCAGATATAAAACGTTTTTCTTCGCGACCTGTTACCTTTCCCGAGCCGACGCCGTTACCTTACACGCTACCTGAATCTAACCCCTGACGTCGCTACCTGACGTCAGTGTAGCTCTCGCGTCGTGTTAAGGTATACCTGAACTGCATGAACCTACACCCGCATGTTAACAAGATAAAAACTGTGTTTTCATTACTTTAGTAACTCATTAATTGAAGATTAATAATATGGGACTATAGGCTGGGTGTTGATTGAGCACATATGACGTTCTGGACCTCGCTGATCTATGATTGCAGCACGTCTCTTTCATGCAAGTGAAACTTGCACATAACTTGTTTAGGCCGTGTTTTAGGCCATTTTGTAAAATTGAGTAAAAGAGACTAGGCGGTGAAATGATAGTCGCCTAGACGACCATATTTGATTTAGTTTGACAACGAAACTAGATCCGACACCATACTTGATCTAGCTTGACAACGAAGCTAGATCTGACACCCTTACTATGCTATCATTTCATGCTGCCTGTCACGTTTACTTTCAAATTAACTATACACACTCTTAATTGCTTATTGCCATGTCATTTCATGCATATTATCATGAATGTGTAGCACACGCTACTTTAATATGTACTTTAAAATGTACATATTGATTGAGGCTAGGCACCTGCTTTGCGGGCACAACCCTATGCCATTAACACTTCCTAGCTCGTGATCCAGAAGAGAGCACAGTGTTGTTGGAAAACTGACGCTCGATACACGTGGAGGGGTAGGGTTAAGCGATCACTTGAGCGTAGAAGTGTGCCTGTACAGCCACTTCAGCCAAAAGGCATAAACCATGTGCACTTCGTGAATACAAATTAATTGTGAATATTGTTTAGTAGCTCTTGCTACAAAGTGTCGTGCAAATGTTACTTTTCATGTTCATCTTAAACTGCTACATTCATGCTCATGTTCAAACTGTTGCATTCATGTCATGTCATCCCTTTATTTTAGAACTGCTAGTTGTACACTTTTGCTCTTACGTTTCCTTGCACAAAAGTCCTACGTTCCCTCTTGGGAGACTTTTGCTGACATGTGCCCTTTTCTCTTTGGGTGTCACATGTCAGGTTTTGAGCCTGAATTTGTTGCAGAGGACACATGTTGTTGACGTCCAGTTCGAAGATTCAGGTCCTACCCTTAGTCTCAGCTGGTGACTCTCTTTCAGTTGTTGTTTACTTTCTTAGTAGCTGCTGTTAGGTTGTTCGGTGCGTTGCACCACTTCTTGTTGTAGTTTCGGCCATGCTTAGGCCTTCTTTTTGGACTATGTACTTTACTTTATGACTATCTCTGTAATGTTTGGAATAAAATCTGTGGATGTTGAATGTCAGACAATTTTATTGTCTATCCCGCATTGTTATTATTGTTGTTTCGTCGTAATGCAAAGGACATGATAATGGATTAATTTATGAGACGCTTATCAGACTGCAGCTTCATAGCTCCAAGTCTGAACGGACCTCTTCATGTCTCGCCTTGCATACTTGGGAAGTGGGGCGTGACAGGTTTTAGTGGTGGCCCATGCAAGTCCTCTTTGCATCTGCGAAATATCGAAACAACGGTAATAATAAAACATCTATTAAAATATTCGGAACATTCAAGCCATAAATTGAGTCTAACCTGAAGTTATCATAGATAGACGTCTAGGTTTGATAGCCAGGTGCCTTCGTCAAGATTAATTTGTACTTGTCTTAAGTTACCTTAGTAGTCTCTCACCCAGCCCTGACCATATTAGATTTCTAGAGCTTTCCTTTAGTCATTCATTGAGTCCATCAAATTCTGGGCTAGCAGAACGTAATCTTGACCCTCTTAGGACCCTTTCATGAGATAGTATAGTTCATTAGAAAGTATTAGTGCTAAGTCCTCCTGATCTTTAGTCGGCCCGGTAATTTGAACTCCTGATTCCTATCATTTTCCTGATCATTGTACTTTTGTATTATCGACCGTAGAATTCCATCATAGCTTTTCATGAATCATATCCTAGGCGTATACATCATGCGATCATATTCCTTGCCCTTAATTCACGCGATCGCTTCTTGAGGATTATCGTTAATTTTCGGATCCTCCCCATTGCATGTCATGATTCCTCTAAAAGTATTTTCAATATTATTTATTTAAAATTTCTTCTCAGTTAGAGTCTCTGGAAAACATTTAGCCTGAGCTTAAATTTCCTACACTTCCGTTGATTTAGATTCATCCTTTGAATTTCGAACTTTTGCCGAAATCTTTAAATTACTAATGTATAATATTTTCTAACCTATATCTTTAATGCTCGTGTGAATGTTCTATTTCTGTCATATAATGATTTTTCAATAATCCAATAAACCATTTTTCTCTTAATATATATATACGACTCAAATTTGTTTCGAACAACTCATTTTATCGACATCCAAATATTTATCTATGCAAAAGAGAACTCCAACTTTTGAAGTATAAATGTTTTTTTATACTCTTCGTATTTTAACTTATGTCATTTACACACTATTTTTCTGTATCCTGTAAGGGTATTATTACATCTTTCTTTCCCCACCAAACATCCAACAATTATATCCCTGTTTCACCTAACCAAGCTATCTCATTATCCTCACGTTATCTGAACTCGTTTTTTTCTGACTTTGTTCGTTACGCTTTTGGTTTCGGTTCCCTTTCTATTGTTTAGACATTAGTGCTTGTCGTTGCCTGTGTCAACCCTAGTTTAGTAGTGGGCCCGTTGTTATTTTATGATGTCGTCGTGGTGCATGTATATAGGTAGAGTGTGTGGACATGTATGAATGTGCTACCTTAAGATATTAATAATTGTCTCTTTTGTCGTATATGTATACTCAGTGTTATTCGTGATATGTGTATGAAGTTGTAAGAATGATAGTATTTATATATGTGTGAATAGCTATACCACTTTAGGGATGTCTGCGTATATTAGAATTAGTGTTGGAATATAACTACTTCTGGTGAATGTAGTTTGAAGATACTTGTAAATGTTTGAAATAGTTTACTAGTAAGTCATGTGCATGTTAAGTGTAATGATAATATGTGCGCTTATAGTTAAGTGTGTAGGCTTATTATATGATCTATATGTTAGTACGTGTGAGCGTGTGCTCGTACGTAGATATATATGTTCTTAGCCTTGAGTAGATATGTGCTTACTATATGAATATGTGTGATATATGTATGGTCATAGAGTTATAATTTTGTTTGGTAATGCTTGCCTTTACGGGATGTTGTGCGTGTGTGTGTATACCATGAGGTATACACGATTATTGTATATCTTAACTATGTATGGATAAGTATATGTATTAGTATACTAATTATATGTAAATTGCTATGGTGTGAATATATATTATAAGTATATGGCTATACGATGCATGCATATATGGGATAGTGTATTTGATTATATACGTGTGCTGATATTTGTAATATTATTATGGTATGTATGTGGTTACATTAGTAGATATATATATTGGAGTTGTGTTAGTATGTGCATTAATATCGTGTTATATATATAGGGTATTCTGGTATTGGTTTTGAGTCTCACTCAAGCTTGAGTGTGTATACCCTAAATATATTGTTACATATGTCTGTGGATTGCGTATAGTACTATGAATATAGTAATGGATGATGTATATATAGTGATATGATTGGTTGTGTCTGGTTATGTTACACACATGATTGTGGGTGGCTATGCCATTATATAGTTATAGGTGTTGGTCTTGTAGTATAGTTATTTACTAAGATTTTTACATGTTTGAATGTATATCTGCTAGCTAAACTTGGTGTGTATAATGTGCTAAGTACATAGTGGTATGAGTGGTATGTATGAATGGTATATTAGCGTGTGTGGGTGTGCACCATGCACAGGTAAGTATGTGCTTAGTTACAGGTATTTGTGACTATGGTATGTGTGGTGTATCTTGAATATGGTTATAGGACTGTATGTGATGTGAATATATGGTGAAATATCTGCGTGCATTTGAATAACTATATATTTGTGAAATTATAGTAAAGGTGAATGTAATTAGATATAGTAAACATGATTTAATATTGTGTGCTGTGATTATACGTGTTGATATGTTTGGTGTTGGATGTATACTAGGAGATATAGGGAGTGGTATATTCATGTTTGTTTGTACATAGGTAGTTATCTATATATGAAGAATTACGATTGTATTTGCTTGTGTGAAACTAATTTTTTGTAAGTATGTGTAGCTTGGTTATGTGATAATGTGTGATAGCTATATAAGGGATGTACGTGACTATATGAATGATTTAAATACGTGTATGATTTTGACTGTCTATGATAAGTATAAGTATAGAATGTGTATATATATACATGTTTGTAGTGTTAATGTTTGACTATCTAGCGCATAGATAAGCACTTACAGTGACTATACATTGTTTGAATTATAGTGTGTTATGGTTGGGGTAGTTTTTTTTGAAAGATAAGATTTACTATATTGAAGAATATACAAAAGTTACAAAGTGGGGGTCATATAACACCGGAATTAATAGAGAGAGGATAGGACACATGCGTCGTCACTCTCCACTACCAATCCCAGCTTCTACGCACCCACCACCACACCGTACATTACACTCAACCATTATCAAGAATATCCCAGTTCTTAAACGCCTCAGAAGCTTCCCCCTCATTCCCATCTTCTTCCCGAAGTGCAATACGAATATCAGCGGACATTGCTTCGAAAAGAACAGTCTTAGGTTGCTCAATTCTTTCAAAAACTCTTCTGTTGCGCTCTCTCCAGAGATGCCATACAGCAGACGCAAGGATGGTACTTGCAAGCCGGCCTAAGGAGCCCTTGTTCAAGAATTTTTCCAAAAAATATTGCCCAATCCCCTGAAGCGTGAGTGCAGGCGGGTCTTTAACCCCCAATTTCAACAAAGCCCGCTAATAACATAATTAGAATAAGTGCAATTGAAGAATATGTGCTCATTTGATTCCAGTATGATGTCTCTGCATAGCACACATTCGGCCTGTGCCTGGACAGCCCATTTTTCCAATACATCCATAGTGAGGAGCTTGCCCTTAAATGCCCGTAGTAGAGTTAGGGACATCTTAGGGACATGATTCCTGTACCAAATAAGCTTAGAGAATTGGAATGGCGCCACCTTGGTTCGCACTGTTTCCCACACATCTTTAAATTTGAAGACCGGACCAAGTTTCCATTCCCAAGTGTCTGTTCCACCATGTAGTTTAACTTTCTGTAGTATAGGCATTATATCATGAATTACCGGATCATCATTCCATGCCGTACCACCCCAATAATCACTGACACGCTTACTACCATCCCCATCTGGAACTACAAACATGCAGCTGAGGGGCTCACAGGGGAGCCAGCTGTCATGCCAAAAAAGTGTGTCATTCCCATCTCCTACTTTCCTCACAATAAGATTCCTCGATTGGTCCCTGCATTTCAGTAGAAACTTCCATGTTCCCGAATGGAGAGCAGAACTCTTCGCATCATAGAAAGCCTCTACATCTTTATACCTGCTGCGCATGTACTCCGCCCATAAGCCCCTGGACTTCAACAATCTCCAAGTTAGCTTAATTCCTGATGCCACATTCAGGTCCTTAAGCAGCCTTAGACCAACACCACCCTCCTTCTTAGGACGACAAATGTCATTCCAAGCCCAGGTTGTAGTATTCCCCCAGATAAACCTTCTACACATAGATGTCAAAGTACGCAGCACAGTAGATGGAATTCTATATACTTGGGACCAAAAGGCAAACATACCATAAATGACGGTTCTTACCAACTCTATCCGTCCAGATATTGATAGCATTGTAGAAGTCCATCCGCTCATGCGCTTCCCGCATTTGTCAATTAGCCGTCTATACATGCAGCTTTTAGGATATTTAGAAGACAAAGGGAGCCCCAGATATGTGGTAAATGATGTTGCATGTTTTGCGCCCAAATATTCAGCTAAAGGGCTTGGACTCTTAGTCCCCTTACTGAACATGACAAGGCTTTTGCCCCAATTCATTTCGAGCCCAGTGAAGTATTTAAATTCCTCAAGAAGACTCTTAAGACCATGGAAAGACTTGTGATTAGCTCTACAGAACACCAGCAAATCATCAGCAAATAGTAAATGAGAAATTGCACCTGTACGCCGCATTGGTTGTAAGTTTCCTTTAATGAGAGACTTCTCCAGCAGAAGAGAGAATGCTTCCATGACTATGACAAATAAATATGGCGAAAGGGGGTCTCCTTGCCTGAGCCCTCTGTTTCCTTCAAAATGACCAACAGGGGAACCATTTACCATCACAGAATAAGACACCGTTGAAATGCACTCCTTAATCCAGCCAATGAAAGTAGCCCCAAACCCCATTTGATGAAGAATAAAGTAAACAAACTCTCTGTTCACACTATCAAAAGCCTTCCTGAGGTCTAGTTTCATGCAAGCCTTGGAGCCCATAGGGTTGCTGAAATCTCTAATCTGCTCATGAGCCAATAGGGTGCTATCAGATAGTAGTCTTCCTTGCAGGAAAGCCGCCTGATTTGGGGATATTAGATCATGGATAATCTTTTTAAGCCTGTTGCAAATGATTTTGCTGATTATTTTGTAGATAACGTTGCAGCAGGATATCAGCCTGTAATCACCAAGGTTATTAGCATGTGAACTCTTAGGGACCAGAGTTAGAAAAGTGTGATTGATTTGACGGAGAAGAATCCCCTCCTTGAAAAACGATTGGACTGCCCATATAACATCAGTAGAAATAAGATTCCAGTTGAATTGATAGAAGAATCCATTGAACCCATCTGGTCCTGGTGCCTTAGAAGCATTGATTTGGAACACAACCTCTGTAATCTCCTCAGCAGAAACCTGTCTTTCCAACCACCTTGCAGCTTCCTGTTTCACTTTCCTTTTAGGTACCAAATTTGGAAAAACTCTCCAATAATTGGATTGGTTATATAGCTCCTCATAGTACTTGGATGCCTCAGATTTAAGTTCCTCATAAGATTTGATTTGAACCCCATTATCATCCACCAAATGAAATAAATTTTTATGCCCATGTCTAGCCTTCATAGAGTTATAAAAGAACTTGGTATTCTTGTCTCCCAGTGTTAGCCAGTCTTGCCTGCTCTTCTGTCTGAACATCTCTTCTTCTAATCCCAGAAGATGTGCAAGGTCCTTTGATAATTTGTTTTCCAACATTTGAAGAGTATTATCATAATGAATTGCATTCTTTGCCCGAACATCCTCAAGCTGATTGCGGCACGAGTTAAGAGCATTGCTAGATTGATGATTTCGGGCCCACAAACGGAGATCATATTTTAAACGGTGAAGCTTATTTGCGAAGCAAAACATAGGAGACCCTCTCACGAAATGATTCCAGGATGCATGAATAATTTCTTGGTACCCTGACAGGCGTACCCAGTGATTGAAAAATTTAAATGGCTTTGGGTCAGAAAGTACCTGAAGATGGAGATTAACTATCATCAGAGAGTGGTCACTAGTATGTGGATCCAGATAAGTGACGTAAGAATCCGGGAGCTTGTCCATCCATGAATCGTTGCATAGTACCCGGTCCAGTTTTGCCGAAATTCTAGCCTTGCCCAACCTATTATTACTCCAGCTGAGCCTCCGTCCCGAACTCTTGAGTTCTTGCAACTGACAGATTGAAATACAATTGTTGAAATCAGCTAATGCATTAGTGTCTAGCTTATGGCCTCCAATTTTGTCTTTAGCATACAAGACACAATTAATATCCCCCCCAACCAACCAAGCTTCATTATTTAGTTTTTTAGCATCACAACCAAGCTGCTCCCATAGCTCCTTTCTTTCTAAGGCGGTGTTACATCCATAGACTCCAGAAAGAGTAAATTCAAACCCTCCAACATTGCGTACCCGCACAATCAAAATGTTGTTTTGATGCCGAGAAAGGACTCACATGCCAAATAAGTGGATCAAAACCCATAAGAATACGCCCACCTTTATGCATGTCGAAATTATCAAACTTTATCCAGCTCTTTTGAAAACAGGACCTGTTGCTGACATTCTCCAGTTTCAATTTAGTCTCCACTAGGACAATTGCCAAAGGTTTCAACCTCTTAATTCTTTCCCTTAGATCCCTACGCCTCACAGAATTATTAAGCCCTCTTGCATTCCATATTAACAAGGTCATTAATAACTTGTGGTAGATTATTTCGGCAGGCTCCCATCCTTAAGCCTGCTACTCTTTCTAATTGTTGAAGTTGGTATTGAGTTTGAGCCCCCCTGATTCTTTAACTTTGAAGAAGCTACTTCTGCAAGGATATTACATCGCTCAATGTTCCACTCAGGGTTAGCATACGTGGGCTCCTCCAGAAGATCCACATTTCCTGTGTGATCCTCATCAGCACCCAGGTTACTAGTTTTAGAATTAATGTATGAAGGAGCTTGGTCTGCTTGCGTTGCTCGAGGGCAGGATAACTCCAGAAGAAGTGGGTCCGCTGAATGGAGGGCATCATCAACAGCCAAATTGACCTCCCGCTCCTCCTGCAAAACAGTATCTACCGCTTGACATCTAGCAAGGGAAGTTTGGGACACATCTTGAACAACGCCTACTTCAATCTCTGCATTTGAGACTTCCTTGTGCCTAGGAGAGGCTTCTGTGATAGTGGCCCCCGAGAAAGCCTTAATCTCTGCTACAGAATTACCCCTGAACCATGGGTGAAGGCACTGAATTACTCTCAGTAAATTTCCCAGTCTTCTCAACTTTAGAATAGAAGATAGGGAAGTGAATTTAGGATCTTCACCAGTATTACGGCCACTGTTACTGACAGTTGTTTGAAGATGGGATAACTCAGCTGAAGCATTATTACCCAACCCAACATGACCACTAGTAGAGCACTGCCCAAGCTCAACAGTGGCAACAATATTAGCTGAGTCAAGCAAAATTTCCTTACCCTTTTGATTAACAACCGATCGATCTCTTTGCAAAGGGCACTGAACATCAAAGTGTCCGAAGCTAACACAATGATTACATCGTGGTGGTTCTCCTTCGTACTTAGCCTCAATGCTAAGTATGGACCCATCATCTAGCTCCACCTCCACAACTTTAGTAAGCGGTGTCTTGGCATCCACCTCCACCAGACACCTTGCATAGGTAATACGCTCCAGTTTCGCAGTGGCACGATCCAAGCACAGAGGGGTTCCAATAACAGAGGCTAGAATGTTAAGGACATGGATATTCCACATATTCAAGGGAACACCATGCAACTTCACCCACACGGGGACTGAGGTCAGGATATCCCGATCATGTCAAATCATTGGGCTCCAAAGTTTAAGAACAACTAGACGCCCATCGAAGAGCCAAGGACCCCCATGGAGTATCCTCTCACAATCCTCCTTTGCTTCAAATCTAAAATAGAAAAACCCATTTTCCTTGCTATAAATTTGAACCCTCTTCATTGGCTTCCAAAGCCTCTCCACCCAAGCTTGAATCTGTCCATAGTATGGGACATCACCCAGAACATATCCAACTAAGGTAAATTGCCATCTTTCACCTCCCTTCTCCAAAAGAGAATTAGGAACACGTGCAACACATCTTCCATCTTCCTTGATTATTGGTGGCACCAAAGTCATGCCCACGGACTCTCCATAAGATCGCCTATTAGAGCAGATGTCAGACCAAGTGAGCTTGGCATATGGATTAATCACAATCGCAGCATTTGGTCTCAGATGCATTTTATCATACACCTTATTTGCACCAACATCCGGAATCGCAACAGGATGGACAGCTCTTTCTTGATTTCCTCTAGCCTCAGACCAATGAACATTGAACTTCCGTGATCCCATCCCGTTACTTGTGACCCTATTGATTTTCGCCTGATTGAACTTCATATCATTCGCATGCCCAAACTGGAGATGCCCGAGCGCTCCCTTATCATTCCTGCTGTTCCTCCGCCTAACAAGATGCCACCGCCCATTGCCTTCAAGTTGATCATTAGGAGGATCCTTAGAAAGATCACTGGTGACCGAAACCTTGTCGCCAGAATCTCCCCAGGCTCCCCTCCGAAATTCACTCATCCTTATATTATATATATATATATATATATGTTGGGGTAGTTACTAGAATGGCTAGTATATATATTATTCTTAGTTAGAAAGTCCAAGGACGGACTTTACTCTAAGGTGGGTAGGATGTCACGGTCACTTTCTGGTCGTACTTATTTTGTGCGTATGTTGATTCGCGTGCGTAATTTCTTATTTGTTTTATTATTGTTTTTCAGTAGCTCAGACGCGTGCCCAGACTCCGTATTCACGGTCCTCTCGGAGGCGCGATCGCTCCGGTATTTTTCTTTGTAATTTTTGGATGACCGGGATAAAATTTGTAACAGCCCTATTATTAATATTATAAATATTTTAACTAATGTTTTTAAAAATTCAAATACTATTATAATTTAATGGTTAAGGAAATTATTTTTTTAAAAACAAAATGTTTAAAACAAACTTTCCGAAACTCCATTAAGTTTTGAAACAAAACTAATTTCCTAAACTAACTAATTTATGTATTAATAACCTAACCAAATTCTTATATTATCTTAACATATGGCCTTTCAAATCTGAGATGTTTAAACAATCTTAACTGCACTCGTCCCCACGTCATTAACCAAGCATGATTTTGTTAACAACCAAATCGTCCCCACGTCGATCACGACTTCCGCATGTCGCGCATCCCATCCCCTACCAAGCTACATACGACCAGCGAGCTCGTTCCCTTTCGACTTCACGACACCTCTTCCCAAGCTGTCGCATCCCTCTTCCTCCATCTTGTCGCTAGCCCTAAAACATCCCCTCTCCTCTCATAGCTCCGGCATCCTCCACCCGAACAACCACCGGAGCAACCTCTTCCGACCTTCTCTCTCGAAAACCACCCAATGCCCCACCAAGCCCGCAAACCTCGCATCACCGTTCACTCGGACTCAATAACGCCGTCGCTCCCAGCCACCCTCTACCCCTAGGCCGTCGCCAACTTCGCCTGACAGCCCCATGCAAGGATCTCGCTCCCTCCATTCACCCAGCCAAGCTCGCCCGCTGCCATTCTCCATAGCCCAGTACCCTTCTCCCTCTCCAATCAGTACCGCTCCTCCCCCTATCAGCCCCTTCGATCTCTGGTCGCCCCATGTAACGACCGGTTTTTTTGTAATAGCTATTTTATATGAATAATATTGGATGTTCCCTCTTTGTGTGTTTTTTCGATAGAAGTTCTTACGATTAGCTTCATAGCATCTTAATTTTGAAGCTAGAGCAATTCTAGAGGCCATAGGAGTCTTCCTGAAGCTTCACGCATCGCTTCGGCACTTTTGGTGCATCTTAGTCGGTTCATGAAGGAGAGCCAACCGACTAGATCGCAATCTAGTCGGTCGGCAACCCTTCTCAGACCGGCTAGTTCTTCTCAGTAAATTTCAGCTAAGTTACTGTTTACGTTTAGTCGGTCTAAGCTCATTCTTCGACCGACTAGTTCCTAAACTAGTCGGTCAGGACTTGTACTCAGACCGACTAATTCTGAGTCATACTGTACTGTCGAAGTTACTGTTTATGGTTTGTCGGTCAAAGAACAATTACCGACCGACTAGTTCTTAAACTAGTCGGATTGGATTCCTTCTATGACCAACTAACTCTCAGTGCTTAATATCCATCTAATTTTACCCTTAGTCGGTCTATGAACAATCACCGACCGACTAGATCCTAAACTAGTCGGTCGACGGGCCTTCGCAGACCGACTAAATCTGTCTACCCTGTACCAACCCTGTTCACGGGTTGTCTCTTAGTCGGTTTAAGTTAGATGACCGACCGACTAGATCCTAAACTAGTCGGTCGACCACCCTTCTCTTACCGACTAAATTGCCCAGTAAACCTAGGTTAAGTTCCAGCCGCCGTTTCATTTCCTATTTAATCCCTTCGATTCATTCTTTCTTTCTTCATCCTTTCTGAGCCAATTTCTTCCCCAAGACATCGCCAACATACCTCAAGCCATTACCTTCCTCCTCATAGCTTCCCTCTCACCATTCTTTGCGCCGGTCACCTTCTCTAGGCCGCCAGGATCTCGATTTCAGCCGTAGCTTTCCAGGATTGTTCTTCTGTCGCCGAAGCTAGATCTGTTTTGGCGTCATTCGTTCGCTACTCTTACGGTTAGTGAAACCATCCTTAATCTCTTTTAACCCACACCGTAATTAGAAAACCTAATTAAAAACGAATCATTAGACGATATAGGATCCTATTATGAAATCTGATTCGGTGATCGTTCTAATGTTGTTTTTCCATAACAGCGATTCCATCCCGTAGAATAGAGGTTGTGTGACGTTTTCCGTTGATCGTCATCGTCGGTATCAGGCGAGTGAAACTTACCAACCATGTTTTAGGCCATGTTTTAGGCCATTACCTTGTTAGCGTAAAAGAGACTAGGCAGTGAAATGATAGCTGCCTAGACGCCCCATTGATCTAGCTTGACAACGAAGCTAGATCCGACACTTTTATCATGCTTGCATTCATACTACCATGTCATGTTTAAATTCAATTAACGGTACGCGAATGATCTGTTCATGTCATTGCATACATTTAATGTTTATCGTGATTGCGTAGCACACGCTACTTTAAAATGTAAGCTGCGGCAAGTAGGATTTTGGCTCCTACATAGTGATCGAGGCTAGGTGCACCCCTACGCCAAAAACACTTCCTGGCTCGTGATCCAGAAGCGAGCTAGTGTATTTCTAATCCCAACGCTCGATACACGTGGAGGGGTAGGGTTAAACGGTCGCTTGAGCGTAGAAGTGAGCCCGTACAGCCACTTTAGCCAAAAGACGGAAACTCTGAGCACAAAGTGATAATAGTGATAAGTGAATCATGATTAGTGTTTTCGTAGCTTTTGCTACATCATCGTGCATGCTTGTCTCTTCTTTTAAACTGTTGCATCATACTTAAATGTCATGTCATTGCATAATATTATAACTGCTAGGTTGTTAGTTTACTTTTAGTTTCCTTGCTCAAGTCTATTTTTAGACTTGCTGACATGTGCCCCTCTCTCTTTTTGGTGTCACATGTTATACCCTGAGCCAGAGTTTGTTGCTGAGGACGAGGTGTTGGCAGACGCCGTGTCTGAGACTGCGTTCGACGAGGACTTCGTGGACACCGGTGACCAGTCTTAGAGGCTGTTCAGAGCCGCTTGTTAGTTGCTGTTAGTCGTCGGTGCGTAGCATTATTGTTTTTACCTTTGTACTTTTGTTGTTGGCCGTGTTTGGCCTTAGACTCTTTCTTCTAGCCTGGTGGCTTTTCTGGATGTTGAAACTTATTTTTTGTGGACAATTCTGAGATCTGAGAATTATGGCATTTTTTGTCTCTTCCTTATTATTATTTTTGTTCTGATCGCGATTACAGGGACCTGCATATGATTTATTGACGCTTATCAGACTGCAGCTTCACAGCTCCACGTCTGAGCGGACCTTCTCACGTCTCGCCTCTGTTTTAGGGAAGCGGGGCGTGACAGGTTTTGTTGGTGGCCCATGCAGGTCTATTCTGTAACTGTGAATTATCGGAACAACGATAATAATATTAAATGTCCATTAAATAAAGGTCGACATCCGAGTCATTAAGCTATTTGAGTCTAATTTTGTTCCGCTTTCTGTGTCATTAGATGGCTGGGAGACGGAATACCCGTGCTGGTGGTGGTGTGCCTCCTCATGACCAGGAGCCGGACCGAGAGCCCACCACCGGAGAGATGATGAGGATGATGCATCAGATGATGCAGGTGCAGTAGGGGATGCTGCAGAATGCCCGGAATGTTCCGCGTGCTTGAGCAGCACATCCTGTTCAGAATGTCCCTCGCTTCGAGCCTGGAGCGAAGCAGTTTTAGGAGCTGGGTCCCGCTTACTTTGATGGGACCGATGGACATCTGGCTGCGGATGAGTGGACCAGGAACATGGAGGATAACTTGAAGATGTCGAAGGTCGACCCGGCTGGATGGGTTGACTTGGAGAAGAGGCAGCTTAAGGATAACGCACGGAACTGGTGGGATGCCGAGGAGGAGTTGCTGGAGGAGCCGATATCTTGGGCTACTTTCAAGTCCAGATTTTATGAGGAATATTTTCCGAAGGCTGCCAGGAGGGAGATGGCACATCGCTTCATTGACCTGAAGCAGGGGAGCTTGACGGTGGATCAGTATCACCAGGAGTTCACTAGGCTGAGTCGTTTTGCACCGAAGATGGTGCAGGATGGTGATGAGAGAGCCCAAAGGTTTCTGCAGGGGCTTTCGTTGGATCTTCAGAGCTATGTGACTTCTTCTGATACAGAGTCTTATGAGAAGGTTTTGATTGCGGGGAAGAGGCAGGAGCGGATAGTGAACCAGAAGAGAGGACTGATTTCTGGAGCTGGGAAGAGGCCTGTGGAGCAGGCCAGGGTAGTGATGAGGCCAGGGTTCAAGCCCAACCAGCCAGCTCAGTTCAAGAGGCCAGGTGGGCCTGTTTTGAAGACGTGCAATCATTGCGGGAAGCCGGGTCATGTGAAGGACCAGTGCAGGAGGCTTTTGGGACAATGCTTGGTCTGCGGCGATGCTTCACATACTCTGAAGGATTGCCCGAGCATCAAGCAGCCGTGGAAGGGACCTGTTGCAGCTCACCCGTTGCAACAGAGGGCGCCTGTTCCTGCCGGATGTGGAGTGCCTCTTGTTCCGCAGAGGCAGGCTTCAGCAGGCTGTTCAGCCGAGGCGGCAGGCATTTCTGATGACTGCTATTGAGACCGAGGCGGTGGATGAGGTTATCGTAGGTAACCCTCAGTCTAGCTGTTTCTTCTTTAGTTAGTTTTAATTAGTAGATGATGTTTGGTTGCTTGCATATGTTTGTCTGCTAGAATAGAACTTGATTGTTAGACCGTCTGTTAGGTGTGATTTTGGTTTGCACATTTTCTGCACGAGTCCTCTTCGACTCAGGTGCATCAATGTGCATTATTTCCCGGAGCTTCGTGGAGAAGCATTCCTTGTCGACATCCCCTCTTCCCAAGAATTGGAATATCGTTACAGGAAATGGCGTGGTCTCGGTGCATCGTGGTTTCAATTCTTGCCCTTTGGTGGTCTGTGGACACGAGCTTTACGCTGATTTTATTGTCCACGACATCATCAACTACGATGCAGTCCTTGGAATGGATTGGCTTGCGAGCTTCTATGCTACGATCCACTGTCGGAGGAAGAAGGTGGTGTTCGAGATCCCCGGACATCCAGTATTCGAGTTCAGCCGTAGCAGTAGTTCGCTTGGCCCTGTCAGATTTCGAGCCAGACCGATGGAGATTGTGGCTATGCTGATGGAGCAGAGTAGACCTGCTGTGGTGCGTGAATTCGATGACATCTTCCCCGAGGAGATGACTGGACTGCCGCCCGACCGAGCTCTTGAGTTTTCTATTGATCTTATTCCGGGAGCGCAGCCCATTTCGAAGGCACCATATCGTATGGCTCCAGCAGAATTGGAGGAGTTGCGGAAGCAGCTGGATGAGCTTTTGTAGAAAGGTTACATTAATCCCAGTGTGTCTCCGTGGGGGGCACCGGTCTTGCTGGTGAAGAAGAAGGACGGTTCACGTCGCATGTGCGTGGATTATCGGGAGCTGAATGCTGTGACCATCAAGAATAAATACCCATTGCCGCGAATCGATGACATTTTTGATCAACTGGGAGGGTCGAGGGTATTCTCTAAGCTGGATCTGAGGAGTGGTTATCACCAGCTGAGGGTGAGAAAGGAGGATGTTCTGAAGACAGCATTCAGGACGAAATATGGACACTACGAGTTCGTGGTTATGCCTTTCGGTGTAACCAACGCACCCGCAGTTTTTATGAACCTGATGAATTTGATCTTCTATGACCTTCTAGATAAGTTTGTTGTTATCTTCATTAACGACATTCTGATCTATTCTAAGTCAGAAGAGGAGCATGCGTCGCACTTGAGGACGGTATTGGAGATCTTGAGGAAGCATAGGTTCTATGCTAAATATTCCAAGTGCGAGTTCTGGCTGGACATAGTTGCTTTTCTCAGGCATGTGGTGACAGGCGATGGTATTTCGGTGGATCTCGAGAAGATTAAGGCTATCAGGGAGTGGACTGTTCCGCAGTCTGCGTCTGAGATCCAGAGTTTCCTTGGACTTGCAGGTTATTACCGGCGGTTCATCAAGGATTTCTCCCGTATTGCTGAGCCGATGACCAGACTGACGCGGAAGGATGTATCTTTTGTTTGGTTTGATGGCTGTGAGGAAGCTTTTGGTGTTCTGAAGGAGAGGTTGACGTCTGCCCCTGTTCTTGCTGTGCCCGACCGGAGTGGAGGATTCGAGATCTTTTGCGATGCTTCTGGCAGGGGTCTCGGTTGCGTATTACATCAGCATGGGCACGTGGTTGCGTATGCTTCTCGTCAGCTTAAATCTCATGAGAAGAATTACCCGACGCACGATTTGGAGTTGGCCGCTGTCGTGTTTGCGCTGAAGATTTGGAGGCACTTCCTACTGAGTGAGAAGGTGAAGATCTTCACTGATCACAAAAGCTTGAAGTACATTTTTACTTAGAAGGAGCTCAATATGTGACAGCGTCGGTGGTTGGAGCTCATGGCGGACTATGAGATCGATTTGCAATATCACCCTGGCAAGGCGAATGTGGTTCCAGATGTGTTGAGTAGACTTCCAGCGGTGATGTTGTTGACTTCGTAGTAGAGGTTGCAGCAGGATTTTTGCGAGTCTGGTGTTGAGATTTTTCTTCTTGGGGAGACCTCTTCGTTGATGTGTATGCAGATACAGTCGACGATTGTGGATAGGATCAAGGCTGGGCAGGCTGGAGACCCGAAATTGGTGATGATTCGGGAGATGGTGGAAGCCGGTATGCGGACTGACTTTTTAATTCATGAGGATGGCTCACTGAGGTTTGGAGCCAGGTTGTGTGTGCCTACCGGAGACGTCAGAGAGGAGTTGTTGGTGGAGGCACACAGTTCGCCGTATTCTGTACATCCTGGTGAGACCAAGATGTACAAGGATCTTCGCCTGAACTTTTGGTGGCATGGTATGAAGAGGAGTGTGGCTCGGAGCGTAGCCAAGTGCTTGGTTTGCCAGCAGGTAAAGGCGGAACATCAGCGTATGGCAGGGTTGCTACAACCGCTTCCGATTCCGGAGTGGAAGTGGCAGCACATCACTATGGACTTCGTGACTGGACTACCTCGGAGTCCGAAGCAGAATGACGCGATTTGGGTGATCGTAGACCGATTGACCAAATCCGCGCACTTTATTCCCTTCCGAGTAGGACAGTCCACTGAGGCGCTAGCGAGGAGATATATGGAGGTAAATCTTTTACTCTCCGTTTTAATTTCTTTTGCTAGTATAGATAGTGATGTAACGTGAATCGTGCAGGAGATCGTACGACTTCATGGAGTCCCTGTGAGTATCGTGTCAGACAGAGGCACGAGATTCACATCTCAGTTTTGGCAGAGTCTGCAGAAGAGTTTGGGTACGAGTCTGAGTTTCAGCACCACGTACCATCCGCAGACGGATGGCCAGTCCGAGAGGACGATCCAGATCTTGGAGGACATGCTGAGGGTGTGTATGTTGGATTTCAAGGGTTCTTGGGAGGATCATCTCCACCTCGTGGAGTTTGCCTACAATAACAGCTACCAGGCGAGTATTGGCATGGCACCTTTTGCCGCGCTATATGGGAAGAAATGTCGATCGCCACTAAGCTGGGATGACATTGGAGATCGGAAGCTGTTAGGACCTTAGATGATCGTGGAGGCCGTGGATGTTGTCAGGAACATACGGGAGAGGCTGAGGATTGCTCAGGACCGTTTTAAGCATTGGGCTGATGCTAAACGGCGTCCGTTGGAGTTTTAGCCAGGTGACCATGTGTTCTTGAAGATTTCCCCGAATCGAGGAGTGATTCGCTTTGGGAAACGAGGGAAGCTGAGCCCGAGATACATTGGACCATTTGACATTCTGGAGAGAGTTGGCGAGGTAGCCTACCACTTAGCCTTGCCGCCATCTTTGGAAGGAGTTCACGATGTCTTCCATGTGTCGCAGCTTCGTCGGTACATCAGCGATCCATCTCATGCTGTGGATTTCTCGGAGATCACCGTTCACCCTGATCTGACGTATGACCAGCTGCCAGTGCAGATTTTGGACAGGCGTCAGAAGTCACTTTGAAACAAGAACGTCGATCTTGTTAGGGTGATGTGGCGACACGGCTCGCCAGGAGAGTCTACTTGGGAGAGAGAAGACGAGATGCGTGAGCGCTACCCATTTTTGTTCCCTGCCACGTGAGTGTTAGGAAATTCCGAGGGCGGAATTTTTCTTAAGGTGGGGAGGATGTAACGACCGGTTTTTTTTGTAATAGCTATTTTATATGAATAATATTGGATGTTCCCTCTTTGTGTGTTTTCTCGATAGAAGTTCTTACGATTAGCTTCATAGCATTTTAATTTTGAAGCTAGAGTGATTCTAGAGGCCATAGGAGTCTTCCCGAAGCTTCGCGCTTCGCTTCGGCACTTTTGGTGCATCTTAGTCGGTTCATGAAGGAGAGCCAACCGACTAGATCGCAATCTAGTCGGTCGACAACCCTTCTCAGACCGGCTAGTTCTTCTAAGTAAATTTCAGCTAAGTTACTGTTTACGTTTAGTCAGTCTAAGCTCATTCTTCGACCGACTAGTTCCTAAACTAGTCGGTCAGGACTTGTACTCAGACCGACTAATTCTGAGTCATACTGTACTGTCGAAGTTACTGTTTATGGTTTGTCGGTCAAAGAACAATTACCGACCGACTAGTTCCTAAACTAGTCGGATAGGATTCCTTCTCTGACCGACTAACTCTCAGTGCTTAATATCCATCTAATTTTACCCTTAGTCGGTCTATGAACAATCACCGACCTACTAGATCCTAAACTAGTCGGTCGACGGGCCTTCGCAGACCGACTAAATCTGTCTACCCTGTACCAACCCTGTTCACGGTTTGTCTCTTAGTCGGTTTAAGTTAGACGACCGACCGACTAGATCCTAAACTAGTCGGTCGACCACCCTTCTCTGACCGACTAAATTGCCCAGTAAACCTAGGTTAAGTTCCAGCCGCCGTTTCATTTCCTATTTAATCCCTTCGATTCATTCATTCTTTCTTCATCCTTTCTGAGCCAATTTCTTCCCCAAGACATCCCCAACATACCTCAAGCCATTACCTTCCTCCTCATAGTTTCCCTCTCGCCATTCTTTGCGCCGGTCACCTTCTCTAGGCCGCCGGGATCTCGATTTCAGCCGTAGCTTTCCAGGATTGTTCTTCCGTCGCCGAAGATAGATCTGTTTTGGCGTCATTCGTTCGCTACTCTTACGGTTAGCGAAACCATCCCTTAATCTCTTTTAACCCACACAGTAATTAGAAAGCCTAATTAAAAACGAATCATTAGAAGATATAGGATCCTATTATGAAATCTGATTCGGTGATCGTTCTAATGTTGTTTTTCCGTAACAGCGATTCCATCCCGTAGAATAGAGGTTGGGTGACGTTTTCCGTCGATCGTCATCGTCGGTATCAGACGAGTGAAACTTGCCAACCTTGTTTTAGGCCATGTTTTAGGCCATTACCTTGTTAGCGTAAAAGAGACTAGGCAGTGAAATGATAGCTGCCTAGACGCCCCATTGATCTAGCTTGACAATGAAGCTAGATCCGACACTTTTATCATGCTTGCATTCATACTACCATGTCATGTTTAAATTCAATTAACGGTACGCGAATGATCTGTTCATGTCATTGCATACATTTAATGTTTATCGTGATTGCGTAGCACACGCTACTTTAAAATGTAAGCTGCGGCGAGTCGGATTTTGACTCCTAAACAGTGATCGAGGCTAGGTGCACCCCTACGCCAAAAACACTTCCTGGCTCGTGATCCAGATCGAGCTAGTGTGTTGCTAATCCCAACGCTCGATACACGTGGAGGGGTAGGATTAAACGGTCGCTTGAGCATAGAAGTGAGCCCGTACAGCCACTTCAGCCAAAAGACGGAAACTCTGAGCACAAAGTGATAATAGTGATAAGTGAATCGTGATTAGTGTTTTCGTAGCTTTTGCTACATCGTGCGTGCTTGTCTCTTCTTTTAAACTTTTGCATCATACTTAAATGTCATGTCATTGCATAATATTATAACTGCTAGGTTGTTAGTTTACTTTTAGTTTCCTTGCTCAAGTCTATTTTTAGACTTGCTGACATGTGCCCCTCTCTCTTTTGGGTGTCACATGTTAGACCCTGAGCCAGAGTTTGTTGCTGAGGACGAGGTGTTGGCAGACGCCGTGTCTGAGACTGTGTTCGACGAGAACTTTGTGGACACTGGTGACCAGTCTTAGAGGCTGTTCAGAGCCGCTTGTTAGTTGCTGTTAGTCGTCGGTGCGTAGCACCATTGTTTTTACCTTTGTACTTTTGTTGTTGGCAGTGTTTGGCCTTAGAATCTTTCTTCTAGCCTGGTGGCTTTTCTGGATGTTGAAACTTATTTTTTGTGGACAATTCTGAGATCTGAGAATTATGGCATTTTCTGTCTCTTCCTTATTACTATTTTTGTTCTGATCGTGATTACAGGGACCTGCATATGATTTATTGACGCTTATCAGACTGCAGCTTCACAGCTCCACGTCTGAGCGGACCTTCTCACGTCTCGCCTCCATTTTAGGGAAGCGGGGCGTGACACCCCAAGCCAAACAATCCAGCATCTCCCGTTCGAAGCCGCACTGTCCTTCCCCCATGCCATGCCGTCCCCGACGGCAATCTTTGATCCATCAGCCTTGCTCCACGCCGCCATCTGATTGACCCAGCCGTACAAAACCCCAACCCGCTTCACCATCGACGACCCGCGGCAACTCTGGTTGCTGCCGTTCCATCCTCCCCTTGCTTCACGCCGAACAAGGTAAACTCCGGCGACCTCCCCTGTTCTCCCTTCAAGCCCAACGACTACCCTACTCGCCACCAGTCTGCCACCTTCGAACCCCCTCTCCCTCCAGAAGCCGGCAGCATCACCTCCAAGCTCCACCCATCTCCGAAGCCTCAGCCTCACAACCCACCTCACCTTGACACAGCTCTTTGATCATCACCCATGCAAACCTAGCTCGCCAACGAAGCCTCCTACCAAGCTCCCCTCCACCCGCCCCGATCAACTTCAACCCATGTGCCCCTTCTCCTCGCCCTAAAGCCACGGTTCCACCACCTCGTCAGCCGCACGTCCCCTCTTGCCAACTCCAGGCACCTCCACTCGCCGCCCTTTCAAACCGCTGCAACCCAGTGCCTTGAAGACTCGCCTCCACCGAGCTTCTCACCGATCGCCACCGCTGTAACGGCCGGTACTCACTATTCGTTATACGGCTGTGCGTATAGCAATTTCGGGTACCTGATTAGTTTTGTTGCTTTGTATGTGAGTCGTGACGTTGAGTCGATAGGGCCGTAGCACCTTGGTTGCTTCCTTAGCAAGCCAACGCCCGACGTGTGCCCAACTTGGAATTATTGTCGCCTTTGGACCCCGTATCCTTTGTACGCTTTTCATGCACGTATTTATTTTAGACTTTGTCTGTATACGAACCCTATAGTGTGATATGCAGTTGTGACCCTATCAAAGAATATTAAATTGTGAAATTATTTTGGAACGTCATTTCACGGGTCGTTCTTCCACGATTTGACTTTGTTGGATGAGACGTCCTGATTTTCACTTTTGTCGTGAGGCCTTTCTATTTTTATTTTTGTTTCTCGTCGTCCAACTCGTGATCCGTCTTCTTAGTTTTGCTTCTCTCGTCGTCACGGACGCCCCGGTATTTATTTCATAATTTTTGGGCTCCGTTTGACCCACTTCCACTTTTCTCCCCAGTTTAATATTGATTTAATCCTAGTATCATAGGTGTAACCCTCTTATCATTATTTTGATTGAATATCAATTCATGTGTTGACTTAGCCCACTCTTGGCCGCACACATACCCAGGGGAGAGAGAGAGTGAGGAATCTTGGGGTTTAATATTAGATAATAACAAAATCCTTTAAACAAAATAACCCTAACAACCCTACCTTAGGCCCTAGTTCCCACGTTGGCAGGCCCCTCCTACAACAAAATTACATCCTAAAATAAACCCTAGCCTTAGACCTAGACATCCCCCACGTTCAGCCCGAACCTAGCCCCACGTATATCAGCCCTACCATATAAAATTAACCCTAGGCCCACTATTTTAATTGTCTAACCTAGCCTATCTCTCAGCCAAACGAAACCCACAGCCGCCTCATTATTTTCGCACGGCAGTAACCCTAGCGCTGCTTTTACCCATCTTCTCTGGCCTAACCCGTCGCTGACCGGCCCCCTCTCGCTCCCCGACCTTCCTCCACCTGCCTGCGCCACCGTAGGGCCCCCCTAACCGCCGCTGCGCCGTCGGAAAAGCTCTAAGAGCTGCAGACAGCCGCAACAGCAACAGCAGCGGCCGTGACCGCCGCTGCTACCACCGCTGCGCCGCCGTGGGGCCCTGTCCACCGCGATCAACCCCCAGGCCCCCTCTGTGCCGCCATGGACTGCCCTCTAGCCGTCGGAACTCTGAAACAGCTAGCCCTCTCGCTGTTTCACGTATCACGATGTCTCGACGCGTCGTATCGCCTCTTCGCCGTCCCCTCTCGCTGTTGGGATCTTTCGACAGTCCTCTACATCTCCTAGGGGTGTTTCCTGACGTCACGATCATCTCCTACGATGCTCAACGTCGTAGTCTCCGTGTACGTCGACCCGTTCGTCCCAGTTCGTTGTTACGGCGTTTCGGGAGCCGTAAAACGTCTACCGATCACTTGCTCGCTGTTTGGAATCTTGCTCGCTGATCTGGTCACTGTCCAAGGATTGGCAATCATAGGAATCTATTTTATAATCTGGACTAGAAGCGCGTTCTATTATTCCAACCCCTGGCGTCGCTACCCGACGCCAGTGTAGCTCTCGCGTCGTGTAAGGGTAACTTTCTGAACACTTAGGACCCCCAACCAATGCCTGCTAATGAAGATAAAAATCAGTAATTTAATTGTCTGGTAAATCACTAATAAAGATAATTTAAATTGGGACTGTAGGCTGGTGATCCGAGCACATAGGTAGACTGGACTGATTGACGGTATTTCAGAACGACTGATTGCAGGCAAGTGAAACTTGCCAATTTGTACTTTAGGCCATGTTTTAGGCCATTCCACATTTTTAGCGTAAAAGAGACTAAGCGACGAAATGATACTCGCCTAGACGCAACTTTAAGTTCTACCTTGACAACGAAGCTAGATCTGTCACCCTGCCATGTCATTCATGCATTATTGCCTGTGATGTTTAAATTTCATATATGTACGCTCTCTACTTTTGCTCTGCCATGCCTGTCACGTTTAAATTCCTTATCTGTACGCATTTAAATTATACTTTGACATGCCGTGCATCTTACATGTCATCCATGCTTGAATGTTGCATTCGTAGCACACGCTACTTAAACTTGCTTATTGAGGCTAGGCACCTGCGTTGCAGGCACAACCCTATGCCAAATACACTTCCTGGCTCATGATCCAGAAGCAGGCTACATGTGTTGGTCAAAAGCCAATGCCCGATACACGTGGAGGGGAAGGGATAAGCGATCACTTGAGCTTAGGAGTTGGCCCGTACAGCCACTCCAGCCAAAAGGCGTAATCTCTGAGCACGACGTGTTTACTTGACTTGTAAAATCCGTGTGAATGTTTTAGTAGCTTTGCTACCCATGCCATGTTATACTTGCTGCCTGATGTGTCCATATTTTACATCATTTTCATATCATATTTCCATCGCATTGCATATCATCTCCGCGTCCAAATCCCACATTTTACTGCGATTTTGGTATTTCTGACGATATTTCGAGTTTCATAGTATATTTTGAGTTTTCAGGGATTTTCGAGCGATTTGGACCCCCGCCTGGGTATGGACACATCCGACTTGCTCATGAGCCTGCTGGCGGGGCTCTGGAGGAGTTCGCCGCATTCTCGAGTTGTTGGAGGAGAGAAAGAGGAGAAGAAGGAGAAAGAGAGCAGACAGAGATAGAGGCAGCAGCTATAGCAGCATTTTCCCAGAAAATGCTCGGCCCGAGCAGCTGCAGCTCAATCCAAGCCATGACATACTGAAGAGCAGATACGGCCGACTCGGGCCGAGCAGCTCATCTGCTCGGCCAGACAGCACGCCCCGAGTACACCCCGAGTAGCCGATCGAGTCATCCATCTTGACCCCGAGCAGCAAGCGACACGGGCCGAAGCACTGCCCGAGCAGATCCGACTCGGGCCGAGTCACATACTCGGCCGGCACTTCCTGGGGCATTTTTGGAAGTTTTGTGGAAACGCGCGATGTGCACGATTTTGCAGAGCTGAAGCTCGCGACTGCGGGCTCAGCGTTAGGGAGGCTATTCTGAGTTTTCATTGATGATTTTTTGGAGAGAGCTCTAGGGCGAATTTTTTAGGAATATTTTTGGATTAATTTTGTAGCAAACTCTGGATCGTTAATTGAAGATTATTGTTTTCTGCTTTCTCTGGATTTGTTCTTCGTTCAATCTCACTGTAAGTAATTTCTAGCCCTGATTTCTTTTGTTGCAAGAAATGTTTTCCTACGCGAATTCAATACTTTTGTGCGTTCCGATCACCATGAGTGAGTAGATCCTCTCTAGGGCCGATGGGTGAACCCTAGGATTTTAGAGAAAAATGTAGATCTGGATCTGTACATCGAATTGGGGATCTAGGGTTGTATTTCGGTAGATCCTACCGAATCCGTAGATAACCCGTACTGAGATCATGCCCACGGTTTGTGGAATTGACGTTCTTAAGGGGTATCTAGGGATTCGAATAGGGAAATCGGTGGATCCAATCAAGGCACATGACCATGCCCAGTTCGCACCTTTAGGGGATCCATCGACGAACTATATCGCTACGTCGATGGCTACCGCCATTGCATCGACGAGGTCACCGAAATACCCCGCAATTCTAACCCACGAGAGTGGTACAAATTGGGGGATTAATTCCCTATCCCTAATGCGATGTGAGGAACCTATCCAACATCAACCCCAACGATCTTAGCGGCGATCCCTAAAGCCCTAGTTCCTTTTACTATATTACACAACAACAATCATCAACCCAAACCTTTCCCTCCGATCGCTACGACATTTCTAGATTTAGAAATAGACTGAGATTACCACAGACACTATCACCATCCATGTGGGATTCGACTATCTTATATACTATAACTCGACACCGTCCCCTTTCGGATTGAACCCGTAGTCATAGCCTAGGAGCCACATCACGCCTGGCGATCGTGACACCGCCAGGTGGATCCTAGGTGTAGATTGCGTGTGCGTCAAGTTTTTGGCGCCGTTGCCGGGGACAACAATAGTGTTTTTGTCTCAGTTTGTTTTTATATTGAGAAGTTTGCTAGCATTCTTATCATCTCTTACCTACCATCATTTTTATTTTCTTTAAATTATTTCGGTGATAGCGACGGTGTTTTTCTGAGCTTTGTTGGTGCATGAACACCCGTCACAAGGGGGCTTCCAAAGAATTATTGTTCGATCCTGAGATCGAAAAGACAGCCCGTGCTTTAAGAGCCTCCAGCAGAAGCTCATCCCCATTAGCTCAGATGGGAGAGAATCCTCCTCCTCCTCCACGCACCGGGTCCATCAGGGACCATATGAAGCCGACCTTTGGGAATAATTCCTCGGTGCTTAGACCGCAGCTGACAGCGGCAACCTTCGAACTTAAGACGGGGTTAATCAATCTTATGTGGCAGGACCCCTTCCATGGGCATCCTCATGAGAACCCCAACCATCACATCGACTCCTTCTTGGCCAAGTCCGATACATTCAAGGCGAAGGATGTCAGTGATGATGCAGTGAAGTTGCGGTTGTTTCCGTTCACCTTGAGGGACAAGGCCTCCTATTGGCTCTGAGCTCACCCCTCCCAACCACTTCACTACCTGGGAGAAGCTCATGCTCGCATTCGTGGATAAGTTTTATCCACCATCGAAGACGATCCGAATTCGAGGGGTCATATCCAATTTCAAGCAGCTCCCCCAGGAGTCGCTTTACGAGGCTTGGGAGAGGTTTAAAGACCTCCAACATCAGTGCCCCCACCATAGGATCGAGCCTTGGGATTTGGTGCAGAGCTTCTACAACAGGCTCCAACCTAGCACTAAAATGATCATTGATGCTGCGGCGTAGGGCACCTTATTGGATAAGTCTCCTGAGGAGGCTATTGATCTTCTGGAGCACATGGCTGCCAACACCCAGCAGTGGGGTGATGAGAGGACCATGATCACCCGGAACCCTGATGTCAAGGCTGTGAGTCACCTGGACTCCCACATAGAGAACCTGTGCAAGCAGGTGGCCCGTATTGAGCAACGCCTGGACTCCCTTCCAGCGGCACCCAGCACCTCCTACCATCCTGCTGAGGAGTACGTAGATCCGGGGTATATCCCTGCTAAGGGTCATTATGAGGGTGCTAAGACATTCGAGACTGTTCAGTATGTCCAGGGAGAAGGACGGAATCAGTGGCAGCATCCGGCTGCCAGGAATCACCCAGGTTTCTCACATGGAAATCCAAACAGAGGGATGCAACCTCCGCAGTTTCAGAGACCACCACCTCCTCCTCAGCAGCAGCAGTAGCAGAACCAGTAGCAGGGCAGCTTTAGGCCAGCTGGGCCCTATAGGCCGCCGGGATATCAGTACAACCGGCCACCTCAGCAAAATTTTGCACCGTCTCCTCCAAAGTCCAATCTCGAATCTACATTGGAGACCTTTATGAGTGGCCAGGTTCGGTTCAATTAAGATACATCGAACCAGTTCAAGAGCATCAATCCTTTGCTTGATGAACTGAGGGGACAGATGTCGCAATTGCTAAAGAACCAAGGGAGATTAACCTTCCAGCCAGAGACCAACCCCAGAGCTCAAGCAAACGCCGTGGTTTTAGTGACCACACGAGGAGGACAGGCCACTGACCCCGTTATGGTCCCGATGCTTAGCAAGGAGAGGACCACCAATGAAGAAGTTGCTGATGACAGTGTCAGAGTTGAGGCCACTGAAGGGCCTATCACTAATGAAGAGAAGACGGATACGCCTCCCGTCATGCCTGCTACTACTCCTCCACCCGTTAAGGCATCTAAGGGCAAAGCTTCCAGGCCTTCCCCTCCGTATCCTCGGAGGCTTGCCCAAGCCAAGTTGGAGAAAAAGTACTCCATGTTTATGGAGTTACTGAAGGGGATTCAGCTGAATATCCCATTCATTGATGCCATCATCGAGATCCCGGCTTGTACTAAATTTCTAAAGGATCTCATCACGGGGAAGCGAAGGCCGGAAGAAATCAAGCTGTTGGAGGATTCCACCTCCATTATCAAGAACCATCTCCCTCGGAAGCCGCCGGATCCGGGGAGCTTCACCGTGCCTTGCTCTATCGGAGGAATGCTAATCAGCAGAGTGCTAATTGATCTAGGGGCTAGCATCATCCTGATGCCCCTCTCTATCTTCAGAAGACTCCAGACAGGAAGCGAGCTGGAACCCACTAGCATGTCAATCCCACTCGCCGATCACTCTATCACCTACCCGGTAGGGATAGCGAGGGACGTGATCCTCCAGATACCTCCAGGACTATGCGTCCCGGTTGATTTTGTCATAATGGATATGCCGGAGGAAGGAAGCTCTCAGCTAATACTCGGTCGCCCCTTTATGGCGACGACCGGGGTGCTTATAGACGTCTGAGAAGGAACCCTCTCCCTCAATGTGGGAAATATTGAAGCTGAGTTCCGGCAGGAAAAACCGATGAAGGAGCATGCCCATGTGGAAGAGGCTAGTTATCTGGAGTTTCTGGAGGAGGAAGTGATTGAAGACTTTTCTGCTGAAGAGGTCATGAAGGACCCGGTCAAAGAAAGCATCGACGACGACGGCGACCCAACGTACAAAAAAGCGGTCGCCACGTACATCCAAGTATTGGATGAGGAGTTTCAACGCCGTCAGACAAATTATCTAGCATTGGAGGTCACATCTTTTATGAAGGAGAGTGTTGGAGTAAGCTGAAGTCAAACGCCGCCGAATTGCACCACCCCGGAGGATGATGCGTGGCCACCGCGAGCGCTAAACGAGAATTGATATATCATGGGGAGTCGAGCTCATGACTGAAAACTGATGGAAATTGAATTCCACCCCAAGTGATTTTGATGATGAGCACACCAAATGAAGCTTAGTGGACTAACTACACTACAATTAAGTGTGCAGGATATGAGACAAATGAAAAGCTTTGCTCATACTCAAAGAAGCGCAATCTACGCTCAAAGACAAGGACGAACGTGGCTAAGATCAAATAATGAAGCTCAAATAGAACAAGAAGCTCAAGTGAAGCTCACATCTACTCCATCAAATTGATCAAGCTTCCGAAGTCGTGTCCTAGTCTATAGTGAGTGTGTTGTGTCTTTTTAGGGTATTGTTAAAGCCAAATCATATAGACAATCACACACACACAAACGATTTTTAAATGTTTATGAATATCTTTTAAATCATCTTCAAAAATGATTTTGAGAGCTTTCTCTAGTCGTTTTATAAATTCCGTAGTGAAACTCCACACACCCTGGAGTTAGCTACTTGTTTGACTAGCTGTGTCGCAGGAAAAACTCCTCTGGGAGTCGACTACCAAAGGTAGGGAGTCGACTACCAGCTGAGAATCAAGATTTCCTGAAACACACTGGGAGTCGACTACCACTCCTAGGGAGTCGACTACCAGCTGTCGAAGTTTGACGTTTTGACTTGAATTTTGAAATATCGTTGAGCGATTTTCTCCCATGATTTTTGGGACAAAAGTCAAAGTAATTTGAATTTCGAATTCTCAGATTTCTCCTATAAATAGAGGACCATTTTCATTGAGAAAAACACAACAACTATTGAATTCAAATTCTCTCGTGCAAACGCTCTAAAGTTCTAAGCTCTCATTCTCTCTTTAGCCAATTCTGTTTTATTTGTGATCTTGCAAATTCTGTTATTATTTTTAAAGATCATAATCTCGTTTTATTGGCTAACTGTTTTTCAAATCCGTATTACTTTTCTCTTGATTTTTGTTTAAAGGATTTTTGAAAAACATTAGATCTAGATCACAAAGAATTCATTCGTATCTTTGTGTGATCTAGAATCTCATTCTATCAAGCCACTACACGCAATTTTGTCTATTATTATTTGGCTATAGAATCTGGGTGTAAAACCAATCTCCATCAATTTATTGTGGTGAATTGGATATCAATTTTATTGTGTTGTTGTTGGAACACTAGACAAGTCTAGGTGTTGCCAGTTGGAAATCCTGGTCAAGACTAGGTCGTTGGAAATCCTAACGAGTGGAGTTAGGTACTTGTATTTGCCAAGGCAGATAGTGGAAAATCTCGTACCGGATTGGTCGGGGACTGGACGTACCCAAAAGTTATGGGGAACCAGGATAAAAATCCTTGTGTCTGCGATTGTTTATCTGTGTTTGTTTATCTTTGCTCTTACTTTATTATTTGCTAATTGTTGTTCATCTATTGCAAAGATTAACTTACTTTTATCCGCTGTGAATAAAGATATAATATTTGTAATACTTGCAATCTTATCTGTGCTTATAAATACTCTGGGAGTCGACTACTGTTCATAGGGAGTCGACTACCTGCTGTGAAATTACTCTGTGAATTTTTAGATTACTTTGTTGATTAAGAACCAAGCGTAGATCGCTCTACTTGGTTTCTTAGGCAACATTAGAAGGACGTTTATTAACAATCGAAAAAGTTTACTATTTGCACAACACTATTCAACCCCCCTTCTAGTGTTGTTTGCCATCCACAGGATCCAACACTTGGTATCAGAGCAAGGCTACAAAGGTGATGGCGTCAACATCTTTCCACTCTGAAGGACTGAATACCATGCGACCACCACTGTTCAACGGAACCAACTACGCTAGCTGGAAGATCCGAATGAAGACTCACCTAGAGTCATTAGACATTGAAGCTTGGACCGTTACTAAAGTCCCGTACATCGCACCTACTGACGTTGAGTTTGGGAAATGGTCTGTCGACGACAAGAAGAGAGCCAATCTCAATGCAAAAGCAATGAATGCACTATTTTGCGCCGTAACAGGAAATGAGTTCAATCGAGTCTCCCAATGTGAGACAGCACACCAAATATGGCACACTCTTCAGGTAAGTCACGAAGGAACCGAAAAGGTAAAAGAATCTCGCATAAATGTTTTACATTCAAAATTCGAATCTTTTAAAATGGAAGAAGGAGAGAGTATCACCGATGTGAATACTCGTTTTACTAATATTACAAATGAGCTCGCAGGATTAGGGAAGAAACTTTCCGAATATGAGCAGGTAATGAAGATACTAAGATCCCTCCGACCCGAGTGGAAGGGAAAGACAACTGCCATTCGAGAAGCTCATAACGTAAAAGACCTCACCATCGAAGAACTAATGGGAAATCTCATGGCATATGAGATTGAGCTTGAAGAAGATAAGAAGATCGAAGAAAAACCAAAGAAGAAGAATCTCGCGTTCAAAGCCCAAGAGGAAGATTCCGATTACACGGACAAAGAAGACCATATCGCATTCATCTCAAAGAACTTTAAAGAGTTCATCACAAGTAAGTATGGAAAACGCTCTTTTAGACCCACTAACGGTATTATTTGTTTTGGTTGCAATAAACCAGGGCACGTCAAGAGAGACTGTCCATTGGAGAGAAACAATCGTGATTCCAGAGATCGTGGGAAGAACAGAGACAATAATGAAAAGCGAAACAATGGAAGAAACAAATTCCGACGACCAAAGAAGGAAGCTTACGCAGCCTTCGACCAGAGCGACGATTCCTCATCCGATGAATCCTCAGCAGAAGATAACGATGAAAGAAGAGAAACAGCACACATGTGCTTCATGGCATCCACATCCTCCAAGGTAAGCTCGCATCATGATTCATCTAGCGACAATGATTCGTCATCAAGTGATGATGAAGACATGGATTATAGGGGAGCATATAAGGAGCTATGCAAAATGCATGAAAAGCTCATAAAAGAACATAGAAGAACACTTAGAAATATTAAAAAGGATACTAAAGAAAAATAAGAAATCATTAAAGAAAATAGTCTCCTTAAAGAAAAGAATGATTTTCTGCAAAAAGATATTTCATTGGTAAATGAAAAAGTTGAGAATCTGAATAATCTTCTCGTATCTGTCAAAGATAAATACGACGCTACGATGAAAATTATTGAGAATTTCAACAAAGGAAAAGGGAAGCTAGATAGTATAATAAAAGATCAAAAAGCCTCATCTAGCAAAACCGGACTCGGTTATGATTCACATCATACCAAGAAACGGGTTAAGCATACTAGGATGCATCGTTCTAACGATAATTTTTTGAGCATCTGGATACCAAAGAAATTATCTGATCAACGAAAGAAAAGGTACGCTACCGACTTTGTTCAACAAATTCATTTAAACAAAAATTATAAATATGTTGTTCATGAAGGAACTAAACCATACTGGGTTTGGCTTCCTAAAGACTAACTCCTCGGACTCAAAAGCAAAAGAGTACCATAAACGTTTATTTTTTTCAGGTACTCTAAAGAAACAAAGAGGAGAAATCAAGATCCAAACGATTGATAACTGGATCAGAACCAAAAGCGCTCTTTTACAACTTAATCATTTTTCTTTGCAAAATATACATGCTTAAATTTATTTAAATAAGTTAATATTTTTATATGATTACGTTTTACTCCTAAAACATTTCGTGTTCAGAAAACGCACTCGAACTTGGATCAAAAACCCCTCGGGATGAGAAAACGACTCAACCCAGTAGGGAGTCGACTACCTACATGAGGGAGTCGACTACCAGCGCGTATGCGGATTTCTGGGTTTGTTTTTTGACTAACTCCTATTGGGTTCTATAGAGTTAATGGGTTCATATCCACAAAGGCAACTTATACCCAATAAGCTAAAACTCTATCCTAACCATCCATCCCTTGATCCTAAGGCCATCATTCTTCACCATCTTTCATCCTATGTTAAAAACCCCCCAAGAGAAACCCTAGGGTAGCCGACTACCCCCTTTCCTCTCTCTCTTCTCTCTCTCTCTCTCTCTCTCTCTCTCTCTCTCTCTCTCTCTCTCTCTCTCTCTCTCTCTCTCTCTCTCTGAAATTTCATCTTGGTGCTTGGGTTGCTTGGAGCTCTTCCAACTTCATCTCTTTCTCAAATTTACTCAAGGTAAAAACTTTTTTTACTTCATGATTTTTACTTCATCATTTTACTTCATGATTTCCTTGCTTATCTAGTATTGTAAAATTCTTGTTTTTACTCTATCTAGATGCCTCTCAAGGGAATATTTTCCAAGAAAAGAAAAACCTCATCTGAATCTGCTTCTGAGAAAGAAACTATCCAAAGGGTGAGGGAGAGATTCTTGGTGAGAAGGGAGAGCTTAGAAATAGCTTGCGAAAACTTCTCTCTTAGGTCTGAAATAACTTTGATAATGGACCTCTAACCTTGCCTCAAACGAATCAGGTTTGTATTTATAGAGGCAAGAAAAATCGTGCTCAAAAGATTCCCAACGGTCATATTTTTGAAGCAGTTAGTCGGTCTAAGAAGGATCACTGACCGACTAGATTGGCAACTAGTCAGTCGGTGATTCTTCATGAACCGACTAACAGCTCGACAGCCAAACGAGAAAGATCCAGGCAATATGAACTAGTCGGTCTAAGAAGACTTGCCAACTGACTAGTTTCACAACTAGTCGGTCGGTGAGTGTTCTTTGACCGACTAAGAGTTGAAATAGAATAGGCTGGATTCAAAGACAACTAGTCGGTTTAAGAACAACTTCCAACCGACTAGTTTCTCAACTAGTAGGTCGGTCGTTGAGCTTTGACCGACTAACTGTAAACAATAGCTCAGGCTGAAATCAGGCAATGATAACTAGTCGGTCAGAGAAGGATTTCTAACCGACTAGATCGTCATCTAGGCAGTCGGTAAACCTTCTTTGACCGACTAATTGATCAACAGGGAATGAACTGAAATGAGCAAGGACATCTAGTCGGTTCACGAAGAGTTGTCGACCGACTGATCGTCATCTAGTCGGTTGGTACTTCTACTTGAACCAACTAAGATGTACTAGAAGCCGAGGGAAGAAGCGATAGGCTTCGAGAAAGTTTCTAATGGCTTCTAAGATAATCCTAGCTCTAAGATATGAGCGAAATGAAGATTATAAAGTAAGTCCTACTCAAGGCTTAACATTCTATTCTATGAAGCTAAAAGGACAAAAAGATAAAACATGACGAACCGTCTTCAAAGCTTCAATCTTCACTCTTGACTTCAATAATGGTCCTTGAGCTTCAACGAAGCTTCAGGCACACGATCACCGCGTATTGAGAAGTCTTGAGACGTCGCTATTGATGTACGTAATTCTTTTGGCGACGATCTCCATAACTAACGCTCACAAACAGTTAGTTCACATTATTTATGTTTGCTCATCATCCAAAAACCAAATCCGGGGAATCAATACTCAACATTCTCCTCCTTTTTGGTGATGACAAAACCAACATAAATAATAATCAATAATAATGATTCAAATGAAATTTACTTAATCCCCCTGCATTGATGACACGTTAGTCTCGTATTAAATATTAATCATACGCATCAAGCAGATGAGGAAGATATGAAATATGAACCAATTATTGACATAATAGGATCTAAATCCATTTTTATATCTTCACTCCCCCTGAATCTAACATATCAAATTAGATTCATGGTAAATTACTTTGAATTATCAATTAGCACATCGTCATTATTAATTCTCTCCCCCTTTGGCATTAGCAAAAAGAGCGGGAGGAGATCAACGACAAGATTACAATGTCTAAAAGTAAAAGCATGGGAGGTCGAAGAATACGACCACGGTCCAAATGACACCAAAGTAAAATACCAAATGTAAAATACCGAAGAAACTCAAAGCGTGCCAACGTGACCATAGTCGAAAATCGAAAAAACGAAATCATCAAACCATATGTGAAAATCAAAAATCGAAATCATCAAACCATAGGCGAAAATCGAAAAACGAAATCATCAAACAATAGTCGAAAATCGAAAATCGAAATCATCAAACCATAGGAGAAAATCGAAAAACGAAATCATCAAACCATAGACGAAAATCGAAAATCGAAATATCCAAAACTCAAATTAATTTCACTTATTGAGTTATGGAACATACTCTCCAATATCAATATTCTTAGTTAAATAGTGCATGGAAAACAATACTATGTTTTCATAGAAGCAAATCTATTTAATTCACAAAATCGTCGAACGACGAAATCAATATCAGAGACATAAATCCATAGAGAAAACCAAATGTAGCATGCAAAAGTGTTATGCCAAAAATAGATATTAACTTCATAAAAACTTATGGCATACACAATTCTAGAATACAAATTGAAACAAAATGATACCAATGTAGATATTCTAACAATGCATGCAATCAACACACATGGATACCAAATGTATATCAAATGTAAGAATATACTTACAACATTAAGCTCCCCCTACTTTGGTGCATCTCTTAAGCACCATCAACTCCATTTGAATGAGATTTCTTTGCAAATCAATGAGTTGGTAGGGTTGGTATCCCATGATGGATTGAACCTAGAAAGCATCATTTTGGTATCCAAAAATCCTTTTGGATCCTATGGGTTAGGCAACAAATTAAACAAACTAAATTCAAATTAATGTAACCCATAGCCCAACTAAATTCAAATTCAATATGAATCTAGGTTTTAATAAACATGCACATCCAAGATCAATATGCAAATAAAAAGAAAATAAACCAATTCTTACCACAATTGCTTTGGTACCCATAAAATGAAATTAAGCTTATGGTACCAAGCAATGAAGGGTCAATGAAGACTAACCCTTCTGAAAACCAAGTCCAAAAGGACCTTGATTTCCCCAACATAGTCATCATTCAAAATAATATCATTAATATATGATTGCACATACACATCCTTATTATACATGCTTGTGTTCTTCGGACCCCAAATGGTGTATGTCTTGGGAGTCCTAATCCTATTGGGAACATGCATACGTTGTTGATTTCTATGTGATGCATGTCGTGGGTAAGCATATGGCATATGATAAAATGGTGCATGATGATACTTATTCATATGAGAATGTGAATGAACATATGCATGTGGTGGAACACGTGCATGAGTGTGTCTCACATGGTGTGCACGTCCTCGGGGATGCGGAGCATAAAAATCATCATATGTGCTACACATGTGGAGTAGGATGTGTGTTCCTACGTGGCATGGCATACATGAAAGCATGACCCCTCTTTGGAGGTCCACCCAAAGGTAGGGTTTCTTTCCAAATGGGGGTATGTTCCTAGCGGAAGCACCATTGGTAGAAGAACTACCCATGAATTGTTTACTCCCACTAGTAGAAGCATCGGAAGATGGCCTAACAAAGGTGGCGGATGATTTGGATGAATCTCCCATCATATACCCCAAACCAATGTGATGATTGGCCGGAAGTAAGTCATTTAGGATATTATCCAAATGGCCCTTACCTTTATTGAATTCATTGATTCGGCCCAATGTGCACTCATATTTCTCGGTAAGAGAATGCATCGAAGCATCCAAGGTGGACACTTGCGATGTGAGTGCGTAAACACGTGATTTGAGATTGTTATTCTCAATACTCAACGTTGAGTTTTGAGACGTCAAATCTGCTATCACATGTTCATCCGAATCCTCGATATGAACATGCTCAAGTTTGAGATTTGAGATTTACAATCTCATTTCTCAAATCTTCAACAACGGTGTCATTGTTGACGATGATAGGCTTATGCGAGGTTTGAAGACTAGTTAACTCATTTTTAGTCTTAATAAATTTAGTAGCCAAATTATAAAACTTATTCCAAAGTTGTTCGTTGGCTAATCTAAGTTCATCCCATAGTTACCTCTTAGCCTTCATCCTCGCTTTCATCCCCGCTTTCATCGGAGGAGGTCTCTTGATCACGTTCCTCTTTTCCCATGAAGCACATGTGTGCTTTCTCCACGCATTCATCATCCGACTCTCCAATTGAGGAGTCCTCTTCCGAGTCGGTGAATGTGCCGACAAGTCCTTTCTTGTGCTTTCTTGACTTGTCGTACTTGGATGCCTTCCACTTCTCCTTGTGTTTGTTTAGAGGACAATCCGGCTTGATATGTCCTGGCTTATTGCATTTATAACACACGGGAGAGGAGAACATTAGTCGAAATAAATTTTGATTTACTCTTCAACTTACCATGTCGGAAGAATCGGTCGAACTTCTTTGCCAAATCGGCCAAAGCTTCCATGTCCAACTCTTCTTCCGATTCTTCATCATCGGTAGATGGAGCGGCCTTGTAAGCAATCACCTTTTTCTTTGGCTCGTCTTGCTTTAAGTACACCTTCATCTTCTCCTTCATCTTGATCTTACTTTCCTTACGTACCTCGTAAGACAACAAGGTCCCCATTAGTTGTACAACAGTGTACTTATTCATATCGTTACCTTCCTCGATGGCGAAGGTACGCTTTTCCCAACAAGAAGGAAGGTCCGTCTATACTCTTCGCGACTTTCTCCTTTTGGGTGTAGATCTTCCCAAGAGCTTCCAATTCGTTGGATATGTCCACGAAGCGAGCATAATAGTCCTTCATGGTTTCACCATGTTCCATGTGAAACAACTCAAATTCTCTTGTTAGCGACAACGAGTTTAGAGTCTTTTACCGTACTCGTTCCTTTCGTGCAAGATGAGGAGTTGGTTCCATACTTGATATGCACTCTTACATGTGCATATCTTGTTGAAGTCTTCGGGCTCCAACGCATATTGCAAGGCATTCATGGCCTTGGCATTGCTTACCTCCGCGGCAACCTCCGAGGTAGTCCACTTCGCAAAATCTTCTTCGGTAGGCTCGACATACTCCGTCATCGTGGCTCTCCAAAGTGAAGCGCTCTGGAGGAAGGTTTCCATCCGGCATTTCCCAGTACCCATAGTTGGTAATCGTTGAAGTGAGGAGGCCCTGGCAGAGGATTGTCCTTCCATAACTGAAGATCCTTGACGATCCTTGAAGATGTTGTAGTCGTTGTTCGTCATAGCTTTGAACTCTGGCTTTGATACCAATTGTTGTGCCCTACGAAGCTACTGCACATGTACTAGAGGGGGGTGAATAGTACTTTAAAATAATCAAGATAGTTATTCCTAATTATTGTGCAAGAAACAAACGACAATGCGGAATAAGTTACAAACAACAAGAATAAGACAATTGCAAACAAAACATGTAACGGGTTTGGAATCCACCAAAGTCTCCCCAACTTATTTCTGGTGATCCTACATCCCAACCCACCCGGATCCCCTCCGGATACTTGAGTTAGAAACCGCTAACCCAAGATTTTGCACTATGAAAATTCTTGTGAAAAAACCTTCACAAGAACCAAATCATACACAGAGTAAATGTGACTCCCACAACCCGGGATCCCACACTCTCTCACAACCGAGAGACAATCTTAAATATCAAATATGATGAAATAAAGAAATACTTACCAAAAAATCCTATGCCTTGAGTATACTTACCAAATTAGGGCAAAGAGGGATTTTGAGGAAGAAGATGTCACTAAACCCTAGCACCAAGAAGTTGACCAGCAATGGAAGCCTAGGGTGGAGTTGATGACCTTGATTCAAGCTCCTTGGCTTGAGAGGCTCACAATGGAGAGAATCTCTCTTGAGGAATTTGGCTCAAAGAGTGAGGGAGAGATTCTTAGTGAGAAGAGAGAGCTTAGAAATAGCTTGAGAAAACTTCTCTCTTAGGTCTGAAATAACTTTGATAATGGACCTCGTAACCTTGCCTCAAACGAATCAGGTTTGTATTTATAGAAGGCAAGAAAAATCGTGCTCAAAAGATTCCCAACGGTCATATTTCTGAAGCAGTTAGTCGGTCTAAGAAGGATCACTGACCGACTAGATTGGCAACTAGTCGGTCGGTGATTCTTCATGAACCGACTAACAACTCGACAGCCAAATGAGAAAGATCCAGGCAATATGAACTAGTCGGTCTATAGAAGACTTGCCTACCAACTAGTTTCACAACTAGTCGGTTCGGTGAGTGTTCTTTGACCGACTAAGAGTTGAAATAGAATAGGCTGGATTCAAAGACAACTAGTCGGTTTAAGAACAACTTCCAATCGACTAGTTTCTCAACTAGTAGGTCAGTCGTTGAGCTTTTGACCGACTAACTGTAAACAGTAGCTTAGGCTGAAATCAGGCAATGATAACTAGTCGGTCTGAGAAGGATTCCTAACCGACTAGATCGTCATCTAGTCGGTCGGGTGAACCTTCTTTGACAGACTAATTGATCAACAGGGAATGAGCTGAAATGAGCAAGGACATCTAGTCGGTTCACGAAGAGTTGCCGACCGACTAGATCGTCATCCTAGTCGGTTGGTACTTCTACTGGAACCAACTAAGATGCACTAGAAGCCGAGGGAAGAAGCGATAGGCTTCGGGAAAGTTTCTAATGGCTTCTAAGCTAATCCTAGCTCTAAGATATGAGCGAAATGAAGATTATAAAGTATGTCCTACTCAAGGCTTAACATTCTATTCTATGAAGCTAGAAGACAAAAGATAAAACATGACGAACCGTCTTCAAAGCTTCAATCTTCACTCTTGACTTCAATAATGGTCCTGAGCTTCAACGAAGCTTCAGGCACACGATCACCGCGTATTGAGAAGTCTTGAGACGTCGCTATTGATGTACGTATTCCTTTGGCGACGATCTCCATAACTGCGCTCATAAACAGTTAGTTCACATTATTTATGTTTGCTCATCATCCAAAACCAAAATCCGGGGAATCAATACTCAACAATCTAGTATTGTAAAATTCTTGTTTTTACTCTATCTAGATGGCTCTCAAGGGAATATTTTCCAAGAAAAGAAAAACCTCATCTGAATCTGCTTCTGAGAAATAAACTATCCTACCCTATCTGTTTAGGAGCACCACTTTTGAACACTTCGTTAAAATCTCTAAGAAACCCATCCTCCATGAAAGATTTGTTAAGCTTGATGATGTTGTAAACTATGGCATTGATAGCATACTAGAGTTTCAGAACTTGGCCAACCTATTTTCCTCTGAAAACACTTATCTTTGCTATCCCAGGCTTGTGCACTTGTTTTATGCTAATATGGATTACGATCTTGCTAAAAGCCGTTTTATCACCAAAGTTCTTGATACAAAACTTGCCATTACCGTTAAATCTCTTGGAGAAGCCCTAGGCATTCCATATTCTGGCATGTTGCTTGATAAAATAGAAATGACTGAAGGAAGTGTTTTAGAGAGAATGTATTTGCCAGGAAGGCATTTTCAGACCAAACTTCCCTGTAGCGATCTTCGCTATCCGGCAAGAATTCTGGCAAATATATTATCCTACAACATCACTCAAAAATCCGGAAGTCATTCTATCCTATCTGAGAAACAGGCAAATGTATCTATGCTTTGTTAGGGAACATCCGCATCAATTGGGCCAAAGTCATCATGGATTCTATTCTTGCTTCAGCTTCTTCTGATAGACCCTCATCCACCCTAGCTCATGGACACTATCTCACAATCTTGTTTATTAGCTATAATGTGCCTTTGGATCATGAAACCTCAATTCTAGAACCGGCTCGAGTTTTTGATGTTCATGCACTTGGAAGAATGAATCTACACCATGATCTTGATGAGAACATTCCCGAAGAAAAACTTGCAGCTGAAGGAGGATCATCATCCTCCAGGAGAGGTAAGAAAATTGTTGTTTCAGATTCTGAGGAGGAAGAACAAGGAGAAGAAGAAAAAGGAAGCGAAGAAGAAGAAGAAGAAGAAGCACCGGCGTATATTCTTGAACTTCAAGAGATGCTTCTGAAGAAAATTGGGAAATTGAAGATATCACAAGAGAAAGGCTTTGAAGACCTTAACAAAAAGGTGGACGACCTTAAGGAGCTCGTCGTGAAAAGCAACAAAATGACGGAGGACACGCTTGTCATGATCCTTGATGAGATCAAGGAACTGAAGAAGAACGGCGGTCATCCTTAGCTTTTCTTAAAAACAATGGTTTTCAAACAATGGTTCTCAAAAACTATGTCTTTAAAACTTATGGTCTGTAATAACTTTAATCGTGTGATGCTTGCTACTATGAACTTATCCTTTATGCAATATATTAGTTGCTCTTATAACTAACATCTCTCTTACAGGAATAGGAAATTAAATTCCCCTCCTAATCATATTATGATTAATATGTCGTTGAATCATTTTTTTTGTTGATGACAAGGTGGAGAAAAATATGAAATGCAAAAATGAAATCATATGTATTGTATTGTTTTGCTAACGGCTTCGATGCAGGGGGAGAACCGCATCAAAGCAGGGGGAGTAAGTATACTTTCATGTATTTTCAAATTTCAACTTACTTCATTTTTCATTTGGGTGTCATCATCAAAAAGGGGGAGAGTGATGGAAATTGAATTCCACCCCAAGTGATTTTGATGATGAGCACACCAAATGAAGCTTAGTGGACTAACTACACTACAATTAAGTGTGCAGGATATGCGACAAATGAAAAGCTTTGCTCATACTCAAAGAAGCGCAATCTACGCTCAAAGACAAGGACGAACGTGGCTAAGATCAAATAATGAAGCTCAAATAGAACAAGAAGCTCAAGTGAAGCTCACATCTACTCCATCAAATTGATCAAGCTTCCGAAGTCGTGTCCTAGTCTATAGTGAGTGTGTTGTGTCTTTTTAGGGTATTGTTAAAGCCAAATCATATAGACAATCACACACACACAAACGATTTTTAAATGTTTTTGAATATCTTTTAAATCATCTTCAAAAATGATTTTGAGAGCTTTCTCTAGTCGTTTTATAAATTCCGTAGTGAAACTCCACACACCCTGGAGTTAGCTACACGTTTGACTAGCTGTGTCGCAGGAAAAACTCCTCTGGGAGTCGACTACCAAAGGTAGGGAGTTGACTACCAGCAGAGAATCAAGATTTCCTGAAACACACTGGGATTCGACTACCACTCCTAGGGAGTCGACTACCAGCTGTCGAAGTTTGACGTTTTGACTTGAATTTTGAAATATCGTTGAGCGATTTTCTCCCATGATTTTTGGGACAAAAGTCAAAGTAATTTGAATTTCGAATTCTCAGATTTCTCCTATAAATAGAGGACCATTTTCATTGAGAAAAACACAACAACTATTGAATTCAAATTCTCTCAAGCAAACGCTCTAAAGTTCTAAGCTCTCATTCTCTCTTTAGCCAATTCTGTTTTATTTGTGATCTTGCAAATTCTGTTATTATTTTTAAAGATCATAATCTCGTTTTATTGGATAACTGTTTTTCAAATCCGCATTACTTTTCTCTTGATTTTTGTTTAAAGGATTTTTGAAAAACATTAGATCTAGATCACAAAGAATTCATTCGTATCTTTGTGTGATCTAGAATCTCATTCTATCAAGCCACTACACACAATTTTATCTATTATTATTTAGCTATAGAATCTGGGTGTAAAGCTAATCTCCATCAATTTATTGTGGTGAGTTGGATATCAATTTTATTGTGTTGTTGTTGAAACACTAGACAAGTCTAGGTGTTGCCAGTTGGAAATCCTTGTCAAGACTAGGTCGTTGGAAATCCTAACGAGTGGAGTTAGGTACTTGTATTTGCCAAGGCAGATAGTGGAAAATCTCGTACCGGATTGGTCGGGGACTGGACGTACCCAAAAGTTGTGGGGAACCAGGATAAAAATCCTTGTGTCTGCGATTGTTTATCTGTGTTTGTTTATCTTTGCTCTTACTTTATTATTTGCTAATTGTTGTTCATCTATTGCAAAGATTAACTTACTTTTATCCGCTGTGAATAAAGATATAATATTTGTATTACTTGCAATCTTATCTGTGCTTATAAATACTCTGGGAGTCGACTACTGTTCATAGGGAGTCGACTACCTGCTGTGAAATTACTCTGTGAATTTTAAGATTACTTTGTTGATTAAGAACCAAGCGTAGATCGCTCTACTTGGTTTCTTAGGCAATATTAGAAGGATGTTTATTACCAAGTAAAAATAATGCAAAAACCATCGGGTTGCCTCCCGATAAGCGCTCGTTTAAGGTCTTGAGCTCGACCCCTTTGTATTTTCAATTAACGCTTGATGTTGGGTGCATTTGAGATGCACCCATCGAACTTGCCGGGAAGATCGCTCGGATTTGGATCGTGGTGGTGCGTGGCCTTCCTCAGCGCCCCTTCATCATGATCAATGTTGGGGAATGGCTCTCCCAAGCTTGAGCTTGTTCCGGTCTTCGACTTCGCCGGTGACACCGATCTTCGAATCGATGGAGCTTTCTTTGGGTTCTTCAATGTCGAGAGCTTGCAAAGCTTTCGTATTCTCGCGACATCAGCGTCGCCATCATCATTCACTGTGGAGCTATTGGGGGTCCTCCATCTTCTCTTCTTCGACCAAAACTTGGCCTTCTTCGAAGCCGTCATTATGGAGTGCATCGATGGAGTAGGGGATAGCCTCTTCAATGACCTTGTCAAGGAGGTCCAAGTAATCTAGCTCCTCATGATACGGCATGTGCTTCATAGCCTTTGGTATATGGAGCTCGACTTCAATGTTGCTGACATTCAAGGTAAGAGTCCCTTCCCGCACATCGACGATTACACCGGCGGTGGCGAGGAATGGGCGTCCAAGTATGAGCGATGTGTCACCCTCTTCCTTGATGTCCATGATCACAAAATCACAAGGCAAGCATATTCCCCCCGAAACTTGGAGTTGGATATTCTCCGCGATCCCAACCGGCCTTGTAATCCGACCGTCCGCGAGTTGAATCCTCATGTCGGTTGGCTTTAAATCCGTGCCGGTATTTAATTTCTGGAACATGGTGAGAGGCATGAGGCTCACACTAGCGCCCAAATCAACCAATGCTTTTTGTAAGGGGACGCCTCCGAGTGTGCAAGGAATCTGGAAACTCCCGGGATCATTAAATTTGGCGGGCTCCTTCTCTTTCCTAGTGAACCATGTTCCTAGTTCCGCGAGCATGATCTTCTCCTTCCTTTTCCTTCCCGTAATCAAGTCCTTTAAGAACTTCGCATAGGACGGGATTTCCACTAAGTCATCAAGAAAAGGAATATTGAGGCTCACCCTCTCAAGTATTTGAGGAACTTGGCTAGCCTCTTCTCGATCTTGGCTCTAGCTAGCCGTTGAGGGAAAGGCACCGGTGGCATGAATCGGCGCTCATCAATAGGTTCCTCCACTCTAGATTTTGCTCCTTCTTGCGGCTCCTTCTCCTTTTCCACCTCAATTACCGGCTCGCTCTCTTCTATGATCTCCACCACGGGTTCCTTGATTTGGGTCATGGAGGGAGTGGTATCCTTCCCCCCTCTTGCTGTAACCGCAACAACCGTGTTGATATGGCCGGTGTTGCCCCGTGGATTCGGCTCGGGTTGAGCCGGCAATTGTTGGTTGTTTCTATTGAGCAACGCAAGTTGCTCCCCGATTTGAGCGACGACGGTGGTGAGAGAATCTTGTCCCGCCTTCAACAAGGCGTTAATCTTTCTTTGCTCCGCCATAAACTCCTCCACCTTAGCTTCAAAATCCGAACGTGGTTGAGCTGGCGGAGGGTTGGGATTTCTCCACCCTTGATTATACATGGGTGGCCTATAAGGTCCCACTTGGTGCCTTTGTGGGAAGTTTTGTTGCGGTGGCCCCCTTGGTTGATAATTAGGTTGTGGTGGTGGAGCCCGAGCTTGAGGAGGTTGTAGTGGCGGGGGGGTTCAAGGATCCATCATTATTAGCATAAGAAAAACCCGGATGGTTTCTAGCGGCCGGGTTGGCCCAATATCCGGAATTCCCCGCAACATATTTAATCTGCTCCAAAGCTCCTTCTCCTTGCCCTCCTCCTACATACATGGCTTGGGATTGGTCTTGCCAATCACTCATATGGTTTGTCGGTGCGGATGTAGTAGGGGCTCCTTGCGGCTCGATAATGTATTTCTCCAACCTCTCCACTACCTTGTGGAGAGAGTCAAATTTGGTAGCAATCTCCGCCACGGCCTTGGCCTCATAAATACTTGTGGGCTTCAAAAAGGATGAAGAATGTCCTCGCTCGTCCCCCCATTGTTGGTTGTTGGAGGCCATCTCCTCTAGCAAGGTCGTAGCTTCATCGGGAGTCTTTGACAAAATGGCTCCATTGGCGGTAGCATCAATAATCTGTTTTGTGCCCGGTTGGAGTCCATTGTAGAAACTATGGACAAGCTCCCAATCCTCAATGCTGTGATGGGGGCATTGATGTTGCAAGTCCTTGAAGCGCTCCCATGCTTCATAGAGAGTCTCCTGTGGTCCTTGCTTGAAGGACATGAGAGCACTTCTTATCTTCACCGTCTTGGAGGGCGGGTAAAATTTGTCGACGAAGGCACTCGCCAATTCATCCCAAGTGGTGAAGATTCCTTCAGCTTGCATCCTCAACCAATATAAGGCTTTGTCCTTAAGTGTGAAGGGGAAGCGGCGCAGTCTGATAGCATCTATGGAGACGCCCGGCATTTGGAAGGTGATACATTTTGATAGGAAGAACTGGATGTGGTAATGAGGGTTCTCATGGGAGTTCCCATGAAAAGGATCTTGTTGCATCAGAACTACCAATCCGGTCTTCAATTCGAAATTTTTGTCGGCCGCCAACTCCGGTATAGCTATGGACGAGGTCGTGGAAGAAGTCTTAGGCCGAAGCCTATCTCTTATGGAAATAATCCTCGCCATTCGCTCTGCCAATTCTTCGGGTGTCTCAGGATGGGTCATAAAACTCCCTTCCGTATCGAGTCTCTTCTTCGCTCGGATCCTCCTCAATGTACACTCGATCTCCGGATCGTATAGTATTTCTTCGGGGTTCGCCGAGGATCTCGTGTACATGCATTGGAGAACAGAGTTTCAAAGAAATAGTTAGCACAAAGGAAGGGTAAAATAAAAATAGAAATAATAGAAAAAAAAAGAAAAATAGCTAGGTAGGCAGAATCAAACACTATTGCCTCCCCGGCAACGGCGCCAAAAACTTGGTCGGAGCCCCAGATACACACCCGGGTTACGCGACTCGCTAGTCTTACCACAAGTGCACGGTGTAGCGGCGAGCGGGTATCGAACACGAGGAGGCCAAATGACAGTGTCCTCTTTAATCCACCTGGCTATAAGAACAGTCTAGAAATATTCTCTATAAAGCGGTCACAGTCGTTCAATTGTATAAAAGAAATATCAAATTAATAAAGACGCCTAGGGGTAGGGAATCCCCGCTACAAACCGTATCTCGTCATTGTGAATCGTAGGTGTCACAAATGCTAGACTTGAAATTCAGGTGAACTAGTTGCAACTAAATGTAGAACTAAGCTCACGCTCTCGCGCTATTGCCGGTCTATAGCAAACCTAGGGTAGGGTCCAATCTCTTGCAAACCCTAACCTAGGCAAGCTAGCGTGAAGAACAACATCATCGTTCAATCGTATCTTGAGCCCACTCTCGTGCAAACTCGAGCTACGACCTAGGTTGGGATAGTTCCTACCCATCCAATCTCTTGCAAACGGGTATTGGTATAGAATTTCAATCGAAAACCCTAGTTTCGGTCCAATCTCTTGCAAACTGATTCCGGAGAAATCCAATTGTAACCCAATTCGAATTTCTAGGGCTTCCTATCGAGTTGGGATCCAATCTCTTGCAAATCCCAATCGGTATGAATCCCTAGTTATTCGTATTATAGCAATCCCAAACTAACCCTAATCAATTCTAGTAATAATTTCACCAATTCATCACAAATTAGAAATAGGGTTCGTAGGGTTCATCCCTACGCCATAAGACGATAGAACTACTCACAATTCATAATGAAATTCAATAGAAATTCACAAATAAAATCAATTTAATTCATTGCAATATTCAATATATCAATAAAAATGGAGTTTTTGATAGGGAGAGAGACAAACCAATGAAGAACCAATAGCATCCAACAAAATAACACTTTTCTCTCCCCCCTAAAAGCTCAATCTAATCTCCTAAAAAGTAATCTAAAAACGGTTGCAAAAAGTTTTGAAAAAGCTCTCTAAACTAGGTTAAAAACTGGGGTTAAATACCCCCCAAAATCGCCCAAAAAACTGTGACGAAAATGCCCCAGCGCAGCCTCAAAATTGCAGTTTACGCTACAGGCAACGCGGCTCACTCAGCCGAGTGACAAATGTCATTCGGCCGAGTGACAAACCCTGACAAATTCCAGTAACTTCAGACTTTTAGGGGTCGGCTCCTCGGGAGTCACTCGGTCGAGTGACTTTCTTTGCTTCGACCGAGGGGAATTCTTCACTCGGCCAAGTCGGAACTCGGGATTCGTCTGACAAATTACAGTAACTCTGGACTTTTCGTTGCCGTCGTCTTGATGCCACTCGGGCGAGTCACGTCTCCGTGGTTTGGCCGAGTGGGCTAGCGATGCTCGGCCGAGTGCACGCTGATACTGAGTCTGTCGTGTGTCCGATCTGGCCGGCCGAGCGGGCTCTCGATGGTCGGCCGAGTGACTCCTTCACTCGGCCGAGTGACATGCTCAAAATGCCCATTCTTCGTATTTTTGCTCCCTCGTCGCTCCTACGATGTTCTTTCTTCTTCCACTCCTCTCCAATAGCAAAATTCCCCTCGAAGGAGTCACGGGTGACACTCCGGAGTGGGTGCATCTCAGAATCACTCCAAATCGCTCGAAATCTTTTGAAATTCGACAAAAACAAGAAATCGTGAAAAGCATCGTAATATTGCTGAAAAATCGTAAAAAACACGATTCGAGCGTTCAAAATGGCATGCAAACATGCAGAAAAAAGGTGTAAAATATGGAGTGATCAAAATCCCCCAAGCTTACCTCTTACTCGTCCTCGAGGAAGATGAGTAAAAAGCAAACCCGGTGGATAAAGAAAATAGATACGATGGAAAGGTGGAAAATGAAAAACGAAAAACAAGGAAGAAAACGAAGAGGGAAGATGCTAGATCATTTTTCTCAGGACGTGTGTTTTGCTTACTCATATAGCACGCATCGAATGTAAAACACATGTCAAAGACCTTTATTTCGATATCGTAGTATAATGGTGCATTGGAGATAGAAAACCCAAGAATATCAATATAGCATGAAAAATGGAATAATTCTAGAATTAGCATCGTCTGAAGCATCTAAAGCGGTATACAATATCGTAGATCACACACTTTTCAATTGAATGCTTTCTATAAGGAGTATAAGAGATATCACATAATAGAGTAGTAAGAATAGAAAAGTGTGGTTTTCATGAAATGAATGCTAAGCGTAGATTTCTGGATTTCGTGAAACTTTAGCAATCTCACCGAGTATAAAATATTACTTAGCCTAGGTTGTCATGCACCGTCAAGTATTCACTCTCACACACATCATTGGATCATCTCCCCTAAGCTTATCCATAAGCGTGGTGGCATATACAAAACAATATTTACATTCCCCGTTTCTTATGAAGCTCCAAAAGTCAAAGAAATAAAAAAAAAGCAAAAGAGGGAAGAAAGAGAGAAAGGATATGAGATGGGATCGTTTTCGAACTTCTTTTCTCTTTTCTTTTCTTATTCTCAAATATTTTTTTTTCTTTTTCTTTTTGTTTTTCTCTTTTTTTTGAATAACATATATACACAAATGATCCCAAATCAAAGAGAAGGATATACAAGTATTTTTTTCTTTGGGTTTTGGGGAATTTGGAGCATGTGATATAATAACGGGGGGATGCCAATAATAGAATTGCTAAGGGGAGATTCACCAATGAATTTAAAATAGAGAAATAATGTTCAAGATATGTGGAGAAAGAAATAAATGTATCTCTCGGTTCACTCTATAGGACGTGCATGACAACTTCAGCAGGGTAATCTAATCTACTCAGTTTGATCTTAAAAAGTAAACTAATCCAGATATATCAATGCTAGCAAACATTCAATCAACCTGAAGTGAAGCGTACAAATCATGCAATAAGGAGTGATATGAGAAAAGAAAGCAGTACTCCAGATATAAGCAATCAATGCGTGAATCTTGGTGTGTTTTCTACGATAGCATACATATGAATCATCAGACATCAGCTAATAATAGAATTTCATCCATTTTCATACGGAAAAAGAAGTGGGTTACTATTTCTAAATGCAAAACAAGACATAGCATATGATATCAGAAACAAAAGCTATGACATGACAAAATTAGCATGCATATAGAGAGAAGCTAACACCATGTCATCATCATCATAGAAAAATCATCTCTAGCAAAAGATGAAAGAAATAAAGATAGAGAAAAACAAGACTATTTACAATGCATCACACAAAGGAAATAAGAAAAACGTGATGCATTGTAAAAAAAGAAAAAGTGATGAAAAATGGGTGCAAAAGCGGAAAAACGTGAAAAAAAACTAAAAATAAAGGTGATAAAAGCAAAAGGTGTGAGAACTCACTCCCCTAAGCTAAAGTGCACAGTGTCCTCAATGTGCAAAGTGTGGCACACCGAGAGATGTGAAATGGGTGGGGAGGGTGAGGATGCATGCATGATAAAAAATAAAAAAAAGTAAAAATAAAAAGAAAATATGATGATGTGAATGATGTATGCAAAGGTCGGAGTGATGCAGATATGTGTCACCAAAACTAACTCTCCCTTTCTCCCAAAAAGATATAGAATGATGTGAACTGAACAGGGGTCAAAATAGTGAGGGGAGGAGGGGGGTGGGCAAAAATATATCTCCAGGACCAGCAGAGAATGGGCAGCATAGCGACAAGAGAGATCAATGGCATCAAGGGCGTGCCTAAGCTGGTGGTGCTGCACCATCTCCGTCATGTGGCGGAGGTGGTGGTGGAGGTGGTGGTCGAGGTGTCGGCTGGGTGGGTGGGTGTGGTGGAGGGAGTCGCGCCAGGATCTGATTTAGGCAAACCTGAATATCAGGAAGCATGGCGACGCGGGACTCCACAGAACTGACCGCGGCAGAGAGAGCCCTAAAATCACTCCTGAGTCCACTCACCGCCCCCTCAAGAGCACGAAGGCTCTGAAGTAGGGCGTCAGGGGGTGGTGGAGCGGAGGGACGAACAGGTCTAGGCTGTGAAGGTCGGGGCTGTTTGATACAGGCAGTGTAAGTAATCGGGACAGCCGGTAGGTGTGGAAAAGGTGCTGTGCTCACTAGTGGATGCCCAGCCTCAGTGCGAGGCTGGGATGTAGGCTGGGACGAGGAGGCAGCAGCAGTGGTGGAAGACAAAATTGGCAACGAGGTAGCAAGAGAGGTCGGTGACACAGGTGTGAGGACAGACGTCATGACACTCTCGGATAGGACAACTGCGGTGGAGATAGAAAGGTCGACCGCTGGGGAAGAAGTGAATGGACCAAAAGGTGACAACCCAGCGGAGATCATACCGTACATGGTCTCCACGACGGCAGCGAAGGAAGGCTCGCCTCTCTCTAGGATAGTGGGTGGACGCTCAGGAAGAAGTGAGGAAATAGGCTCAACCGAGATAGGCACAACAGTGGTGGGGGGGTGGTGGTGGCGGACGTGGTGGACGGCTCAGCAAGGGTACTCCCGACACTGGCAGAAGTGGGGACAGAAGTGCCGGGAGGTGCAGAAAGTGCAGGCTTGGGCTGAGGGATCACGGGGTCAGCAGGAGGTGCAGGGTGTGCCTGCTCAGTGCCCTCAGCCTCAAGAACGTAGGCAGCTGGGATGAGGAGATCCATCGCTGGGATCCAATCCTCGTGGGCCGGTCCTATATGTGTCCGAGCGAGGCCCGAGAGGATCATGTAGTCAGCACTGTAAGGACCGTGCAGCCACACCCAGTGCCGCTGGCCGTGGGGACGAAGCATCTTCATCCGGGCCATGACGTCTATCGAGAGTGTAGATGGGCCCGGGGCTCGTCTAAGGTCAGCAGGTAGGTCCACGCCGGTCATCAGGGCTAGCAGAGTAATCAGACCGTAGCAGCAAATAGGTGAGCGAGCTCCCATCGAAATGATGATGCGGTCCAAAAACCAGCTAGCAATATCAATCTCAACGGTGGAGACCAGGTCATCACTATCCCTATCGAGAACTCTGGGGCGAGTCATCGCGTAGAGCATGTAGAGCTCAGGCGTAGACATCGTCCCAAGCTCGTACCTCGCCAAGAAAGTGGTCGCCATGAGGCACTGTGCTATGCGGAGGCAGGGGTGTATGATGGCTGAGGCCTTGGCCTACTAGGGTCAAAGCCATGGTGGGAACTCGTGATACGTGTCCAGAACGTGGAAGTGTCAAACGATGGCGGTGGGATGTGAGTGGGTGCATAGGCTCGGTCGGGGACGGGGACATCGGGCCACTAGAAGAATGCACAGAGCATGGCAAGAGTGACCTCGCACTCTCGATCCATAAGGTGAAATGTGCATCCTCCAGGGGATCGGGCTATCGAGCTAAGTACCTCAAGTGTCGGACGGACGTAGGTGTCCGCCAACACTGACAAAAAATCGTGCCAACCCACATTGTGGTACAACGTGAGCATCCCCTCTAGCACCCCTAGGCAATCAAGGTCTGCTAAATGTGTGAACCTAGAGGGCACTATAGATCGCTGGGCGATACGCTCAAATCGGACGCGCTGTGCATCGTCTCTGAACGTGATCCCCAGCGGCCCGACAACAGGAGCCGGTGGTGCGATAGGATCGGCGGGGATGGGCTGTGCGTGGATGGGATCGGCAAGAAGTGGCTGTGTGGGGGGTGGTGGACTAGGTGGAGGGGAGTCCTCCCTAGCATGAGAGGGACCGACATCGTCGGTCCTCTTCCGCTTGGAAGAGGCTCCCCGCGTGCGTGGCCTAGTGCGGGGCGGCATGTGTGCCGCGAGTGCTCACCCAACAAAAAATGTAATGCGGCGTGCTCAATAAAAGGAGCGAGTGTACCTAAACACGCCATGAGAGAAAATCAGCAAGTGCGTGCGAAGAGCGCCGCCTCTGTGAAGCTAAAAACGCGTCCTGAAGCTCCCCTAAGCTCCCCCAAGATAGCCTGCAAATCAAACAACGATATCAGCGGGTAATATTCAAAATACATGGGGGAGATGGGGTATAATAGATAGATAAACAAATTAATTTGATTTTTGGGCTCAACGGGTCTACGGATCGAGGAAAATAGGAGAAAAACGGCGTTTGGGAGCAAACCGAGGTGACAGGGAGTCGGCCGTCGGTGGGGGGTGTCGCCGGAGATCGGGGCGTCGGCGGTCGGGCGATCGCCGACGGTGGTCGGCCGATCGGGCCAGCGGCAAGGCGAATCGGGCGAGGAAGGGTGCAGTCGCGGGCGAGGGGAGACGAAAAGGCTCAGGCTCGGGCGAAATGAACTGTGAATTAGGCGCTTCGAAGTTCGCACCGAGCCCAGCGATTTATATAGGGGAAGTTACGACTCGGCCGAGTGACTATGTTGCTCGGCCGAGTGACGTAACGAAAAATGAGTTTTAAATTTCTCCCTGCCACTTACGACTCGGCCGAGTGGCTTCTGTTCACTTGGCCGAAGGGAAAAAACTCCTTCGGCTGAGTGTCACAAGCTACTCGGTAATATACATGCTAGGAGGGTATCCGTTTTCCTCGGCCGAGTGACTAAACTTACTCGGCCGAGTGACAGTTAATTCGAAATGCACAAAAAAGACAGAGAGTTGGGTTCAGCAGACTTCCCTTGTTGGTGCCCCACTCGGCCGAATGGGTTCCTTTCCTCGGCCGAGTCGCATATGATACTCGGCCGAGTGACGTGCTGTTTTCTGCTTCGGGGCTCCGTTTTCGCTCTACTCTCTGTTTTTCTTCCTCCAGTTGGTTTCTTCCTCCTCCCAAGGCCTGAGCGCATTCCTGGAGCGCTCTTCCTTGCCTATATCTTCCTCCATATGAGAGATCTCCTTTTCTCCTCTCCTGTCATAGAAATCAAGACCCGTCGTCACGATTTTTATGGGCGAAAAGACTCAAAACACTAATAAAATCTAGAAATAAAAATAAAAACCAAGTAAAAATAATGCAAAAACCATCGGGTTGCCTCCCAATAAGCACTCGTTTAAGGTCTTGAGCTCGACCCCTTTGGATTTTCAATTAACGCTTGATGTTGGGTGCATATGAGATGCACCCGTCAAACTTGCCGGGAAGACCGCTCGGATTTGGATCGTGGTGATGCATGGCCTTCCATAGCGCCCCTTCATCATGAGCAATGTTGGGGGATGGCTCCCCCAAGCTTGAGCTTGTTCCGGTCTTCGACTTCGCCGGTGACACCGATCTTCGAATCGGTGGAGCTTTCTTTGGGTTCTTCAATGTCGAGAGCTTGCAAAGCTCTCGTATTCTCGCGACATCAGCGTCACCATCATCATTCGCTGTGGAGCTATTGGGAGAGTCCTCCATCCTCTCTTCTTCGACCAAATCTTGGCCTTCTTCGAAGCTGTCATCATGGAGTGCACCGATGGAGTAGGCGATAGCCTCTTCAATGACCTCGTCAAGGAGGTCCAAGTAATCTAGCTCCTCATGATACGGCATGTGCTTCATAGCCTTTGGTATATGGAGCTCGAATTCAATGTTGCCGACATTCAAGGTAAGAGTCCCTTCCCGCACATCGACGATTACACCGGCAGTGGCGAGGAATGGGCGTCCAAGTATGAGCGATGTGTCACCATCTTCCTTGATGTCCATGATCACAAAATCACAAGGCAAGCATATGCCCCCCCAGAACTTGGAGTTGGATATTCTCCGCGATCCCAACCGGCCTTGTAATCCGTCCGTCCGCGAGTTGAATCCTCATGTCGGTTGGCTTTAAATCCGTGCCGGTATTTAATTTCCGAAACATGGTGAGAGGCATGAGGCTCACATTAGTGCCCAAATCATCCAATGCTTTTTGTAAGGGGACGCCTCCGAGTGTGCAAGGAATCCGAAAACTCCCGGGATCTTTAAATTTGGCGGGCTCCTTCTCTTTCCTAGTGAACCACATTCCTTGTTCCGCGAGCGTGATCTCTCCTTCCTTTTCCTTCCCGTAATCAAGTCCTTTAAGAACTTCGCATAGGACGGGATTTCCACTAAGGCATCAAGAAAAGGAATATTGAGGCTCACCCCTCTCAAGTATTCGAGGAACTTGGCTAGCCTCTTCTCGATCTTGGCTCTAGCTAGCCGTTGAGGGAAAGGCACCGGTGGCATGAATCGGCGCTCATCAATAGGTTCCTCCACTCTAGATTTTGCTCCTTCTTGCGGCTCCTTCTCCTTTTCCACCTCAATTACCGGCTCGCTCTCTTCTATGATCTCCACCACGGGTTCCTTGATTTGGGTCATGGGGAGAGTGGTATCCTTCCCCCCTCTTGTTGTAACCGCAACAACCGCGTTGATATGGCCGGTGTTGCCCCGTGGATTCGGCTCGGGTTGAGCCGGCAATTGTTGGTTGTTTCTATTGAGCAACGCAAGTTGCTCCCCGATTTGAGCGACGAAGGTGGTGAGAGAATCTTGTCCCGCCTTCAACGTGACGGTAATCTTTCTTTGCTCCGCCATAAACTCCGCCACCTTAGCTTCAAAATCCGAACGTGGTTGAGCTTGCGGAGGGTTGGGATTTCTCCACCCTTGATTATACCTGGGTGGCCTATAAGGTCCCACTTGGTGCCTTTGTGGGAAGTTTTGTTGTGGTGGCCCCCTTGGTTGATAATTCGGTTGTGGTGGTGGAGCCCGAGCTTGAGGAGGTTGTTATGGCGGGGGGTTCAAGGCTCCATCATTATTAGCATAAGAAAAACCCGGATGGTTTCTAGCGGCCGGGTTGGCCCAATATCCGGAAATTCCCCGCAACATATTGAATCTGCTCCAAAGCTCCTTCTCCTTGCCCTCCTCCTACATACATGGCTTGGGATTGGTCTTGCCAATCACTCATATGGTTTATCGGTGCGGATGTAGTAGGGGCTCCTTGCGGCTCGGTAATGTATTTCTCCAACCTCTCCACTACCTTGTGGAGAGAGTCAAATTTGGTAGCAAGCTCCGCCACAGCCTTGGCCTCATAAATACTTGTGGGCTTCAAGGAGGATGAAGAATGTCCTCGCTCGTCCCCCCATTGTTGGTTGTTGGAGGCCATCTCCTCTAGCAAGGCCGTAGCTTCATCGGGAGTCTTTAACAAAATGGCTCCATTGTCGGTAGCATCAATAATCTGTTTTGTGCCCGGTTGGAGTCCATTGTAGAAACTGTGGACAAGCTCTCAATCCTCAATGCTGTGATGGGGGCATTGATGTTGCAAGTCCTTGAAGCGCTCCCATGCTTCATAGAGAGTCTCCTGTGGTCCTTGCTTGAAGGACATGAGAGCACTTCTTATCTTCACCGTCTTGGAGGGCGGGTAAAATTTGTCGACGAAGGCACTCGCCAATTCATCCCAAGTGGTGAAGATTCCTTCAGCTTGCGTCCTCAACCAATATAAGTCTTTGTCCTTGAGTGTGAAGGGGAAGAGGCACAGTCTGATAGCATCTATGGAGACGCCCGGCATTTGGAAGGTGGCACATTTTGATAGGAAGAGCTGGATGTGGTAATGAGGGTTCTCATGGGAGTTCCCATGAAAAGGATCTTGTTGCATCAGAACTACCAATCCGGTCTTCAATTCGAAATTTTTGTCGGCCGCCAACTCCGGCATAGCTATGGACGAGGTCGTGGAAGAAGTCTTAGGCCGAAGCCTATCTCTTATGGAAATAATCCTCGCCATTCGCTCCGCCAATTCTTCGGGTGTCTCAGGATGGGTCATAAAACTCCCTTCCGTATCGAGTCTCTCTCCGCTCGGATCCTCCTCAATGTACGCTCGATCTTCGGATCGTATAGTATTTCTTCGGGGTTTGCCGAGGATCTCGTGTACATGCAAGGGAGAACAGAGTTTCAAAGAAATAGTTAGCACAAAGGAAGGGTAAAATAAAAATAGAAATAATAGAACAAAAAAAAGAAAAATAGCTAGGTAGGCAGAATCAAACACTATTGCCTCCCCGGCAACGGCGCCAAAAACTTGGTCGGAGCCCTAGATACACACCCGGGGCATGCGACTCGCTAGTCTTACCACAAGCGCACGGTGTAGCGGCGAGCGGGTATCGAACACGAGGAGGCCAAATGACAGTTTCCTCTTCAATCCACCTGGCTATAAGAACAGTCTAGAAATATTCGCTATAAAGCGGTCACAGTCGTTCAATTGTATAAAAGAAATATCAAATTAATAAAGACGCCTAGGGTTAGGGAATCCCCACTACAAACCGTATCTCGTCATTGTGAATCGTAGGTGTCACAAATGCTAGACTTGAAATTCAGGTGAACTAGTTGCAACTAAATGTAGAACTAAGCTCACGCTCTCGCGCTATTGCCGGTCTATAGCAAACCTAGGGTAGGGTCCAATCTCTTGCAAACCCTAACCTAGGCAAGCTAGCGTGAAGAACAACATCATCGTTCAATCGTATCTCGAGCCCACTCTCGTGCAAACTCGAGCTACGACCTAGGTTGGGATAGTTCCTATCCTTCCAATCTCTTGCAAACGGGTATTGGTATAGAATTGCAATCGAAAACCCTAGTTTCGGTCCAATCTCTTGCAAACTGATTCCGGAGAAATCCAATTGTAACCCAATTCGAATTTCTAGGACTTCCTATCGAGTTGGGATCCAATCTCTTGCAAATCCCAATCGGTATGAATCCCTAGTTATTCGTATTATAGCAATCCCAAACTAACCCTAATCAATTCTAGCAATAATTTCACCAATTCATCACAAATTAGAAATAGGGTTCGTAGGGTTCATCCCTACGCCATAAGACGATAGAACTACTCACAATTCATAATGAAATTCAATAGAAATTCACAAATAAAATCAATAGAATTCATTGCAATATTCAATATATCAATAAAAATGGAGTTTTTGATAGGGAGAGAGACAAACCAATGAACAAATAGCATCTAACAAAATAACACTTTTCTCTCCCCCCCTGAAAGCTCAATCTAATCTCCTAAAAAGTAATCTAAAAAGGGCTGTAAAAAGTTCTGAAAAAGCTCTCTAAACTAGGTTAAAAACTCGGGTTAAATACCCCCCAAAATCGCCCAAAAAACTGTGAAGAAAATGCCCCTGCGCAACCTCAAAATCGCAGTTTACGCTACTGGCAGCGCGGCTCACTCGGCCGAGTGACAAATGTCATTCGGTCGAGTGACAAACCCTGACAAATTCCACTAACTTCAGACTTTTGGGGGTCGGCTCCTCGGGAGTCACTCGGCAGAGTGACTTTCTTTGCTTCGACCGAGGGGACTTCTTCACTCGGCCGAGTCGGAACTCGGGATTCGATTGACAAATTACAGTAACTCTGGACTTTTCGCTGCCGTCGCCTTGATGCCACTCCGGCGAGGGGCGTCTCCGTGGTTCGGCCAAGTGTGCTGGCGATGCTCGGCCGAGTGCACGCTGATACTGAGTCTGTCGCGTGTCCGATCTGGCCGGCCGAGCGGGCTCTCGATGGTCGGCCGAGTGACTCCCTTGTCGCTCCTACGACGTTCTTTCTTCTTCCACTCCTCTCCAATAGCAAAATTCCACTCGAAGGAGTCACATGTGACACTCCGGAGTGGGTGCATCTCAGAATCACTCCAAATCGCTCGAAATCTCCTGAAATTCGACAAAAACAAGAAATCGTGAAAAGCATCGCAATATTACCGAAAAATCGTAAAAAACGCGATTCGAGCGATCAAAATGGCTTGCAAACATGCAGAAAAAAGGTGTAAAATATGGCGTGATCACTGAGCTTACCCATCTTTGGGGTATGACCCGACCTCGTAGACTCCACCCAGATGGCTCCACGCGACCATTCATGCTGTCTGACGCTGCCTCATGGCTGTGTCAGAGACTCTACAAGACAGCAACCTCTTACCATGCCACTAATATTTGCTGCGGTGGTTTCTTCACCATTTTCGCTAGGATGCTTGGTAGCCTCCTACCCGATGACTTGCACCGCCCTTCTGGCCCGACACGCCTCACCACTGGCGTGCTCGAGCACATGCAAATTCTCCACCCCTACAGTGCTCGTCACTGGCGCTACCTTGTCAGCACGGGCCACAACACCCATATGATCCTTCATACCCCTCACCTGACGCATATTCCTGATGTCCAGCTAGACTGTAGTATCCCTCAGGTTTTCCCACTCCCCCCATTCATGATCTTGAGCACCTTGGAGCACCGGTCGAGGCTGCAGCCGATGACCCCGGTCCCCACTCCTCTGATTTTGAGCTCCTAGATTTAGCCGCCTTGGTTTCCGGTCTCCATGTTCCTCCCGCTCACATATCTTCTGGAGCTGCCTCCACCACCCCTGTTTCCTCAGTTTCCACGGTTGTTGAGTCGTCGGGGGCTGTCATCACTTTCTGCCCGGACACTCATATCACTCTTACTGTTGTATCTGTGCCCGAGGACACAGATCTACCCCTTTTTGATGACATGATAGATTTAGATGCTCCTTCACTCGATCCTGTCCCCACTCTCCCACCTCTTTCAGAGCTTATGGCTTCTGCCCCACTGCTTGGCACCTCCTCCTCCTCACTATCGGTCGTTTTCACGGAGTCTGTCGTGACGACTGTCCACACTACTGTATCGACGACAGCTCCAGATTTTCTCACTAGCTCACCCTCGCCCACATTCCACGCTCGGCCCGGTGCCTCGGTTGCGTCGGGCCGCTTGTCACGAGTAGTTACCTACCGTCATGCCAGTCGTACCCACCCCGAGCCCCGATCCTCAGACTCTCGCTTGACCGCCCTCGAGGAGTTAACCTCCCGCCTACATCAGGATTTCTACGACTTTCGCCGAGAGTCTAGGACACACAAATCTAGGGTAGAGTCGGACCTAGCCTCCATTATCGACTTGTTGAGACACCGTGGCACGCCTACGGTGATCCTTGCACACCCTCCCCCTCCTAGGCCGTCTGTTGTAGCTGACCCTGCACAGCTCAGTTCCTCACTTCAGCAGGTTTCTGCAGAGCCTGCTTCTTCCACATTTGAGCTGTCAGCCACAATCGACCCTCTCACTGCTATGGTTCTATTCACTGCTGGTCCTTCCTCCTCCACCATACACCTTACAGCGAGCCCTCCCCACGTGTCCCTGCCACCAGACTCGCCACCCACCACCCCGGGTTCGCAGCAGAGGGACCCATCACCACCCCCAGAGGGTGATGCCTCTGCTTGATATAATCATATCCAGTTTTGTGCTCCCCCCATTTATTTGTGCCCATCTGTCTCTTCGGGGCCCTGCTTTACCACAGCTTGGGGGAGGATATGCACCCATGCATTTGCATTGCATCATATCATATTTTTATTTTATTTTTATTTCCATTTTTCTCTCTCTTTTATTTGCATATTTTTTTATTTTTATTATCCCACCCGCCCCACCCCTCAGCATCATCTCCCTCTCACGAGCGATTTCTTAGCAGTGAGGACACTGCTACGTTTAGCTTGGAGGATGAGCGCTGCTGCTTTATTTTTATTTTTTCGCATTTCCTCCCTTATTTTCAGATTTTATTCCACTTTTTCGCCACTTTACCGCCCCATTTTATTTTTCTCATTTTGCATCATATCTTCTGTTTTTCCTCATGCATGCATCCTCTTTTTATCTATTTCCACTTTTTCTCTTTTTCTCCTTATTTCTGCTGAGGATGGTCTGAATGATGATATCTCTCTAGGCTTTATTATTTTTTAGCGATGCTTATCCCTTTGGCATGTTATTGGGATTAATTTCAGCGTTATTGTCTATATGCATGTATTTCTTTTGATGATCTGCCTGATTTAATACCTGATATGAATTGAAGTCAATTGCATGAATTAGTATCTAGTATGACTTATGTTGGGAAACACACCCAGGTTCACGCATCACTGAACACTTAGAGCACCTGTTTTTATTATCTTATTCACTTCTGTTTGCATGCCTATTGACATTGTGATTATTACCGCATACTATTTTCAGTATTCATTTAGAGAAGTGAAATACCCATGCTACATATGAGTTTAGTTAGAGTTTTATTTTATCGAACTGATGTGCACCCTCTTATGAGTGAACCGAGTGTCCCATTATCTTCCTTCTCCACATATCTACTTTTTTTCTCTACAAATCAGTTGGTTACACCCCTACAACTACTTTATTGCATCTCACTTCCCATGTATATAAAAAAGTATAGCTTCTTATTTGAAAAAAAAAGAAAAGAAAAAAATGTGAATAAATACCGTTTTGTGTTATGTCACTAAGAAGCTATATCTCCTTCTGGGAAGAAAAATTAAATTTCATATCATTTTCATTGATGCGACGCCTCAAGCTAAGCTTGGGGGGTAAACCAACTGATCATATGAGTGAGCTTGACATTAGAGTGGAGACGGTGCACATCGGGGAGATTTACTAAAACCCAAACTTTACGAATTACTTTAGTTTTGGGAATTTTTCACGTATCAATTTGAATATCTGAATGGCATGATCTTTCTATTCTCTATTGCATGTTGCGTGAATCTTTTGTGCTCTTTGTGTATCTTTGATTGAAAGGGTGTTGTCAACTATTTTATACTAGACTCTAGGGATTGCATGAGATTGATAAGATTTGACGGTGTTATTTTAGTACATCCCTATTCTTTGCCTGCATTACATGACATATGATATATAAAGCTTGAAATTATCAATAACATGCATGTTTAGTATTCAGAGCATCGCGATAGACTTTTTAGGCCTGAGATCTGACCGATCATCCTTAGCACTTCTCTCTTATTTCTCTCCTTTTGTTTTTCACTTCTTTTTGTTTTCATTTTCTTCTTTTCATTTTGTTTTCCTCCCGGCGTACCGATTATTCATCTTCCTCGAGGACGAGTAAGAGGTAAGCTTGGGGGATTTTGATGTGTCCATATTTTTCATCATTTTCATATCATATTTCCATCGCATTGTATATCATCTCTGAAGGGTTTTCTGGGACCCTTATGGCACAAAAACTCTATGCCCGTCCTAAGTCGAACGGAACATAGATAGAAAAGCAGTGGAAAAATAAACATGTTAATCTAATTAACATTTAACCCTAAGGTCCAAGACCATAATCCAAGATCTATGCCGACTTGGGATGGGTCTGACCATCCCAAGAAGGATATAGCCTACTGCGATTAAATTAAACTAATGCTTAATTAAACACATACCCGGAATCTGAGCCTTGGAGCAGGCGAGATGTTCCGCACCGTCTTCCGAGCTGCTCCCGTCCCACGCTGAGCCGCTCCTTGAACCACTCCCCGAACTGCTCCTCGAAATTCTCCGCATCCCGAGGCGATCAATCCCGTGTCACTGAGCCAACCACGTGCCGAAGAAAGTTTCACGCGAGTGAAACCTCCGCCTAGATTTCGGATCTGAATCCGAACTCCTTTGCGGCTTTGCTAGAGCCCTCAAGAGTAAGGCAGAAATTTAGGGAGATAGAAGAAATATTAATTTAAGCCTAAATCCGAGCGTGCTTCAACATTTATGAGAGCCGCTCAGATCTAGAGCTTGGGACGATTTTTGAGGAGGAGAGCAGTCCCCTATTTATATAGGCGGCTGACTACTCCCCTTTCTCAAAATCCGATGTGGGACTATCAATTGGATTAATTAAAATCAAGTTAGTTTGCACTTCACAAAGTGCAAACTTCCGTGAATTTTAACTCACTCACCGTTGAGCTTCATGATCGATACAACCGATCAATACGAAGAGCGTTCAACGGTGAACGCATAGGAAAAAACCGTTCGTCAATCGGAGTTCGTTTGACCCTCCAATTGATCACTCAAAGTTCAGCCCACGGCTAGTTTTTCGCAAAAACTGAGCCGTCAAAACTGTTCTGCCCTAGGTGCAGAAAATCTCCAATTGTGGGACCCACCAGGCCAGACCTGGGCGCAGCCCAGACCTGGACCTGGGTGCAGCCCAAGCCAGGCCTGGGCAGAGCCCATGCACCTGGCCTGGGCGCCTGGGCCTGCGCCCAGGCGCCCGGGCCTGTGCCTGGGCCAGGCGCCCAGGCCCAGGCGGGTCTGGGTGCCCAGGCCCAGGCCGGCCTAGGCCTTACTGGGTCTGGCCAGCAGGCCAGACCAGGTTCAGACTGGGCTGGTCTGCCTGGTCTGGCCTGATCTGACCCTTTGGGCAGTTTTGGGCATATCTTGAGAATCTGGCGTCCGATTTGGATGCCGTTCGAACCTGGATCTAGACCGGGACATTCCCGTCTTACCTGTGAACTTTTCCTTGCGTTTATTTTATTAAATATTGTCTTAAACTATTTAAAACATATTTAATCTCATTTGCATCAAATGCAAAATAGTCCCTATCTAGACTTAAATTATCATATTGCATCAAATGCAATTATTCCATCCTTTGCATCAAATGCAAAATAGTCCCTATCTAGACTTAAATTATCATATTGCATCAAATGCAATTATTCCATTCCTTGCATCAAAATGCAAAATATTCTCCCTAACTAATTTCTACCTATTACTAGACGAAGGTCGCACTCTTTGTGTGACCTTACGGCCGACCCTACTACAGGTTGGGCTCGAAGCCCTATACGACAAAGACCACGAGCAGTGGCTGCCGTCCCTGTTTCAGCATCATCATAATGTGGTTAGCTCATCAACATGAGAATTGTCGAGACCACCCTGACAGTGTCTGTGATGATTCTGCAGTTATAGTCTCTTCGTCTAAACTATGTTGTGTAGATCAAGTCTAGGGTACGGTTAAACTGTCAACCCCAATAACTTGACTCCGGTTAGTTTCTATCGATCTTTAGTCAATTAATGTTGGACTTCTTCCAACATACTCTGCGCAGAGATTATACTAAAGACCGAACTAACTCTACGACACTAACTCACATTGATCGGGAGAGACGAATCCTCTCTTGGTCATTACTCGCCTCGTACGTTTCAAGTGACACCCAATCAAAAGACCTTTCGACAAGCCTTGCCTCAAAGCTAGGTCAGTTGATCTAAGTGGCACCGTTCACGCACAGGTTCGTCAAATGACCTCAAGTCAAAAGACCAACTAGCCTATCATCACTAAGAGTTATCATTGACAGATTGGTCAATGTAACCATATGATAACTCTTGTCGATCTTTCAGTGAACTCATTCTCTAATGAGCACCTGTGTCTTGTCTCCGACTTCACCAAGTCGAACGATCATGAGATCATCGCCACCGATTAACGGTGAAGACTTAAGACACAATGGTCTATCCGATGTTTCGATATCCTTGTCTCGAAACATCTACGACCATGAACCGTTTTAGACTTATGCTACAGACGGTCAAACATTTCTCCATGATCGGGATACTCATCTCGATATCTGTTTGACCTTGCATAAAGTCTCAGGACTTTACCTAAGTTGATATCTAATGTTAACTACATTATAATATAACTTAGATAAATCATTACCAAACAGCTTACTGTTATTTCGAACAAGACGTTTGTACTATTCACACAGAGATAAATAGCATGGAGGGCATCATTCTCCTACATCTCCCACTTGCACTCAGGCCCATTTATCTCGGTATCTTATACCGTTTTTACACATAAGTTTTCCCGACTTCATGTGGTAGAGCCTTCGTGAGTGGATCTGCTAAGAACCGTCTACACTATAGACTTAAGGGGGTTCTATGTTCATGTTAGACCAACCATTTGAATCTCATTCAAATAATTCACTTGGTCTTTCGGAATCCATAATATTTTTATTTACTTGGTTCTTATCCAATTCATCGTACCTTACGATAATAATTTTCAAATTAGTTATCGGTCATTTTAAATGGCTCATATCTATTTCTGATAAAGTATCAAACTCTTTGATTACTTTGTTAAAATAAATGTTCCATCCCTTTGATGCCTCGCATGTGATTTATATGCTCCCACTGACCTTGAAAACTATCTGGCTAATTCATATAAGTTGGTCTGTCTAAATCATATTTAGAAAAACGAACTTATAAGTGAATGCCCCAATTTTCATGGTCAACTTAAGCGTTTACATCGAGTTTGGTCCGAGTAGATCTATACACATTTGCTGGCGAAAAACAGTTTCATTCTAATCCGTTTATAGGAATTAGGATGAAAAGCCGTTCTCGACCAAACATGATTGCACTTCACTATTTTCCTTTCTGCACCAACCTTTCAACTTAAAGATTTACTTGCAGAAAATGAGGAAACATTTTCCTTGTGCACATAAACTAAATTCCAAAGTTTATTTACGCGCCGGACCTTTTCTGATTGCATCAAGTTTTAAATCGGAGTTACTACTCCAAATTTTATCCTAGAAGTTGACTGAGTCATCATCTGTTATGATATTTAACTCGACAATTCGTCTCACGAGATTTGAGTAATTTTACAACTTCCTTACGATTGATTTAATGAATATCTTATAGATAATGTCCTCATAGAACATTATCAAAACCTAGGCATTACTATCTGGGATTTAACCCAGAGGGAGGACTTAACTCAGAGTCGCTTACTATGGATCGCACCAAGTCTAACTTAGTATGGTTCATACTTTTAACACATCGATGTGTTAACAGACTTGACCTGAGAGAAAATTACATTTTCTTTTAATTACACCAGATTTTATGTAGCTAAGTATTTGACCATTCGATCTAATCGAATCAGTTTAAATACTTTAGTCATTTCGTTCTTAATTTTATCAGACTTGTGTTTCATCAAGAACACGTGTCTTAATAAAATATACGAATAACTTATTTTGGTTAATCTAGACTCAGGTACATCAGTATGTACCAGACTGAGTTCGACAACTCATTCTCCCACTGTCTCACAGATGTGTTTCGGCCATTATATCTAAGAGGATAAGACTCACAAGTGTCCGTAGACTTCATAATACGAGAGGTCAGACCCCTCTTTATGTGACTTGTGAAGCTTAGTCTTTCGATACGGCCTTGTCTATTTTGCCATACAAGTTAGCTACTATCTTGTGTGTTTATATATATTAACATTTAATATATATATTATCATTATACATATTACTCATTGCTTCAGAAGCAATGTGACGACATTCGTCAAAATGTGTTAACCTTTTGTATAACGATAATTACGAAATCGTGACATCAAAATATATCACATTTTCGTTTCCTCCTACTTAAGCCTTTACTAATGATAAATTAAACTATTTAACTCGATTGACTTTCCGGAGTGCCTTCTTCCTTTTCTAAATCACATTTAGATATTAAATAGCCCAACATAAATAAATAGCTATGCAAGCATCTCATGTATCCAAACGCCTAAGAGTTGCAATCTTGAGTGTAGCTCAAGAAGTTGCTTGTCTCAAGATCCGGTTGGGATACATAGTCTTGCACCGCTCATGCACTCGTATTCGACTCAAACAGTTTGATCGAATTCTCGAACTTTGCGGATCAAAATTGTCTTGTCCATACAACCTTGAGGGTAGCTCGACAAGTTGTAGGGAGAAACATACTTCGAATATCCTATATGTTCAAGCTGCCTCATATAGAGACGAGTGTCATGTAGCTTGAATTTATTTGTTGGACCCAGAGCTTAATGAAATCATATTTCTCAAGTCTGTTTCTTTAGAAGGTCATTTTAAATAATGACAACGAGAATATAGTTTTAATTCTATCAATTAGAATTTAACTTGATATTCAATTAATCAACCTATTTGACCAATTAACTAATTCCATTAAAATATTATAATTAGATTCCTTCGGTAAACATAGTATTGCCCTAGTTTAGCATACGTGTTGGATATGGACGACATGAATACACCCATGAGGGGATGTATGAGGGAATACGGACCTCAGATGTCGCGTGCACGAAAGCGTGCACGAAGGGAACCTTTTCTCGTGTGAAAAAGACCACTCGATAAGTGGAAAAAGTCACTTTATAAGTGCATAAAGGCACTTGATAAGTGAATGAAGAAGAGGATAAGTAAATGTGCTAATATAGGCTAATAAGCTTATATTTAGTTATTTCCTACAATAACTACCCCTAAAGCCTATAAATAGGACTCAAGGGTAAGGCATTTACACTAATCTAAACATGCCATAAGTTTGCATAAGGCAACTTATGTTCTTCTTCTCCCTTCCATTAAAATCCCCTTCTAAATAGAGATTTAGGCGGTGAAACGCTACTTCGATCCTCCGTGACGAAGTACCGACTGTTGTGGCGAATCCGAGGGTGAAGTTCAGAGATTACGGTGCCGCGTACGTAAGCGTAAGTCTCTACGTTATTATTCGATCCTAACGTCGCTGTTTTGACAGGATCCTACATTGGTATCAGAGCCATACGGGTTCGCCCCGGTCTAACCGTCGCCCCAGTCTCACCGATGAACGAGGCATTGTCTTTTTCACGAATGAGTTTCCTACCATTATGGATATGGTAGGAGCGCATCGTGACAGAGAGAATCGCAGCAGTTTTTCTTTTCACGTTAGGGTCTTCTGTCATTACGGATATGGCAGGAACTCTCCGTGATGGGAAGAACTGACCGTTCATATCGCCAAACTCGCACTCTTCATGGATGCTGAGTCTCCATTCAATAGGGAATGTGAACTCTCTTCATGTGGAGCGTGTAGTTTACGAACTTGAAAGTATGTTATTTTTCCGGCATACGGCCATTGAAGTATAACTACTTTCTCGACGAACGGGTGCTTCATCGGAGAAGACGATGGTGGTTATTCTCAACGGAGAAGATGACATTTTTGGTGCATGATCACCATGGCCATATGGGCTATGGAGGCAATGCATCTCCCCTCCCCATGCGGAGGGGGTTGGCTACGGCCAATAACTACCACGGCCACGCCTCCGGTGGGGGGTGTGCGGCCGACCCATGCAAGGGGAAGGCCGGCCATGGCCATATGGGCCAAAGCCGGCCATGGCCAGGCCGGCTCTGGCTGGCCTCGGCCATGGCCATGGGGCCCTGGCCGTTGCCAAGGCCAGGCCAGGCCGAGGCCAGGCCAAGGGGCCGGCCTGGCCGGCCCTGGCAGTGGCCAGGTCCGGGGCCCTGGCCTCTGCCAGGGCCTGGCCGGCCCTGGCAGTGGCCAGGACCGGCGCCCTGGCCTCTGCGAGGGCCTGGCCGGCCCTGGCAGAGGCCAGGGCCAATGCCCTGGCCTCAGGCCAGGGCCATGGCCGGCCATGGCCGGCCCTGGCCGGCCTCGGCCAGGGCAGAGGCCCAGGCCGAGGGGCCAGGGTAGAGGCCCTGGCCGAAGGGCCAGGGCCCCCTTGGCCGGCCCTTGGCTGGCCTCGGCCATGGCAGAGGCCCTGGCCGGGGGGGTCAGGGCCCCTGGACGGCCAGGGCAGAGGCCCTGGCCGACCAGTCAGGAACCCTTAGCCGGCAATGGCCGGCCACGACCAGGGCAGAGGCCCTGACCGAGGGGACATGGCCATGCCGAGAAGCCCTACGGTACCGGCGGTTTCGGCCCCGGCTACCTGCATGATCGGACCATACGGGACCGTCGGCAGTTGCATACGGCAAAACCCCCCTACTTTGGGGATCCGGCCGTGGCACGGCTACGGCTCATCCCGGCAATGGCCAGGGATTACCGAATATTTCGCTAGTATCATAAGGGTACTAGGTTGAAATAATTTTTTTTTGAAAAATACGTTTTCAAAAACGCTTTTCCGCTGCGAAGTACTATAAGAGTACTATCGTTTGATAAGTGAGGGGGAAATATTGAAAGTTGTTCTAGATGGTGATTGGAATCGTAGAGACCTTTCCGATTTTAGAGCAACATCTTCAATATTTTTCAAAAGTAACTTATCAAATGTAATAATATCATTCCAAGTGGGATATTCCAAGTGGGAGTGATATCTATGTATAAGAATTTTATGCAATGATTTTTGATTGAACCTTCGGGTTTTTGTGTCTTTTGCAGCATTTTAAAGTTAAAATGTCTTCCGCTTCAAAGAATATCGTCGCTGAGTTAAACAGAGGTGAAAAACTCAACGGTGATAATTACAAACTATGGTCCATGATCACTCCTTATTTTACACCTTTTTCCCGCATGTTTGCATGCCATTTAGATCGCCCAAATCATGTTTTTCACAATATATCGACGATATTGCGATGCTTTTCACGATTTGTTGTTTTTGTCGCATTTCAGGTGATTTGGCGTGATTTGGAGTGATCTCGAGATGCGCTTACTCCAGAGGGTCACCGACGACCTCCCCGAGGGGTACTTTGCTGTTGGAGAGGAGCGAAAGAAGAACGGACGTCGCAGGAGCGACGAGGAGGCCAAAATAAGCAGATTGGGCATGTTTAGTGTCCCACTCGGCCGAGTGGAGGACCCACTCGGCCGACCAGCGAGACACCGCTCGGCCGACCAGATCAGACACGATTTACCTGTGCACTCGGCCGAGCGACGGAGACCACATCGGCCGAGTGAAGACATCACGTCCGCCCGAGTGGCGCCCAGACGAAGCCCTTCAAAAATCTCCAAGTTTCTGTTTTTCGGCTGCCTGAGCTTCAGAAGACCCACTCGGCCGTGTGGATAATCCTGACCGCCCGAGTACCATGAAGCCATCGGCCGAGTGACGACAACTCACTCGGCCGAGCCGCCCCCGAAGTAGAGACCCCTGAAGGCCCCGACTTACTGGAAAATTACAGGGTTTCTCACTCGGCCGAGCGACTTTTGTCACTCGGCCGAGTGCGACGCGCTGCCTATAGCGAAAATTGCGGAAAACAGGCTGCGCAGGGGTATTTTGGTCACAGTTTTTGGACGATTTTGGGGGCTATTTAACCCCTGTTTTTACCCTAGTTTTAGAGAGCTTCTCCTTAGATTTTTTGCAGCTTTTTAGATTAGCTTTTTAGTTTTATTCTTGAGATTGGAGAGGAGAAAAAGTTTGATTTTTGTTGGATTAATTGAAGAACTCCATTGGTTTGTGTTTCTCTTCTCTAAAAATTCTATTTTTATTGCATATCTCAATATTGTGATGAATTCTATTGCTTATTTCATTGATTATTTTTGTGATCTTGCTATGAATTGTGAGTAGTCGCCACGTCTTGGGGCGTGGGGATGAACCCTACAAGCCCAACTTCATATTTGTGATGAATTAGTAGAAATTTTGCTAGAATCGATATCTAGGGATTAGATTGGGATCAATTTACTACGGTTAGCTAGGAGTTCATACCGATCGGGATTTGCAAGAGATTGGATCCCGATTCGATAGGAAACCCTAGAAATCCGAATTGGGTTGGAATCGAATTTCCGTAGTATCGGTTTGCAAGAGATTGGACCGATACTAGGGTTTTCGGTTGCAATTCCGTGCCAATACCCGTTTGCAAGAGATTGGACGGGTAGGAACTATCCCAATCTAGATCGCGAGCCGAGTTTGAAAGAGATTGGGCTCGGTGCGAGATTGGACGATGATGTTGACCCTAATGCTAGCTTTCCTAGGCTAGGGTTTGCAAGAGATTGGACCCAAACCTAGGATAGCTATAGACCGGCAACAGCGCGAGAGCGTGAGCTTGGTTCTACATTCAGTTGCAACTAGTTCATCCAAAATCTCAATCTAGCAATTTTGGAACCGACGAACCACATTTATGAGATACGGTGAGTAGCGGGGATTCCCCATTCCCTAGGCGTTCTTTATTTGATTCGATATCTCCGCACTTTGTCTGACGATTATGACAGGATCGCCAAAGGCAAATCTTTCTTCTTGAATAGCCAGGGTGATTGGAACAAGCACGGTCATTCGTCATCCCTGTGTTCGATATCCCGCTCGCTGCTACACCGTGCACTTGCGGTAAAACTACAACCGTTCTTCCGGGTGTACGCCCGGGGTCGATCAAGTTTTTGGCGCCGTTGCCGGGGAGGCGATTGCGTTTGATCTTACCACCCCTAGCTACTTCTTTTTTTTATTTTTTATTATCATTATTATTTCCATTTTTTATTTTTACCTAACCCTTCCACGGTACTAATCATCTCTTTGAAACTCTGTTTTCTCTGTGCATGTACACGAGATCTACGGCGGACCCTGAAGCTATATTATTTGATCCCGAGATCGAACGTACTGCGCGGAGACTTAGAGCGGAAAGGAGACAAAATCCGGAAGGGCGGTTTATGACCAACCCGGAAACTCCTGAACAATTGGCGGCAAGGATGGCGAGGCTAATTTCTATTCGAGATAGGCTTCGGCCTAAGACCTCTACTACTACCTCATCCATTGCCATGCCGGGGTTGGCGGCTGACAAGAGCTTCGAGCTAAAGAATGAACTAGTGGTTCTGATGCAGCAGGATCCATTTCATGGGAATGCCCATGAAAATCCCCACTACCACATCTAATTGTTCTTGTCGAAGTGCGCCACATTCCAGATGCCGGGGGTCTCCATCGATGCCATCAGACTGCGTCTCTTCCCTTTCACGCTAAAGGACAAGGCACTATACTGGTTGAGGACGCAAGCTGAAGGTGTCTTCACCACTTGGGACTAGTTGGCGATTGCATTCATTGACAAGTTCTATCCACCATCCAAGACGGTGAAGATCCGGAGCGCTCTCATGTCCTTCAAGCAAGGACCACAGGAGACGCTCTATGAAGCTTGGGAGCGTTTTAAGGATCTGCAGCATCAATGCCCACACCATAGTATAGAAGATTGGGAGCTAGTGCATAGCTTCTACAATGGTCTCCAACCGGGGACCAAACAAATTATTGATGCCGCGGCGAATGGTGCTATCTTGTCAAAGACTCCCGAGGAAGCTACGGCCCTAATTGAGGAGATGGCCTCAAATAATCAACAATGGGGCGATGAGCAAGGACACTCTACGTCCTCCTTAAAGCCAACTAGCATCTACGAGGCGACGGCCGTAGCGGAGCTTACGAGCAAGTTTGATTCTCTCCACAAGGTAGTGGAGAGATTGGAGAAGTTTATCACGGAGCCCCAAGGAGCCCCTTCTACCTCCGCTCCAACGAACCAAATGTGTGATTGTCAAGACCAATCTCAAGCCATGTACTCGGGAGGAGAGCAAGGAGAAGGATCCTTGGAGCAAGTACAATATGTTGCGGGGAACCAAGGATATTGGGCCAATCCGGCCGCAAGAAATCATCCCGGATTCTCCTACGCCAACAATGAAGGAGCTTTCAACCCGCCCCAAGCACCACCTCAACAAGCCCGATCACCACCACCCCAACAACAAAACTATCCACCGAGGGGGCCTCCACAACAAAATTTCCAACCGAAGCAACAAGTTCCACCATATAGGCCGCCCGGATACAACCAAGGGTGGAGGAATCAAAATCAAAACCCTCCACAAGCTCAACAACGATCCGACTTCGAAGCTAGAGTGGAGGCGTTTATGGTCGAGCAAAATAAGGTCAATGCTACCTTGAAGGCGGGGCAAGACTCCCTTAATACCGTTGTGGCTCAAATATCGGAGCAATTGGCGTTGCTCAATCGGAACACTCAACGATTGCCGACGCAACCCGAGCAAAACCCACGGAGCAACACCGGCCACATCAATGCCGTAGTCGCCGTTACTACTAGAGGCGGGAAGGATACCTCCCCCGCTATGATTCCTACCGAGGAGCCCGTGGAGGAAAGCTTGGATCCAATTGAGCCGGTAGTTGAAGATGATAAGGAGAAAGAGCCAAAAGAAAAGGAGAAATCTAGAGCGGAACAATTGATTGAGGAAAGGCGCTTCATGCCACCGGTCCCATTTCCCCAAAGGCTCGCTAGAGCAAAAATGGAGAAAAGGCTAGCGAAGTTTCTCGAGTATCTTAGTGGAGTTAGCCTCAACATTCCCTTCCTCGACGCCATCGTGGAAATCCCCACATATGCTAAATTCTTAAAGGACTTGATTTCGGGGAGAAAGAGGAAGGAGAAGATCATGCTAGCCGAGGAGGGCTCTTGGTTCACCAAGAGAGAGAAGGAGCCGGCAAAATTTAAAGATCCGGGGAGTTTTCGAATTCCTTGCACCTTGGGCGGCGTTCCTCTTCAAAAGGCGTTGGTTGATCTAGGGGCTAGTGTGAGCCTCATGCCTCTCTCCATGTTCTTAAGGCTAAACACCGGGACAAAGTTGAAACCCACCGACATGCGCATTCAATTAGCCGATGGACGGATAACAAGGCCGGTGAGGATCGCCGAAGACATCCCGCTACAAGTCCCGAGGGGAATATGCTTGCCATGTGACTTCGTGATCATGGACGTTAAGGAGGAGGGAGATACTTCGTTGATACTTGGATGCCCATTCCTCGCCACCGCCGGAGTCATCGTCGACGTGCGCGAAGGTACCCTAACTTTAAACGTCGGCAACATCGAGGTGGAGCTTCACATTCCTAAGGCTATGAAGCACATGCCTTACCACGAGGAGCTTGATTACATGGACCTCCTTGATGAGGTGATTGAGGAGGCGATCCCCCACTCGATTGGCGCTCTTTTTGACGAATATTTCGAGGAAGGCCCGGATTTAGGCCAAAATGAGAAGAAAGATGATTCCCCCGACCTCTCCGCTGAAGATGATGAAGGCGACGCTGATGTCGCAAGGATTCGAGAGCTCTCTAAGCTCTCGAAATTAAAGTCTCCAAAGAAAGCTCCGCCGGTACGGAAATCGGCATCACCGGTGAAGCCGTTGACCGGAGCAAATGCTAGCTTGGGGGAGCCTCCCCCCAACACTATTCGAGATGGGAGACCACCGAGGGAGAACACGCCGCCACGTCCAAATCCAAGCGCGCTCCCCGGAAAGTTTGACGGGTGCATCTCACATGCACCAAACATCCCGCATTGATTGAAAATTATAGGGGGTCGAGCTCACGACCTTAAACGAGCAATTGTCAGGAGGCAACCCGACGGTTTTTGCTTTATTTTCACTTTTTCTTTATTTTCGTTTTAGAAATTTTTAGTGTTTTGAGTCGTTCGCCCAAAAATTTTGTGATAACGGGTCCTATTTTTCTTGACAGGAGAGGAGATAGGTAGATCCATCATGAGGAGGATGAACGCGACGCCGAGGAGCGCCCCAAGAAGGCGCTCGACGCTTAGGAGGAAGATGGAATCGACTGGAGGAAGAAAGACGGAGTTTAGAGCCCAAACAAAGACAAACAGCAGAACACAAGGCTCACTCGGCCGAGCATACTAGTCACTCGGCCGAGTACAGAAGTTCGTCCGGCCGAGCCGCTCACGAACGAGGGAAGTCTGCTGTACCCAACTCTCTGTTTATTTTCCTGATTTCAATATAACTGCTACTCGGCCGAGTATATATTCCCACTCGGCCGAGTAAAACGGATACCCTCCTAGGGCGAGTCTTGCCGAGTAGCTTGAGCCACTCGGCTGAATGGACTTACTCCACTCGGCCGAGTCTGGCAAAGCCACTCGGCCGAAGCGTAAGCGAGGAGAAATTTTCATTGATCTCGCTCGGCCGAGTGGCCCAGTCACTCGGCCGAGTCGTAACTTTTATTATATAAGGGGCGAGGGGGGGCACATTTTTCGAAACGTGAAAACCCCCAAACAGCCCGACCCTTCAGCTCCCCTCGCCCGATAACCCTCGCTCGAGACCCACTCGCTCGACCAGCCCGCTCGCGCCGCCGCTCGGCCCGCCACCGCCGGCCGAGCACCTCCGGCGCCTCGCCCGAGTCGCCGCCGGCGGCCGCCACCCCTACCACCTCCGGTATCGCCTTTATTGCCTTTTTCTCCTCTTTTTGAGTATTTTTTGAGGATCCATGTGTTAAACGACCCCCAAACCCAAATCAATTCCTATATCTATCTATGATACCCCTAATGCTCCGTACGTTTTGATTATTACCCGCTGATATCTCCATTTCACGCGCAGGTTGTTTTTGGGAGCTTAGGGGAGCCCAGGGGAGCTTCTCGGGACTGATTTGAGCTTCGTGGAGGCGCTGACTTCGCACGCTTCCATTGCTTAGCACTCGCGGGGTGTCGGGGTACACTCTTTCCATTATTTTGCACACGCCACACTTTTCACGTTTTTCGGCGCGCTCGGGGCCGATATGCCGCCCCGGACACGGCCGCGGTCGAAGAGAGCTTCCGCTAAGCGGAAGCGGTTGGATGATGCAGGCCCCTCCCACGAGTTGGAGGAATCTCCTCCACCGTCTCCCACACACCCCGTCCATCCCACACAGCCTGCAGGCCCCGCACACCCCGCACAGCCTGCAGCGCCCGCACAGCCCGTACAGCCTGCAGCGCCCGCACAGCCCGTACAGCCTCTCCCTGCCGCTCCACAGCCACCACCACCGGCTCCACTGGTCGGGCCGCTTGGGATTACATTCCGAGACGATGCACACCGCGTCGTCTTCGACCGTATCTCCCAGCGCTCGATCGTACCCTCCAGGTTTGCACACCTCGCTGACCTAGGACACCTGGGGGTACTAGAGGGGATGCTCACGTTGTACGACAACGTGGGCTGGCGAGATTTCTTCCAGGTATCGGCGGACACGTTCACCCGTCCGACACTTGAGGTTCTGAGTTCGATCGCCCGGACCGACGAGGGATGCTCGTTTCGGTTCATGGATCGAGAGTGCCAGGTCACTCTCGATATGATGAGAGCGTTTTTCTCGTGGCCCGCTGTCCCCGGAGCCGATCGCGGTTACGGCCCCACCCATATCCCCCCACCTTCCTTCGACGCCGGAGCCTTCTGGGCCCGGATTACGGGTCTTCACGCTGCCTTTGACCCTAGTAGGGCCAAGGCCTCGGCCATTGTCCATCCATGCCTCCGCATTGCTCAGCGCCTTATGGCGACGACCTTTTTGGCCAGATATGAGCCGGGCACGATGTCTACGCCAGAGCTCTATATGCTCTACGCGATGACACGTCCCAGAGCTCTATCTAGGGATGGCGATGAGCTGGTCCCCGCCGTCGTGATTGATGTCGCGGCTTGGTTTTTGGACCGCATCATCGTATCGGTGGGCGCTCGCTCACCGATATGCTGCGGCGGCCTTATCACCTTGCTTGCCCTTATGACCGGCGAGGACTTCCCTGACGACTTGCGACGCGTCCCGGGCCCCACTTCTCTGTCGATAGATGTTATGGCCCGGATGAAGATGCTTCGTCCGCACGGTGAGCGTCACTGGGTCTGGTTGCACGGCCCTTACGGGGCCGATTACATGATTCTTCCGAGCCCAGCTCGGACTCAGATTGCACCAGCCCAGGCAGACTGGATCCATGCGATGGATGTTCTCATCCCCGCTGCTTACGTGCTCGAGGCCGAGGAGGCCGAGCAGGCCCACGCTGCCCCTGTAGACCCTGTTGCCCCTGCCGAGCCTGCCGTCGAGCCTGTTGACCCTGTGGCCCCTCAGCCCATACCTGACGTTTCCGCTGCTCCTGACACCTCTGTCGGTGTCGAGAGCACCTCAGCTGAGCCCACTTCCACCACCTCCACCACTTCCGAGGCTGTCGCCACCACTCCCACCACCACCACTGGCCCTCTGTCCGTCGAGCCTCTTTGCTCCGCACTCCCCGAGCGCCCACCGACCTTTGTTGAGAGTGGAGAGCCCTTGTTTGCCGCGGTCGTGGAGACCATGGCTAGCATGATCTCCGCTGGGGTTGCGCCTTTTGGTCCACACACTTCCACCCCAGCGGTAGTCACCTCTGTCTCCACCCCTACTGTATATTCCGAGAGTGTCGTGGCGTCTGTCCACACTTCTGTGCCACCGACCTCTCTGGCCGCCTCGCTGCCACTTTTGCACTCTTCTTTCGCTACTGCTGCCTCCACTTCTCACCAGCCGGTGCCCCGGCCTCACACTGAGGCCAGGCCCACATTTGCGAGTGCCGCACCTTTCGTACCCTTCCCCGCTGAGCCCGTCACATACGTGACCCGAGTACGCCAGACACGCCCTGCACAGCCCCGCCCGGTGCGTACCTCTGCACCACCTCCCCCTGACACTGTACTTCAGAGCATTCGTGCTCTAGAGGGGGCGGTGAGTGGCCTCAGAGGCGACCTTAGGACCCTGTCCTCCACCGTCTCTGCGATGGCTGGCCGCTTCGAGCTGCTACTGCAGATTCACTACTGTCTCACCCAGGTTCTGGAGCGTCTCCCGCGCGTACCCCCACCCACCCAGCAGGTTCCCGCCCACACTTCCACACACACTCGACCTGATACCACTTCCACACCCACTCCCGCTCAGCGGCCTGTCCAGCCACCACCACCACTTCCGCCTCAGGACGGAGACGGTGCAGCACCACCTTCCTAGGCACCCTTGATGCCATCGATTATTCCTGCCGTTGTGCTGCCCGTTTCTGCTGGGTCCTGTTGCACTTTTGCCCACCCCCCTCCCCTCACTTATTTTGGGATTCTCATGTCGACCATATATTTATATATCTTTTCTGGGAGAGAGTGAGCGTTTTTGGTGACACTCTTATATATCTATATCACTCCTATCTGTGCATGCATCATGACCGCATCATATTTTCATGTCTTTATCTTTCTTTTTATTTTTCTTTTCATCATGCATGCATCCTCACCTTCCCCTCACATTTCTTGTCTCTCAGTGTGCCACACTTTGCACATTGAGGACACTGTGCCATTTAGCTTGGGGGAGTGAGTTCTCACGTTCTTTTTCGATTTGCCACCTTTATTTTTAGTTTTTCACACCATTCTTCGCTCTTGCACTTATTTTTTATCATTTTTCTTTTATTTTGCCATGCATCACATTTTTCTTATTTTTTCTGTGTGCCGCATTATAAATAGTTCTTTTTTTCCCTTTATCTTTATTTCTTTTTCATCTCATGCTAGAGATGACTTTTCTGTGATGATGATGACGTTGGATTTAGCTTACTCTATATGCATGCTATATTTGTCATGTCTTAGACTTTATTTCTGATATCATATGCTATGACTTGCCTTGCATCTAGAGATAGTAACCCACACTTTTGCCACATGAAAATGGATGAAGTTCTATTATTAGCTGAGTCTGAATATTCATATGTATGCTATCACAGAAAACACACCAAGATTCACGCATTGAATGCTTATATCTTGAGTACTGATTTCTTTTTCCTATATCACTTCTATATGCATGAATTGTACACTTCACTTCAGGATGATTGAATGATGTTAGCTATGAAAAATCTGGATTAGTTAGCTTTTTTGTGATCGAAATTGAGTAGATTAGATTACCCTGCTGAAGTTGTCGTGCATGTCTTATAGAGTGAACCGAGAGTTATATCTATTTCTTTCTCCACAAATCTTGAACATCATTTCTCTACTTTTAAAATCATTGGTGAATCTCCCCTTAGCGATTCTATTTTATGGCATTTCCCCCGCTACTAATTCCTAGCTCCAAATCTCTTATTCTCTAAAAAAAATAATAAAAGAGAGAAGAACATTCTTGTATATCATTATCTCTCTTTGAGTTGGGATCGTTGTGTATATATGCTATATGAAAAAAAAAAGAGAAAAGAGGAAAAATCCTCAATGAAAGATCCCATCTCTCTTTCTTTCTTTCTTCTTTCTTCTTATTACATTTGGAGCTATATAAAAATGGGATGTGAATATTTTTTATGCCACCACGCTTATAGATAAGCTTGGGGGAGGGGATCCATTGATGTGTGAGAGAGTGACTACTTGACGTTGCACGACAACCTAGGCTAAGTAATATTCTATACTCGGTGAGATTATTTCTAGCTTTACGAAATCCAGAAATCTAAGCCTAGCGTTCATTTCATGAAATCCATACTTTTCTATTCTCTCTATTCTATTGTGTGATACTCTTATACTCCTGATAGAAAGCATTCAATTGAAAAGTGTGTGATCTGTGATTTGTATACCGCTTTAAATGATTCAGACGATGTTAATTTTAGAATTATTCCGTTTTTCATGATTATATCGTTGTTCGTGGGTTTTCCATTTCTATTTGCATTATTATACAATGATATCAAAATAAAATCTTTTGACAAGAGTTTTTCATTCGGTGCTTGCTATATGAGTAAGTGAAACCCCCGTCCTGAGAAAATGATCTAGTAGCTTACCTCTTCGCTTCTTTCTTTCTACTTTATTTTATTTCGTTTTCATTCCTCTCCGTTTTTCATTTTTCATTTTTTCGCCATTTTCGTTTTCCAATTCCACCGGGTTCGCCTTTTACTTATCTTCCTCGAGGACGAGTAAGAGGCAAGCTTGGGGGATTTTGATCACTCCTTATTTTACACCTTTTTCCCGCATGTTTGCATCCATTTAGATCGCCCAAATCATGTTTTTCACGATATATCGACGATATTGCGATGCTTTTCACGATTTGTTGTTTTTGTCGCATTTCAGGTGATTTGGCGCGATTTGGAGTGATCTCGAGATGCGCTTACTCCAGAGGGTCACCGACGACCTCCCCGAGGGGTACTTTGCTGTTGGAGAGGAGCGGAAGAAGAACGGACGTCGCAGGAGCGACGAGGAGGCCAAAATAAGCAGATTGGGCATGTTTAGTGTCCCACTCGGCCGAGTGGAGGACCCACTCGGCCGACCAGCGAGACACCGCTCGGCCGACCAGATCAGACACGATTTACCTGTGCACTCGGCCGAGCGACGGAGACCACATTGGCCGAGTGAAGACATCACGTCCGCCCGAGTGGCGCCCAGACAAAGCCCTTCAAAAATCTCCAAGTTTCTGTTTTTCGGCTGCCTGAGCTTCAGAAGACCCACTCGGCCGAGTGGATAATCCCGACCGCCCGAGTACCATGAAGCCATCGGCCGAGTGACGACAACTCACTCGGCCGAGCCGCCCCCGAAGTAGAGACCCCTGAAGGCCCCGACTTACTGGAAAATTACAGGGTTTCTCACTCGGCCGAGCGACTTTTGTCACTCGGCCGAGTGCGACGCGCTGCCTGTAGCGAAAATTGCGGAAAACAGGCTGCGCAGGGGTATTTTGGTCACAGTTTTTGGACGATTTTGGGGGCTATTTAACCCCTGTTTTTACCATAGTTTTAGAGAGCTTCTCCTTAGATTTTTTGCAGCTTTTTAGATTAGCTTTTTAGTTTTATTCTTGAGATTGGAGAGGAGAAAAAGTTTGATTTTTTGTTGGATTAATTGAAGAACTCCATTGGTTTGTGTTTCTCTTCTCTAAAAATTCTATTTTTATTGCATATCTCAATATTGTGATGAATTCTATTGCTTATTTCATTGATTATTTTTGTGATCTTGCTATGAATTGTGAGTAGTCGCCACGTCTTGGGGCGTGGGGATGAACCCTACAAGCCCAACTTCATATTTGTGATGAATTAGTAGAAATTTTGCTAGAATCGATATCTAGGGATTAGATTGGGATCAATTTAGTACGGTTAGCTAGGAGTTCATACCGATCGGGATTTGCAAGAGATTGGATCCTGATTCGATAGGAAACCCTAGAAATCCGAATTGGGTTGGAATCGAATTTCCGTAGTATCGGTTTGCAAGAGATTGGACCGATACTAGGGTTTTCGGTTGCAATTCCGTGCCAATACCCGTTTGCAAGAGATTGGACGGGTAGGAACTATCCCAATCTAGATCGCGAGCCGAGTTTGCAAGAGATTGGGCTCGGTGCGCGATTGGACGATGATGTTGACCCTAATGCTAGCTTTCCTAGGCTAGGGTTTGCAAGAGATTGGACCCAAACCTAGGATAGCTATAGACCGGCAACAGCACGAGAGCGTGAGCTTGGTTCTACATTCAGTTGCAACTAGTTCATCCAAAATCTCAATCTAGCAATTTTGGAACCGACGAACCACATTTATGAGATACGGTGAGTAGCGGGGATTCCCCATTCCCTAGGCGTTCTTTATTTGATTCGATATCTCCGCACTTTGTCTGACGATTGTGACAGGATCGCCAAAGGCAAATCTTTCTTCTTGAATAGCCAGGGTGATTGGAACAAGCACGGTCATTCGTCCTCCCTGTGTTCGATATCCCGCTCGCTGCTACACCGTGCACTTGCGGTAAAACTACAACCGTTCTTCCGGGTGTACGCCCGGGGTCGATCAGTCCATCAAGATACAATACGTTCTAGAGGAGCAAGAAGTGCTCGAAACTCTAAAGAACGTAATGATTGAACCTGAGTTGGGCACTACGGCCCAACACAGACGAGACAAGGAAGTTTTTGATGCTTGGTCTCGGAAGAACAAGATAGCTCGCATTACGTTATTGTCCAGTATGGCCGATGACATAATGCGTGATCACTCCTTATTTTACACTTTTTTCCCGCATGTTTGCATGCCATTTAGATCGCCTAAATCATGTTTTTCATGATATATCGACGATATTGCGATGCTTTTCATGATTTGTTGTTTTTGTCGCATTTCAGGTGATTTGGAGCGATTTGGAGTGATCTCGAGATGCGCTTACTCCGGAGGGTCACCGACGACCACCCCGAGGGGTATTTTGCTGTTGGAGAGGAGCGGACGAAGAAAGAACGTCACAGGAGCGATGAGGAGGCCAAAACAAACTGTTTGGGCATTTTTAGTGTCCCACTCGGCCGAGTGAAGGCGTCACTCGGCCGACCAGCGAGACACCGCTCGGCCGACCAGATCAGACACGATTTAATGTGACTCGGCCGAGCGACGGAGACCACATCGGCCGAGTGACGAGATCCCGTCCGCCCGAGTTGTGCCCAGACGAAGCCATTCAAAAATCGCCAACTTACTGTTTTTCGGCTGCCTGAGCTTCAGAAGACCCACTCGGCCGAGTGGATAATCCCGACCGCCCGAGTACCAAGAAGCCATCGGCCGAGTGACGACAACTCACTCGGCCGAGCCGCCCCCGAAGTGAAGACCCCTGAAGATCAAGACTTACTGTAAAATTACAGGGTTTCTCACTCGGCCGAGCGACTTTTGTCACTCGGCCGAGTGCGACGCGCTGCCTGTAGCGAAAATTGCGGATTTCAGGCTGCGCAGGGGTATTTTGGTCACAGTTTTTGGACGATTTTGGGGGGTATTTAACCCCTGTTTTTACCCTAGGTTTAGAGAGCTTTCTCTGAGATTTTTTGCAGCTTTTTAGGTTTACTTTTTAGCTTTATTCTTGTGATTGGAGAGGAGACAAAAAGTGGATTTTTGTTGGATTAATTGAAGAACTCCATTGGTTTGCCTCTCTCTTCTCTAAAAATTCTATTTTTATTGCTTATCTCAATATTGTGATGAATTCTATTGTTTATTTCATTGATTATTCTTGTGTTTGTGCTATGAATTGCGAGTAGTCTCCACGTCTTGGGGCGTGGGGATGAACCCTACAAGCCCAAATTCATATTTGTGATGAATTGATAGCAATTTTGCTAGAATCGTTGTTAGGGATTAGTTTGGGATCGATTTACTACGGATAGCTAGGAGTTCATACCGATTGGGATTTGCAAGAGATTGGATCCCAATTCGATAGGAAACCCTAGAAATCCGAATTGGGTTGGAATCGAATTTCCGAAGTATCGGTTTGCAAGAGATTGGACCGATACTAGGGTTTCCGGTCGCAATTCCGTGCCGATACCCGTTTGCAAGAGATTGGACGGGTAGGAACTATCCCAACCTAGGTCGCGGTCCGAGAGATTGGGCTCGGTGCGCGATTGAACGATGATGTTGATCCTAATGCTAGCTTCCCTAGGCTAGGGTTTCCAAGAGATTGGACCCAAACCTAGGATAGCTATAGACCGGCAACAGCGCGAGAGCGTGAGCTTGGTTCTACATTCAGTTGCAACTAGTTCATCCAAAATCTTATTCTAGCAATTTTGATACCGACGAACCACATTTACGAAATACGGTGAGTAGCGGGGATTCCCCATTCCCTAGATGTTCTTTATTTGATTTGATATTTCCGTACTTTGTTTGACGATTGTGACAGGATCGCCAAAGGCAAATTTCTCTCTTCTTAAATAGCCAGGTTGATTGGAACAAGCACGGTCATTTGTCCTCCCTGTGTTCGATAACCCGCTCGCTGCTACACCGTGCACTTGCGGTAAAACTACAACCCTCGCTCCAGGTGTGTATCCGGGGTGCGATCAAGTTTTTGGCGCCGTTGCCGGGGAGGCGACTGCGTTTGATCTTACCACCCTAGCTATTTCTTTTTTATTATTATTATTTTATTTCTTTATTTTTACCTAACCCTTCCACGGTACTAATCATTTCTTTGAAACTCTGTTTTCCCTGTGCCTGTACACGAGATCTACGGCGGACCCTGAAGCTATATTATTTGATCCCAAGATCGAACGTACCGCGCGGAGACTTAGAGCGGAAAGGAGACAAGATCGGGAAGGGAGGTTTATGACCAACCCGAAAACTGCGGACCAATTAGCGGCAAGGATGGCAAGGATAATTTCTATTCGAGATAGGCTTCGGCCTAAGACCTCTTCTACGACCTCATCCATTGCCATGCCGGAGTTGGCGGCTGACAAGAACTTCGAGCTAAAGACTGGACTAGTGGTTCTGATGCAGCAGGATCCATTCCATGGGAATGCCCATGAAAATCCTCACTACCACATCCAATTATTCTTGTCGAAGTGCGCCACATTTCAGATGCCGGGGGTCTCCATCGATGCCATCAGACTGCGTCTCTTCCCCTTCACGCTAAAAGACAAGGCACTCTATTGGCTGAGGACGCAGGCAGAGGGGGTCTTCACCACTTGGGACGAGTTGGCGAGTGCATTCATTGACATGTTCTATCCGCCCTCCAAGACGGTGAAGATCCAGAGCGCTCTCATGTCCTTCAAGCAAGGGCCCCAAGAGACGCTCTATGAGGCTTGGGAGCGTTTTAAGGATCTGCAGCATCAATGCCCGCACCATAGCATTGAAGATTGGGAGCTAGTTCATAGCTTCTACAACGGTCTCCAACCGGGGACCAAACAAATTATTGATGCCGCGGCGAATGGTGCTATCTTATCTAAGACTCCCGAAGAAGCTACGGCCCTAATTGAGGAGATGGCCTCAAACAATCAACAATGGGGCGATGAGCGAGGACACTCTACGTCCACCTTGAAGCCAACTAGTATCTACGAAGCGAAGGCCGTAGCAGAGCTTACAAGCAAGTTTGATTCTCTCCACAAGGTGGTGGAGAGACTGGAGAAGTTTATCACGGAGCCCCAAGGAAACCCCTCCACCTCCGCAACAACGAACCAAATGTGTGATTGGCAAGACCAATCTCAAGCCATGTATGTGGGAGGAGAGCAAGGAGAAGGATCCTTGGAGCAAGTACAATATGTTGCGGGGAACCAAGGGTATTGGGCCAATCCGGCCACAAGAAATCATCCCGGATTCTCTTACGCCAACAATGAAGGAGCTTTGAACCCGCCACAACCACCACCTCAACAAGCTCGACCACAACCACCACCCCAACAACAACACTATCCGCCGAGGGGGCCTCCACAACAAAATTTTCAACCGAAGCAACAAGTTCCACCATATAGGCCGCCCGGATACAATCAAGGGTGGAGGAATCAAAATCAAAACCCTCCACAAGCTCAACAACAATCCGACTTCGAAGCTAGAGTGGAGGCGTTTATGGTCGAGCAAAAGAAGGTCAATGCTACCTTGAAGGCGGGGCAAGACTCCCTTACAACCGTTGTGGCTCAAGTCTCGGAGCAATTGGCGTTGCTCAATCGGAATACTCAACAATTGCCGGTGCAACCCGAGCCAAACCCACGGGGCAACACCGGCCACATCAATGCCGTAGTTTCCGTTACTACTAGAGGCGGTAAGGATACCACCCCCGCTATGATTCCTACCCAGGAGCCCGTGGAGGAAAGCTTGGAGCCAATTGAGCCGATAGTTGAGGTTGAGAAGGAGAAAGCGCCACTAGAAAAGGAGAAATCAAGAGCGGAGCAATGAGGAAAGGCGCTTCATGCCACCGGTCCCATTCCCCCAAAGGCTTGCTAGAGCGAAAATGGAGAAAAGGCTAGCAAAGTTCCTCGAGTATCTGAGAGGAGTTAGCATCAACATTCCCTTCCTCGACGCCATCGTGGAGATCCCCACATATGCTAAATTCTTAAAGGATTTGATTTCGGGGAGAAAGAGGAAGGAGAAGATTATGCTAGCCGAGGATGGCTCTTGGTTCACCAAGAGAGAGAAGGAGCCGGCCACATTTAAAGACCCGGGGAGTTTTCGGATTCCTTGCACCTTGGGCGGCGTCCCTCTTCAAAAGGCGTTGGTAGATTTGGGGGCTAGTGTGAGCCTGATGCCTCTCTCTATGTTCTTAAGGCTAAACACCGGGACGAAGTTGAAACCTACCGACATGCGGATACAATTGGCCGATGGGCGGATAACGAGGCCGGTAGGGATCGCCGAAGACATCCCACTACAAGTCCCGGGGGGAATATGCTTGCCATGTGACTTCGTGATCATGGACGTTAAGGAGGAGGGAGATACGTCATTAATACTTGGATGCCCGTTCCTCGCCATCGCCGGTGTGATTGTCGACGTGCGAGAAGGTACCCTAACTTTAAACGTCGGCAACATCGAGGTGGAGCTTCACATTCCTAAGGCTATGAAACACATGCCTTACCACGAGGAGCTTGACTACATGGACCTCCTTGATGATGTAATTGAGGAGGCGATCCCCCACTCAATTGGCGCTCTTTTCGATGAGGATTTCGATGAAGGCCCGGATTTAGGCCGAGACGAGAAGATAGATGATTCCCCCGACCTCTCCGCTGAGAATGATGAAGGCGACGCTGATGTCGCAAGGATTCGAGAGCTCTGCAAGCTCTCGAAATTGAAGTCTCCGAAGAAAGCTCCGCCGATACGGAAATCGGCGTCACCGGCGAAGCCGTTAACCGGAGCAAACGCTAGCTTGGGGGAGCCTCCCCCCAACACTATTCGAGACGGGAGACCACCGAGGGAGAACACGCCGCCGCAACTTCCGAACCCAAGCGTTCTCCCCGGAAAGTTTGATGGGTGCATCTCATATGCACCAAACATCCCGCATTAATTGAAAATCATAGGGGGTCGAGCTCACGACCTTAAATGAGCGCTTGTCGGGAGGTAACCCGACGGTTATTGCTTTATTTTTACTTTTTCTTTATTTTTGTTTTTGAAATTTTTAGTGTTTTGAGTCGTTCGCCCAAAATTTTTGTGATAACGGGTCCTATTTTTCTTGACAGGAGAGGAGATAGGTAAATCCATCATGAGGAGGATGAACGAGGTGATAAGGAGCATCCCAGGAAGGCGCTCGATGCTTAGGAGGAAGATGAAATCGACTGGAGGAAGAAAGACGGAGTTTAGAGCCCAAACAAAGACAAACAGCAGAACACAAAGCTCACTCGGCCGAGTATACTAGTCACTCGGCCGAGTACACAAGTTCGTCCGGCCGAGCCGCTCACGAACGAGGGAAGTATGCTGTACCAAACTCTCTGTTTAATTTCCTGATTTCAGTATAACTGCTACTCGGCCGAGTATATATATTCACTCGACCGAGTAAAACGGATACGCTCCTAGGGCGAGTCTTGCCGAGTAGCTTGAGCCACTCAGTCGAATGGACTTACTCCACTCGGCCGAGGCTGGCAAGGCCACTCGGCCGAAGCGTAAGCGGGGAGGAATTTTCCATTGATCTCACTCGGCAGAGTGACCTAGTCACTCGGCCGAGTCGTAACTTTTACTATATAAGGGGCCGAGGGGGGGCACGTTCTTCGAAACGAAAAAAATCGCAACCGCCCCCGACTGTTCAGCTCCCTCGCCCGTTCCCCTCGCTCGCGCACCCACTCGCCCGACCACCGACTGCCGCGCCGCCGCTCGGCCAGCCACCGCCGGCCGAGCCCCGCCGCGCCTCGTCCGAGTCGCCGCCGGAGGCCACCACTCCGGCCACCTCCGGTATCGCCTATTTCGCCTTTTTCTCCTCTTTTTGTGTATTTTTCGAGGATCCATGCGCTAAACAAATCCCAAACTCAAATTAATTTCTATATCTATCTATTATACCCCTAATGCTCCTTACATTTTGAATATTACCCGCTGATATCTCCATTTCATGCGCAGGTTGTTTTTGGGAGCTTAGGGGAGCCCAGGGGAGCTTCTAGGGACTGATTCGGGCTTCGCGGAGGCGCTGTCTTCGCACGCTTCCATTGCTTAGCACTGGCGGCGTGTCGGGGTATACTCTTTCCTTTATTTTGCACACGCCGCACTTTTCACGTTTTTCGGCGCGCGCTCGGGGCCGATATGCCGCCCCGGACACGGTCGCGGTCGAAGAGAGCTTCCGCCAAGCGGAAGCGGTCGGATGATGCCGGCCCCTCCCACGAGTTGGAGGACTCTCCTCCGCCTTCTCCCACACACACCGTCCACCCAGCACGGCCTGCAGGCCCCGCACAGCCTGCAGAGCCCGCACACCCCGCACACCCCGCACAGCCGCTACCTGCCGCTCCACAGCCACCACCTCCGGCTCCACTTATCGGGCCGCTGGGGATCACGTTCTGGAACGACGCACACCGCGTCGCTTTCGAGCGTATTTCCCAGCGCTCGATCGTACCCTCCAGGTTTGCACACCTTGCCGACCTAGGACGCCTGGGGGTACTAGAGGGGATGCTCATGTTGTACGACAACGTGGGCTGGCGAGATTTCTTTCAGGTGTCAGTGGACACGTTTATCCGTCTGACACTTAAGGTACTTAGTTCGATCGCCCGGACCGACGAGGGATGCTCGTTTCGGTTCATGGACCGGGAGTGCCAGGTCACTCTCGGTATGATGAGAGCATTTTTCTCGTGGCCCGATGTCCCCGGGGCCGATCGAGGTTACGCACCCACCCATATCCCCCCGCCTTCCTTCGATGCCGATGCCTTCTGGGCCCGGATTACGGGTCTCCACGCTGCCTTTGACCCTAGTAGGGCCAAGGCCTCGGCCATTGTCCATCCCTGCCTATGTATAGCTCAGCGCCTTATGGCGACGACCTTTTTTGCCAGATATGAGCCGGGCACGATGTCCACGCCAGAGCTCTACATGCTCTACGCGATGACACGGCCCAGAGCTCTATCTAGGGATGGCGATGAGCTTGTCCCCGTCGTCGTGATTGATGTCGCGGCTTGGTTTTTGGACCGCATCATTGTATCGGTGGGTGCTCGCTCACCGATATGCTGCGGCGGCCTGATCACCTTGCTTGCCCTTATGACCGGCGAGGATTTCCCTGACGACCTGCGACGAGCACCGGGCCCCACTTCTCTGTCGATTGATGTTATGGCCCGGATGAAGATGCTTCGTCCGCACGGTGAGCGACACTGGGTCTGGTTGCACGGCCCTTACGGTGCCGACTACATGATTCTTCCGAACCCAGCTCGGAATTAGATTGCACCAGCCCATGTGGACTGGCTCCCTGCGATGGATGTTCTCATCCCCGCTGCTTACGTGCTCAAGGCCGAGGAGGCCGAGCAGGCCCATGCTGCCCACGCTGCCCCCGCAGACCCTGTTGCCCCTGCCGAGCCTGCTGCCCCTGTTGACCCTGTGGCCCCTCAGCCTATCCCCAATGTTTCCGATGCTCCTGACACCTCTGTCCACACCTCTGTCGGTGTCGGGAGTCCCTTAGCTGAGCCCACTTCCACTACTTCCATGCCTGTCACCACCACCATTGGCCCTCTGTCTGCTGAGCCCGTTTCTTCTGCCCCACCCGAGCGCCCTCCGACTGTAGTTGAGTGTGGAGAGCCCTCTGTCTCCACTGCAGCTGTATTTTCCGAGAGTGTCGTGGCGTCTGTCCACACTTCTGTGCCACCGACCTCTCCGGCCGCCTCGCTGCCACTTTTGTATTCTTCTTTCGCTGCTGCTGCCTCCACTACTCACCGTCCCGCCCAGCCTCGCACTGAGGCCAGGCCCCCACTTGCGAGCGCAGCCCCTTTTGTTCCCTTGCCTGCTGAGCCCGTCACCTACGCCACCAGAGTACGCCAGCCCCGACCTGCACAGCCCCGACCGGTGCGTCCCTCTGCACCACCTCCCCCTGACACTGTACTTCAGAGCATTCGTGCTCTCGAGGGGGCGGTGAGTGGCCTCAGAGGTGACCTTCGGACCCTGTCCTCCACCGTCTCCGCGATGGCTGGCCGCTTCGACCTGCTCCCGCAGATTCACTACTGTCTTACCCAGGTCCTGGAGCGTCTCCCCCGCGTACCTGTACCCACCCAGCAGGTTCCCACCCACACTTCCACACACACTCAGCCTGCTACCACTTCCACACCCACACCCGCTCAGCAGCCTGTCCAGCCACCACCACTTCCGCCTCAGGACGGAGACGGCGCAGCACCACCTTCTTAGGCACCCTTGATGCCGTCGATTATTTTTGCCGTTGTGCTGCCCGTTTCTGCTGGGTCCTGTAGCATTTTTGACCACCCCCCTCCCATCACTTATTTTGGGATTCTCATTCTGATCGTATCTTTATATATCTTTTTTGGGAGAGAGGGAGAGTTTTTGGTGCCACACCTATATATCTGTATCACTCCTATAACTGCATGCATCATGTCCGCATCATATTTTTCGTTTCTTTATTTTTCCTTTTTCTTTTCACCTTCCATCATGCATGCACCCTCACTTTCCCCTCTCATTACTTGTCTCTTGGTGTGCCACACTCTGCACATTGAGGACACTGTGCCATTTAGCTTGGGGGAGTGAGTTCTCACGTTCTTTTTTGATTTGCCACCTTTATTTTTAGTTTTTCACGCCATTTTCCGCTTTTGCACTTATTTTCATCATTTTTTCTTTTATTTTACCATGCATCACGTTTTTCTTATTTTTCTTAAATAGTTCTATTTTCCCTTTATCTTTATTTCTTTCTTTTTCATCTCATGCTAGGGATGACTTTTCTATGATGATGATGACGTGGAGTTAGCTTACTCTATATGCATGCTATATTTGTCATGTCTTAGACTTTATTTCTGATATTATATGCTATGACTTGCCTTGCATCTAGAGATAGTAACCCACACTTTTTCCACATGAAAATGGATGAAACTTTATTATTAGCTGAGTCTGAATATTCATATGTATGCTATCACAGAAAACACACCAAGATTCACGCATTGAATGCCTATATCTGGAGTACTGATTTCTTTTCCTATATCACTTCTATATGCATGAATTGTACATTTCACTTCAGGATGATTGAATGATGTTAGCTATGATAAATCTGGATTAGTTAGCTTTTTTGTGATCGAAACTGAGTAGATTAGATTACCCTGCTGAAGTTGTCGTGCATGTCTTATAGAGTGAACCGAGAGATATGTTTACTTCTTTCTCCACAAATCTTGAACATCATTTCTCTACTTTTAAAATCATTGTTGAATCTCCCCTTAGCGATTCTATTATATGGCATTTCCCCCGCTATTAATTCCTAGCTCCAAATTTCCCGAATTCAAAAAAAAAGAGAAAATATTCTTGTATATCATTATCTCTCTTTGAGTTGGGATCGTTATGTATATATGCTACATCAAAAAAAAGAGAAAAAAAAGAGGAAATATCCTCAATAAAAGATCCCATCTCACTTTCTTTCTTTCTCCTCTCTTTTCATGTTTATTTTCATTGCTTTTGGAGCTTTATAAAAATGGGGATGTGAATATTTTTTATGCCACCATGCTTATAGATAAGCTTGGGGGAGGGAATCCATTGATGTGTGAGAGAGTGACTACTTGACGTTGCACGACAACCTAGGCTAAGTAATATTCTATACTCGGTGAGATTGTTTCTAGCTTTACGAATCCAGAAATCTAAGCCTAGCACTCATTTCATGAAATCCATACTTTTCCATTCTCTCTATTCTATTGTGTGATACTCTTATACTCCTCATAGAAAGCATTCAATTGAAAAGTGTGTGATCTGTGATTTGTATACCGCTTTAAATGATTCAGACGATGTTAATTCTAAAATTATTCCGTTTTTCATGATTATATCGTTGTTCGTGGGTTTTCTATTTCTATTTGCACTATTATACTGTGATATCAAAATAAAAATCTTTGACATGTATTTTTCATTCGGAGCATACTATATGAGTAAGTGGAACCCACGTCCTGAGGAAATGATCTAGCAGCTTACCTCTTCGCTTCTTTCTTTATTTTTATTTCGTTTTTCATTTTTCAATTTTTTCGCCGTTTTCGTTTTCCGAATCCACCGGGTTCGCCTTTTACTTATCTTCCTCGAGGACGAGTAAGAGGTAAGCTTGGGGGATTTTGATCACTCCTTATTTTACACTTTTTTCCCGCATGTTTGCATGCCATTTAGATCGCCCAAATCATGTTTTTCACGATATATTGACGATATTGCGATGCTTTTCACGATTTGTTGTTTTTGTCGCATTTCAGGTGATTTGGAGCGATTTGGAGTGATCTCGAGATGCGCTTACTCCGGAGGGTCACCGACGACCTCCCCGAGGGGTATTTTGCTGTTGGAGAGGAGCGGACGAAGAAAGAACGTCACAGGAGCGACGAGGAGGCCAAAATAAACTGTTTGGGCATTTTTAGTGTCCCACTCGGCCGAGTGAAGGAGTCACTCGGCCGACCAGCGAGACACCGCTCGGCCGACCAGATCAGACACGATTTATATGTGCACTCGGCCGAGCGACGGAGACCACATCGACCGAGTGACGAGATCCCGTCCGCCCGAGTGGCGCCCAGACGAAGCCATTCAAAAATCGCCAACTTATTGTTTTTCGGCTGCCTGAGCTTCAGAAGACCCACTCGGCCGAGTGGATAATCCCGACCGCCCGAGTACCAAGAAGCCATCGGCCGAGTGACAACAACTCACTCGGCCGAGCCGCCCCCGAAGTGAAGACCCCTGAAGATCAAGACTTACTGGAAAATTACAGGGTTTCTCACTCGGCCGAGCGACTTTGTCACTCGGCCGAGTGCGACGCGCTGCCTATAGCGAAAATTGCGGATTTCAGGCTGCGCAGGGGTACTTTGGTCACAGTTTTTGGACGATTTTGGGGGGTATTTAACCCCTGTTTTTACCCTAGTTTTAGAGAGCTTTCTCTGAGATTTTTTGCAGCTTTTTAGGTTTACTTTTTAGCTTTATTCTTGTGATTGGAGAGGAGACAAAAGTGGATTTTTGTTGGATTAATTGAAGAACTCCATTGGTTTGCCTCTCTCTTCTCTAAAAATTCTATTTTTATTGCTTATCTCAATATTGTGATGAATTATATTGTTTATTTCATTGATTATTCTTGTGTTTGTGCTATGAATTGCGAGTAGTCTCCACGTCTTGGGGCGTGGGGATGAACCCTACAAGCCCAAATTCATATTTGTGATGAATTGGTAGAAATTTTGCTAGAATCGTTGTTAGGGATTAGTTTGGGATCGATTTACTACGGATAGCTAGGAGTTCATACCGATTGGGATTTGCAAGAGATTGGATCCCAATTCGATAGGAAACCCTAGAAATCCGAATTGGGTTGGAATCGAATTTCCGAAGTATCGGTTTGCAAGAGATTGGACCGATACTAGGGTTTCCGGTCGCAATTCCATGCCGATACCCGTTTGCAAGAGATTGGACGGGTAGGAACTATCCCAACCTAGGTCGCGGTCCGAGTTTGCAAGAGATTGGGCTCGGTGCGCGATTGAACGATGATGTTGATCCTAATGCTAGCTTCCCTAGGCTAGGGTTTGCAAGAGATTGGACCCAAACCTAGGATAGCTATAGACCGGCAACAGCGCGAGAGCGTGAGCTTGGTTCTACATTCAGTTGCAACTAGTTCATCCAAAATCTTATTCTAGCAATTTTGATACCGACGAACCACATTTACAAAATACGGTGAGTAGCGGGGATTCCCCATTCCCTAGACGTTCTTTATTTGATTTGATATTTCCGTACTTTGTCTGACGATTGTGACAGGATCGCCAAAGGCAAATTTCTCTCTTCTTAAATAGCCAGGTTGATTGGAACAAGCACGGTCATTCGTCCTCCCTTTGTTCGATAACCCGCTCGCTGCTACACCGTGCACTTGCGGTAAAACTACAACCGTCGCTCCGGGTGTGTATCCGGGGTGCGATCAATGCGCATCTTCCGAGAGCATGACCTAGCCATGGACATATGGTCCAAGCTTGAGGAGAAGTTTGGTGGCACCTCGGTGTCCAAACTTCGTTCTTTAACTATAAGATTTGATTCATACAAAAACGTCCAGATCATTCCATGGGGAAACATCTGCGACATATGGCGAATCTCATCTCAGAGTTAAAGGATGCAGGTCATGTGCTCACTGACGAGCAACAAATCCAAGCAGTCATACGTTCCCTACCAAATGGGTGGGACCAAATGATGATGCATCTCACTCATAATGAGAGCATCAAGAACTTCAGCGATGTTTCTAAGCACCTCGAGTTAGAGGAAGAGCGGCTTGCGGCCGCCAAGCCAAGTGCAGAAGTGCACATGATTGCTAGTTCCTCACACGGGGGAAAGAAACGGAAAGATCATTCGAAGTTTACTAATGAACGTAATAAGTAACCTGAGTCTACCAAGAAATCCAAACATAAGGGTGGGGACAAGAAATGGCACAAGAAAAAAGGCTTGAAGAGGATCAAGTGCTTCAAGTGCAACAAGTTAGGTCACTATGCCCGTTCTTGTACGGATGAAGGTGACAAGGTAACTTGTAATAATAGTTACATATGTGTTTCTAGTTCAATATTTCTTGTGGAATCTAATCCATTTTGGATAATTGATTCAGGTGCCACCGACCATAGCAATGGACAGACGGTCCTTCGTGGAGTATCACCGGATACCCCAAGGAACAAAGTGGATTTATGTAGGAAACAACACACGTGTTGAAGTGAAAGGCATTGGGACTTGCAAGCTAGTCTTGGACAACGGCCGCACTATCTTACTACATGATGTCCTCTTCGCTCCAGATATTCGAAGGAATATTATATCTGTGGTCGTGTTAATGGGTTTTGGTTATAGCTGGTTCTTTCAAAATTGTAAAGTGGACTTTTTTTGTAATAATACTCTTATTGGTTCTGGGTATGTATTTAAAGGATTTATTGTATTAAATACAATGTATGACTCTTCATTTTGTAATGAAAATTTCCTTGTTACAAATTCTCCGACTTATGAGTCAGATATAATTTGTTGGCATGGAAGGCTTGGTCACATTGGACCAACGCGTACGGATAGACTTGCCAAACGTGGCCTTCTATCCAATGTTTCAAAGGTCGATATGTCAACCTGCGAACATTGCCTTGTAGGGAAATCTTGTCGCAAGCCGTTTGGAACCGGCACAAGGGCCGAGGTTCCATTACAGCTTATCCATTCGGACATATGTGGTCCGATGAATGTCAAGACAAGACGCGGGAAGTCCTATTTCATCAATTTTTTTGATGACTTCACCCGATTCGGTCATATCTATTTGATATCCCACAAAAGTGAAGCATTAACCTGCTTTAAAAACTATATGAGTTTGGTGGAAAATCAATTAGATCACAAGATTAAGGTCTTGCGAACCGATAGAGGCGGTGAATATCAATCCGCAAGTTTTAAGGAACTTTGTGATGAAAAGGGCATAGTTCATCAGGTGACCATGCCTTATACTCCTCAACAAAATGGTGTTGCAGAAAGGAGAAATAGGACTTTAATGGAAATGGTCCGTTCAATGATGGCGCAAGCTAACTTACCAATCACCTTTTGGGGTGATGCATTATTAACGGCCGCTTTCATATTAAACCGCATACCCTCGAAATCAGTTAGCTCCACTCCTTATGAGTTGTGGAACCAAAGGTCTCCTGACTTAAACATTTTAAAATCTTGGGGATGTGCATCCTACGCACATATTTCCTCCCATAAGTATGAAAAACTCGGGCCACGGGGAAGGAAATGTATCTTTATACAAAACGCAGAAAACTCCAAAGGTTATGTTTTCATTGGTCAGGAAGACAATGGAGGTCTAATTGAATTTGAGTCGAGGGATGTCACTTTCTTGGAAAATGAGTTTCCAAGACAGGGCGAGATAAGTCAGGACTTATCTCTATTTGAGATTAATGATCAAGAAGGATTACCTCATTCGAGTGGGAGAATTCTTGGTGAAGACGAAAATACGTTTCAACCTTCACCAATGGATGATACGAATGACGCGAATCCTATTCCATACGGGAATAATGATCCAAGTGGGAGCATTTCTAACGACATTCCAAGTGGGAGTGATATTAGAATTGATCTAATTTCGAGTCAACAAGGACTTGAAGAATCTCAAATACGACGTAGTAGTCGTACACGGTTGGCTCCTCTAAGATTTGAGGATGAATTTCCGCAAACCTTTATGACTTTACTACAAGATGATAACAAGCCTGCTACTTTCAAACAGGCCGTATCATGCCCTGCAAAAGACAAATGAATGAAAGCGATGAAGGAGGAGTTGGAATCCATGAAAGTTAACCAAGTCTAGGACTTAGTTGACTTACCCAGAGGACGTAGAGCTATTGGGAACAAATGGGTTCTCAAGATCAAGCATAAGGCTGATGGCTCTATAGACAGATATAAAGCTCGCCTTGTCGCGAAAGGTTTTACGCAACAGGAAGGGATAGACTACGAAGAGACCTTCTCACCTGTTGTTCGTTTTACCTCGATTCGCCTGATTCTGGCTATGGTAGCTTGCTTAGACCTCGAATTACATCAGATGGATGTAAAGACTGCCTTTCTCAATGGAGAATTGGACGAGGAGATCTATATGGAACAACCAACAGGGTTCGTAAAAGAAGGAAACGAACATAAGGTTTGTAAACTTCGTAAGTCCATATATGGTCTTAAACAATCCTCGAGGCAATGGTATATATGATTTCAAGAAGTTGTCTTATCAAATGGTTTTACCATGCTTGATGAAGATAACTGTGTATATATCAAGAGGATTAAAAGCAAGTATGTTATTATGTCTCTATACGTAAATGCCATTTTAATAGCCGGAAATGATAAGGGCTTTGTGATGGATATCAAGGCTTGGCTTTCATCAGTTTTTGAGATGAAAGACATGGGAGAAGCCGCATATATTCTTAGAGTTAAGATTTCAAGGAATCGTTCGAAGAACCTTCTTTCTCTTTCACAAGAGACTTATATAAAGAAGGTTCTAGAACGTTTTAATATGCAGGACTGCAGGTCCATTGATACTCCTATAAGAAAATGCGATAATTTATGTCTGAAATCGTGTCCAAAGAACCAAAAGGAAAAGGAAATTATGGAAAAAGTTCCATATTCCAGTGCAGTTTGTAGTCTTATGTACGCTATGATGTGTACCAGACCAGACATCTGTTTTGCCGTTGGAATGGTAAGTTGTTACCAATCCAATCCAGGGCAAGTACACTGGAAAGCAGTTAAGAGGATATTGTGGTATCTCAAAGGAACTGCGGACTATGCTTTATGCTATCAAGGAGATGCCTTGAGGCTCGAAGGCTACACTGATGCTGATTGGGCGGGTGATCTCGATGAGCGAAGATCGACCTCAGGATATGTTTTTCTACTCGGATCTGGTGCAATATCCTGGAGTAGCAAGAAACAATCTTGCATCGCACTTTCACTTATGGAAGCCAAGTTTGTAGCATTTAGCATGGCAGTCCAAGAGGCTGTTTGGCTTAGGAAGTTCTTAGACAGGCTAATTGATGCAAGTGACTCAGGTGCTGTACCAATACACAGTGACAGTCAAGCATCTATAGCCTATGTCAAAGATCCAAAATTCCATTGTAAGACCAAACACATAGATATCAACTACAAATTTGCAAAAGACTATGATAAGACCAAGAAGGTAGACATAAGGTACATATCTACGCATGAGATGATAGCGGATCCGCTTACGAAGGCGATCCCCAGAGATGTGTTTTACTAACACTTATCATCTCAAGGGTTGCGTAAGAGCTGAGTTGTACAAATATAAATTCCCATGTCTGTAAAGGATCAAATTTAATAAAAGAATAAGTTCTTTTTCAACATTGCATATAAGTTTCTAGAAAATGTTTGTGTACATTTTAAAATCTCAGCTATATTTTCTAGTATGTCGGACAGATTGAGGTTGACTCTCTCACATGAGCAACCGCCTTTATTATATCAGACAGATAAAATAAAGATGAGACCTGTTTAAAGTCAAAATCGTCAGACGGATGATTTAGAGTCATGACTTAAACAAAATGGTCGTATGAAAGATCTGCATCATATGGATGCTTACAAAAGATCTAATAGGATTCTTAAATCCTATCTGTCTTATGCGGGATGTGGGTCCAGAAGATTGTTTGAGTAGTAAAAGGGACTCAAAATCAGACATTGTGGTGTCTGATCATCATCCTTACAATATCATTAAGACATACGCTCTCTGGGAAAGGAGTGATGTTGTAATACGTATTCATACTACGTATACATTTTGACCATTGGGTTAGAATAGTAATTGTGTTTACTATTATGTGAGACCCAAAGACCACATGGGTCTTAACTCATTACCCTTATGGACTCTAATTGGTTCCTTTAGATTTGACTGGGTGATTGCTATCTTAGCATGTTGCTTATGGACTATGGTCAATTCGGTCCGGCGGGGCATGTTAGAAAAGCAAGTCAAGTCAAGATCGAAAGGATCGCAAGAAGAGGAAGATTAATTTCATATTCACATTTGGACTTTGGAGATTCAAAGCTGGCCAGCCAATTGTAATCCAGATGGGATTCAATTGTTGAATATAAAGTATAAGAAATGTGAAGAAATAATCTAGGGTAAAGCATGCATTGATTTACTCAACTTTGCACCTCGAGGGGTGTTGTGTATCTCTGACAAGTGCACAACAGCGGACTCTATGCGCATGACGGTCACACGACCTATTTCTCGGTATGATAAACAGAAGAGTTAAAGGAAAAGATGTTTCCTTATAATCCCCTCATGTGTGAGTGGGAGATGTTGGATATGGACGACATGAATACACCCATGAGGAGATGTATGAGGGAATACGGACCTCAGATGTCGCGTGCACGAAAGCGTGCACGAAGGGAACCTTTTCTCGTGTGAAAAGGACCACTCGATAAGTGGAAAAAGTCACTTTATAAGTGCATAAAGGCACTTGATAAGTGAATGAAGAAGAGGATAAGTAAATGTGCTAATATAGGCTAATAAGCTTATATTTAGTTATTTCCCACAATAGCTACCCCTAAAGCCTATAAATAGGACTCAAGGGTAAGGCATTTACACTAATCTAAACATGTCATAAGTTTGCATAAGGCAACTTATGTTCTTCTTCTCCCTTCCATTAAAATCCTCTTCTAAATAGAGATTTAGGCGGTGAAACGCTGCTTCGATCCTCCGTGACGAAGTACCGACCGTTGTGGCAAATCCGAGGGTGAAGTTCAAAGATTACGGTGCCGCGTACGCAAGCGTAAGTCTCTACGTTATTATTCGATCCTAACGTCGCTGTTTTGACAGGATCCTACAATACGTTCAATATTAAATATAGGTAGAATGGCTTTTATCTATCTATATCCTCCCACTATTTTTACGATCGTTTCAAAGCTTAATAACGAACAATTTAATCGAATTAAAATTAATGGGTAAGAGTCCAATCACCTTGAGTCTAACAACCTTGAGTGTAGCTCAGCAAGTTGTAGGACTCTGTAATCGGAAGATGACTCTTCATCGATCATATCGAGTATGACTCTCTTAATCGGTTTTTGCCCCTAGCCATTTGTGATCATGAGTGTGCTCATCCAAATCACAATGTCTAGTCTGGTCGGACCCTTGTTTTCGTGTCTAGCCTGACTTGCTCATTCGCTCGGTGTATTCACGACACGTCGGTTTGGGTCAGGTCTTAGACTACATCTTATGAATTTAAGGAGTTGGTTTCTATAAGGTTGCCATATTACAGCTTGAGTGTAGCTCAACAACTATAACAGGGGTCCTATAGTTGCCAACCCCTAAAACAAGGAGGGCAACGGCTAATCTTGAAAAAGATCATTAACGTATTTGACTTGGATATAGTCCAGGGTGTCATACAATCATGATTCGCGACATTGCGGTCCAACGGAACACAGCCAGAGAATTGACTAAGCCAGGATCACTATCCCTTAAAGGGTGATCCAGAACTCTTAGCCAAGCACATTGACTGGATCATGGTCCATTGAATGAAGCTTGTCATTTTTATATGCGTGCCATAGACTAAACAACTTTTATTAACAACTAATTAATCCTTTCAACTAGTTGCATCCTTAAATTCAAAATTTTAGGATTTGTTTAATAACTTTTATTAAGTCCTTATCAACTATAAGGTTCACGTGCTATCCTAATCGTTATTAGGATTTTAATAAATTTTATTAACAACGCTAAAAGCAAAGTCCTTTAATGAGAATTAATTATAAGAATTAGAATTAAGAAATCATTAAAAGGACTACCCTAATCAGGAATTAGGTCTTGAAGGGTTGTTAATGTTTTATTAAAACATAGCATGTCATTAAAATTCAATTAATAAATTTTAATGATTTCTTAATGGCTAACCTAAAGGGTTGTCTTGTGTTATCAAATAAGGGACAAGGTTATGCATAGCTGATCGCGCCCGGGCGTACACCCTAAAGAGCGACCGTGTAGTTTTACCGCAAGCGCACGGTGTAGCGGCGAGCGGGTATCGAACACAGGGAGGACGTATGACAGTGCCTTCTCCGAACAACCTGGCTATAGGGACAGAAGAGTAGGAATTTGCCTTTCGGCGATGTTGTCACAATCGTCAAATAATGCAAAGAGATATAAAATCAAATAAAGACGCCTAGGGAATAGGGAATCCCCGCTACTCACCGTATCTCGTCATTGTGATTCATCGGTATCACGATTGCTAGGGTAGTATTTCAGGTGAACTAGTTGCTGTTGGATATGGAAGACGTTTGTACACCCTTGTGGGGGATGTACGAGGGAATACGGACCTCGAACGTCGCGCACACGAAGTCATGTGCAAAGGGAATCTGTTCCCTTGCGGAGAGGATCTCTGTATGAGCGGGAAAGTCGCATTATATATGCATAAGTGCATGCGACATATGGCTAATAAAGGGGGAATATCTTAAGCTTATGTTGTACCATGCATATGGTACAACTTAAGCTTATAATGTGCCATGTATCATGGTACACCTTAATTAAGTTGTTCCAAAGGAACAACTTACCCTAAAATAACTACCTTGGGGGCTATAAATAAGACCCAAGGGTAGCCATTTTCCTTACACATTTTGCATGAAATTCATGCATGCATCTTCTTCATAGCGAAGCTCTGCAGAAATATTTCCTCTCCCTCCATCCAAGTTCTTAATCTAAAATAAAGATTTAGATTGTGGGATTAGTAGCCTTACTCCGTTCGTGAGTAGACTCGATCCGTCGTGGCGAATCCGAAGGCGAAGTTCGTAGACTACCGTGCCGCGTACGCAAGCGTAAGTCTAAACTTCATGTTATCGATCCTAACTCTGTTTTGGCAGGATCCTTCATTGGTATCAGAGCCATATGGGTTCGCCCCGGTCAATCCACCGCCCCGTCGAAACTACGAACGAGTCGTTGTCTTTTTCACGAATGGGTCTCCTACTATTACGGATATAGTAGGAACGCTTCGTGACGGAGAGAACGCAGCGGTTGTTCTTTTCACGTTAGGGTCTCCTATCATTATGGATATGGTAGGAACTCTCCGTGACGGGAAGAACCGACCGTTCACGTAGTACGTTATTCATTTTTGGCACACGGCCATTAAGAGATAACTAATTTCTTCGACGAACGGGTGCTTCATCGAGGAAGATGATGGAAGTTATTTCCATCGGGTAAGAGGAAAATTTGGTGCATGTGCACCATGGCCAAATGGGCCATGAAGGCCATGCACCCCCTCTCCTCATGCGGAGGGGGTTGGCTACGGCCAATAACCACTGGCGACCACCCCATCAAGGGGGAGAAGAAAGTGCGGCAACCCCATTCAAAGGGGGTGGCCGGTCATGGCCAAAGGGGCCATGGCCGGCCAACGCCGAAAGGCCTTGACCATGGCCGGCCATGGCCAAGCCATGACCGGCCATGGCCAAGCCATGACCGGCCATGGCCAGGCCGGCAGTGGCCGGCCAAGGCCGGGCCGGCAGTGGCCGGCCTTGGCCAAGGGCCTGCCGGCCCTGGCCGGCCGGCCCTGGCCGGCCTGCCGGCCCTGGCAGAGGCCAGGGCCGGTGCCCTGGCCTCAGGCCAGGGCCTGGCCGAGGCCAGGGCAGGAGCCCTGGCCCCGGCCAGCGGCCTGCCGGCCCTGGCAGAGGCCAGGGCCGGCGCCCTGGCCTCAGGCCAGCGCCTGGCCGAGGCCAGGGCAGGAGCCCTGGCCCCGGCTAGTGGCCTGGCCGGCAGGCCCTGGCAGTGGCCAGGGCCTGGCCGGCAGGCCCTGGCAGAGGCCAGGGCCTGGCCGGCCCTGGCCGAGGGGGCCAGGCCCCCTGGCCGGCCAAGGCAGAGGCCCTGGCCGGCCATTAGCCAAGCCCCGGCCAGGGCAGAGGCCCTGGCCGGGAGAAGTTGCAGTTCGAATATTGGTCGACCAATTTTGTGTTTTTGGTCGACCAATCCGACAGATGGTCTGGGTCGATTGCAAACTTGCCAAATGACCCATACGGGGTGACAAAAGGCATTGGTCAAACTCGAATGTGTCGATTAGCCCATACGGGGCTAACCACAGTGCCGACTAGTTCATACGGGACTAACGTTTGAATGAAGTTTTTAACTTGGGCTCTACTCCTTGAAGATTAGCCATAGTGCTCTACTTCATGCGAGATTAGCCAAGTCATTGTGCTCTACTCTTCGGAGATTAGCCAATGTACTTATGAAATTGTGCTCTACTCCTTGAAGATTAGCCGTAATGCTCTACTTCATGCGAGATTAGCCATGTCATTGTGCTCTACTCTACGGAGATTAGCCAATGAACTTATGACGTTGTGCTCTACTCTACGGAGATTAGCCAATGTATTTTATATTCGTTTTGAAAAATACGTTTTCAAAAACGCTTTTCCGCTGCTAAGTACTATAAGAGTACTAACATTTGATAAAGTGAGGGAGAAATATTGAAAGTTACTCTAGATGGTGATTGGAAACATAGTGACCTTTCCGATTCTAGAGTAACATCTTCAATATTTTTCGAAAGTAACTTATCAAATACTTATTTTCCGCTGCTAGTACTATAAGAGTACTATAGTTTGATAAGTGATGGGGGAATATTGAAAGTTGTTCTAGATGGTGATTGGAATCATAGAGACCTTTTCGATTCTAGAACAACACCTTCAATATTTTTCGAAAGTAACTTATCAAATATAATATAATTCCAAGTGGGATTTGAATTTTAGAACTATCCAAATGGGATATTCTATTATCATTTCAAGTGGGAGTTATATTTTAAGAATTTTTTATGCAATGTTTTTGATCGAACCTTCGGTTTTGTGTCTTTTGCAGCATTTTAAAAGTAAAATGTCTTCCGCTTCAAAGAATATCGTCGCTGAGTTAAACAAAGGTGAAAAACTCAACGGCGATAATTACAAACTTTGGTCCATTAAGATACAATACGTTTTAGAGGAGCAAGAAGTGCTCGAAACTCTAAAGAACGTAATGATTGAACCCGAGTTGGGCACTACGGCCCAACACCGAAGAGACAAGGAAGCTTTTGATGCTTGGTCTCGGAAGAATAAGATAGCGCGCATTACGTTATTAAGCAGTATGGCTGATGACATAATGTGCATCTTCCGAGAACATGACCTAGCTATGGACATATGGTCCAAGCTAGAGGAGAAGTTCGGTGGCACATCGGTGTCCAAACTTCGCGCCTTAACTATAAAGTTCGATACATATAAGAAACGTCCAGATCATTCCATAGGGAAACATCTGCGACATATGGCGAACCTTATCTCGGAGTTAAAGGACGCAGGTCATGTGCTCACAGATGAGCAACAAATCCAAGCAGTCATACGTTCCCTACCAAATGGGTGGGATCAGATGAAGATGCATCTCACTCATAATGAGAGCATCAAGACCTTCAACGATGTTTCCAAGCACCTCGAATTAGAGGAAGAGCGGCTTGCGGCTGCCAAGCCAGGTGCAGAAGTGCACATGGTTGCTAGTTCCTCACACGGGGGAAAGAAACGTAAAGATCGTTCGAAGTCTTCTAATGAACGTAATAAGCAACCTGAGTCTACCAAGGAACCCAAACATAAGGGTGGACACAAGAAATGGCACAAGAAGAAAGACTTGAAAAGAATCAAGTGCTTCAAGTGCAACAAGCTCGGTCACTATGCTCGTTCGTGTACGAGTGGAAGTGATGAGGTAACTTGTAATACTAGTTACATATGTGTTTCTAGTTCACTATTTCTTGTGGAATCTAATCCATTTTGGGATAATTGATTCAGGTGCCACCGACCACATAGCAAAGGACAGACGGTCCTTCGTGGAGTATCACCGGATACTCAAGGAATGAAGTGGATCAATGTAGGAAACAACACACGTGTTGAAGTGAAAGGCGTTAGGACTCGCAAGCTTGTCTTGGACAACGGCCGCACTATCCTACTTCATGATGTTCTCTTCATTCCATATATTCAAAGGAATATTAAAATTGTGGTAAATTTATTGGGTCTTGGTTAATGGTTGGTTCCTTCATGTTTGTAATATGGACCTATTTTTGTAATAATTCCTTTATTGGTTCTGGGTTATGTATTTAAAGGATTCATTGTAATAAGTACAATGTATGATTTCTCATTTCCTTATGACAAATTCTTTGACTAATGAGTCTAATATAATTTGTTGGCAATCAAGGCTTGGTCATATTGGACCAACGCGTATGGATAGACTTGCCAAACGTGGCCTTCTATCCAATGTTTCAAAGGTTGAAATGTCGACCTGCGAACATTGCCTTGAAAGGAAATCTTGTCGCAAGCCGTTTGGAACCGGCACAAGGGCCAAGGTTCCATTACCGCTTATCCATTCGGACATATATGGTCCGATGAATGTCAAGACAAGACGCGGGAAGTCCTATTTCATCACTTTTAATTGATTATTTCACCCGATTCGGTAATATCTATTTGATATCCCACAAAAGTGAAAGCACTAAACCTGCTTTAAAAACTATATGAGTTTAGTGGAGAATCAATTAGATCGCAAGATTAAGGTCATGCGAACCGATAGGGGCGGTGAATATCAATCAACAAGTTTAAAGGAACTTTGTGATGAAAAAGGCATAGTACATCAAGTAACTATGCCTTATACTCCTCAACAAATTGGTGTTGCAGAAAGGAGGTATAGGACTTTAATGAAAAATGGTCTGTTCAATGATGGCGCAAGCTAACTTGCCAATCACCTTCTGGGGTGATGCATTATTGACAACCGTTTTCATTTTAAACCGCGTACCCTCGAAATCAGTTAGCTCCACTCCTTATGAGTTGTGGAACCAAAGGTCTCCTAACTTAAACATTTTACCTTGAGTTTGTGCATTCAACGCACATATTTCCTCCCATAAGTATGGCAAACTTGGGCCATGGGGAAGGAAATGTATCTTTAAACGATACGCATTAAACTCCAAAGGTTATGTTTTTGTTAGTCAGGAAGACAATGGTGTGCTAATTGAGTTTGAGTCGAGGGATGTCACTTTCTTGGAAAACGAGTTTCCAAGACAGGGCGAGATAAGTCAGGACTTATCTCTATTTGAGATTTGTGATCAAGAAGGATTACCTCATTCGAGTGGGAGAATTCTTGGTGAAAACGAAAATACTTTTCAACCTTCACCAATGGATTATACGAATGACGATTATCCTATTCCATACGGGAATAATGATCCAAGTGGGAGCAATTCTAACAACATTTCAAGTGGGAGTGATATTAGAATTGATCTAAATTCGAGTCAATAAGGACTTGAAGAATCTCAAATATGCCACATCATGCCCTGCAAAAGACAAATGGATGGAAGCGATGAAGAAGGAATTGAAATCCATAAAAGTTAACCAAGTCTGGGACTTAGTTAACTCACCCAGAGGACATAGAGCAATTGGGAACAAATGGGTTCTCGAGATCAAGCATAAGGCTGATGGCTCTATAGATAGATATAAAGCTCGCCTTGTCGCGAAAGGTTTTACGCAACAGGAAGGGATAGACTACAAAGAAAACTTCTCACCTGTTGTGCGTTTTACCTTGATTCGCAATGGTAGCTTGCTTATACCTCGAATTACATCAGATGGATGTAAAGACTGCCTTTCTCAATGGAGAATTGGACGAGGAGATCTATATGGAACAACCAACAGGGTTTGTAAAAGAAGGAAACAAACATAAGGTTTGTAAACTTCGTAAGTCCATATATGGTCTTAAATAATCCTCGAGGCAATGGTATATACGATTTCAAGAAGTTGTCTTATCAAATGGATTTTTTCCATGCTTGATGAAGATAACTGAGTATATATCAAGAGGATTAAAAGCAAGTATATTATCATGTATCTATATGTAGATAACATTTTAATAGCCAGAAATGACAAGGGCTTTGTAATGAGTATCAAGGCTTGGCTTTCATCAGTATTTGAGATGAAAGGCATAGGAAAAGCCGCATATATCCTTGGAATTAAGATTTCAAGGAATCGTTCGAAGAAACTTCTTTCTCTTTCACAGGAGACTTATATAAAGAAGGTCCTAGAACGATTTAATATGCAGGACTGCAAGTCCATTGATATTCATATAAGCATATGCGATAACTTATATCTGGAATCGTGTCCAAAGAACCAAAAGGAAAAGGAAATTATGGAAAAAGTTCCATATTCCAGTGCAGTTGATAGTCTTATGTACACTATGGTGTGTACGAGACCGGACATCTGTTTTGCCGTTGGAAATGGTAAGCTGTTACCAATCCAACCCAGGGCAAGAACACTGGAAAGCGGTTAAGAGGATAATGCAGTATCTTAAAGGAACTGCAGATTTGCAAAAGACTATGATAAAACCAAGAAGGTAGACATAAGGTACATATCTACGCATGAGACGATAGAGGATCAGCTTACGAAAGCGATCCCCAGAAATGTGTTTTATAAACACTTATCATCTCAAGGATTGCGTATGGGCTGAGTTGTACCAAATATATATTCCCATGTCTAAGAAATGATCAAAATTAATAAAAGAATAAGTTCTTTTTCCAACATTGCATATGAATTTCTTAAGAAATGTTTGTGTACATTTTTGAAATCTCAGCTGAATTGTGTGTATGTCGGACAGATTAAGGTTGGCTCTCTCACATGAGCAACCGCCTTATCTTATCAGATGGATAAGATAGAGATGAGACTAGTTTAAAGTCAAAATCATTAGACGAATGATTTAGAGTCATGACTTTAACAAGATAGTCGAATGAAAGATCTGCATCATATGGATGCTTACAAAAGATCTGAGATCTGTATCACAAGGATAAAAAGATCTCATTGGATTTTATAATCCTATCTGTCTTATGCAGGATGAGAGTCCGGGAATATTTCCTGAGTAGTAAGGGGACTCAAAAGATAGGCACTATGGTGTCTGATCTTTCATCCGTACAACATCATTAAGACATACTCTCCCTGGGAAAGGAGTGATGTTGTAATACGTGTTCATACCACGTATGCATTTCGACCACTGAGTTAGTAGCAATAGTGTTTGCTATTATGTGAGACTCAAAGGCCATATGGGTCTTAACTCTTACCCTCAAGGACTCCAATTGGTTCCTTTAGATTTGACGAGATGATCGCTATCTTAGCGTGTTACTAATGGGCTATGGTAATTCGGCTCGGCGGGGCACGTTAGAAAAGCGAATCAAGTCAAGATCAAAAGGTTCGCAAGAAGAGGAAGATTGATTTCATATTCGCATTTGGACTTTAATGATTCAAAGCTGGCCAGCCAATTGTAATCCAGATGGGATTCAATTGTTGAATATAAAGTACAAGAAAATGTGAAGAAATAATCTAGGGTAAAGCATGCGTTGAACTACTCAACTTTGCACCTTCGAGGTCGTTGTGTATCTCTAACAAGTGCACAACAACAGACTCTACGCGCATGACGGTCGCACGGTCTATTTCTCGGTATGATAGATGAAAGAACTAAGGGAAAGACGTTCTCTTACAATCCCCGCAAGTGTGAGTGGGAGATGTTGGATATGGAAGACGTTTGTACACCCTTGTGGGGGATGTACGAGGGAATACGGACCTCGAACGTCGCGCACACGAAGTCATGTGCAAAGGGAATCTGTTCCCTTGCGGAGAGGATCTCTGTATGAGCGGGAAAGTCGCATTATATATGCATAAGTGCATGCGACATATGGCTAATAAAGGGGGAATATCTTAAGCTTATGTTGTACCATGCATATGGTACAACTTAAGCTTATAATGTGCCATGTATCATGGTACACCTTAATTAAGTTGTTCCAAAGGAACAACTTACCCTAAAATAACTACCTTGGGGGCTATAAATAAGACCCAAGGGTAGCCATTTTCCTTACACATTTTGCATGAAATTCATGCATGCATCTTCTTCATAGCGAAGCTCTGCAGAAATATTTCCTCTCCCTCCATCCAAGTTCTTAATCTAAAATAGAGATTTAGATTGTGGGATTAGTAGCCTTACTCCGTTCGTGAGTAGACTCGATCCGTCGTGGCGAATCCGAAGGCGAAGTTCGTAGACTACCGTGCCGCGTACGCAAGCGTAAGTCTAAACTTCATGTTATCGATCCTAACTCTGTTTTGGCAGGATCCTTCAGTTGCAACTGAATGTAAAACCTAGCTCACGCTCTCGCGCTGTTGTCGGTCTATAGCGAACCTAGGTTCGGGTCAATCTCTTGCAAACCCTAGCCTAGGCAAGCTAGCATTAGTATCAACGTCATCGTTCAATCGCATCCCGAGCCCACTCTCGTGCAAACTCGGGCTGCGACCTAGGTTGGGATAGTTCCTACCCGTCCAATCTCTTGCAAACGAGTATCGGTATAGAATTGCAACCGAGAACCCTAGTATCGGTCCAATCTCTTGCAAACCGATACTACGGAAACTCAATTTCAACCCAATTCGGATTTCTAGGGTTTCCTATCGAATTGGGATCCAATCTCTTGCAAATCCCAATCGGTATGAACACCTAACTATCCGTAATATATCGATCCCAAACTAACCCTAATAGCAATTCTAGCAATAGTTCTACCAAATCATCACAAATCGGAAATTGGGCTCGTAGGGTTCGTCCCCACGCCCTAAGACGTTAAGACTACTCACAAATCATATTGCTAATAAAAGAATAATCAATAGAAATAGCAATGAAATTCATGGCAATATTCAAAACAACAATAAAAATAGGATTTTTAATGGAGAGGAAGACAAACCAATGTAGCTTTCCAAGAATCCAACCAAATAGAACTTTTCTCTCCTCTCCAATCACAAGAATAAAACTCTAAAAAGTCTAATCTAAAAAGGCTGCCAAAAGCAAGGAAAAAGCTCCCTAAACTAGGTTAGAATCAGGGGTTAAATACCCCCCAAAACTGCCCAAAAATTCGTGACCAAACTGCCCCTGCGTAGCTCCAAAATCGTGTTTTCCGCTACAGGCGCTCGGCTCACTCAGCCAAGTGAAAAAAGTCGCTCGGCCGAGTGAAAGACCTTGAGAATTTCCAGTAAGTCCGGGGTCTTGGGGGTCTTCACTTCGGGCGTCACTCGGCCGAGTGAGTTGTCGTCACTCGGCCGATGGGCTTATCTTCACTCGGGCGGTCGGCAATTGCCACTCGGCCGAGTGGGTCTTCTGCTGCTCAGACTGACGAAAAACAGTAAGTTGGCTCTTTTTGAGGGGCGTCGTCTGAGTGCCACTCGGGCGGACGGGATACGTCACTCGGCCGAGTGGGCTTCTGATGCTCGGCCGAGTGCACGCTTGGAGCGTGTCCGATCTGGCCGGCCGAGCGGGGTCTCGTCGGTTTCAATTTTTTTTAAAGAGCACTAACCCAAAAGCCCATTTAGAAGAGCTGCTCATTTTTTTGTGGGGTGCTTTTGATATCTCCAAGCCGGCCAATTTTTAATATGCATCTCCTTCAAAAATAAAAAGACCTAACCCCTTTGAAAAATCAAGGGTGCCTGTCGAATTTTTAGTGGCGGCCGAAAATTTGACTCCTCTTGTGAAGCCGCACCCTTCACATTTTTTATGATATAGGGCATCCGAATTTCACAGGGGAGCCGAAAATCAAAAAATAAGAGCCGCACCTCCTCTCTAATTCTTCACAGAGGCCATCTCCTGGAGTTTTTGTTTTAATCCTTAAAGAGAAATTTTTGTGCTTTGGTGTATTTTTATTTTGCAGGCGCCGCCTCGTCAACCTAAAACTAGGATGCATGATGTAAATGAAAAGTAGAGGGGAGTCGGTCATCAAACATCAATACATCACCCAGAATTCCCAAGAGCCAAACAAAAAAAAGGTGACATAGAGCCGAATTATTGGAGGCGCATCCAATATACACAGCCGAACTCTTCATAGAGGTTTTTTCTCCACAAGTTGCAAATAAAAGGAGCCGAATTGTGTTTTTGTTTCATTGTTTTTCCCAGGAGCACTTTGACTTCAAGTTATTAAGGCAGCCGAATTTTTTTATTCATGGGATTTTCAAAACAGTTTGTTTTTGAGGGTTTTTTGATTGCAGGCCGTTGATATTTCACAGGAGCACTTGGTTCTTCAAAGGCCAGTTGTTTTTGTTTTGAAAAATATCTTCCCAGGGCACACACACATGGATTAAAATCAGGAACTCTCAATCTTGTTTCTTTTAGATGCTTTGAAAAATCTCAGAGGAGCTTTCATTAAAAATTCCCAGGCCTATACAAAATCCCAAGGTAAGCCTCTTTCTTAGTTAACAAAAAAAGGGTTACATTTTCTGTCTTTTGATTGTGCAGGCACATCTCAAAGAGCAGCAAAGATTTTTTTTGTTCTCAAATCAATAAACCCAAGAGGCCGGCCATCCTGTTTCCTGTGACTAGGGTTATCAAGAGCTAAGGAATTTTGTCTGTGCTTTCAATCAAGAGTAGTGCACAAAAAGGGCAGCCGAAAGTTTCATACAATTTTTGAGTGGCACCCGAAATATTTCAGAGAGCCTGGGCACATGCACACAAGATTTGTTGGGAGAAAATTAATTGGGTGAGGTGTCGCAAGTTTCAATCTTTGGCGAAGGGCGCACGTCTCATCGAGAGGGGAGTCGAACTATTGAGGGGACATCAGAGACTACATCTACGTCAGACGAGATCTGACCCGTACTGACAGACGAGGACATCGCCGCTACACAAACTGAGATTCCTAAACACTATTTATTATTATTTTTTGTAGTTGTTGTGTTAGATCCTCGTAGGGGAAACATTACCTTTTGTGTTACTTTTGGGGACCTGACGACTTGGGAGTCGTCACGGAGGGAGAGCATCTGACTAGATTGATAGTGTAGAGCACGTGGTGTGCGTACGAGCTAGGTGAGAGTAGATTTGGGATCTTGACTCATTGTAGCTGTACTTGATTACATATCTATCTAGTAGTTGCTTTCGGGGGCTGGAGTAGGTCGTGGGGACGACCGAACCAGGGTATATCTATGCGTATTATGTGATTGCTTTTTTATTGCACTGTCTGTGCCTATAACTGTGTGGGATTGTTCGTGGGTTGCACGAATATTTTTTATTAGCCTATTCACCCCCCATCTATGCTACGATCCAGATCCAACACGATCTGGCCGGCCGAGCGGGGTCTCGTCAGTCGGCCGAGTGACTCCTTCACTCGGCCGAGTGAGACACTGAAAATGCCCATTCTGTGTGTTTTTGCCTCCTCGTCGCTCCTACGACGTTCTTTCTTCTTCCGCTCCTCTCCAATAGCAAAATACCCCTCGGGGAAGTCGTCGGTGACACTCCGGAGTAGGTGTATCTTGGAATCACTCCAAATCGCTCCAAATCTCCTGAAATACGACAAAAACAACAAATCGTGAAAAGTATCGTAATATTGTCGATAAATCGTGAAAAACATGATTTGAGCAATCTAAATGGCATGCAAACATGCGGAAAAAAGGTGTAAAATACGGAGTGATCAAAATCCCCCAAGCTTACCTCTTACTCGTCCTCGAGGAAGATAAGTAAAAGGCGAACCTGGTGGATTCAGAAAATGAAAACGACGGAAAAACGGAAAACAAAAAACGAAGAAGAAAGCGAAGAAGGCGAAGAGGGAAGCTGCTAGATCATTTTTCTCAGGACATGGGTTTTGCTTACTCATATAGCATGCACCGAATGTAAAATACTTGTCAAAGACTTTTATTTCGATATCATAGTATAATGGTGCAAATAGAGATAGAAAACCCAAGAATATTGATATAGCATGAAAAACGGAATAATTCTAAGATTAACATCGTCTGAATCATTTAAAGCGGTATACAATATCGCAGATCACACACTTTTCAATTGAATGCTTTCTATGAGGAGTATAAGAATATCACGCAATAGAATAGAAAGAATAGAAAAGCGTGGATTTCATGAAATGAATGCTAGGCGTAGATTTCTGGATTTCGTGAAGCTAAAACAATCTCACCGAGTACAGAATATTACTTAGCCTAGGTTGTCGTGCACCGTCAAGTAGTCACTCTCTCACACATCATTGGATTCTCTCCCCCATGCTTATCTATAAGCGGGGTGGCATATACAAAAGTGTATTTACATTCCTCATTTCTTTTGAAGCTCCAAATGCAAAAGAAAATAAAAATAAAAACAAAAAGAGGGAAGAAAGAGAGAGTATATGAGATGGGATCGTTTATTGAGATTCTTTTCTCTTTTCTTTTTTTTTCTTTTCTTTTTCTCTCTTTTTTTGTTTTTTTAATAGCATATATACACAATGATCCCAAATCTAAGAGAAAGAAGGATATACAAGAATTTTTCTTTTTCTTTTTAGTTTGGGGAAATTTGGAGCTAGGATTTTAATAACGGGGGAAATGCCAAATACTAGAATCGCTAAGGGGAGATTCACCAATGATTTTAAAATAGAGAATTAATGTTTAAGATATGTGGAGAAAGAAATAAATATGTCTCTGAGTTCACTCTATAAGACGTGCACGACAACTTCAGCAGGGTAATCTAATCCACTCAGTTTCGATCACAAAAAAGCAATACTAATCCAGATTTATCATAGCTAACATCATTTAATCATCCTGAAGTGAAGTGTACAAATCATGCAAATAGAAGTGATATAGGAAAAGAAAACGGTACTCCAGATATAAGCATTCAATGCGTGAATCTTGGTGTATTTTCTGCGATAGCATACATATGAATATTCAGACTCAGCTAATAATAAAATTTCATCCATTTTCATGCGGAGAAAGTGTGGGTTACTATCTCTAAATGCGAGGTAGATCACAGCATATGATATCAGAAATAAAAGCTAAGACATGACAAATATAGCATGCATATAGAGAAAGCTAACTCCACGTCATCATCATCACAGAAAAATCATCTCTAGCATGAGATGAAAAGAAATAAAGATAAAGAGGGAAAATAAAACTAAATACAATGCAGCACACAAAGAAAATAAGGAAAACGTGATGCATGGTAAAAAAGAAAAAGTGATGAAAATGAGTGCAAATGCGGAAAATGGCGTGAAAAAACTAAAAATAAAGGTGGTAAATCGAAAAGAACGTGAGAACTCACTCCCCCAAGCTAAAGTGCACAGTGTCCTCAATATGCGAAGTGTGGCACACCGAGAGACGTGTAATGTGAGGGGTAGGTGAGGATGCATGCAGGATGAAAAAGAAATAAAAATAACAAAACGAAAATATGATGCGGACATGATGCATGCAGATATAAGAGTGAATCAGATATAAGAGTGTGATACCAAAAATCTCTCCCTCTCTCCCAAAAATGATATAGAAAGATATGATCAGAAAATGGACCCAAAATAGTGAGGGGAGGGGGTGGGTAAAAATCATCAGGACCAAGCAGAGATGGGCAGCATGACAGCATAAAAGATAAATGGCATCAAGGGTGCCTAAGAGGGTGGGGCTGCACTGTCTCCGTCCTGAGGCGGAGGTGGTGGTGGTGGTGGCTGGGGAACAGTCTGCTGGGTGGGTGTGGTAGTGGGTGTGGTAGCAGGCTGGGTGTGTGCAGGAGTGGAGGTGGGTACCTGCTGGGTGGGTGTGGGTGTGGTAGCAGGCTGGGTGTGTGCAGGAGTGGGGGTGGGTACCTGCTGGGTGGGTGTGGGTACGCGAGGAAGCCGGTCGAGAATCTGGGTGAGGCAATAGTGAATGCCCAGAAGTAGGTCGAAGCGGCTGGCCATAGCGGTGACGGTAGCAGACATGGTCCTGAGGTCACCTCTGAGGCCACTCACCGCCCCCTCGAGAGCACGAATGCTCTGAAGTACAGTGTCGGGGTGAGGTGGTGCAGAGGGAGGCACATGTCTGTGTTGTGCATGATGGGGCTGGCGAACTCGGGTGGTGTAGTGGATGGGCTCAGCAGGCATGTGGAGGAAGGGTGCTGTGCTCACAAGTGGGGGCCTAGCCTCAGTGCGAGGCAGGGGCGCAGGCTGGTGTGAGGTGGAAGCAGCAACAGCGGAAGTGGAGTATAAAAGTGGCGACGAGGCGGCAAGAGAGGCCAGTGACACAGAAGTGGGGACAGACGTCACGACACTCTCAGAAAGTACGGTTGCGGTGGAGACAGAAGTGACAACCGCTGGGGAGGCAGTGTGGGGTCCAAAAGGTGAAATCCCAGCGGAGATCATACTGGCCATGGTCTCCACGACCGTAGCGAAAGAAGGCTCTCCACTCTCAACAAAAGTAGGTGGGCGCTCGGGAAAGAGAGAGGGGTGCGGGCTCAACGGATAGAGGGCCAGCTGTGGTGGGAGTGGTGGTGGCAGGGGTGGTGGTGGAGGTGGTCTCAGCGAGTGTACTCCCGACACCGGCAGAAGTGTGGACAGAGGTGTCGGGAGCAGCAGAAATATCAGGCTGCTGAGGGGCCACGGGGTCAAAGGGTGCAGCGTGTGCCTGCCCAGCCTGCTCAGCCTCCTCGGCCTCGAGCACGTAGGCGGCTGGGATTAGGAGATCCATCGCCGGAAGCCAGTCCACCTGTGCTGGTGCTATCTGTGTCTGAGCTGGGCTCGGAAGGATCATGTAATCAGCACCGTAGGGACCATGCAACCAAACCTAGTGTCGCTGGCCGTGCGGACGAAGCATCTTCATCCGGGCCATGACGTCTATAGACAGTGAAGTGGGGCCCGGTGGACGACGCAAGTCGGCAGGTAGGTCCTCGCCGGTCATCAGGGTGAGCAGGGTGATCAGACCGCCGCAACATATCGGTGAGCGAGCGCCCACCGATACGATGATGTGGTCCAAAAACCAGCTCGCAATATCAATCACGACGGTGGGGACCAAATTGTCACTCTCCCTAGCTAGAACTCTGGGACGCGTCATCACATAGAGCATATAAAGCTCTGGCGTGGACATCGTCCCAGGCTCATACCTCACCAAAAAGGTAGTCGCCATAAGGCGCTGAGCTATGCGGAGGCAGGGATGGACGATGGCCGAGGCCTTGGCCCTACTAGGGTCAAAGGCAGCTGGTAAACCCGTGATCCGGGCCCAGAAAGCGTGTGAATCGAAGGAAGGAGGGGGAATGTGAGTGGGGGCGTAACCACGGTCGGCCCCGGGGACATCGGGCCACGAAAAGAATGCTCTCATCATACCAAGAGTGACCTGGCACTCCCGGTCCATAAACCTAAACGAGCATCCCTCGTCGGTCTGGGCAATAGAACTAAGAACCTCAAGTGTCGGACGGACAAAGGTGTCCGCCGACACTTGGAAAAAATCTCGCCAGCCCACGTTGTCATACAACGTGAGCATCCCCTCAAGTACCCCCAGGTGTCCTAGGTCTGCAAGGTGTGCGAACCTGGAGGGTACAATCGAGCGCTGGGAAATGTGCTCAAAAACGACGTGGTGTGCGTCGTCCCGGAACGTAATCCCCAGCGGCCCGACAAGTGGAGCCGGTGGTGGTAATGGGTCGACATGGAGTGGCTGTGCGGGGTGAGTGGGCTCTGTAGGCTGTGCGGGGTGTGCGGGGTCTGCAGGCTGTGCGGGGTGAACGGGGTGTGGTGGTGTAGGCGGAGGAGAGTCCTCCACCTCGTGGGAGGGGCCGGGCTCATCCGGCCGCTTCCGCTTGGCGGAAGCTCTCCTCGACCGTGGCCGTGTCCGGGGCGGCATGTGGGCCCCGGGTGCTCACCAAAAGTAGTAAAAATACGGCGTTCAAAAATAAATGGAACGAGTATACCGTGACACGCCGCGAGAGCAAAGAAGTGGATGCGTGTGAAGACGACGCCTCCACGAAGCCAAAATCGCTCCCCGGAAGCTCCCCTGGGCTGCCCTAAGCTCCCCAATATACCCGGCACATCAAACGAAGATATCAGCGAGTAATATTCAAAATGTATGGGGGGTTAGGGGTATAATAGATAGATAATGAAGTTAATTTGAATTTGGGGCTGGATTAGTGCGCGGATCGTCAAAAAAATACAAGAAAGAGGAGGAAATAGGCAAAATAGGGGTACCGGAGCTCGGCCGGCAAGGAGGTCGCCGGTGGCGACTCGGGCGGAGGCGCGGCAGCTTCGGCCGGCGGTGGGTGGCCGAGCGCGGCGGCGGGGCGAGGCGGTCAGGCGAGTGGGTATGGCGGTCGTAGCGCTCGGGAAAGAGAGAGGGGCGCGGGCTCGGGCGCTGGAAAATAACGCTTTGTATTCCGCGCCCGAGCCCGCAGCGCTTAAATAGGGAAAATTACGACTCGGCCGAGTGACTATGTCACTCGGCCGAGTGACGTAACTGAAATATTTTTTTGAAAATTCCTCCCCGCTTACGACTCGGCCGAGTGGCTTTGCCACCCTCGGCCGAGTGGTAAAAGTCCATTCGACCGAGTGGCTCAAGCTACTCGGTAATACTCGCCCTAGGAGTGTATCAGTTTCACTCGGCCGAGTGAAGTTATATACTCGGCCGAGTGGCAATTATATTGAAATCAAGAAAAGAAACAGAGAGTTGGGTACAGCAGACTTCCCTCGTTCGTGTGCCGCTCGGGCGGACGAACTTTGTACTCGACCGAGTGACTAGTATACTCGGCCGAGTGAACCCTGTTTTTCTGTTGTTTGGCTTCGTTTGGGCTCTAATCTCTGTTTTTCTTCCTCCAGTCGATTTCATCCTCCTCCTAAGCATCGAGCGCATTCCTGGAGCGCTCTTTGTCGCCTTGTTCATCCTCCTAATGATAGATATCCCTTTCTACTCTCATGTCAAAGAAAAATAGGACCTGTTATCACGAATTTTTCAGGAAAACGACTCAAAACACTAATAATTTCTAAAACAAAAATAAAGGAAAAAGTAAAAATAAAGCGATAACCGTCGGGTTGCCTCCCGACAAGCGCTCGTTTAAGGTCGTGAGCTCGACCCCCTTTGATTTTCAATTTAATGCGGGATATTGGGTGCATATGAGATGCACCCGTCGAATTTGTTTGGAAGAGCGCTCGGATTTGGATGTTGTGGCGGCGCGTACTTCCTCAGTGCTCCTTTGTCTCGGGTAGTGTTGGGGGGTGGCTCCCCCAAGCTAGTTCTTGCTCCGGGCTTCGGCTTCACCGGTGACACCGATTTCCATATCGGCGGGGCTTTCTTCGGAGACTTCATCTTTGAGAGATTGCAGAGCTCTTGTATTTGGGCGACATCAGCGTCGCCTTGATCAATTTCCATGGAGGGGTCGGGGGGTTCATTCATCATCTCTTCTTGGCCCAAATCCGGGCCTTCTTCGACGTCTTCTTTGAATATTGTGCCAATGGAACGGGGGATCGCCTCCTCAATAACCTCGTCAAGGAGGTCCATATAGTCCAGCTCCTCATGATAAGGCATGTGTTTCATTGCCTTGGGTATATGAAGCTCCACCTCGATGTTGCCGACGTTCAATGTTAGAGTTCCTTCTCGTACGTCGATAATGACCCCGGCGGTGAACGGGCGTCCAAGTATTAGCGACGTATCTCCCTCCTCCTTGACATCCATGATCACGAAGTCGCATGGCAAACATATGCCCCCCGGGACTTGCAACGGGATGTCCTCTGCGATCCCTACCGGCCTTGTGATCCGACCATCGGCTAGTTGTATCCGCATGTCGGTAGGCTTCAATTCTGTGCCGGTATTTAGTCTTCGGAACATAGAGAGAGGCATGAGGCTAACACTAGCCCCTAAGTCCACTAACGCCTTTTGTAGAGGGACGCCGCCTAAGGTGCAAGGAATTCGGAAACTCCCCGGGTCTTTGAATTTGGCGGGCTCCTTCTCTCTCTTGGTGAACCAAGTCCCTTCCTCAGCGAGCATGATTTTCTCCTTCCTCTTTCTTCCCGTAATCAAATCTTTTAGGAACTTGGCGTATGTCGGGATTTCCACGATAGCGTCGAGGAAGGGGATATTGAGGCTTACCCCCCTCAAATACTCGAGAAACTTCGCTAGCCGTTTCTCCATCTTTGCTCTAGCAAGCCTCTGAGGGAATGGGATCGGTGGCATAAAACGCCTCTCTTCAATCAGTTTCTCCGCTCTGGACTTTTCTTCCCCTTGCGACTCTTTCTCCCTCTCAACTTCAATGACCGGCTCACTTGGCTCTACTCTCTCCACCACGGGCTCCTCGGTTGGGATCATGACGGGGGTGGTATCCTTCCCGCCTCTCGTAGTAACTGCAACCACGGCGTTGATATGCCCGGTGGTGCCCCGTGGGTTTTGCTCGGGTTGAGCCGGCAACTGTTGACTATTTCGATTGAGCAACGCAAGTTGCTCCGAGATTTGGCCTACAACGGTTGCAAGGGAATCTTGGCTCGCCTTCAAGGAGGCATTAGTCTTCTTCTGCTCGGCCATAAACTCCTCCACTCTAGCTTCAAAGTCGGAACGTTGTTGAGCTTGTGGAGGGTTTGGATTTCTCCACCCTTGATTGTATCCAGGCGGCCTATAGGGCCCCACTTGTTGCTTTGGGGGGAAATTTTGTTGCGGAGGCCCCCTCGGTGGATAATGTTGTTGTTGTTATGGTGGTGGTCGAGCTTGGTAAGGTGGTTGTTGCGGGGGGTTCAATGCTCCATCATTGTTGGCATAGGAGAAACCGGGATGGTTTCTAGTGGCCGGATTTGCCCAATATCCTTGGTTCCCTGCGACGTATTGAACTTGCTCCAAAGATCCCTCTCCTTGTTCTCCTCCCAAATACATAGCTTGAGATTGGTCTTGCCAATCACACATTTGATTTGTTGGTGTGGATGTGGAAGGGGTTCCTTGGGGCTCCGTAATATATTTCTCCAGTCTCTCCACCACCTTGTGGAGAGAATCAAACTTGTTGGTCAGCTCCGCTACGGCCTTGGCCTCATAGATGCTAGATGGCTTCAAGGAGGACGAAGAGTGTCCTCGCTCGTCACCCCATTGTTGATTGTTCGAGGCCATCTCCTCAATTAAGGTCGTAGCTTCGTCGGGAGTCTTTGATAGGATGGCCCCATTTGCCGCGGCATCAATAATCTGCTTGGTCCCCGGTTCGAGACCATTGTAGAAGCTATGGACTAGCTCCCAATCTTCAATGCTATGGTTGGGGCACTGATGCTGCAGGTCTTTGAAGCGCTCCCAAGCCTCGTAGAGTGTCTCTTGAGGTACTTTCTTGAAGGACATGAGAGCACTCCTAATCTTTACCGTCTTGGAGGGCGGATAGAACTTGTCAATAAACGCGCTCGCCAACTCGTCCCATGTGGTAAAGACTCCTTCAGCTTGCGTCCTCAACCAATAAAGAGCTTTATCCTTTAATGTGAAGGGGAAGAGGCACAGTCTGATGGCATCTAGGGTAACGCCCGGCATCTGGAAGGTGGCGCACTTTGATAGGAAGAGATGGATGTGGTAGTGGGGATTTTCATGGGCGTTCCCATGAAATGGATCCTGCTGCATCAGAACCACAAGCCCAGTCTTCAACTCAAAATTCTTGGCGGCCGCCAACTCCGGTATGGCTATGGACGAGGTTGTGGAGGAAGTCTTAGGCCAGAGCCTATCTCGAATGGAAATAATCCTCGCCATTCTTGCCGCTAACTCTTCAGGCGTCTCCCGGACGTTCATAAACCTCCCTTTCGTATCGAGTCTCCTCTCCGCTCTAATTCTCCGCAATGTACGCTCGATCTCAGGATCAAACAATATATCGGTGGGGTCCGCTGTGGATCTCGTGTACATGCATGGGAAAACAAAGTTTCAAAGAAGCGATTAGCACAATGGAAGGGTTAGATAAAAATAAAGAAATAAAACAAAAAGAAAGAACTATCTAGGGTGATAGGATCAAACACAATCACCTCCCCGGCAGCGGTGCCAAAAACTTGATCGCGCCCGGGCGTACACCCTAAAGAGCGACTGTGTAGTTTTACCGCAAGCGCACGGTGTAGCGACGAGCGGGTATCGAACACAGGGAGGACGTATGACAGTGCCTTCTCCGAACAACCTGGCTATAGGGACAGAAGAGTATGAATTTGCCTTTCGGCAATGTTGTCACAATCGTCAAATAATGCAAAGAGATATAAAATAAAATAAAGATGCCTAGGGAATAGGGAATCCCCGCTACTCACCGTATCTCGTCATTGTGATTCATCGGTATCACGATTGCTAGGGTAGTATTTCAGGTGAACTAGTTGCAACTGAATGTAAAACCTAGCTCACGCTCTCGCGCTGTTGCCGGTCTATAGCGAACCTAGGTTCGGGTCCAATCTCTTGCAAACCCTAGCCTAGGCAAGCTAGCATTAGGATCAACGTCATCGTTCAATCGCATCCCGAGCCCACTCTCGTGCAAACTCGGGCTGCGACCTAGGTTGGGATAGATCTTACCCGTCCAATCTCTTGCAAACGGGTATCGGTATAGAATTGCAACCGAGAACCCTAGTATCAGTCCAATATCTTGCAAACCGATACTACGGAAACTCAATTTCAACCCAATTCGGATTTCTAGGGTTTCCTATCGAATTGGGATCCAATCTCTTGCAAATCCCAATCGGTATGAACACCTAACTATCCGTAATATATCGATCCCAAACTAACCCTAATAGCAATTCTAGCAATAGTTCTACCAAATCATCACAAATCGGAAATTGGGCTCGTAGGGTTCGTCCCCACGCCCTAAGACGTTAAGACTACTCACAAATCATATTGCTAATAAAAGAATAATCAATAGAAATAGCGTAATATATCGATCCCAAACTAACCCTAATAGCAATTCTAGCAATAGTTCTACCAAATCATCACAAATCAGAAATTGGGCTCGTAGGGTTCGTCCCCACGCCCTAAGATGTTAAGACTACTCACAAATCATATTGCTAATAAAAGAATAATCAATAGAAATAGCAATGAAATTCATGGCAATATTCAAAACAACAATAAAAATAGGATTTTTAATGGAGAGGAAGACAAACCAATGTAGCTTTCCAAGAATCCAACCAAATAGAACTTTTCTCTCCTCTCCAATCACAAGAATAAAACTCTAAAAATTCTAATCTAAAAAGGCTACCAAAAGCAAGGAAAAATCTCCCTAAACTAGGTTAGAATCAGGGGTTAAATACCCCCCAAAACTGACCAAAAATTCGTGACCAAACTACACCTGCGTAGCTCTAAAATCGTGTTTTCCGCTACAGGCGCTCGGCTCACTCGGCCGAGTGACAAAAGTCGCTCGGCCGAGTGAAAGACCCTGAGAATTTCCAGTAAATCCGGGGTCTTGGGGGTCTTCATTTCGGGCGTCACTTGGCCGAGTGAGTTGTCGTCACTCGGCCGATGGGCTTATCTTCACTCGGGCGGTCGGCAATTGCCACTCGACCGAGTGGGTCTTCTGCTGCTCAGACTGACGAAAAACAGTAAGTTGGCTCTTTTTGAGGGGCGTCGTCTGAGTGCCACTCGGGCGGACGGGATACGTCACTCGGCCCAGTGGGCTTCTGATGCTCGACCGAGTGCACGCTTGGAGCGTGTCCGATCTGACCGGCCGAGCGGGGTTTCGTCGGTCGGCCGAGTGACTCCTTCACTCGGCCGAGTGAGACACTGAAAATGCCCATTCTGAGTGTTTTTGCTGTTGGATATTAGACTCCCCGGATTTGGTTTTGGATGATGAACAAACATAAATATATTATGAACTAACACTTTGTGAGCGCAGTTATGGAGATCGTCGCCAAATTCACATGAATATCAATTACGACGTCTCAAGACTTTTCAAAGCATGTGATCGTATGCCTAAAGCTTCGTTGAAGCTTATGGACCTATTTAGAAGTCATGAAGATTCGATTGAAGCTTTTAAAGACGGTATCGTCAAGTTTAATTTATAGTCTTTAAGCTTCTTTCGTAGAATGTTAAGCCTTGAGTAGGTCTTACGTTTTAATTCTTCATAACGCTCCTATCTTAGCTCTAGGATCTTAGTAGAAGTCCATACAATCCTTCCCGAAGCATCGCGCTTCGATTCGCGACTTCTTGTGCATGTTAGTTGGTTCAAGAAGAAGAACTGACCGACTAGATGGTGATCTAGTCGGTCAGCCAAGCTTCTTGGACCGACTAGTTTCAGTCAGTTAATTCTTAGCTCTTTACTGTTTACAGTTAGTCGGTCTAAGTTGACTCACCGACCGACTAGTTTGTGAACTAGTCGGTCAGTGATGTTTCTGTGACCGACTAGTTGAGCTTTCCCTGAACATGCACATTTGAACCTAAGCTATTGTTTATCATTAGTCGGTCTGTGTTCTTTGATCGACCGACTAGTTGATGAACTAGTCGGTCAACTTTTCTTCTTAGACCGACTAGTTTAGTTTACTGTACATGCCAAATTTTTCACCATACTTACTGTTTATTATTAGTCGGTCTATGTTCATTTGGTGACCGACTAGTTGGTGAATTATTCGGTCAACATTTGTTCTTGGACCGACTAAGTCTAATTCTTCTCAGACTTCAGTTTTATCTGTTAGTCGGTCCACGTTGAGTAACCGACCGACTAGTTGTGAAACTAGTCGGTCAGCTACTCTTCTTAGACCGACTAGTTCCTTAGTCTGTACTTTGATCTTTTCTCAGTTTACTCATTAGTCGGTTTACGTTAATTGACCGACCGACTAGTTGATGAACTAGTCGGTCGGTGGTTGTTCTTTGACCGACTAGTTGGGTTCAGAAAAGAGCCGTTGGAGCATTTAATGACTCGAATTTCTTTCTCTCTCTCCTCTATCCTATATATACTTGATGGCCTGCATTCATTGTTGCCAAGGCTGATATTATTGCAAGTTTAGAGATCAAGAGAATTCATTCCAAGCTCATTCAAAGCTCATTCATTCCATTAAATAATCTCTCCTCACTCTTACTTCCAAAGAGAGATTCATTGAGTGTGAAGCCTTCCAAGCCAAGTGCTTGATTCTAGGTCACCAACATCCCCAAAGCTCTCCATCACTGATCTAAATCTTGGAGCTAGGGTTTGGTGCCACTTCTTCCTCAAAATCATCCTTGCCCTAATTCGTAAGCAATACTCAAGGCATATGTATTTTGTTCGGTAAGAAGTTTTCTTATTTCATTTCATATTTGATTTGTAAGTTTCACTCTCGGTTGTGAGAGTGTGGTTGTGATCCCGGGTTGTGGGAGTCACATATTAAATTTTGTATGATTTGACTTGTGGAGGATTTTCACAAGTATTTCATAGTGGAAATCTTGAGTTAGGGTTTCTAACTCAAGTATCCGGAGGGGATCCGGGTGGTTGGGACGTAGGATCACCGGGAACAAGTCGGAGAGACTTGGGTGGATCCAAACCCAGTAACATCTCTTGTTAGCATTGTTAATTTTGTGTTGTCATTCAATTTAAGCTTCCGCAAATTGATTTGGTAGTTGTTTGCATTGTAATTAGGAATTATACTCCTTGTTATTTTTAAAGTACTATTCACCCCCCCTCTAGTACTTGTGCAGTAGCTTGTAGGGCATTACATTTGGTATCAGAGCCAGATACTTAGCTATGTATGCCAATGACAACAAGACCGTGCGTCCACCTTCCGACTATGGCACCTTCAGGAACCGTGAAGGAGCGTCTTCGGTGATGGAAGGACATTCCTCTACGAGGCCTCCATTCTTCAACGGTACCAACTACAGGTACTGGAAATGCCGGATGGAAACTTTCCTCCGGAGTGCATCTCTATGGAGGACCACAATGAAGGAATACATCTAGCCCGAAGAAGAAGACTTCAAGAAATGGACAACCGCGGAGGTCGCCGCGGAGGTAAGCAATGCCAAGGCAATGAACGCCTTGCAATGCGCGTTGGAGCCAGAGGACTTCAATAAGATATGCAATGTAAGAGTGCATATCAAATTTGGAACTCCCTCCTCATTCTACATGAAGGGACGAGTAGGGTAAGAGACTCTAAACTCGTAGTTGTAAACAAAGATTACGAAATGTTTCATATGCAACAGGGCGAGAAGATGAAGGAGTATTATGCTCGCTTCGTCGACATCATAAACGAGTTAGAGGCTCTCGGAAAGGAGAAGTGTTCGAAGCTTATCGAAGGACTTCCTTCTTCTTGGGAAAAGCGTACCTTCGCCACCGAGGAAGGTAATGACATGAATAAGTACACCGTAGTTCAACTAATGGGTACTTTAATGTCATACGAGGTACGCAAGGATAGCAAGCTCAAATTGCAGGAAAAGATGAAGTCCTATCTAAAGCAAGACGAGCCAAAGAAGAAGGCTATTGCTTTCAAGGCCGCTCCATCCACATCCACATCAACCGATGATGAAGACTCGGAAAACGAGTTGGACTTGGAGTCCATGGCTCTCATGGCCAAGAAGTTCAACCGTTTCTTCCGAAAAGGTAACTATAAGAACAAAGCTAAATTTGGTTCTTCAAACGCCTCTTCCTCTCCTTTGTGTTTCAAGTGCAATAAGCCAGGACACATGAAAGCGGAGTGTCCTCTCAACAAGCAAAAGGAGAAGTGGAAGGCGCCTAAATTCGATAAGTCCAAGAAGTACAAGAAAGGAAACAAGAAGGGACTTGTCAGAGCAACATTCACCGACTCCGAGGATTCCTCAAGAGGAGAGTCGGACGATGAGCAAGTGGAGCAAGCACACATGTGCGTCATGGCAAGAGAGGAGCATGATCAAGGACCCTCCTCTTCCGATGATAGTGATGACGAAGGCAACGATGAGGTAACTATTGATGATCTTAGGAATGCTAACTCTCAATTATGGTCTAAATACACTAAATTAGTAAATAGATATACTAAGGTAAAAGATGACCTAGCTAGCATTCAAACCTCGCCTAAGACTATCATCACCAACAACGACACCGTTGTTGAAGAGTTAAGAAATGAGATTATTAATCTCAAATCTAAACTTGAACATGTTAGCATTGATGATCCGGAAGAACATAGGATAGCGGATTTAACTTCTCAAAACTCGACTTTGAGTATTGAGAATGAGAATCTTAAATCTCGTGTTTATGTGCTCACATCGCAAGTATCCAACTTTGATACTTCTATGCGTTCTCTCAAAGAGAAATATGAGAACACATTAGGCCGAATTAATAGATTCAATAAGGGTAAGGACCATTTGGATAAAATCCTAAGTGACTTACTTCCGGCCAATCACCACATTGGTTTGGGGTATACGATGGGATGTCCATCCAAATCGGCCACTACCTTTGTTAGGCCAACTTCCGGTGACTCTACGAGTGGTAGCAAACACTCTATTGGTAGTTCATCTACCAATGGTGCTTCCACCTCGTCCACACCCTCTTTCGGAAAGAAACCCACTTTGGGTGGACCTCCAAAGAAGGGGCATGCTTATATGTACACCAATACCATGCCACGTTGGAACACACGTCCTACTCCACCGGCTCACACATATGATGATTTTTATGCAACACATTCTCGGGCACGTGCACACCATGTGAGACACCCTCACGCACGTGTTCCCACACATGCATATGTTCACCCACAACATCATATGAATAATTCTCGTCGTGCACCATTCCATCATGTCCCGTATGCCTATCCACAACATGCATCACGTAGAAATCAACGTCGAATGCATGCACCCAATAGGATGAGGGCTCCCAAGATTTTCACAATTTGGAGCCCAAAGGACACAAGCATGGACGAAAAACAAATGTATATGAATGCTTATTTTTCGGATGTTGTGCATAGTAGAAATTATGTGGGGAAGTCTAAGTCCAATTGGACTTGGCTTCCAAAGGTCTAATCTTTTGGACCCAATGACCTTGGGTACCATGATATGAAATTCTCTATCTTTAGGTACTCAAGGAAAAGAAAAAGAAAAGGAGCAACAAATTTAAATTTAGCTCCAAGGGAAATTGGATACTCGATAGCGGGTGTTCAAAACACATGACGGGTGACGCTAGTTTGCTCTCCGGAGTGGTTCCCATCGTAAATGGAAACCGCGTCGTATTTGGAGGCAACGAGAGCGGAACCATTATAGGTGTTGGTAAACTGGGTAACCCATCTAAACCCTTAATTAGTGATGTTTATCTTGTTAATGGCTTAAATCATAATCTTATTTCAATAAGCCAACTTTGTGACAAAGGTTACAAAGTTAGCTTTGCGAAAGGATTGTGTCATATTTTAAGAAAAGATAATGATAAAGTATTATTTTCCGGCACTCATCATAAAGATATTTATATTTTGGATCTTCCTAAGTCTTATGAACAATGTCTCGTTGCCAACACAAGTGAACAACACTTATGGCATCGACGCTTTGGACATGTGAACTTTGGAACACTTTATAAGCTTTCAAAATTAAATTCCATTAAAGGTTTTCCTAAGCTTGTTTTTGAAAAGAAAAGTTTTTGTGATTGTTGTCAACGTGGCAAGCTTCCTAAATCTTCATTTAAACCTAAGAAAAGCATTTCTACTAAACGGCCACTAGAGCTATTACATCTAGACTTATTTGGGCCAACTAGAGTTGCTTCCTTAGGAAATGCAAGATATGGACTTGTCATCGTAGATGATTATTCGAGATTTACATGGGTATTTTCATTATGTAATAAAAATGAAGCTTTTGAAAACTTCACAATTTTTGTTAAGAAAGTACAAAATCTCTTAGGAACCACCATTGTCACTATTCGTAGTGATCATGGAGGTGAATTTGAGAATGAGTCTTTTGAGACATTTTGTGATGAAGTTGGTATTACACACACCTTCTCTTTCCCTCGTGCACCTCCTCAAAATGGTGTAGTTAAGAGAAAGAATAGGATGCTAGTGGAGTGTGCTCGCACTATGCTTGATGATAGCCAACTTGGCCATCAATTTTGGGCGGAAGCGGTACACACCGCTTGCTATGTGTTTAATAGAATACTTTTGAGGCCCGGCACTAAACAAACTTGTTATGAATTGTTGTTTGGTAGGTTGCCTCAAGTTAAACATATTCGTGTTTTTGGTTCGAAATGTTTTATTAAGAACACGTATGGTAGTTTGGACAAATTCGATCCAAGATCCGATGAGGGGATTTTTGTTGGATATTCTTCACGTAGCAAAGCGTACCGGATATTCAACAAACGAACCTCAACGATCGAGGAGTCGCTTCATGTCTCTTTTAATGAAGGATTTGTTCCAACTAGAATTTCAAATGATAATGATTCTATGGATGTTTTATGTGATTCGTTTGATAATTCTAAGTCTAATAATTCTATTGATTCTATTGAGACTAACCCAACTAATGAAGTTGTTGAGAATGTTCCTAGTGACCAAGGTATTCCCAAACGGCTTCATACCGTTCGTGACCATCCTCATGAGCAAGTCATTGGCAATATCTATGATAGTGTCAAGACGAGATCGCAAGTGAACTACTTCGCTCATTGTGCCTTTGCCTCCTCGATAGAGCCAAAGAATGTTAATGAAGCATGCGAAGATAGAGCTTGGATCTTAGCCATGGAGGAGGAGCTCATTCAATTCGAGAGGAATGAAGTTTGGGAGCTTGTTCCATTGCCATCGAAGAACCACACCGTCATAGGGACAAAGTGGATCTTCAAGAACAAAACCGACGAAAACCAAGTCGTCGTCCGGAACAAAGCTCGGTTAGTTGCTCAAGGCTATCGACAAGAGGAAGATATTGATTTCGAAGAATCCTTCGCTCCGGTAGCTAGATTAGAATCAATTAGATTATTATTGTCTTTTGCATGCCATAAGGATTTTAAATTATTTCAAATGGATGTTAAAAGTGCATTTTTAAACGGCGATGTCGTTGAGGAAGTTTACGTTTCTCAACCTCCGGGCTTCATAAATGAAAAATTTCCAAATCATGTTTTTAAACTAAAGAAAGCGCTTTACGGCTTAAGACAAGCTCCTCGAGCTTGGTATGATCGCCTAAAGAATTTTCTTTTGGATTTGAATTTTAAAATGGGAGAAGCCGATTCTACACTTTTTGTTAAGCATTCGAATAATGATATAATTTTAGTTCAAATTTATGTTGATGATATCATTTTCGGTGCTACTAACTTTGCTCTTTGCGAAGAGTTTTCTAATGTTATGAAGGAACAATTTGAGATGAGCCACATGGGTGAGCTCAAATATTTCTTAGGTCACCAAATTCGCCAAATGGACGATGCAATCTTCATCCACCAAACAAAGTATACGGTGGAGTTGCTAAAGCGATTTGGAATGGAGAGTGCTTCCGGGAAAAAGACTCCAATGAGCACGACTACGCATCTTGACAAGGATACGGGCGGTAAGGATGTAGACATTCGTCTATATCGAGGTATGATAGGTAGTTTGCTTTTATCTTACCGTAAGTAGGCCCGATATTATGTTTGTCGTATGCGTATGTGCTCGTTATCAGTCTCAACCTAAGGAGTCTCACTTAGTAGCGGTAAAACGTATTTTCCGTTATCTAAGTTATACACTTGATTTTGGATTACTTTATCCAAAATCTAGCACGTATGAGTTAATCTCATATAGTGATGCCGATTATGCGGGATGCAAATCCGACAGGAAGAGTACTAGTGGCACTTGCCATTTTATAGGAAATTCTCTTGTCTCTTGGTTTTCCAAGAAGCAAAATTCCGTATCACTTTCAACCACCGAGGCGGAATATATTGCCGCCGGTGCCGCGTGTGCTCAAGTTCTTTGGATGAGACACACACTTAAAGACTTTGGTATAAATTGTGATACTTGCCCTATCATGGTTGACAACCAAAGTGCAATATGTCTTTCCAAGAACCCGGTACACCATTCCCGTTCGAAACACATAGATGTCCGACACCACTTTTTAGATGATCATGTTGCTAAAAAGGACATCATTTTAGTGTACGTTGAAACCCAAAAGCAAATCGCCGATATTTTCACGAAACCCCTAAAGGAGGACTCATTTGTGCGGTTGCGTCGAGAATTGGGGATTATGGGTGAATCCGAGATATAGGATTCATGTTTCATTCAATAATCTTGCATGCTATTATATTTCGAAATATTTCGTTCATGCTAGACTTATTGGATTTTTCGGGAATTTATGTGATATTTTGAATTTTTGCTCGAATTCATGTTTTGAATGTCGTATTTAAGATTTCGATGTTTAATGGGGTAGTTTAGATAATTATTGAGAGTTTTGCGATATATCGTCCAAGCGTATTGAGGAGAGAACTTGATTATCACTTTTTGGACTCTTTTAGTCGGTTTCAGTTCAACCACCAACTGACTAGATGCTCATCTAGTCAGTTAGTAGAAGAACTTAGACCGACTAACTTAAGCTTTTTGAGTTTCCTCTCCATTTTAACTCTTTAGTCGGTTCATGTTCAGTGATCGACCGACTAGATTGAGATCTAGTCGGTCAGTAAATGAACGCAGACCGACTAATTCTTGTCAGTTAAACTTGGATTCAACCACTGTTTACAACTAGTCGGTTCAAGCTCATTGACCGACCGACTAGATCGTGATCTAGTCGGTCAGTGCTTGAACTGTGACCGACTAGTTGTGCCAGGGACTGTTTGGTCTTTTGCGTTTTCGACCGACTTATACTCGATCTAACCGGTTAATTCTCATTTTAGTCGGTTGTCTTTTCTATCTCCAGCTCGAAACCCCCCGACCTCCCTCAAGACCCTTCGACTTCCGATCGATCTCCGACCGTTTTCCGGCCATCTCCGTCGATATCCACCGTCGGCCACTCCTTATAGGTGATTTCCTCTCCTTCTAGGGTTAGTTTTCCATTCCTAGTGCTAGGGTTAGTTCGGTTTCTAGGGTTTCTAGGGTTTAATTCTTTTTCGGCTAGGGCTTACTTTTGATCTTCCTTGTGCCGTGTCTTGCTTCGACTATGGCAAGAACACGTATCCCGATCACTCCATCTAGCCCCTCGCCGATGACCGTAGATCAAAACCCTTCGGATCCCGAGCATCCAACCACTCTGAAACGTCGAGCCAAGACCACCCAACCTTCATCGTCTACACCTCCTCTCAAGAAGAAGAGGACGATGACCGCCAAGCCTAGAGGTCAACCCAAGCACAAGCCTAAGCCCAAGACCAAAGATCTTGCCTCTTGTAACGCCCCGCTTCCCAAAAGACACCAGAAGCGAGAGCGTTACGCGGTCCGCTTGAACTGGAGCGGTGAAGCTCGAGTTCAATAAGCGTCTGTGATAAAAACACAGAAGAGGTCCTTGCATTTGCGAATCAGAACAATCAGAAAACATTTCATTAAATTAAAGAGGTGAAAAGCCACATCCAGAGATACATAGTGTTCGTACACCAAATTAAACAATAAGCCACAGCTGGGCTAAAGTAGTGACAAAAGAACGTACACAACTACAGCAAGTGACTGAAAGTAAACTAAGAAAACTAGTGGTAGAGGGGTCCTATAGTCCTCAGCTGGAAGGGGCACTGCGTCAGGTGCGAATTCCTGACTCTCTAAGTCTGGCGTCTCGTATGCGTCCTCCGGGTACTCAAGCGCTGAATCTGACATACATCCACAAACATGAATGTATGTCAGCTAGGGGTCTGCAAGAAGAGTTAGCATCCCAAGGCAAAGTGTATGACAAATATATGAATTTTAGAAGCATCAATATTTTAAGAAAAGTGACTGCAACAATTTAACGTTAACAAATATATAGAAACGGAAACAACATCCCTAACATGCAGTTCTAAACAGTTGCAAGATCAAAGTTAAGATTTCACTGAGTTTGTTAGCATTTCAATTTCAAGATGTCCAAGTTAGCGTTGCAATGTCCATGTCAATAATTCTCATCTAATCTAGGGTTCTCGCCTTTAGGTCGTGATGAGAAGGTCGTTCCTCTCACGGGGGCTTACCGTGATTGACACTAACCCACCGCGTCGGGTGGTGCTCTTGAGGAGAGTACCTTTCATACGCCCAGTGGCCGCTCAACCCTAACCCCACCCCAAAGTTTTGCCGGAACACGAGCCGGCTTAGTCGACTCACACGACATCACGATATCACGAGTTCGCCTTTGAGGCGCACGATTTCACGATGCCACTCTCAAGTAAGATGTACATGACTTAGATGTTGTTAATGTTCTTGTTTCACAACATTTACAATAAATACAAGGGATGTCAAACAGGTTGGTTTAATGAACAATTTACAGTAAACGATTTACTTCGCCAATGTTTTAAAATTTGATTCTCGTCGGGTAATATGTCAAAGTGTCACATTTCGGTCTAGAACATTATAAAGACATTTTCATGCGGCATTATAAGTACGTTTTGCAAGATACACACATTAAAGTAAAAAGACGCAATTATTCATCAACTTCAAAAATTCATATTTAATTGCACACTTACCTGTAGTGACGCGAGTTGGGTATCCGAGCTGACGTACAAGGTGCGTGATATATTTGTGCCAACGGATACGCGACATCAAGCTTAAGGAATCCATTATAAACCTAAATATGTATACCATCTAACCTTATTCACACAAATTCAATAGATATACATGTACTAAGTTATAAAGTAAAAGCTGACATGCTACACACATTACAGCTAACGTTTATTTATAAATCGCAAGATGTGACAGTAACCTATATTATAGCTACACAAATGATAATAGTATTTTATATATATATATATATATATATATATATATATATATATATATATATATATATATATGGTAACTCATTCATTATGTCCCACTGTAGTGTCAGAGAGCACTTAAAAACATAGCTAATGTATACATTATTTAAACTTAAGGCTAAAGTAAATATTGTATTACATGTCTACTATTCACTCATGCACGCATGAAGGTACTTACGTGTGTGTGGGTTGGGGGAGCAAGCGACAGAGCAGGGTCGATGGCCGTGGCGGTGTTGCTGGAGATAGCGAGGTGGAGATGGGGTGCCGGGGCTGTGTCGAAACGCTGGGGGAGCTCGGGTCCGCGATGGTGGTCACGGTGAGAGTGCAGCAGCTCCGGTCAGCGGCTGGGCTCGCCGGAGAGGCCACGCGAGAGGAGCTCGGTCACGGGGGAGGCCGGAGCTCGGAGATCTGGCCGGTGGGTGGCTGTCGGAGTGATGGCAGGCCGGATCTGAGCGTGGCAGCAGCGAGGAGGGCTCAGGCGTCAGTGGGCCGCGGGGAGAGGAGCTCGCACGGAGGGGGCCTCGGGTTCACGAGTGTTGCGAGGGTGAGGGAAGAACTGGGTTGCTCCGTCAGAGGAGGAGGAGGAGAAGAGTCGCACGCGAGCGATTCAAGGCGTGGGGGCTGGGGAGTCTGCGGCTTTACGAAGAGGTCCGATCGGTGGTCGGCATTTGGAGGGCTAGCTGCGGCGTTTGCGTGGTTGGGAGGCGACTGCCGGCGTTGAGGGGCTCGAGGGGAAGAAGGCACGAGTTGGGGCGGCTGCTCTTTAGTCTCTAGGGTTTTATCCTAGGGTTATAATCTTTATATAGTAGGGTGACTCTGTGGGTTGTTTGCACTTGGGGTTTTAATGTAGGTTGTATGCTGGGGATTTCGAAAGGAGCATCACATGTGAGTGCAAGGCTCAGTTGCTATAGGCTATAGCATAGGTGTTATTTTATTATTATGATAGAAGTAGGGTGGCCTAGGTTTCTATACATGCACATTGATTTAGCCCTACACAAGTATGTGTGCTGTGAGGTGTGAATGATCCAATCGTGAACTAACCTTAGGGTTAGGCTTAGGGTTGTTTCATATAGGTTGTTGCTTGGAGAACCAAAAGTTACCCTGTGTATTATTTTGTTTATAGGAGGGCTGCTACATCACGTGAGTAGGCTATAGGTAGAGTTGCTAGGGTTGTTTTGAATTTAAAAACTGATATTATCAATTATAAAGAAGACTCACACCCACACACTCTCTCTCTCATGTGTGTGCGGCCTGGGAATTTGTTGGGTTCAAAATCGGGTGGCTGATATTAGGTTAGGCTAGGAGTTTGAAATATAAAAATAATAAGATTAACTTGGTATAGAGGGGAGTAATCAGGGCTAATAAAATCAGTTAATAACAGGTTTAATTGCGTCTAACTAGGAAAGTTACCAAACATTGAATTAATGAGTTTTATTAGGATTTAATATGGGGAGTTCTCATTTGAATTCGAAAGTTTAAATTAACTATAAGAAGAGTTGCTAAAATAATAATAATAATAATAATAATAATAATAAGCGTGAAGGACAAAAAAATGGATACAGGTACGGTGACAGAAATGTTGGACCACGGATACGGGAAGAAATACACGGGAGAAAATACGGATAGCGTAATGGTGAGAACCGGGCGTTACATCCTACCCACCTTAAAAACGATTCCGCCCTCGGAATCTTATCGGCTAAGACACGGGGAAAATATCAGGGTAACGCTCGTATCTCTCTTATAATGTATACACACGATAAATAACCTTCATGCCATACCCAAATAGTATTTCTAATATTAATGTCAACACCAAAAGTATTACCACCGATAATACTAATCAACGCCAATGCTACTAGTAGTAACTATACACATACACACGTTACCAGTTACCAATTACGTATTTATACAACATGTTTAACATCAACCCACCAATATAATGCAACCAATATTATACCCGACGAATAATAATACTTACTACACAACCACATCAATTTACTAGATGTAAGTATGCCAACACCTTGCACACTCACATCATTATTAATACACAATATATTACCATATATCTCATACACTCCCAATCTTTAATGATATAATACTACATGTCACAGAAACATATCACTAATAAGAAATACAATCATTCTTAGTCAATTAACACTTCAATTGTACAATCACTTTCACATACCGCATACTATTATATACGCATTATAATATATAACACTACACATATATACATGCATGTAATACCTTATACTATACCCAGATTTATATAAACTTTACCCCTAGTACTAGGTTCATAGTAATCTACACACCTTAGGATCAAATCCGTCCTCGGAATCCCTTAAATATGCCAACGTATGGGTGAGCAGACTTAGACACTAAGGTCACTCTATCCCAGTCATACATCATAAGGAAACCATATACATCCATTTGCATACACTTACTCATGTATCACGCACTTTCAAATATTTATACATACGTTCATTTTACACACATATACATGCTCACACAACTACACGCCTACCTCATATCTATATAGAACAGTCATATACACACACACCGGTATTCACAACCATGGTAATTTACATAGGGCTAGTACACTATTACATACATCCATATTTCGTAGTCACAAACATACATATATGCATACCTACTGGTACACACATGCTCACACATCACCCCGTAGGGGTAATACGATAATCCTACCATACATGAAGCACGCTTATTTATACCATATATATATACATACCTATAACTAACCACATACACATATATTCACATGCACACGTCAAACATACTAACATGTAGGTCACATAATATATATATACCCTAGTAACTAGCCAAAACTAAATCAATCACGCTCAGGTATTCCTATAGTGATATAGCTAATCGCTCGCCTAAGTATAAATATAACACTTACTGCTCTATAATCGTCTGAATACATACCTATCACAATTTACCGTACGTACATGCACACACAACATAATAGATCATCACACTATACTAATATATTAAGGGAAAACACATGTAGACCTGAGTGGTACATAGAGATTCACACGCACGGGCCCACACCCACTATCTATACTCATGCACAACAACAAAACTACAATCACTGCTAATGGTCCCACTATTCTTACATTAAGGCTGACATAAGCACTCACAAGCACCAATGCGAAAATTAATCAATGGTGTTGAATTCAGAGTTGAAAGATGTAATGAATTAATGATGTGATGGACGGCTCCGAAGGTGGTATGGGTAAGCGAGTAGTTTGGTTGGGTGGCACAAAATATCCAAGAATAATTAAATAATTACGAAGATAGTGGTATGAGAGGGAAAAAAAACATCGTTATAATTTATGTAGGATAGTGAGTATACGGTAGGAATTAAAACGTAAAATGTGATCAGTCAAATAATACGTGAAGAGTAATATGGACATAGTGTCGTAGTGCTCGTTTTGCAAATGAAAATAGGCTTGTAAAAGAAAACAGAAAATTTTCTTTCCTTAAAATATTTGAAGACAATGATTATAAAACTAACACACAGGATTTTGAAATCCTATTTAATTTAAGAAAATATTTTAAAGTATGTATCAATGACCGTTTCGAAATACATTAAAGGAGGTGACATTGGAACTAGCGACTTAGGAATAAGATTTTTAAAAGTTCATTGCCTGAGGAAAAATAGAGTAGTTAGGTGAAATAGAAGAGCGAAAGATGTATGTGACGAAATCGTTATGAGATAGTAGTTAAAGATCGCCTCAAAAGAGTTTCATAATCAATATTGGGTTTAAATCGACTGAATTGTAGAGAACTTAAGTAAGAGTTTTCGAAAGGGTTTTAAACTTAGCGTAGAATTCAATAAAAATATTGAAAATACTTTTTAGAAGGTCCCGGATCAGCAGGATGGCGGACCCGAAGATCTTAGGTGAATCGAGGACAAGAATTAGGTCCGAAGTTTGAAACGTAAGTACGACTAAGAAGTAACTCCGCGAATACGCTACGATGGCTTTCTACGATCACTAACATGGAAGTGAAATGATTAGGAATTGGTAACATCAGAAGGAAATAATTATTGGATCGACTGAGGTTTAGCACTAAGGTTCCACAACGAACTAGACTGCGATAAGGAAACCGAGGTGAGGGTTCAAAGAGGATCAGGGTCAGGATCTTATGGATTTGGAATATCTCACGCCTAGAAGTCTACTCAATTGCAGGTGTCTCAGGTTCGGCTGGCACGGCAACGATTGCTACGTTCGGTTGGGCCCTAGATTCGATGAATCTAAGCGAGTGACTAACGAAACTCAAGAATCCAGTATGGTCAGAGTTGGATGATCAATCGCTAGGGTGACCTTAAGATGATAATACTTAGTCGTGGCAAGGGTGTCTAACTAACGAGCACGAGCGTCTAACTCTTCTAACTATCCTAGTATTGGGTTTCCCATCGTGCTGAGACGAGGCATTCGAGTAATTTTGCGTATGAACTATTCTGGATGTTTTTGGCTAATGAAAGGTGTTCTCGTTGTTCCGAATTTCACAGTTGCAAGACCTGCATGGGCCACCAATAAAACCTGTAACGCCCCGCTTCCCAAAAGACACCGGAAGCGAGAGCGTTACGCGGTCCGCTTGAACTGGAGCGGTGAAGCTCGAGTTCAATAAGCGTCTGTGATAAAAACACAGAAGAGGTCCTTGCATTTGCGAATCAGAACAATCAGAAAACATTTCATTAAATTAAAGAGGTGAAAAGCCACATCCAGAGATACATAGTGTTCGTACACCAAATTAAACAATAAGCCACAGCTGGGCTAAAGTAGTGACAAAAGAACGTACACAACTACAGCAAGTGACTGAAAGTAAACTAAGAAAACTAGTGGTAGAGGGGTCCTATAGTCCTCAGTTGGAAGGGGCACTGCGTCAGGTGCGAATTCCTGACTCTCTAAGTCTGGCGTCTCGTATGCGTCCTCCGGGTACTCAAGCGCTGAATCTGACATACATCCACAAACATGAATGTATGTCAGCTAGGGGTCTGCAAGAAGAGTTAGCATCCCAAGGCAAAGTGTATGACAAATATATGAATTTTAGAAGCATCAATATTTTAAGAAAAGTGACTGCAACAATTTAACGTTAACAAATATATAGAAACGGAAACAACATCCCTAACATGCAGTTCTAAACAGTTGCAAGATCAAAGTTAAGATTTCACTGAGTTTGTTAGCATTTCAATTTCAAGATGTCCAAGTTAGCGTTGCAATGTCCATGTCAATAATTCTCATCTAATCTAGGGTTCTCGCCTTTAGGTCGTGATGAGAAGGTCGTTCCTCTCACGGGGGCTTACCGTGATTGACACTAACCCACCGCGTCGGGTGGTGCTCTTGAGGAGAGTACCTTTCATACGCCCAGTGGCCGCTCAACCCTAACCCCACCCCAAAGTTTTGCCGGAACACGAGCCGGCCTAGTCGACTCACACGACATCACGATATCACGAGTTCGCCTTTGAGGCACACGATTTCACGATGCCACTCTCAAGTAAGATGTACATGACTTAGATGTTGTCAATGTTCTTGTTTCACAACATTTACAATAAATACAAGGGATGTCGAACAGGTTGGTTTAATGAACAATTTACAGTAAACGATTTACTTCGCCAATGTTTTAAAATTTGATTCTCGTCGGGTAATATGTCAAAGTGTCACATTTCGGTCTAGAACATTATAAATACATTTTCATGCGGCATTATAAGTACGTTTTGCAAGATACACACATTAAAGCAAAAAGACGCAATTATTCATCAACTTCAAAAATTCATATTTAATTGCACACTTTCCTGTAGTGACGCGAGTTGGGTATCCGAGCTGACGTACAAGGTGCGTGATATATCTGTGCCAACGGATACGCGACATCAAGCTTAAGGAATCCATTATAAAACTAAATATGTATACCATCTAACCTTATTCACACAAATTCAATAGATATACATGTACTAAGTTATAAAGTAAAAGCTGACATGCTACACACATTACAGCTAACGTTTATTTATAAATCGCAAGATGTGACAGTAACCTATATTATAGCTACACAAATGATAATAGTATTATATATATATATATATATATATATATATATATATATATATATATATATATATATATATATATATATGAGAATAATGGCTATCATACGCCATATGAGGCCTTGCCTCATATTCCCTCTCACATAAAGCATCCAAGTACAACCAAGTACAAGCCCATGTGGGAATGTACTTGGATGCTTTATGTGAGAGGGAATATGAGGCAAGGCCTCATATGGCGTATGATACCCATTAATCCATATATATATATATATATATATATATATATATATATATATATATATGGTACCTCATTCATTATGTCCCACTGTAGTGTCAGAGAGCACTTAAAAACATAGCTAATGTATACATTATTTAAACTTAAGGCTAAAGTAAATATTGTATAACATGTCTACTATTCACTCATGCACGCATGAAGGTACTTACGTGTGTGTAGGTTGGGGGAGCAAGCGACGGAGCAGGGTCGATGGCCGTGGCGGTGTTGCTGGAGATAGCGAGGTGGAGATGGGGTGCCGGGGCTGTGTCGAAACGCTGGGGGAACTCGGGTCCGCGATGGTGGTCACGGTGAGAGTGCAGCAGCTCCGGTCAGCGGCTGGGCTCGTCGGAGAGGCCACGCGAGAGGAGCTCGGTCACGGGGGAGGCCGGAGCTCGGAGATCTGGCCGGTGGGTGGCTGTCGGAGTGATGGCAGGCCGGATCTGAGCGTGGCAGCAGCGAGGAGGGCTCCGGCGTCAGGGGGCCGCGGGGAGAGGAGCTCACACGGAGGGGGCCTCGGGTTCACGAGTGTTGCGAGGGTGAGGGAAGAACTGGGTTGCTCCGTCGGAGGAGGAGGAGGAGAAGAGTCGCACGCGAGCGATTCAAGGCGTGGGGGCTGGGGAGTCTGCGGCTTTACGAAGAGGTCCGATCGGTGGTCGGCATTTGGAGGGCTAGCTGCGGCGTTTGCGTGGTTGGGAGGCGACTGCCGGCGTTGAGGGGCTCGAGGGGAAGAAGGCACGAGTTGGGGCGGCTGCTCTTTAGTCTCTAGGGTTTTATCCTAGGGTTATAATCTTTATATAGTAGGGTGACTTTGTGGGTTGTTTGCACTTGGGGTTTTAATGTAGGTTGTGTGCTGGGGATTTCGAAAGGAGCATCACATGTGAGTGCAAGGCTCAGTTGCTATAGGCTATAGCGTAGGTGTTATTTTATTATTATGATAGAAGTAGGGTGGCCTAGGTTTCTATACATGCACATTGATTTAGCCCTACACAAGTATGTGTGCTGTGAGGTGTGAATGATCCAATCGTGAACTAACCTTAGGGTTAGGCTTAGGGTTGTTTCATATAGGTTGTTGCTTGGTGAACCAAAAGTTACCCTGTGTATTATTTTGTTTATAGGAGGGCTGCTACATCACGTGAGTAGGCTATAGGTAGAGTTGCTAGGGTTGTTTTGAATTTAAAAACTGATATTATCAATTATAAAGAAGACTCACACCCACTCTCTCTCTCTCTCATGTGTGTGCGGCCTGGGAATTTGTTGGGTTCAAAATCGGGTGGCTGATATTAGGTTAGGCTAGGAGTTTGAAATATAAAAATAATAAGATTAACTTGGTATAGAGGGGAGTAATCAGGGCTAATAAAATCAGTTAATAACAGGTTTAATTGCGTCTAACTAGGAAAGTTACCAAACATTGAATTAATGAGTTTTATTAGGATTTAATATGGGGAGTTCTCATTTGAATTCGAAAGTTTAAATTAACTATAAGAAGAGTTGCTAAAATAATAATAATAATAATAAGCGTGAAGGACAAAAAAATGGATACAGGTACGGTGACAGAAATGTTGGACCACAGATACGGGAAGAAATACACGGGAGAAAATACGGATAGCGTAATGGTGAGAACCGGTCGTTACACCTCTCGTTCTTCGTTCCATACTCCTACCGATTCCGATACGGAGTATAACCCTGAGACAGAGACTCATAGGGAACCCACTCCTCCTATCCATCCCGAGTCTAGCACCCACCCTCGTACGTCTACCCGTAAGCCTAAGGGAAAGGCTCTGATGCCGGTGGGCGGTGTCGATATTTCGTTGTGTCGTGACGACCCTATGTGTCTCGCGGCGTACAACCGTATCGAACATTGCCCGCTGCTTTTGGAGCATTTCGTCCAGTTTAGCTACTTCCTAGGGTTAGCTGATCTTCTCTCATCGTCGGGTCTCCTCGATTACCTTCGATATGACCCGAAGGCGAATCCTCACCCCTACCCTAGATTAGTAAAGCTTTTCTATGCGAATAGGATCCGGGGTCAGTACGATGAGACCCACTCTGTTGAGACGACCGTTTTGGGGACTCCTATTGTCACGCCCCGCTTCCCAAAATGGACGGAAGCGAAACGTGACGAGGCCCGCTTAGGCCAGAGCTTTAGAAGCTCGGACCCAATAAGCGTCTGTAGGGGGGGTACCATTTTAAAAGTTTCAGGTTCTTGCATTTATAAAGTTTAGGAACAACAAAAGTACAGAAAGGAAATGGCATTCATTTATATGGAGAAATAATATCCAACTGGTACAAAGTCTAAAGGAAGCCTAAGCATGACAACAAAAGTTTAAAGACAAACCGAAAAGTAGCAACCTCTGAAAGTGACGACTAAAAATGATCGCTAGGTCTGGTCCTCGTCAGGTACGTACTCTGGTGACGACGTCCTCGGCTCCACGTACTCCAGCGAGTCTGCCTCGTCCACGATCTCTGGCTGAACACCTGACGTACAGCACCCAAGAAAAGGAACTGTACGTCAGGTAAAGTCTACAAGAAGGGTTAGACTTTACTGCAAGTGCACCGAACTTTAAACAACGGTTTACTGGTTGATTAGCATGCTGAGGTTCGTTTACACAACAGTTTACTGGTTGATTAGCATGCTGTGGTTATAACAGAGTAACACGACAGGAAGTAACGTAGCAGGAAAGTAAAACGGGACAAGTAGTAGTCGTAGCGTGTGCTACCAACTACGGGACTAACCTACAGGTGTCAAGACAAGAAGGGACGTGACGGGACAAGACAGGACAAACAGGACGGGACAAGATAAGACAAGTGTGACACGAAGGGTTCACGCCTTACGGTTCGAGGGGGATCAGACCCTCTTGCCGTGCGCACGCTAAACCCTACCCCAACCCAGGAACTCAGGACAAGAAGTACATGGATCACTTCCGCTAGGGAAGCATCCAAAACGCCCGCAGGCTTTTTGTGTAACAGGGATCACTTCCGCAAGGAAAGCATCCGAAACGCCCGAAGGCTTTTTGTGTAACAGGGATCACTTCCGCAAGGAAAGCATCCGAAACGCCCGAAGGCTTTTTGTATAACAGGGATCACTTCCGCAAGGAAAGCATCCGAAACGCCCGAAGGCTTTTTGTATAACATGGATCACTTCCGCAAGGAAAGCATCCGAAACGCCCGAAGGCTTTTTGTATAACAGGGATCACTTCCGCAAGGAAAGCATCCGAAACGCCCGAAGGCTTTTTGTGTAACAGGACACGACATGACAAGTGTAGGAAGTTGTTATTCTAGGGTGTCCACACGCACGCACACACATGATAGCCCTACAATATCAAAAGTTGTTGTTGTCAGGCTCAGACTTCGTCGTCAAGTCTGAGCCGTCAGGAGCGTCCCGGACGCTATCATTTCACGTCCGGTTCTATACATTCACAGTCTAACAGTTCTAGCAAACTAAGACCAAAGCATGGTCAAAAATGCAAGTGGGTACACTTGCCTGCGATGGCGAGTGTGTCGTCCTCCCGAAGCGCCTCGTCCAAGCGTCCCGTCCGCGGAAGTCCGTCTGAAACAGGTCATGGCGACGGTGTCAGGTCGCGTTTTTCAATAATCCTATTTAGGTTCATTTCTAGGTTGTCGGGGCTACCCTAATTGTCAAAGTCACAATTTGATGTTTTATCAGCCTAAATCGACCACTACCCTATATGCACAGAAAATATCGTCCGATGGTCGATTTCTACAGTGGGCAACGTTTTACAGATGCAGAAAATAAATTTAGTTCACGTTAACAGATTTTAGATTAGGTTTTCAGTTTGCTACGGTGTGGGTTTTCACTATGCATTTAGGGGACTTACCTGGTGTAAGGAACATGCGGTTAATCTGGCGTCGGGTCTGAAAACGGTGGCGGTGCTCGTGCCCCCGACTGCGGGTAGCACAGTGGAGGTCATCTTCGGATCGCCTCAGGATTGTGACGGCTACGGGTAGCGCAGCCGAGGTGTCACAGCTACAGGTACGGTATCGAGATCGCTTCGGTTACAGGTCCCGGCAATGAAACGTCTACGGCAACGGTAACAGGGACGAGTCGCGACGTCAGGAAGCCACGGAATCTGCGGCAAGCAAGGGGGCTGACAGGGGTGTAGCAAAGGAAATGAGCGGCTATCAACGGGGAGATCTGCGAGCGGTGTCCGCTGTTCGTGTGGAGGCTGGCAGTTCGCCGTGAAGGCTGCCGTTGCGCGTACAAGGGCTACGCGTGCCGCGGCCTATGGGGTGCTCGGCCGGATCTGCGAGGGCCTCTGGAAGATCGTCGGCGTGTGCAGAGTGGCGGAGAACTGGGCCGCGAGAGAGGGGTGCGGCCACGGAGAGAGAGTGCAGTCGAGGCGTTGTGCAGGGCGGCCGCGGTCGGGGATCGTGGCGGTGCGGCCTCGGCGCGGGGGGCTGCGGATGAGCAGCCGAGAGCGGGGCCGCGGGCGGCGCCGAACAGGCCGAGCGGTGGCCTAAAATGCGGCAGCAGCTAGGGCTGTCGCCGATCTTCTGTTGTGCGAGGAGGCAGCCGTGGCGAGCTGTGATCAGGGACGGATCTGCGGCGGCGGTGCTTGCCACAGCAGCTGCAGCATGAGGGGCGGAGCAGAAGAGAGAGATCGGGGTGAGAGGGCTTCGACGGTCGATCGTGGCGCTTGGATCGCAGCGGGGAGGTGCGGTTCTGTGAGGGGAGGCCGCGAGGGGAGACAGCGGCGACGCTCGGGCTTGGGGCGATCGGCGATCGGTGCTCGGCGGTTGAGAGCGAGAGAGAGAGAGATGGGATGAGTCGGTGGCGGAGAGGGGAGCGCGAGGTGGCGGAAGTCGTTGTCGCCGGAGGAAGGCCGGCGTCGGAATCGCGGATCGCGACGGGGCCTCACCGAGAATCGCGGTGGGATCCGATCGGCTAGGTGACGCGGCGGTGCTGTGCGGGGGGGAAGCGAGGGCGAGGGCGAGGGGACCGCGAGGGAGGCCGGCGTCGCTCGGGGCTCGGGGGATGCCGCGAGGGAGAAGGGAGATCGGGGTTTTGGGGGAAGAGGTCGGCGGCTGCGAATCGCCTAGGGCTTAGTTGCGAGAAATAGGAATTAGGGTTTTGGGTAAAAGTTTGGGTTATTATTAATAATAATTAAAATTTCTATAGACCTATAGAATTATGGTTAAAAGGGGAGATCTAAGGGATAGAGGGTGTATAATTTTGGGGTATGTCTAGGGGAGATTAGCGAAACAGATTAGGGAAGATTTTAAAAAGATTTAAATGAAAGGTTTAGCCAGATTTGGCTAACAAATTTCGAAATTTGAATCTGATTGGGCTAATCAACGGTCGAGACTTCCCCGAGCGATATCTCTCAATCCGAGCGTCGGAAAAATAATCCGAAAATACCGGGGCGATCGCGGAGACGAGACACACAGATCTATGGAGCCTGATCGTGTGCTACGTCCACCAAAATTTTACGTAAAATTGGGAACGGCGTATTGAGTCAAATGACTAAAACGCCCCTATCGTGCAAAGTCGTTTTGCGAGAAAACGAGCCGTGAAAGACGTTCCCAAAAATTACTATAAAATACAACACCCCGAAACGATTGTAATGGCATATCACCTCGCATATGCCGGAGCTCAGAAACAACCAAATAAAATACGTGCACGATAAAACATGTGCGCGCAGAAAATTACAAACGGTCGGAAAGCGGCCGTTACATTCTACCCACCTTAGAAATGATTCCGTCCACGGAATCACTCATACTAAGACTAATTATAAAATCTATAAATACTTAAGCCTATAATTCCCATCTTCCACAAAATGATCTCTAATCCTATAACTTCAACGTCGTTCCTCAAATAATCCATCATGATCCTTCTTTTCACTGGATACAGCCACGATTAATCTCACGTCCTAACACTTAACTATAGATCTATTCACTGTTGTTCAAATTCCCAACTCCAACTCCTCATAAAAGAATAACAATCACCGTGTCCTTAATGCATTCCTTGTCATATCTTCCCATAAATTTATCCGCCAAATAATTGAACTATCAAAATCATATCTCCTCTTACTTATTATAATTATTTTCAACCAATATTAAATCCGACAACCTAACCATCCATTTGTCCCTACACGTTGTGTTACTCCCAATGTCTTCTTACATCAACCCGACCTTCAAGTCTCGATGCTAATAAAAACTCTCCTCAATTTCACGATCATCCTAACTCTTACCATACTCAGTTGCCACCCTATCTACCATTCGTCTAAGCCTCAAATCTGATAGGTTCTCATCTTCGCGCATACAATCTCATTCAACTAGAATCCTCCATTGAGTCCGTCACACTTCGGTTTTATAAATAAGTCTTGGACATCCCATCTTCTCATCCGAAGAAATCTATTCCAATATCCTATTGTTCCAAAATCGGTTAATCAATGCTATAACAAATCTCATCTCTCCCTGAGCCTACATGCAAACAAATCCTACAACAATAACAGCTAGTCCCAAACTATAACAACCACAACATACGTTCCAAAATGGAGAGAGAGATGAGAAAGGGAAACTTAAAACCAGTGACACATTTTAAAACATTTGGAAAAACGTGTGGAGTCGTGGTAATGGATGAGGAAGGATAATTGATTTGTGATCTTGTGAGCTAATTTCAAAAACTTTAAAGATTTGGTTTAAAAGAAAACAAAGTTTTGATACAGTCACATACAATCAAGATAAACCATTCATTAAAACTAAAACTAAGTCTAAGGACCTGCCTGCGATGACGCCATTCATATAAGTATGAATACCGTCATTCAGACAACTTCCAGCATACCATGGTTAACGCTGAGCACACATTCAAGACGCAAAAGGCAATCATCGGAATCCTAAAGAACACACATTCATACGGGTCTTCGCACTCTACCTATACTCAGGCACTGCAACGACATCACCTACCAAAGGGCCTACTCCTAAACTGGAGATAGCATGGATAACTACAAGGTCTAATGTCTAAACAATAGAAGGAAAAGAAAACTAGATCAAAAGCGAAACGAAATAAAATCGGAAAGAACGAGCTCAAATAAGACGGAGTAAAGAGATAGTTGGTTGGATGAGACAAAAATATTTCTCAGAATAACTAGATAGGTGAAGGAGATTTACGGGTAAAATATGATATCGTATACTTTATACCTTTATAAAAATAAGTGGGGAAAAGGAGCAGTTAGTAAAATTATTACGATTTGGAAAAAAAGTTAGATGAAGGAATAAAAGTAGGATAATGTAGCGATTGTTTTGCAAATGAAAATAAACTTAAACAAGGTTCTTGAAGTATGAGCACGATGAACATAGAGATGTTTATATGTATATATAAAAAAATTTAAAAATCCCTCTAAAGTACGTACGTAAATGGTTAAAAGTAAATTTCGTAGGTTAGAAAAATGATATGTTGAATTCCCGAAATGGTAACAAAGTTTTAAAACTAAAATACGATGGATACTGATTCGAAAATAAGTACAAGGCCGTAACTTAAAACTTTTACGACCGAAAGGTTTCAAAATTTACGAAAGAATTTTAACTCAACCGAAAGTAAGAAATTTTAAATAATTAATAAAAGTTTTCAAAGAAGTCAAATTGGGCGGAGAATTTAATAATGAATTTCGAAAATACTTTTAAAGGAAGCAGGTTTTGGGAAAGGGGAAATTTTGAAAATAAATACAAGACAGTAGAAATATATTGTGTAGTTTATCAAAGTAATATATATATTTTGGAAACAAGGCAAATAAAAACTGAATATGAGGAATAACAATTTGAAACGAGTGCGAGTTTAACTCGATCCAAAACAACAAATTTTAAACATATAATATAGGGGTTTTCAAAGAAATCAAGCCAGAGCGAAAACTTAATAAGGAAAGTCGAAAAATAATTTTAGAGGAGGTAGAGTTGGTCAAGGAAGGGATTCGAAGGATCGATGATGATCGTCAGGAAACGATCACGAGAATCGAGAGAAAGGAAAAATGTTCGCATGAAGAGTACGCGTAAGATATGAATCGTGAAGAGCTACGATGGGACTCTATGGTCGATAGCACAAAATTTGCAAGGATCAGAGGGATGCTAGAGGATAAGGGTTCTAATCATCGGGTCGTCTAAAGATTAGGATAACTCAGCTCAAAGGCTTCCTAATGAGCTAGAATATAATCAGGATCTAAAGAGAAGGTTCCTAAGAGAATCGAGGTTACGTTCTGCTGGGCCCGAAGTCGATGGAGCTGGGCGAGCGACTAACTAGAAGAAGGACTCTAAATATCTAATACGATCAGGATCAAATGGGGATGCTAAAATAGTCTAGGACGAGGACGACTAAATCTTAACCAAGGCATCCGACTATCAACCTGGGACGTCTACCAAAGTCTTCCTACTATCTAAGACTGGGAAACTAATTCAGACTTGTACGTGGATATCAAATGAATGCGGTACTTTTATTGTTCCGAACTTTTGCAAGACCTGCATGGGCCACCACTAAAACCTGTCACGCCCCGCTTCCCAAAATGGACGGAAGCGAAACGTGACGAGGCCCGCTTAGGCCAGAGCTTTAGAAGCTCGGACCCAATAAGCGTCTGTAGGGGGGTACCATTTTAAAAGTTTCAGGTTCTTGCATTTATAAAGTTTAGGAACAACAAAAGTACAGAAAGGAAATGGCATTCATTTATTTGGAGAAATAATATCCAACTGGTACAAAGTCTAAAGGAAGCCTAAGCATGGCAACAAAAGTTTAAAGACAAACCGAAAAGTAGCAACCTCTGAAAGTGACGACTAAAAATGACCGCTAGGTCTGGTCCTCGTCAGGTACGTACTCTGGTGACGACGTCCTCGGCTCCACGTACTCCAGCGAGTCTGCCTCGTCCATGATCTCTGGCTGAACACCTGACGTACAGCACCCAAGAAAAGGAACTGTACGTCAGGTAAAGTCTACAAGAAGGGTTAGACTTTACTGCAAGTGCACCGAACTTTAAACAACGGTTTACTGGTTGATTAGCATGCTGAGGTTCTTTTACACAACAGTATACTGGTTGATTAGCATGCTGTGGTTATAACAGAGTAACACGACAGGAAGTAACGCAGCAGGAAAGTAAAACGGGACAAGTAGTAGTCGTAGCGTGTGCTACCAACTACGGGACTAACCTACAGGTGTCAAGACAAGAAGGGACGTGACGGGACAAGACAGGACAAACAGGACGGGACAAGATAAGACAAGTGTGACACGAAGGGTTCACGCCTTACGGTTCGAGGGGGATCAGACCCTCTTGCCGTGCGCACGCTCAACCCTACCCCAACCCAGGAACTCAGGACAAGAAGTACAGGGATCACTTCCGCTAGGGAAGCATCCGAAACGCCCGCAGGCTTTTTGTGTAACAGGGATCACTTCCGCAAGGAAAGCATCCGAAACGCCCGACGGCTTTTTGTGTAACAGGGATCACTTCCGCAAGGAAAGCATCCGAAACGCCCGAAGGCTTTTTGTGTAACAGGGATCACTTCCGCAAGGAAAGCATCCGAAACGCCCGAAGGCTTTTTGTATAACAGGGATCACTTCCGCAAGGAAAGCATCTGAAACGCCCGAAGGCTTTTTGTATAACAGGAATCACTTTCGCAAGGAAAGCATCCGAAACGCCCGAAGGCTTTTTGTATAACAGGGATCACTTCCGCAAGGAAAGCATCCGAAACGCCCGAAGGCTTCTTGTGTAACAGGACACGACATGACAAGTGTAGGAAGTTGTTATTCTAGGGTGTCCACACGCACGCACACACCTGATAGCCCTACAATATCAAAAGTTGTTGTTGTCAGGCTCAGACTTCGTCGTCAAGTCTGAGCCGTCAGGAGCGTCCCGGACGCTATCATTTCACGTCCGGTTCTATACATTCACAGTCTAACAGTTCTAGCAAACTAAGACCAAAGCACGGTCAAAAACGCAAGTGGGTACACTTGCCTGTGATGGCGAGTGTGTCGTCCTCCCGAAGCGCCTCGTCCAAGCGTCCCGTCCGCGGAAGTCCGTCTGAAACAGGTCATGGCGACGGTGTCAGGTCGCGTTTTTCAATAATCCTATTTAGGTTCATTTCTAGGTTGTCGGGGCTACCCTAATTGTCAAAGTCATAATTTGATGTTTTATCAGCCTAAATCGACCACTACCCTATATGCACAGAAAATGTCGTCCGATGGTCGATTTCTACAGTGGGCAACGTTTTACAGATGCAGAAAATAAATTTAGTTCACGTTAACAGATTTTAGATTAGGTTTTCAGTTTGCTACGGTGTGGGTTTTCACTATGCATTTAGGGGACTTACCTGGTGTAAGGAACATGCGGTTAATCTGGCGTCGGGTCTGAAAACGGTGGCGGTGCTCGTGCCCCCGACTGCGGGTAGCACAGTGGAGGTCATCTTCGGATCGCCTCAGGATTGTGACAGCTGCGGGTAGCGCAGCCGAGGTGTCACAGCTACAGGTACGGTATCGAGATCGCTTCGGTTGCGGGTCCCGGCAATGAAACGTCTACGGCAACGGTAACAGGGACTAGTCGCGACGTCAGGAAGCCACGGAATTTGCGGCAAGCAAGGGGGCTGACAGGGGTGTAGCAAAGGAAATGAGCGGCTATCAGCGGGGAGATCTGCGGGCGGTGTCCGCTGTTCGTGTGGAGGCTGGCAGTTCGCCGTGAAGGCTACCGTTGCGCGTACAAGGGCTACGCGTGCCGTGGCCTATGGGGTGCTCGGCCGGATCTGCGAGGGCCTCCGGCAGATCGTCGGCGTGTGCAGAGTGGCGGCGAACTGGGCCGCGAGAGAGGGGTGCGGCCACGGAGAGAGAGTGCAGTCGAGGCGTTGTGCAGGGCGGCCGCGGTCGGGGATCGTGGCGGTGCGGCCTCGGCGCGGGGGGCTGCGGATGAGCAGCCAAGAGCGGGGCCGCGGGCGGCGCCGAACAGGCCGAGCGGTGGCCTGAAATGCGGCAGCAGCTAGGGCTGTCGCCGATCTTCTGTTGTGCGAGGAGGCAGCCATGGCGAGCTGTGATCGGGGACGGATCTGCGACGGCGGTGCTTGCCACAGCAGCTGCAGCATGAGGGGCGGAGCAGAAGAGAGAGATCGGGGTGAGAGGGCTCCGGCGGTCGATCGTGGCGCTTGGATCACAGCGGGGAGGCGCAGTTCTGTGAGGGGAGGCCGCGTGGGGAGACAGCGGCGACGCTCGGGCTTGGGGCGATCGGCGATCGGTGCTCGGCGGTTGAGAGCGAGAGAGGGAGATGGGATGAGACGGTGGCGGAGAGGGGAGCGCGAGGCGGTGGAAGTCGTTGTCGCCGGAGGAAGGCCGGCGTCGGAATCGCGGATCGCGACGGGGCCTCACCGAGAATCGCGGCGGGATCCGATCGGGCTAGGCGACGCGGCGGTGCTGTGCGGGGGGGAAGCGAGGGCGAGGGCGAGGGGACCGCGAGGGAGGCCGGCGTCGCTCGGGGCTCGGGGGATGCCGCGAGGGAAAAGGGAGATCGGGGTTTTGGGGGAAGAGGCCGACGGCTGTGAATCGCCTAGGGCTTAGTTGCGAGAAATAGGAATTAGGGTTTTGGGTAAAAGTTTGGGTTATTATTAATAATAATTAAAATTTCTATAGACCTATAGAATTATGGTTAAAAGGGGAGATCTAAGGGATAGAGGGTGTATAATTTTGGGGTATGTCTAGGGGAGATTAGCGAAACAGATTAGGGAAGATTTTAAAAAGATTTAAATGAAAGGTTTAGCCAGATTTGGCTAACAAATTTCGAAATTTGAATCTGATTGGGCTAATCAACGGTCGAGACTTCCCCGAGCGATATCTCTCAATCCGAGCGTCGGAAAAATAATCCGAAAATACCGGGGCGATCGCGGAGACGAGACACACAGATCTATGGAGCCTGATCGTGTGCTACGTCCACCAAAATTTTACGTAAAATTGGGAACGGCGTATTGAGTCAAATGACTAAAACGCCCCTATCGTTCAAAGTCGTTTTGCGAGAAAACGAGCCGTGAAAGACGTTCCCAAAAATTACTATAAAATACAACACCCCGAAACGATTGTAATGGCATATCACCTCGCATATGCCGGAGCTCAAAAACAACCAAATAAAATACGTGCACGATAAAACACGTGCGCGCAGAAAATTACAAACGGTCGGAAAGCGGCCGTTACACCTATAGTCCTCACAGCGGAAATCTTAGGAGAGATTTTGGGTATCTCTTCGTCTGGCCTCCTCCCCTCTGATATCTCTGTTGACGATATTTCTTCCTTAGATCAGACCGTCCTCTCTGAGATTTTCCATCAGATCCCTCATGCCATGATTGGCGTGCCATCTAAATCTTTCAAGCCAAATGCATGGGTCCTAAACTTGATTCTAAAGTCGTGCTTGCTTCCCAAGTACGGCTCCTCATCTTTACCGTCCCAGCCCTTTCTGAAGCTTATCTATGCTATCTTTATGGGGAGCTCGATTAATTGGGCTCGCATTATACTCGATAAGATTGATTCTTTCGAGTGTATTCGCAAGTCCTCTAAATCGGCTCATATCCCATTTCCTTGCTTGTTGACCCTCGTGTTTCGTCACTTCCATGTCACGTTGCCTCGTGACGATGAGCGTCCCCTTGGTCCTCCCCTGAACGCGACGGCCGTCAAGAAATCTCTTGCGGTGCTTCGTCACGTTCAGAGGACGACACCTTCAGCGTCTGCCCCTGCCTCTGCCAGTGCCTCTGCTGCTCCCTCTGCCACCCTGGATGATGTCGTACAGTTACTTCGTCGTCATGAGTCTCGCTTGGCTCGTACCGAGGAGGTAGTTTGCCGTATGGCTCGTCTGATGGGTGTTGAGCTTCCTCCTTCTGTGTCTGAGGATGAGGAGTTGGATGAGTTGGCTGAGGAGGATGTTGAGGAGCTTTGTCGTGCTACGACTCGTGCCCCCGAGGGCCCTTCTGGTACTGCTGCTGGTGCTTCCTCTTCCGGTGCTGCTGTTGCTGCTTCATCTGCTGGTGCCCCCGAGAGCACACCTGTTGCCGCCACTCCTGTGGTGGATATTCCGACTGGTGCTCCCAAGGCCACTACGGTTGCTGCTCCAGAGGTTGCCACTTCTGCCGTCGCTCCTGCTGATCTTTCGGACGTTCCTGCTGATCCAGTCACCACCTCTGCTCCTGCTGAGCCTGCAGTTGCTTCTGATCCTCTCGCTGCCTCTTGAGTTTCTTCGAGGCCTCTCCCGATACTCATTGGATGATCTATCTAGTTGTGAGAGATGTTGGGTAGGATAGTGTGGGTGGCTATGTATTTTGGGTCATTTTGATGTCTTTTTGATATTTTTGATGATGTGTTTGGATGTCTTTTGATGATGATGTATTTTTGTTGACACTCCGATATCTGTGATATGATGATGTATTTTTGTGCACCGATCAGTCGATCGATGTTTTGTATGTCGGTGATGTACTCTGCTTCATACTTTATATATATATATACATCGCGGTTGACATCTCATTCTATTGTGCAATTTATAATTCTTTATGTCTCTGATGTCTGATTTCGTCGCTCGACGATAATAACTTGGTTTAATAGAAATTTCTTCTATGGCAACATAGAATTGTTTTCCTTGCACTAAATTAACCAAGAATGTTGATATTGGAGAGTATATTCCATAACTCAATCCGTTAATTTGATTTGAGTTTTGATGATTTCATGTTACGATTTTCGATTTTGGTTTCATTGACACGCCTTGATTTTATTCATATTTCTTTGGTGTCACTTGAACCTTCGTCGTATTCTACGACTCCCGTGTTTTTTAATTTGAGGCCATTGTTGTTGTCGTTGTTATCCTCCTGCTCTTTTTGCTTATGCCAAAGGGGGAGAGATATAATAATAACGATGTGCCAAATGAAAATTTAAAGCATTTCTCCAAGAATCTAACTTGATGTGTTAGATTCAGGGGGAGTTAAGATATATAAATGGATTTTCAAATCCGATATTTCAATAACCTACGTTTGGTATTTCAATAATTCAATAATCGATTATCATTTAATATACTTCACTCGTCTGCTTGATGGTATTATTTTTGTTTATACTGGAATTAACGTGTCATCAATGCAGGGGGAGTACGTAAATTTCATTTGAATTATTATTTTTGATTATTATTTATCTTGGTTTGTCATCACCAAAAAGGGGGAGAATGTTGGATATTGGACTCCCCGGATTTGGTTTTGGATGATGAACAAACATAAATATAATATGAACTAACACTTTGTGAGCGCAGTTATGGAGATCGTCGCCAAATTCACATGAATATCAATTACGACGTCTCAAGACTTTTCAAAGCACGTGATCGTATGCCTAAAGCTTCGTTGAAGCTTATGGACCTATTTAGAAGTCATGAAGATTCGATTGAAGCTTTTGAAGACGGTATCGTCAAGTTTAATTTATAGTCTTTAAGCTTCTTTCGTAGAATGTTAAGCCTTGAGTAGGTCTTACGTTTTAATTCTTCATAACGCTCCTATCTTAGCTCTAGGATCTTAGTAGAAGTCCATACAATCCTTCCCGAAGCATCGCGCTTCGATTCACGACTTCTTGTGCATGTTAGTTGGTTCAAGAAGAAGAACTGACCGACTAGATGGTGATCTAGTCGGTCAGCCAAGCTTCTTGGACCGACTAGTTTCAGTCAGTTAATTCTTAGCTCTTTACTGTTTACAGTTAGTCGGTCTAAGTTGACTCACCGACCGACTAGTTTGTGAACTAGTCGGTCAGTGATGCTTCGGTGACCGACTAGTTGAGCTTTCCCTGAACATGCACATTTGAACCTAAGCTACTGTTTATCATTAGTCGGTCTGTGTTCTTTGATCGACAGACTAGTTGATGAACTAGTCGGTCAACTTTCCTTCTTAGACCGACTAGTTTAGTTTACTGTACATGCCAAATTTTTCACCATACTTACTGTTTATTGTTAGTCGGTCTATGTTCATTTGGTGACCGACTAGTTGGTGAATTAGTCGGTCAACATTTGTTCTTGGACCGACTAAGTCTAATTCTTCTCAGACTTCAGTTTTATCTGTTAGTCGGTCCACGTTGAGTAACCGACCGACTAGTTGTGAAACTAGTCGGTCAGCTACTCTTCTTAGACCGACTAGTTCCTTAGTCTGTACTTTGATCTTTTCTCAGTTTACTCATTAGTCGGTTTACGTTAATTGACCGACCGACTAGTTGATGAACTAGTCGGTCGGTGGTTGTTCTTTGACCGACTAGTTGGGTTCAGAAAAGAGCCGTTGGAGCATTTAATGACTCGAATTTCTTTCTCTCTCTCCTCTATCCTATATATACTTGATGGGCTGCATTCATTGCTGACAAGGCTGATATTATTGCAAGTTTAGAGATCAAGAGAATTCATTCCAAGCTCATTCAAAGCTCATTCATTCCATTCAATAATCTCTCCTCACTCTTACTTCCAAAGAGAGATTCATTGAGTGTGAAGCCTTCCAAGCCAAGTGCTTGATTCTAGGTCACCAACATCCCCAAAGCTCTCCATCACTGATCTACATCTTGGAGCTAGGGTTTGGTGCCACTTCTTCCTCAAAATCATCCTTGCCCTAATTCGTAAGCAATACTCAAGGCATAGGTATTTTGTTTGGTAAGAAGTTTTCTTATTTCATTTCATATTTGATTTGTAAGTTTCACTCTCGGTTGTGAGAGTGTGGTTGTGATCCCGGGTTGTGGGAGTCACATATTACATTTTGTATGATTTGACTTGTGGAGGATTTTCACAAGTATTTCATAGTGGAAATCTTGAGTTAGGGTTTCTAACTCAAGTATCCGGAGGGGATCCGGGTGGTTGGGACGTAGGATCACCGGGAACAAGTCGGAGAGACTTGGGTGGATCCGAACCCAGTAACATCTCTTGTTAGCATTGTTAATTTTGTGTTGTCATTCAATTTACGCTTCCGCAAATTGATTTGGTAGTTGTTTGCATTGTAATTAGGAATTATACTCCTTGTTATTTTTAAAGTACTATTCACCCCCCCTCTAGTACTTGTGCAGTAGCTTGTAGGGCATTACATTTGCCTCCTCGTCGCTCCTACGACGTTCTTTCTTCTTCCGCTCCTCTCCAATAGCAAAATACCCCTCGGGGAAGTCGTCGGTGACACTCCGGAGTAGGTGTATCTCGGAATCACTCCGAATCGCTCCAAATCTCCTGAAATACGACAAAAACAACAAATCGTGAAAAGTATCGCAATATTGTCGATAAATCGTGAAAAACATGATTTGAGCGATCTAAATGGCATGCAAACATGCGGAAAAAAGGTGTAAAATACGGAGTGATCAATAGCCATTAACATAAGATTACACTAATTTTATCGCATAAAATAAAAGTGTACAACTATTTAACAATTTAAATAGAACAATGTCTATCACATAAACAATTTTAGCATGCAAACATAAATTTAACATTTAAATTTAAAATATGATTTTAAAAATATTTTATTTTTATCTCATAAAAACTTGTTTTTAAAATCACAAATTTGCATGCTACTTTTAAAAAATTTATCGCATAAAATTTTAACCTTTAAAATCAGTTTTAAAATATCTCATAAAATTAAAACATCATTTTAAAAAACTTTCATGGTTAAAAATTTATCATATAAAATTTTTAGGCACTTTAAACTTATTACATGTTGTAAACTTGGCGGCTATGGAGACCATAGCCCTGTATTTATAGTGGTAGGGTTACATAATGGGTGGATACCCACTAACGGGTAGGCCCACCAAGAAGCCCGTTTATAACACTTCCCCTTATCCATCCATTGTTGTAAGCCATGGTGAACACTTCAGGGTTCATGAAGCTTGTTTGATCATGGGGTTGGAGATACTTCTGGATCTCTAAGTTTAAGAGTGCTTGCCTCATTAAAACCTTTGCCAAGGAAAACCCAGTGGGAAAAACCTGTGGCTAAGGGAAAAGAGTACAAGTCTCTGTAACTTCCCCTGATCGATGGATAACATCAGTGGTGGATACTTCTGGATCCTGAGTTAATGTGGCTGCCTCGTTAAAACCTTTGACTGTGGAAAACCCAGTGGGAAAAACCAACAGTCAAGGAAAAAGAGTACAGCACTACGTTAACTCCCCCTGATAAGTTCAAGCTTCAGGCTTGTACATCTCTCAGCTGTCTCATCCCAATTCCTAGTACAAGTTTTCTAAAGGTACTGCGAGGCAAAGCTTTAGTGAATAGGTCAGCCAGGTTGTTGCAGGACTGGATCTGCTGGATGTCGATCTGGTTGTCCACTTGCTGTTCATGCGTCCAGAAGAGCTTGGGGGAAATGTGCTTCGTCCTGTCGCCTTTGATGTAGCCACCTCGTAGTTGAGCGATGCAGGCAGCATTGTCTTCGTACATGGTAGTAGGCCCAAGATCTCCCGTCTTCAGGCCGGTGGTCTTGAGGATGTGGTTGATGACTGATCGAAGCCAGAAGCATTCTCTGCTAGCTTCGTGGATTGCGATGAGCTCGGAGTGGTTGGACGAGGTCGCTGTGGATGTCTGCTTCACGGATCTCCATGAGATGGCCGTCCCACCGTATGTGAATACGAAACCGGTCTGGGACTTTGCGGTATGTGGGTCGGACCTGTATCCCGCATCTGCGTAACCGACCAGGTCGGCGGATACACCTTTCTTGAAGTATAGTCCCATGTCTACAGACCCTTGGAGGTAGCGCAGAAGTTGTTTCACTCCGTTCCAGTGGCGCTTTGAGGGCGCTGAACTGTATCTGGCTAGTAGATTTACTGCGAACGCTATATCGGGACGCGTGCAGTTTGCCAGGTATAGGAGTGCTCCAATTGTGCTTAAGTAGGGTACTTCAGGGCCCAGTGTTTCCTCCCCCTCTTCCAGCGGTCGGAAGGGGTCTGTTTCAACATCCAATGATCTGACGACCATTGGTGTGCTAAGCGGATGACATTTGTCCATAAGAAAGTTCTTTAGCACTTTCTTTGTATATGTCGATTGGTGCAACAAGATTCCTCCGCTTAAATGTTCAATTTGTAGTCCTAGACAAAACTTTGTTTTGCCGAGGTCTTTCATCTCAAAAGTCTGTGTGAGACTTTTGGATATCTCATCTATCTCTGCGGGAGATCCGATGATGTTCAAGTCGTCTACGTAGACGGCTATAATTACGAATCCTGTTCCCTTTGCTCGTATGAAGATGCAAGGGCAGACTTCATTTGTTGTGAATCCATGTTGCACTAGGAATTCACTCAGTCTGTTGTACCACATTCTACCTGACTGTTTGAGACCATACAGTGATCTCTGGAGTTTGACGGAATAGACGTCCCGAGGTCTTTCTGTCATTTTTGTCGGTAGTTTGTATCCGTCTGGGATTTTCATATAGATGTCCTTATCTATATTTCCGTATAGGTATGCAGTCACAACGTCCATGAGCTGCATATCCAGACCTTCCTTCGTGGATAGGCCGATAATGAAACGGAAAGTGATCGCGTCCATGACCGGGGAATAGGTATCGTCATAGTCTATTCCTGGGCGTTGGGAAAAACCTTGTGCAACAAGGCGCGCTTTATAGCGCACGATCTCATTGTTCTCGTTTCTTTTTCTCACGAATACCCATTTATATCCCACAGGTGTAACACCTTTTGGTGTTAGGACTACAGGTCCAAAAACTTTGCGCTTCGAGAGTGAGTCCAGCTCTACTCATATTGCCTCGTTCCACTTTGGCCAATCCTCTCTGCGTTTACATTCTGCTAGAGAGCGTGGATCGGTCTCATCGTCGTATTCAGTGACGTGAGTGGCAATAATGAGCGCGAAGTTATCATCGATGATTGTGCTTTTTCTGTCCAGTACCTCCCCGGTACGTACATAGTTTAGTGAGATTTCTCCTATATTTTCCTCTTCAGGGGTTGGTAGGAGTGGAGAGGTAGCTGGGCTGAGCTCAGCATCCTGTGGTGGTATCGTTATTGTTGCTCCAGGATTTTTCCTCTTTCGAGGATTCTTATCTTTGGAGCCTGGGGGTCGTCCTCTTTTTTGTTGAGGTACGGCCGCTTCTGCTGCAGGTGGATTGCAACCCTCTTTGGGCATGTCAATCCTAGCTGGCGTATTTGCAGCAGGGACGTGTGATCTGACAATCTTCTGGTTGTCAGTGAATTTATCCGGTAAAATGTGAACTGTGTTCTGAATTTGAAGGATCTTCAGGATCTCTTCTTCACATTGATTTGTGCGCGGATCAAAATGGGATAAGGTCTTTGTGTCCCATGTAATGGTCTTTGAAGCTTCTGGCTTCTGTGTGTTAATGCCTAGTTTTGGAAAAATGCTTTCATCAAACTCACAATCTGCTAGACGTGCTTTAAAGGCATCCCCTGTAAGGGGTTCGAGGTATCTAATGATCGATGGTGAGTCGAAGCCAATATAGATACCAAGACGCCGTTGAGGACCCATCTTGGTTCTCTGCGGTGGTGCTATGGGGACATAGACAGCACATCCGAATATCCTCAAGTGAGAGATATCGGGCGGGTTCCCATATGCAAGTTGCATCGGAGAATAAGATTGACTACCTGACGGTCGTAATCTTATCAGCGATGCAGCGTGCAGTATGGCATGTCCCCATGCACAAACCGGCAACTGGCATTGCATTAACAATGGTCTAGCGATCCATTGTAGTCTCTTTATGAGAGATTCGGCTAACCCGTTCTGGGTGTGAACATGAGCTACAGGATGTTCAACTTCTATGCCGGTTGCTTGGCAGTAGTCTAGGAAGAC